>JARKIA010000077.1:0-683906 GCA_029289565.1 Mycena galericulata | reverse complement strand
TATTGTTGTGACCGTACGACACGTTGGGACAGTCAGCGGATGGCGCACAATTTGCAATAGCCTCGACTCACTAAACAGTTCGCAAATCGCCTCCAAACTTGGGGATAGGGCCACCCATGATGATAACAGAGTGTAAGCCCGTGCGTTTGTAAATCCCTTCGAGAATTGGGGCCTAGAAATGAGCCGACATTATCAATGCATCTAGCACTCCTCGTCAATCAATTGCATTGCACACCCACGACTTTCACGTACTTTTGGCGGGCTTCCGGGGACTTCGAAGGCTCCTCCTTCAGCCCACGCTCGTACGCTTCGCGCGTCTCCGCCGCTTCAGCTTTGGCACGCTTGCCATACTCAACTCGCTCTGCCTCTGGCAACTCTGTGAACAAGGCCCTCGCGATCTCGGCGCGGAAGGGGGCAGTTGGGCTCCTTCTTCGTCTGGACGTTGCTGCCGTGGTGCTGCACGTGCAGCCCACTTCTCCTGGATCATTGGCGCAATGGTCGTCTCGAATTCTTCATGCATAAATTGTTGATAGGCCTGTCGAGCCTTCGAAGGAACCTTGTATCCCGAGAGCTGCGCCAAAGGATGGCCCAAGGATTTTTGCGGGGTCCAGGCGAGTGCCAACCTCCTTGCGAAGGCGGCGGACACAATATTTGAGCCATCGGCGAATGCGCTAAGTCGGGGTGAGTCACGGTCATGTGATTACGTAACTCCTCCTCCTACCTTGTCGAGCTTTGCTGTGTGCTCCCTCTGGGCGGCCTCCTCCTCCTCATCCATCTCGTCCTCCTCCCAAAATCTTGGTCGGATCGAACTCAGGAAGCGGCAACTCCGGCTCCTCGTGATCCAGGAGTTTCCAGCTAATGCGCGCGTGAAATTCATTGCAGATTTTTTTCAGATAGTCCCGCTCTGCGCGCCAGCCACGATCCAGCGCGTCGGCGTATGGTTCAATGTGTGGAGTGAGGATCGTTTTGCGCACCCCCCTCAGCCCACAGTCGGAGATTTCTGCGGTCTTCCTTGGCTATCCGCTTGCGCGGCTTTTTACTGGGCATTTGTATTCCTATGAGTGCAAGGTCAGTTTTTGTCCTGTAATTCATCACCTAGATCATTCACTCACTCACTGTCCTGCGTTATACTTGGTTTCACGAACGCTGGTCGTGGCTTGTTGGAACACAAATGCGCAAGTGAAGGTATGGCGTAAACTCCACCCTGGCGACAATTGATGGTTCGCAGCCTCGCCCCCCAACATTTCACGTTCCACATGTGTGCCTGTCTCACATGTCTCGGTGGAGTTTTAATAGGTAGCAATATATAAACCTGGCGCGCCACGCTGCGGAAGAACCAGCCCTTTATCAACTCCCCCACTTTTGCACTATGACCCAGCACAGTTCCCTCGCTCCCGCAGCGTCTACTCTCGCCGTTGCAGGAGGGAGACGCACTGATCGTACGTCCATTAATTGCTTACCCTCGCCCCTCCCTGACTCGTCCCTCAGTGACCGTTGCGCTCAACGACTTGAATTCGGCAGTGGTTTCATTCACTTCTGCTGCATCCCGCCTCGCTGAGACCCCGCTCTCCGACAGTAAGTTTTTTTTTCTGCCTCTTACTCCTGTGTGCTCATGCCTTAACAGTCTACTCCGTTATCTGGAGGCCAATGTGGCAGCGCAAGCCGTGGCCGACGCCGCCTCCGACGCCGCCGCCAGCATGCAATCGGCGGCGGCCTCGCCGTCTGGTACGTACCCCCTCCTCCCCGCTTTTGCCTTTCGGCACTGACTGCGACGTTAGGAGGATACCACCCCCACGGCTACCGTCGTCGCGACCCCGGCCGCGGTCACGTCCGCCCCCGGTGTGTCCTCCCTGATTCGCACCGCAGGCCCCTGGATCGCGGGGGAACTTTACGGTGTCATCCCGCTCCATGCCCTTGCCGCAGTCCCCGACAACGGGGAAAAATGGTTTGCCATCACTCGCGGCAAATACGTCGGCCTCACCACCAATTCCGCCATTTCGATCAACGCTGTATCTGGAGTCCCCGGCTCGATTTGCCACAAGAAGAACAATCAGGCGGAGGCGTTAGTTTACTTCAACGAAGCCTTGGCCATCGGTGCGGTCGCCGTCGCCCAGTAATTTGCCCGACTGTATGTCCCTCTCATTTTCTGTCTTCCTCTGATTCTGATGCCGAGCTATAGCTGAAACAGTGCCTTGCGGCTCGGCGGGCCTCGCGTAGAGCTACATGTTGTTTTGTTTCTCGGTAGTCGTAGTCGTGTTTGTTCTTTTTAGTCGAAATCATTTTTATGTGGCCCTTTCCTTTTGTGAATCTCCCAATCGGGCCCATCTGGATCTGCATCCGTTTTGGGCCCGCTCTAAATTTAAATTGCTTCTCAGGATAAGAAGAAGCATGATAATATTATAGCCCCGTCCCCTTTCGGACCGTGCCAGTGTTCCCACCACCAACATCAGCAGATACCTGACGGAATCACATCGGAAGCAGTCGGTGGCATTCCCATCTTGAATTGCTTCGTAACTCCTTGTAATCGTAACTCCTCGAACTGCTTCGTAACTCCTTGCCCTCCTTGAGTTGCTGGTGTGACGACCCCCCACGTCCCTATTCGAATGACTCTGAAACCGACTTGGAAATCGTAGTGCGGTTCGACACTCTAACTCTGGGCAGCGATCCTCTCCGCCTGGATCCTTTCGGTACGTGCCAGTGTTCCCACCACCACCATCAGCAGATACCTGACGGAATCACATCGGAAGCAGTCGGTAGCATTCCCTTGAATTGCTTCGTAACTCCTTGGACTGCTTCATAACTCCTTACCCTCCTCAAGTTGTTGGACCGCCATGACGACCCCCCCACCTCCCTATTCGCGTGACTCTGAAACCGACTTGGCTGAAATCCTACTGCGGCTCGACACTCTGAATTTGGGCAGCAGATCTCCCCGCCTGGAACCTGCGCCCCGCATCTCAACTCCGCCACAGTGCCTCCGCACCACTTACAACCTCTCTCCTCCTCCTGACATCGCGCGGGGCGACGCTCCACGCCTCTACCTGTGTGAATCTCCCATTCGACGGGGCCAGATGTACACCACATTTTGGTCCGTTTACGGATGTCTCTTGACGAGCGAAGTATTGACCACCTTCACAGGGATGAAGCCGCCGATGCCACGCAGGGCGTACCTGGCGCCACAGCCCGCCGTTTGTTTAGACAAAAGCCTTCTCGGAAGAAAAAGGGCGGATATGCCATTTTCGTCGGTTCACAGATAGGCGCGTTCCGCCACTGGTAAGTTCCCCCCGCCCAATTTCGATTGCCTGCGCGCTTACCATTTACTCTCTCCCCTCTTCCCTCCCCTTTTTGTAGGGATGAGGCTCGACGCTGCGTTGAAGGTGTATCCGGGTGTCTGTACCAGGGTTACGGATCTTTCGAGGCCGCGGTGGCGGCTTTTGAATACGCCCAGGCGCGTCTTTGGACCCGGAAGTGCGACGGCGCCGCGTCAATCCTCTCTTCTGCCCCCGCGCCTGTTGTTCCGGAACTCCCTACTCCCGTGGGGCTTTTGGATGCCCCCAACCCGTTGCACAGCGACCAATCCATGCCCGGAAAGGGGATCTGGTATATCGTCTATTCTGGAATAACCCCCGGGGTCTATCAGTCAAGGTAATTTGCATTCAATCTCGTGTTTTACGCCCAGAGCTGAACTACTTCATAGCCTGGAATGCTCTTTGAATACCGTTGGCCTACCTAACGCCGTGTACGACTTGTGCAACAGTAAGGACGAGGCAGTAGAACGCTTTCAGAGGGCGCTCGCAGCGGGCCGGGTCAAAGTCGTTACTCCACAGTATTCTTAAAATGTATCTCTTCCCTAAGTCAATCAATCGCTCAATATTTGTTTCGTGAAACCGGAGTACTACCACAATGGCACTTGAGTTGAATGACTCCGATTTTTTCCAGTCTCCAGCCGTGTACCCTTACCCTCACCCTCGTAGTGTGAGCCGAGAAGTGTAACTCCCCGTAACTCCCCACCGGGTGTCGCCCTTATTATGCCTTGCTCTGATTTTATTACCACTTTCCTTGGACGCAAATTCTTTCAATAACCCAATAACTTCGACATCCAACTCAATTCGCTTCGTCTAGTGATTCGATTGATTTTTAATGTCTTAAACAGCAATTTGATGGTGCGTAACTCTCCTCGCAAACACGCTAACCAAGCTGATCCATGTTTACCACTATGCATCTACTTGATATTTGGTCAAGTCAATGCACTTTCACTCCCAAAGCCCTCGTCACTGTACTCTTTTACTTGTTTGGATACAAACCAACTCTTTCCGTCCCACACACAAAACAAATATACGCCCAGTGCAAGGCCACGGTGACACGGAAAGCGTCTCGCATTGAAAAGTTTCCCGAAATTTCCAGTTTTATTATCTATCTCCCAAAAGTATGTACAACATCTCTGGAGATGTAACCCAGCATTGCACACTGATCAACGACGTCCCACAGCCAACCCACAGGTCCCACACAGTAGCCTATTGCCGGACACCGCCGGGTCGTGCACCAAGCCGCTGGAGGCACCACCCACACAATAGGGCCTTGGAGCCCCATATTCCCGTTTGTATCAAACCTCGGCTCATGTAGTTTCAGGCGAGGAGGTTCTGCCTTCAAGTTGTATGCACCGAATCCACCGACACTCGTCCGTTCGTCGCGTTGTGGTTTGTTTAGATCGGCCATCAATTCATCACATCGTCGCCCACCCAGTTTCACTCACTGCACTCATGTCTAGACATGAAGGAACCCATCGCGGCGCAGGTCTCACACAGTATGAGCTCATGTCAGTTGAAGGCATTTGGTGCCTCGCCTTTTATGATGGCAAACTGACTATTTTCTTAGGGAGTATAAACGGAACCTACAGCGAGAGAAAACTCGCCTCCGCATGGCTCAGTGCGCCTTCCCAATCTTACTTCCTTTTGCTCTTTCCATTACTTCACTGACCAACTCCCCCAGTTATCGACAGAGACTCAAGTCGGCACCTCCCGCTGAGCAAGAGGCCAGCCGACAGCGCGCTCGCGAAGCCCGCGCGAGATACCGTGAAAAGTGGGTCTCATCCTTTCCAATCTAGAATCAGCCCTTCACAACATCTAGGAACCGCGATGAGCTGTTGTCAATGGAGCGGTTTAGAAGGATAGGGTATGCACACGTCACTCAGTCGCTGCTACTCCACTCAGTTGTCGAGCAGCCAGTTCACAGAGAAATTCGGAGTCCTCGCGCATGAAACCAAGATCGAGCACTGGGCGGAGCGACAGCATGCCCACAGCGAACGCAGATGGCGCAAGTCGCGCATTCAGGCCCCCGGCAAGCCCAAGCCCACCAGGCGAGCGCGCGCATCACGCCTGCCTCAATCTCACGAGTTGTCAGATGAGGAAGATGACGACTCTCCAGTGGACGACCCCGACGAGGAACTACAACGGTCACACAAGTCGTTGCCGGCGGCCCAGGGGAGCAGGCAGTGGAAGCGGTCGCGAGTCCACAGTTCCGCGAGTTCGCAGCCCCATAAGCGGGCCCAGCGTGTTTCATCGGAGGATGAACGCGAGAGCCGTAGCTGTAGTATAATGGCAAAATACCGTGGCTGTAGCCATGGTATGTGTTTACATCATGCCTGGACCTAGCCACCACATGGCTGGTACCACCACTATAATACCCTAGCCAGGGCAGCTCCCGGGCTCATAATAGCCGGGCCCAGACCCTGGGGGTTCCCTTTTTGGGCCGGCTTTTTGGCACGGCCGTATCCACCCCAAAATGGGGCGGCCTTTTCTGGCCTTTTGCGCGGATACGCATCAAAATGCTCCTGTTTGCTGTTCCCACCCCCGGCATGCTCGGCTGTACAGCCTCACGATGGTCTTGTTTGTTCCTGTGCCTCCTGCCGTCCGCACCCGCCCGCGCGCGCCCCCGCCCCCTGCGCGCCCCCCGCCCGCCCTCCCTTCCGCCCGCCGTGCGGTTTGCCCTTCCCCCCTGCACTCATATATGCACACCTCTTGCTAATTCTTCGCCTCCGGCCCGCCCGCCCCCGGTTCCCGCCTCGCCCGCCCCCGCCCCCCGCGCCCTCGCCCACCCCTCCCTTCGCGCAGCGTGCACCTCGACGTAGCACTGCTAACCCTCGCCGTTGTACCCCTCGCCGTTTTCTACCGGTCCGCCACCCGCCGCGCCGCCGCCGCCGCCGCCCGCCACCCCGCCCCCCTCTAATATTGGACAGCATAATCGTCCTTTCACTTCACACGTTCCATTCCCCTGTCCTCTAGCTCACTCTGGCACGTCGCTTTTTCTTGTTCTCCTCAGATATTTACAAGTCGATTCAGAAAATTCACCAAGTCCCACTATGCACGTGATCTCAGTAGCACGTCGCCCAACTTTTTTGTGAAGTAGTTAACGTACTACTACACGCTGTAGTCTAGTAACAAAGAGAAGAAAACATGTATCTATCGCTTTCATTTTTTGGCCCTCGCACGATACACGAGGGATTAAATAGTTCAAGAAAAAAAAGGAAAAGGTCAAGACAAAAAGAAAGGAAAAGGAAATACAAAGTCCGGCCGCGGCTCGTGAACCCTCTCAGTCGGCCGTGCTGGCCTCAATTAACCCACGCATCACCCAGATGGTATCCGCCACTGCCGCCTCCCACCCGTCCGACTTTTCCGCGCACGCCCACCAGTACAGCGCCGCCACCACGCTGAGCAGGCCGTTCTGCCCTGGCGCGACGAGTCCGCCCCAGTCTTCGCCGTACTCCTCCGAAATGACGGGTCTGTCCTTCGCATCCCTAAGTCGCCACTCCGGCTGCATATTGCCCCACCACTCCCACCACTGCTTCTCGAACACCTCCACATTTGCAATTGAGAGCACCGACTTCGTCCTTCCCCGCCCGTCCCTGATCCACTCCGTGACTTGACCCGGCCTCAACTTCGCGGATAGTTTCCCCGAATTCGCATAATTATACCCCTTCTCCACCGCCAAATAAACCTCCAGGAGGCGCTTGTACTGGGGCCCGACGTCTTGGCGCGACACTTGAGCGAGTGCGCTGCGTAACCAAGGCGGCGCGTCCTCAGGGCACGCGGGCGCGTCGTTGCCGGTTCCCGCTGCGCCGCCCGCGCCGTTGGTGATCTGGGGCGGCGGGGGCAGGGGCTGCGAAAGAGTGCTCGCTGCGTCGCCCGCGCCGTTGGTGATCTGGGGCGGGGGTGGGAGCGAGGGCAGCGGTACAGTCTCCACCGCGCCTCCTCCTCCGCCGCTGGTGCTGGTGGCGATCCCGGTAACGTTGTTGGGCGCAAGGGGTGCACCATCCAGCATCTCGACGTCGCCGCCGCCCTCGTGGCCTTCTCCTTCTCCGCCGCCGGTGGTCTGGGGAGGCGGGGGCGGGGGCGCAGTCTCCGATGCGCCTCCTCCGCCGCTGGTGATGGGGGGCGGCGGGGGCGGGAGCGAGGGCAGCGGTACACTCTCCACCGCGCCTCCTCCTCCGCCGCTGGTGCTGGTGGCGATCCCGGTAACGTTGTCGGGCGCAAGGGGCGCACCATCCAGCATCTCGACGTTGCCGCCGCCCTCGTGTCCTTCCCCGTGGTCGGGCGGGGAATCCGGCATTTCTACATCCTTCGTCCCCGCCTGTGCATTGCGCTGGGATCGTCGAGGTGGGCCCGGTGGCGCCGCGGCTTTGTAGCGCGGCCTCGGCTTTGGTCGCTCCTTCGCAGGGACAGGAGGAGAATCAGACGCCGTCGCGTCAGCAGCCGCCCTCCTCAGGTCGAGCTCTTCCATGAGCCGCGCGTTCCTAGCAAGGTTCGCCCGCCGTTCCCGCTCGTACGCGCTTCCGCCCCCCTTATCCGCGGCGGCCAGCGCCTGCGCCCGCGCCGTGGACAGCTTCGTCTTCTTCGCGGGGATCTCCTCGACACTCTCCTCCTCGACATTCTCTTTCTCTTTCCCCCGCTTTCTCTTCTCGCCACTCTTCGCCCCCTTCTTCTTCCCCTTCTGCTTCTTCCCCTTCCCTGCCCCTCCCTGCCCCTCCTCCCCCGAGCTTTCCGAAGACGAGTCCGACGACGAAGAGTCTGAGTCAGAGTCTGAATCAGACCCCGAGTCGTCGTCGTCGTCGTCCTTCGGGAACGAGTACGGCGCGTCCCCCAATGTAGGAGGAGGTAACGCCGCCTCCGCGCATTGTTCGGATGCTAGAAGACGCGTATTAATGTCAGCGCTATTTCTCGCATCGCAGGCAGCGAGCAGATACTCACTGTACGCCGTTCGCAGATACTCCTTCATGAAGTCCACCACGTCGCGGGTGAAGCGTTCCTTGTTCCAGGTGGGGAATGGCACGGGCACGGCCGCCAGGTTTCGACCCACAGATAAGCTACGAAAGTTGCAAATTAGGTTTTTTCGCATGAAGCACGACGAGAACACTTACTGGATTGTCCCAATCTCCCCGTTAAACTTTGGCATGGGTCCACCCATGATGATCATACCCTGGAGACCAGTGTATTCCTCCAGACCCTTCATCAATGGTACCATGAATGGCCCGAATGCGTCAATACACCTATTCAGTGTCAGTCGTCCGTACGCACGCACTCAGAATTTTGGTACGTACCTCTGACGAAACTCCGGCGTCTTGCTGGGGCCAGCCTTCATCGCCGCATCATATTCGGCCTTGAGCTTCCGGGCCTCGTCCACGGCTCGCTTAGCCAGGGCGACTCGCTCCGCCTCAGGCAACGCAGCGAAAAGTTCCCGCGAGATTTCGGCACGGAAGGAAGCATCCGCTTTCTTGGGGTTGGCAGCGCCGCTGGAGTCGACCGATTTGGCGGCCCAGCGCGCCTCGACCACCGGCGCAATCACCGTCTTGTAAGATTCATGCATATATTGCTGGTACGCTTGCCGGGCTTTGTGCGGCACTTTGATTCCAGCCAACTTGGAGAGCAGCACGGAGAACGGGTTCGAGACATCGACTTTCGAGCTTAGCTTGCGACGAAGAGAGCGGGCGCGATACTTGAGCCAACGGCGGATACGCTGAGCAGCACGTCAGACACGTTATGTCACACCATACATAATGTCACGTACGACATTGAGGACTTCGATTCTGGCGTGTCGTTCCGCTCTCTCCTCGTCGGTCAACGTTTCCACCGCAGGCGGCTTCAGAGGATCGTACACGGGGAGCGGTAGCTCAGGCTCGTCGTGGTCCGACAGGCGCCAACTAATGCGCGCATGGTACTCGCTGGCGACCTTCTGGAGATAGTCGCGTTCCGCTCGCCAGCCCCTGTCCAGGGCGTCCGCGTAGTCCTCGATATGCGGCTTCAGCAAATCCTCGCGCGCCCCTTCCGCCCACATCTTGTTGCTCTTGCGGAGTTCTTTCGACTTCCTGCGCCATTCGCGTTTTCTCGCCATTCTCTGTGCTGTGTCAATTACGTTTCGCGCGCTATATAGACTTGTCCTCACTCAGGAAGGGAAGTGTTTCTTGGGTAAGTTTAGGTCGCGTCGCTGGTTGCAGATCAAAAGCAGGTTGCAGATCAAAAGCACGAACGCTCAACAAGATCACGGTCTCTCCAAATCTCCTACAACAAACTAGTAGTAGCCGGGGTGCTCTTTGAAATGTGATTATGTCCGCCTGATCTCGCACTACGCAAGCAAGTTTCCTCCCGCTCCCCATTTGACACATTCCGGACAGACTACTTCGTTTTGAAGATGCTCCGTCCAAATCTACCGTCGGGCGTGCAACTTGAGCCAACGACGAATCCGCTGTGTGTATGAGGTCAGCGCCAAACGCTATACGTCCTCACGTCACGTACGGTACTGAGCTGTTTTATTCTGACTTTTCTCTCCGCCCTTTCCTGCTCCGTCAACTCCTCTAGTGACGCCCGCTTGAGTGGATCGTAGTCCGGAAGGGGGAGCTCCGGCTCCTCGTGGTCCAACAGCCGCCAACTGATGCGCGCGTGGTACTTGTCGATTACATTCTGGAGGTAGTCGCGTTCCGTTCGCCATCCGCCCTTCAGCGCCTTCCTGTATCCTTTGATATGGGGGCGCAACAAATCCTCGCGCGCCCCCTCCGCCCACTTCTTCTTGTTCTGGGGAAATTCGCTCGTCATGTTCTTTTTAGGTCGCGGCCGCGATGGTCGTAGATCAGAGCAAGCAAATCTTCCACAACAAAAGTACCTTTTTGGAATGTGATGCGCACTGTACCGGATCTCAGAGCCAGCTCCGAACGCCCTCTTTCCATTGACACCACTATGCCCCCCGTACGTCCTTTTCCTCGTCCCGTCGTACATGCCTCATCTTAATACAGAAACGCGAGAAACGCGGCTACTTCCTTGGAAAACAAGTCCTCCTGTACCCTTGGGGCGTCGTGGACCGCCACCGTGTCGAACTGCTCCTTATAGGTCCCTCCAAACTGACCCTCGGAAAAACCGACGCTCTCGCCGCCTGGTTTGACCCCGACCCGTCGAAATGCGAGCTTTGTCCCAAAGTTCACATCAAGAATCCCACCAACAGCGACGCGTCCTTCACCATCTTCGTCGCCTGCACCCACGACGTCGACCCCGACTATCCTCTCTACCCCAATAAGAAGCTTGCTGCAATGCTTCCGCCCGGGTTCAAGACTTGCCTTGGCAACGTCGTTGTGGTGAAACACCCACCTTCTGCCGACACCACGATAACCAATCGCGATCTCCCGATCGTCGATATCGTCGACGCAGATTTTGCGTTCGTTGACGAGGCGGTCCGTCGGTGTGTTCTTTTAATCCCCCCCGCTACCTCCGCCAAGGCCTGGCCTGACTGCCCATTTATTCACAGCTGGGTGGCGCATCTCTGCAATACCAAGCCTCCCCAGTAGCGTAGCGTTGTACCTCAATGATCGATCGAATTCCATCACGTTACGGTTTCACAGTTTTGGAAGTTGATGTTAGCACATGTCTATCACATCGTGATTGCCTTGGACCGTCCTCGAATCTCCTCCACTCCCACCATGGCGCAGCACGAAGACGATCACTCAGACTGGCCCCAATACGACATCGATGAAATACTAGCGGCCATGACTTTGGAGGAACAGGCTGGCCACGCTTCACGTTGGTTTGGCTTTTGTTTCGCCTCTGCCCTCGCTTATCTATCTGCATTCGTGTGCAGGTCCCGCGAGCCCTGCCAGCCCCCCGCCGTACACACCAGATCCCCCAGCCACCCCGGTTAAACGCGCAACCCGCTCCCTTCCTGTTACCCCCGCTGGACACAAAACTGCTCCGGGCACCGACATACCCTCCAGCCCCACCTTGTATCGATTCGACTCGCCGACAAAATCCGGGTACACCCCAGATTGGTCTGAAGCTGGTACCGCTACACAGGGTTCTCCCTCCCACGTTCACGCAATCCGCAAGCAGCGCAAAAACCGCAAAAACGGCAACAAAATCGAGGCGTATGCGGTCTTTCGCGGGCGCACCATCGGGGTGATGCAGTCTTGGTCAGTTAATCATGTCTCCATCTCGACCTTCTTTGCTTCCTCATGATATATAATATCTCCAGGCCACAAGTTCAAGCGGCTATCTCCGGTGTCAGCTTCGCCCTCCAGCAAGGGTATCCGACCGTCGCGCTCGCCACTGCCGCCTTCGAACTGGCAAGCCAGCGCGGCTGGACTTTACAGGCGGACTCATGGTCCGGACAGCCTGTTTCCGTCTCGCGCGCCCCCTCCCCCATCAACGCCGAGCAGTCTACTGCTCCCACTCTGATGCATCGGCACGCGCAAGACCCGTGGTATGTGGTTTATGCGGGGATCAATCCCGGTATCTTTGCAAGCAGGTGATTTTTGCGCGCCGCTATCCACCCATCCTCCATTCTGACCAGTGTCTAGTGTTGAATGTGCGCTCAACGTCCTTGGAATCGAGTCATCGCTCCACGAAAGCGTACCCACTTTCGACGAGGCAAAAGCCAAATTCGATCGAGCGAAGCTTAGGGGCGAGGTCCATGTTCGCCGCGCTCGCACGATCTAGTTTTATGTATATTATACTTCGCCGCCGTAAATAAATCATCTGTCCCTCTTTGCTTTTGGCGCGGCACGCAAGGCTTGAAAGTCTTCCAATTGCAAAATAAACAAGAAAATAGAATGGTGTATTAATGTCCAGCACCGAGGGATCGAAGGGTCTCTGCCGCTGCCTGTTTCTCCTCGTGAGCTCTCAAGGCACGTTGATACTGCTCCTCGTAGCCGCGCTCCTCCTCGAGCTCTTGAGCCTCCCGCCGCTGGTCTTCCCATTTCTTCTGCCGCTCAGCCCACGCATGATGCCCGTGCTTTTTCTCGAAGGCCCTGTGCACGGTGACAATTGCTGCACGCGTATGAGTTCAAAAAACAACTTACTCCATACGCGCAACCCGTTTGCGGTGAGCGAGAGCATCGGCGTGCCTAACCCATGTATTTTGGTAGTCAGTACGTCGCATATAACGGAATAAATATTTGCAGACTTTTCACGATATTTCCTGCTGTCCTCGCAAGCCCAAGCGCGAGCAGTTGTGGCTAGATTAACATCCTCCATTCTGCGTTGACGCAGTCTGAGTCCATGTGTATATGAGATCGGACTTCGTACGGCAATGCGGCGGGTCACCTTGCCATGCACTGCCTCGCCTTTTCGCGGAGCTCGTCTGCATTTCTAGAGGTTCTGTCAGTCACAGGAAGATTTCCAAGGTCCCTTGGGCCCACCTCTCCCTGTATTTAGCCGACGCTCGCCGGCGGGAGATCACTGTGGCCGCCGGGCGCGGGGTGGTCATTTTGGACGTTTTTGACAGTGCCGCGCTACTTTCAAGAGTCTGTTGGTAAATTGTGGTAGCTAAAGACAGCCAAAGTACTCACGGGTCCGGCCCTGTCATAATTTTTTGGAAAGTCGGGGTTGGAGTGAGGAAGGTCGTAGTTGAAGACAGATCTTATACTGTAAATAGCACCAAATTGGGGGCATTAACTGCGAACACGTCCAGCGTCGTAATTTATTCGGGATTAATTGAGAAAAAAAAACCAGACATGTGAACGCATGATACAAATCCTTCTGTCTCTTCAGAATTTCCTAAAACCCCTTGGAACCAACTAACCGTGCCGGCTTTTGAGCAAATGAGGCTGGCATCAGTTCGCGATCAAGTCAGGATCAGTTCGTGATACACCTGTCCTGACTCAAGATTGGCGCTAGTAAGCCACTGACCAAAGCTATTCCCGAGTTCATAGATGGCTATTTTAATATTTCTGAGAGTGGATGAGGATCAATGGGTATTTATTTGCAAATTCATTCCCGTGATACAAGTGGACTGTCTACGGCGACGGCGACTCGACGATGCGGCGGGGGGGGCGCTTGGGCCAGATGAGACCATCCCAATCGTAATCCACCGCCGAGTTATCGTGCCACGCTGGGTAATCCGCCGCGAGGCCGTCTTCCTCGCCGTAATGCCTGACCGGCGGCATGTACATCGGAGTCACGCAGATCGGGCAGCTCCAACTCTGCTCCAGCCATACGCGAATGCAGACGTAGCAATGGCTATGTCCGCAGAGGTATCTGGAATATGCATTATCAGTCCACAAACTTTCGGAGAAGCGCGACCACAGGTAGGACTTACGACACCGGGTGAGACTTGACACCGCTGCATATACCGCACTGATGATGCAGCTTGTATTCCGCCAGCTCGGGGGGGCGCTCGGACGTGAGGTAAAGATCATCGCGGGTGAGGGGAGTCTCTCGAGCACTGCGCCAGCCTTGAGAGGCGCGTTCCACATCCTCGGGGTGGCGGAGGCGCGTCGCAGCGCGAGACCGATTGGTAAGACGTCGGTACCTCGCATGCGCTATGTGGGTCGCCAGGTCCAAGAGTTCAGATAGGCGCGCCGCCTGTGCGCTCGCGCTGAGCGGAATGCGGGAGTCCTGAGCCTCCCGCTTTGCCTGCAACCTGGCAGACACGCGTTCTTCGGTTAACAGCACGTCGAAGCGCTGCTTGTCCACTCGTTCGCGGGTACTGACAGGAGTGGCGGCAGAACGCGCGCCTCGTGCGAAGTTGGGATGCCAGGCGCTGCCGCTCGCTATCGCAGCAGCCTCCAATTCTTGGGTCTGAGCCTGTGATAGCGTCGCCTCGGTCAGGAGTTCACTGCGGAGGTCTTGCTGGCCTGACAGCAGAAGAGATGAGTATGACTCGGTGGGGAGGCGACTAAATTTACCAGTCTCGACCAGATGGCCTCGCGCGTCGAGCAGTAGCGGGGTTTCGGATTCATTGGAGAGGGCGCGGCTGAGAGACATGGTAGGTCGAGGTCAAGCACGCGGTCCGTTTCATTTCCATCAGGCATCAAAGCTCAATCAGGCGGTAACGAAGGTGTTTTCGGCGCAGATGACTAGTATTCGTACGGACGGACATGTATATTGACCGCGACTAAAGTGCCTCGAGCGACGTGAACAAATGAGCAGCCGCGGGCCACCGCGCGCCAGCCCGAGGACCTGCTGCATATCTAGTCAAAGAGTACCGTGTTTCACCGGCCTGGATTTTCGTGATGGAGTAACGTAGAATAGGAGGGAGAAAGATCGTGGTTCCTGGCGGGAATCGGAGGACACGCCCCAGATCCCACAGGATTAGTTGGCCTCCCCGGTCGGGGTCGTAGTTGCCTAACGCCGTGATGCAGAGCAGCCACCAGCCGATCTTGTCGCACCAAGACGGAGTCGATATCGTCTCTTCTCCAAATTCGAAGGTGGCGCTAGTCCAGGGACCAGGAAATGGACGCTGCAGGCTGGGGTTGGCGTCGAAGAGGGAGTCTGCTTGCGAGGAGGCTGTCCCAAAAGATTGCGGAGAAATTGCAGCAAAGATGTCTGGGATGCCAGTGAGGACGGCAGTTTGGGATGGAGGGAGACGGCATTACCGTTACCTGCATTCGCAAGGCGCTTAATGGCCACGTGCGTCATCAAGTAATCAAGCGCCGTCGCGTCGAGGACACCAAGTTTGTCCCAATTCGTCGGACCCTTCCAGCGGAGTGAGCGCGAATAATCCTTTCACAAAAACGTCCCGACTTACCGCTCCCCGCTGTAGGTACCTGACACCACTGGTAAGTGACAAGAAACCAGTTTTCCCACCCAAGCTACTCAGCCGCGCCGCCACATCGAAAGCTTCTGTTGCGTCGGCGACCTTTTGTGGGGCGTCCAGCTCGCGGAGCGTAGTGCATGCCATTCCCATAACAAGGTTTGTACGGTCGATCAGAGGTAAGACGTGCCTATTCGTATAGGTTCAGAATACGCACGACCAAAGCAAGAAACAGACTTACTGCCCGTCAAATTCCACAAACCGGAAAGCGTACGTTGCACCGGGTCCCAGCAGCTCTGTATCGGCATACAGGCGCTCTTCTGGAGCGACGCAGTCGGCGTTCGCCCGCTCGGCCTCAGTCCAAGGGCGTCTCGGCGTACGATCTTTAGGATACGCCTTCTTGGACGCTCTCCACGCCTTCGCTGCCTCCCGAGCTTCGCGTAGCGGCCGGATCTTGGCCTCCCTCTCGCGCCGAAGAGTACCCAGAAGCCTGATTTTACGCCCGTTCTCCCAGATATAGTTTGGATCGAACAAATCCTCAGCATCGCTGTTTGCTGGGCTTGCTGAGGAGTCCTCTGAATCGGAAGACGACTCTGGCTGGTCCTCAGGCCTAGCCCATCCTCGCTCATCTTTACTTTGCATGGCCAGACGCTCCACGATGTCGAAGGTCATGGTAGATACTACGGGTGCTCCGAGTGGAGGGAGTTGACCCAGAAGGACGGAGCGCCGAACAGGGCGGCGAAAGGGCCTGTCGCCAGAGAGCATGGACATCTGTCCTGGGCCAGGGGGGAGAATAGCGCAGAGCGAAGGCAGGATTTTCTCGACTTCCAAATGCGGACGAGGTCGAATTATCCGACCCATCACTCCTTCTCAATCCCTAACCAACATGGCTCAGGAATACGCTGTGGACGACGTGGCGTTCGACGCGGAAGACGACGATGAGATGCCGGTGCTCGAGGAACTCGAGGACGAAGCCGAGCCAGACCACACCGGCGGTCAATACTTTCTTTTCAGTGCGCCGGCGCCTGCTAATTTTTTTCTCTTGAAATTAGCAGTTGAAGGCGTCCGCAGCGGGATATCTACCACCGCATCGTACAGATGTTTTGTGTCCCGCGAAGTTTATGTGGACTACTTGAAGCTATTCCCTGCATCTGGTGAGTCGCGTTCTCACATGCCGTCTCTGCCTGATGTCATGGACAGGTCTGGATTTACAGAAGGGGGAATCATACGCCGACGCCGACATGCGGCACATGCCCCTGCTGATCACCCTCAACTCGATTTCGACGTACGATGTGGGCTGTCAATGGCGTTGGATGATCGAATCGGGCAGTGGCGTTGGGAGAACCGACGGGGAGGCGATCGACAATGTTGTCCCCCGCGCCCGCAGCGGCGCGCTCTGCAAATTTCACGGAGCCGCGCATTCCCAGTCCTGCCGATTCACTTATGTCAGCTCTGAGGCGCGTCCTTTTTTTCTTGGCGGTTAGAATTATATCTGATGGAGTTTCAGGCTCAGGCGCGTGCTAGGTTGTGAGGCTGTATTAGGTTAATCAGCCGCCGCTACTAGTTATCTCATGGTTTTTTTGTTGTGTTCCACAAATGCAGACATGCGCCGTACCAACCACGAGGTGCGAACAACGGGTGACCTGAAAGATCAGCTCGGCTGCAACCACCATCTTCTCAAATGCCTCCTGCACCGTCTGCGAACGCACCGTCCACGCCTGCGCCCGACGCGCCCGACGCGCCCGCCTCCGATGCCCCGTCCGGCGACCTCATATCAGACTGGAGCCTGGCCAGCGCCATCCACGTCATCCGCACCATGCAAAGCGACCCAAATTACATCGCAAGGATGCTCAAGGAGTATCACGAGCGCGAGTTTGTGGCGCCCGACAGGTGTTCGTGGTGCAGAATGGATCGCAGCGAGGAGGAGCCGATGTTCAGATGCCACCAGCGAGGGTGCCTGGAAGGACTCCCGGCGTGTGGCCCTTGCATTGGGATTGCGCACCAGACAATGCCGATGCATCTCATCGAGGTCCGTATCATTATTTTCATCATGATTTTATTTAATTTCTGATTTTCCGCGATAAGGAATGGTTCGACAATCGCCATCGTTGGCAACGGAAGTCTCTGAGGCGGGCGGGGTTCATGCAGCAGCTCGGGCACGATGGAATGCCGTGTCCGAATCCGGCGCAGTCCGTCGTGGTGAAAGAGGTTCTGCATCTGGATGGTGTCCACGAGCTGTGGACGCGAGAATGTCATTGCACGCGCGGCTGATTTTTTTTGCTTCTCCCATCATGTTTTTGTAAAAATTAATCACATTGCACTTTGATTTCTGTTTCCTACGCTCATGTCAAGATACCAACCGTTGCTAGAGCCGGGGAGCGGGTCGGACAGCGGGTGAGTAACACGTCCGAAATTGCGTGCCCGGGACTCATGCTGCCAAAGGCACGCGCCATCCCAGGCCTCCCACCTAGAAGAAAGGTGCAGGGACTTAATCCGCCAGCTGTGGATTTTGATGTCGGCTCAAGGACATTTCATGCGCGCGCGGGACGTTTCCGTCAGGGGGGCTAGAGAGGCGACGCGCTCGGCGGAATTGCTCCGACGGAGGGCGGAGGCGATGACGCAGATCGCCTCCCAATACGAAAAGGCGCGGGCGGCGTGGAGGGCCCTGGAGTAGCTCGTGATTGGAGCCAAATGGGCGCGATATATGATGTTTTGATCCCAACCGAATCTTCTTTGTCTGTCTCCTCGTTCTCAGTACACCATGGATGGTTTCGGCGACGATATATTCGCGCAAGGCCTGCTCATCCGCAACCTTCAGACCGACCCTTTGTACATGGAGAGGGCGCGTGTACAATACCAAGCTCGAATGGTGGCGGGGCCTGACAGTTGTGCCTGGTGCCGAGCCTCCATCGACGACGAGGCCATTTATCGTTGCCAAGACTTGAAATGCATGCAGGGGTTACCTGCCTGCCGGCCATGTATGCTGATCGGTCATCAACTGAATCCTTTCCACAATGTCGAGGTGCGTGTAGCTGTTATTCAAGTTGGCGCTCCCAAAATTGAATTAAATTATAGGAATGGAGGGAGAAGCGCTTCTGGAAGCGCCTAAGGCTGCGGGACCTAGGATACGTGTATCAGCGCGGGCACGACGGGCTGGCGTGTCCCAATCCCTCTCCCGGCGAGGAGACTCAAATTGTCATCATGGCAAGCGGGCGGCATGAACTGGTGGTACGGGACTGCCAGTGCGAGGGAAATGAAGTGGCGGCAAGGGAGGCGAAGTTGCGCGGGATGTAGCGGGATAGGGCTCACTTGTTTTGTCCGTCGCTGATCGAAAAGTTCGTGTGCCCAGGTTAGGGGTAGAACAGATTAGGTAGTCCCGATCTTGATGTGTGACTGATTGATGCGATGCTTGATGCGCGTTTCGCTGACTTCCACCATCCACGCATTTTGCAAGATGGCTCGCGTGGGGCTTCGCTTGCTACTCTGTCGCTACTCCTCCTGGACCTGCCTTCTTCGTTGGAGACACAACGATGCCCCGTGCCCGACGCGACGACGAGGTCCACTTTGGCGATGACCTCCCACATGTGCGCGCTGACATTGGGATTGGTGTATCTGCTGACGGTCTCCGCGTGCGGTCCGACCTCGCAAACGTACGACCACTGAAACGGCCACGCCACGAACCTGAGGATCTGGACGACAGTTACGCCTGCTGGGTCCCTGTGCCGGACGCCGATTTGGGAGAGGTGCAAGCTGTAGCCGACAGCGTCTCATCCTTCGACATGCCGCCGGAGGACGACGATTCCAGGAAAAGGAAGCGTTACCAGAGCTCCGTGAGTTGGCATTTCCACTTACACTGTGTAAAATTTAATATATGATAAAAGGACGCGCCGATGAGTGTGTGGAAGCCTCTGGACCAGTTTTTTCTCGACTGGTTCCTCAGGCGGGACGGCCTGGGCGACTATTTACATAATCCGACCTGCGGACTCTGTGGTGTGGTTTATAGTGGAACGAAGCGTTTCTTTCGGTGCGCGCCGTGCGGTGAATTTCTGCAATGCGAGGACTGTCTCAAAACACGGCATCAACTGAATCCCCTGCATTGCATCAAAGTACGTGTATTCTTCTGTTGAGGTAAGAGCAGGCGAGCTGATGACGCGACGCTGGTAGGAATGGACGGGCGACCACTGGACGGAGGCGACTCTGTCGGGCACGCTTCCCGACCGCGCGGGGAGGGTTGGCGTGGGTCTGGTGTACCAGCTGGGCCACCACGGCAAGCCCTGCAAATTCCCCGGGGCGCAACGGTCGATGGTGGTGATGGACGTGCGCGGAATATTCTCGCTGCAGATTAGATATTGCGGGTGCGAGAAATCCGAGCATACGAACAACCTGGGGCAATTGCTGGGAAATGCCTGGTATCCGGCGACGACGGTGGACCCGGAAACCTGCGCGACATTCGAGGTGCTAGATCAATTTCGCCTGCTGAATGTGGTCGGCAACTGCAACGTACATGATTTCGTGGGGACACTGGAGCGCTTGACGGACCCGCTCATGACGGCGTCGGTGCCGGTACGTGTGGCGTCGCTGAGGAGAAAGCAGATGACTGATGATTTTGATTCACACAGGAGCGTTACAAAGCGTTCGGGCGGATGAGTCGCCAGTACAGTTTCTTGCTTCGTGCGAAACGGGCGGGGCGCGGGCATGAGGGCGAGGGGATACGTAAGACATCGCCGGGGGGGTTAGCCGTTATGTGTTGGGCTTGCCCGCACGACGGTAAGAACCTCCCCGATGGGTGGAAGGATGTCGATGCGAAATTCCGGTGAGTACAAGAAGTTTCGGCGGCACGGGCGCGCTGAGAATGACGCAGGTTCCTGTACATGCTTTTACTGGCTCTGGATGCGAATTTCCGTTTGAAGAACCGTCTTCGGGCGAACGAGCGGCAAGACCCATCCCTGGGCTCGGGCCTGAGCTATTTCGTGGAATCGGGGCCGTACAAGGAACACCTGCGGCATTACGTCGCGGAAAAGGATGTGAGTGCGAAGGAGACGCTAAAAGACTGGTTGCTGACAGCAACATACTCATCTAGGTCAGTTCTTGCATCGCGTTCGCGGCACTTCTTCAGAAGGAAACACGCCTAACGACGGGTCTGCGCGTCTCGGGCGTGGGAGGGTGTGTTTGTGCCTGCCACGGGTTGGTGCGCCCGCAGGGCCTCGGTGACTTGCAGAAGGGAGAACGGTACGCGCCCGTGACTGAGGCAGGTGAATGGTCGACTAATATTTGAGGCAGATACGCAAATATGGACTATATATTCTTGTCGTCTATCATGGGCGTGGCCATCCTTTGCCTCGCAATATCTTACGATATAGCCTGCCAGTGGAAAGTCAATCTGGCACCCCGCGCTAAGAAAATCGCCAAGGATACCCCGGTAACAACTTCCCTCGACGATTTGGAGATCCAATACGCCTTACCCGTTTGGCATGCGGTCGCGCACGAAGTCAGCTGCCAGACCGAAAATTCGCTCAGCTATGCGATCGGGGTTGGGCGAACGGACGGGGAGGGCATTGAGAGGACTTGGGCAATTCTGAATCCCATCGGCTACGCGACGAAGGAGATGGGTGACGGGGCGCGCCACGACGCCATCGAGGACAAGGTAGATCGTTTGAATTACGAGAAGAATGTGAAACAAGGTGTGTACTCGTTCTTACGTGCGCGGCGTGATATCTAATTGGCGGCGGTAGGGACAACGCTGGCGCGGAAGTTGATCGTCGCGCTCGCGGAGCGCGACAAGCAGGTCGAGGGGTTCAAAGAGTTGGATAGTAGTTTGAGCAGCAACTTGCGCAAGTTGTGGACTCGGCGCATCGACGATTGGTTGTCGGATAGAACAAAACCCAATCCGTATTGCCTGGAGGGGGGCACGAAGGGTGAGTACGCGGTGCTGTGGATTCAGATTGTGTTATATCCCGAGCCAAAAGGGGAAAGAGAGACCTCCGGGATCTCCGGATGTGGACGCATGTCCGGAGCATCCGGAAGAAGACCGGAGGTTCTCCTGTCGGCTGTTCTCGCAACACCACAGCTCGGAAGGGTGAGCGAACTGTCTGACTATCGAGCCGAGACTAGACGGAGGAGAAATGGGAATAGAAGACTCCGGAGGCACCCACGTGACCCCGGACGGAGCCGGACAGGTACCGGAAGGGGTGCAGAGTGATCTGGACGATGCTGGGAGCAACCGGAGGAAAGCTGGTGGAAGCGGACAGGCTCCGTTGGGGCCCAACACAATGTAACAGACTTTGCTGAAGCGGTAGACGTCCCGGACGGGACCCGAGTGACCGGATGCGGTCCGGAAGGAGTGCGTGGGAACCGGGGCTGATCTGTGACAGCGCGGGAGACTCGGAGGATGCCCGGAAGGGAACCGGAGAGGCACCCGATGAAGTAGAAGGAAGTCGGCCGGAAACCGGAAAGGGCCTAAGCCAGGAACCGGACGACTGGAGCGAAGAATAACAAAGACAAACAAGATCCGGAGGTGTCGAGAAGACACCGGGATGAGGATGGAATTAAAGGAAGACTCAGTCCATGAAGGAAGCCATGGAATAACGTTAATTTTCCAGATAGAGTACAGAATGTAATCTACTGGGATTATATAGATAAGTCCTCTATTGTAATACCCAAAATGGATAAGTCAGAAGACTCGGGGACGTAACAATAAGTAGTGTACCAAAAAGGAAATGCATGGGAAAGATTAGTAAGAGACAATAAGGAAGAAGACGGATAAAAGGGAAACACGTAGTAATGTAATATGACGCAAACCCGCTTGGCAGCAGACACAGGGACAACCGTGGGAAACGTCCAGAGGGCCGGAGGCCCCGGAGGTACCAGAGGTCCGATCGGAACCGGAGGCGCAGCCACGGAGATGACGTGAGAGGATGGAAGGTGGTGAAGTGCTCGAACAGATGGCCACTGCAGGAAACACATAGACCACCGTGGGAAGGTTCGGAGGCCGGAGGTCGGAACGGGACCGGAGGCCCGAGAACATGTCGGGAGTGTCGGGGAGTGGTGGAATGGCTGACGGGAAGCCTGCATGAAAAGGCGGAAGGAAGCGAACCAAATGGCAGAGTGCTCCAGCGCGGGAAATAGCCGGAGGTGCCGGAGGTACCGGAGGCGTGGGAACATTCCTCGCAATACCTGGAAGCATGTGAATGTGTCCGGAAGAAACCAGGAGGAATGCGGAGGTGGAAAGGAGCAGAATGGCTATGCAGGAAATGACAAATAGTCCCGGAAGCCCGGAGGGTCGTAAGGAAGGAGTGGCCATGATAGGCTTAGTAATCATTTGAAATGTGATGTCACCGGAAGTGGTGGTGACCTCCGGGAAGCTCCGGACAAACCGGAGCTGCGAAGAAAGTGTTGGAATGCGCATGGATATAACAGATTGAGAATGCTGACGAGCCTTTAAGCGGGCCCGACGGAAGCAGAGGTTTTGGCGGAGCTGAAGGCCGCAGAATCGCAGGAGGCAGCGGAGGGGCGGGCGCCGCTGAGCGAAACAACTTCGACGCCGTCAGCTTTCATCAAGGCGGGGCTTCAGCTCGAGGAGGCACAGTAAGTGAAATCTGGCCTGAGAAATACGATCGACGGCTGAGGTGGTTTCGCAGGCGCCGTATCAGAGCTGAGGTGAAAGGGCTGACTCTTGTCACTGCCGACCGGTCCAGCCAGATTCAAGAGTTGCGCATTGCTTTGTTGAAGAAGCTGCGTACCTACGAACGACTACAACTCGTATTTATGCCAGGAGTGGCCACCCTGCGAGCGGCGGAGGAGGAAGCACGAGACGGCGACTTGCCTGCCCCAAAAGCAGAAAACATCAAATTGTGGATGCCATCCGACTTGACTGCGACGCAGCGCCGGTCTGGCTGTCGAGGGGGGCTCGCGGCGGTGGAGGCGAAGCTTAGGCGGGGGCAATGCGCGGATGCGCTCGGAACGCTCAGGAGCCGGCTGCACGCCCAGCGACATATCATCGCGTGGCGCAACGCCAATGCAGCCGGGCAAAAGAGCTCGACGCGCTCTGCGACGCTGATTGGGCGAGTGGGGGATCGAGTGGCGAGGGTAGCAGCGAAGTATCGGCACGCGAGAACGGCGTTGATTGCCTTGGAAGGGGGGGATTATGCGCCGGAATTCAAGGAGTTAAAGGATGAGGACTTGAGCGTGGAGCTGGAGGAGGAGAACGACATGGCATCAAGGAAGAAGATGGCGCGCTTAGGCTCGACGAAGCGATCGCGCAACGAGCCGACGCGAAGGAAGAAGGGCATTTCGTGGATAATGATGATAGGGGGAGAGCCGGGTGAGGACGAGGCGGAGCTACATGATTGTACGTGTGATTCCTTCCCTGCTACTTCCTGCCAGGACTGACGGAGGCCTGCGTGTAGCGGTGCGCGTGGAGTGGTCGAAGGCTATGGCACGGAGGGACCGTTGGGTGGAGGAGGTGAAGAAGCTTAGGGAGGAAATGAAGTTTGTGTTGCGGATGTTGCGGTGGATACAGTCGGAATGGCAGATTTGGGCGGAACAGCGGGAGGACGTTGACGCGGAACTGGCGGCCGGGCTCAGGGGGTATGCAGCGCGTCAGGTCGCGGTACACCAGCGTATTGCGGCGGGATTTCACGCGGGCTGGAATAAGTCCGTAGCGACAGCGGTCCGAGACGCCGTGCGAGAAGACGGGACGATCGAGCGGGCGCTTTTGGACAACGGAACGGTACATAGTGCGCCGGTGGTGGGACTCGTGGAGGTGGAGGCGGCTGTGGCGAGGGAAGGAGGGGACGGCGAGGGCGGCGAGGGCGGGAACGGCGAGGGCGAGGGCGGGGAGGGCGCAACGGAATAAGGAACAGCGCGTGCGAAGGGGCGGCAGACAGGGAGGGCGCATACGGAGCGAGGCGCGCGGCGATTCGCGAGTAGCAGAATTTTGTCCCAAAATGGAAATAGATATATGATGGGGTGGATGCAAAATGGACACGAGAAAGCCGAGGGGATTCCCTGGATACTTTATCCTGCACGCGTGACCTTGAAAGTGGCAGAGTACAGCTAAAATGGCTGGTATGGGGGGCCTAGCCAGCCCCTGGCTACGGCCGGGTGAAATGTAAACGGTAATCCTGGCTGTGTCCAGTGGTGAAGGCATTATGGTACACCTATGGGTGGCTACTATCCTACCCCACGCTTTCCTCCTCCGATCTCATTCCTGGCCCTACTGGCTTTACCCTCCATCCTCGCCTCGCCAAACCCTTGCGCGATGTTATCCCAGCCGTCCAATCCTTGACAATTAATCTTGGGCTGCCGGCCGTCTTCGTCGATTCCGTGGACTTGAGACTAGTCTTCGGCCCGACTTCAATGGATTGGAGGGCTACATTGGCATGGGCCCGGGTTGTCAGGCAGCTGGCTGAAACTTTGCGGCTTGTTGAGGCTTACTGCGCAGCGCATCCTTCCCGGCTCGAACAAGCTACCAGACGGGCCACTCCTGCGTCTCCGACCTGGGTACAGCCGTCCGTTTCCGCTACCCCTTCGAAGGTGCCGGGTATCGCAGATGCGTCATGGTGGACATCACAAATGGCTCCTCCCACTCCCTTCAAGTCCGCAAAGCGCTTTCTCAAAGACCTCGCCGGCCATACCGCTCCACTGGAGTCTATCCCGGTGGCGCAACCGGAGCCAAACATATTGTTTCGTTTAGGAGCGGGTCCTATGAGCAGTATCGGAGATGCTTTTGTTAGGAAATTTGGTAACGTACCTGCCCTGGCTTATTCTACATCTGCTCCTACTGTTGCGTCCGCTTCGCGATCTCACCCATCTAATGTGTTTGAGCTCCCGGCCGTCGCATGGTCCCCGTCGGCTCACGCCGCTCGGCCTGTGACCTCCGCACCTCGCAGGGAAGTCCCTTCGAGACAGGTAGGTCGCACCGTCGAGGAATTCCTTGACAACGGTGCGACCTGCCGCGCGGAGAGCGCCCCTGCAGACGGCGGTGTTGTTCTGGCAAAGAGTGTCGCTAGAGGGTTAGCCATCAAACAAAGACAATGGCTGGGCATGCACAAGTCTATCGTAGCAGCTCCTGCGCGGCGCGTGAGTCCGCCCAGCGCCTTGCCACCACTAGCCTTGCTGGCTTCAACTCCTATCGCACGCATCTCTCGGCCTATGGAATCCGCAGCATCAGCAAGGGAAGTCCCTTTGAGGTTGGCAGGTCGCGTCCAGGAAGTTCTTGACAGTCGCCGCGTGGAGACTGCTCTAGCTGACGGCCGCGATCCTGTAAGAGGGTCAGACATTGAGCTGGAAGATTCCATGGGTACGCACCGGTGCGCGAGTCCGTCCACATCACCCGATTGGCGCGCGACCGTTCGGGCCCCTTCATCCTCTCCATCTTCCCGTCCATCCACAGCCGATTCTTTCATTTCGTGGCGCTCCACTCGCAGCACGTCCCCCGCTTCCACGGCTTCATCATGGCGACCGCGGCGTCTCGGCATACAAGCACAAAAGATCGAAAGTGACTCCGACGGTGCGCACGGAGTGGAGCAAGAGTCTTGCAGCCCAGCACGGCGAGATTCAACAGCAAGCGGAAACTTTGGAGGGCTAGACGAGGAGGCTCGACGTGCGCAGCGACGAGATGTTGATGAGAGTCGCCTGAGCGCGGCGTCTAGAGCTTCTGTAGATACTGGGCACATTGAAAAAGGAGTGGGTAAGACGAGAAAAGAGTGCATGAGAAGACTCACCGAGGTACCGCTCGAGCACCAGAGGCCTCGCAGCCGCGCTCGAACTCGTGCGCTATCGAATCTCTCAGTAATCGGGGGTGTGCTCGGGGCAAAATCGTCATCGACTGAGCTTGATGTGCTAAAAGATAGCGACGATGAGTTCACAACAAAATCGCGCGAAGGCAGCTCACTGGAAACATTCCCAGGCACCGGCAAAGGTCTCATCTCCGTTTCTGGCTCCGAGAGTGCTATGCACCCCGTCATCCGAATAGAAGATTCAGGTGCCTCGATGGATCGTCAAGGCGGAGACGGCGCAGCTGTCGCGGTCGACATTTCCGCAGCGTCGGAGTCAGATCGAGGTGAACGCGACGTCGACACCCACGCTGACGTGGACGAGCCGGGTGCCAAGCTTGGGGAGCTGAAAAGACGTTCGGGTACACCAAATGAGTTGTCGAAGGATTCGCAAGAAGTTCCACTCACCTCGAAGAAGTCGTCCTATTCGCCAGTGCCCTCTATTCCCGCACCCGAGAGAGCACGCGATCTGGCAAACGTCGAAGCTGTACGCGTTCTTCACTCCGAGTTGTCGGCAACGGATGCCGCAGCTACCGTGTGTTCTCGTAACACCGATGCTGTTGCGCACCACGACTCGGGGAAGGAAGCTACGAGCATGCAAGAGTCTGAGTTGCGAGATGATTTGCATGAAAACTTGGTACTCACCGCCAATAGCTCTACGAAGAACAGTGTGCTACTCGCCAATCGCGCGCACGAAAATCCACAGGAGTCGGCTGAGCACGCCGAGCCTCTGGCACGTACGATTACGCAGACGCACTTCTCGGACGTCAAACGCGTGTATGGCGCACACTCCGAGTCGGCGTCGACGGAGCCTGGGGGGCTGCAAGAGGGTCAGTCAAGGTCGTCATTGCGCCAAGGTAGCACACGCACCTTCGGAACAATCACAAGCTTTGGTAGTAACGAGGTGTTTGAGTCTGAAGACCCACACGAGGTCGACACCCTCGAGGGTGAGGCCGATCCGAGAATCGGGTCCGAAGAGCATGCAGAAAACCCGGATCGAGTTTCAGTAGATTCGGGCGGACGCGACGCATCGACGAGTGACCCGATCGCAGCGCTGCATCCTAGGGGGACGGAAGGTCTGTTGAAAGACCCCGGTCAGTTACCAAGCGCTGTACAGGAAGACGATGCACGCACCTTCGCGACGTCCACCAGTCCAGGCAGCGATATATCTTATCACAACCTCCCATGCAGAACGCACACCTGCTTCGTAGCGGTTCGTAGCGGCATCATTGCGGATCGTGGCCCTCCGGCGGGCACTCAAGACCTCGATTATGCACCGTTAAAGTCGCGCAGCCCGGGCAAGGTGCTAAAGATTGCATGCCTCGCGCACTCGAAGTCGTCGTCGACAGAGTTCGGGGAGCTGGAAGAAAAGTGTGAGAAGTCAGCTGAATCATCGAGGAATTTGCAGACGAAAGACGCGCGCACCTTTAAAACCTGCTCGAGCATCGGAGAAGGACGTCCAGTCCCCATTTCTGCCTCCGAAGATGTAGTGCATGCTGCCGGCGCCCCGAAGAATCATCACGACGCCAATACATATGTTGCGGTCAACGTCTCCACTGCGTCCGAGTCAGTGCATGCCGAACGCGACGTCGACACCTGTGACGACAAGGGCGACCCGGAAGCCAAGAACGAGGGGCTGAAGGGAAAGGGAGATGAGTCAGGGAAGGATGCGATGGAAAATAATGCACGCACCTTCGAGACGTGCGCAAACCAAACGAGCGATGGTCCTGCATCTATCCTAAAATACCCCGCGTACGGCTCAAACTCAGACTCCACTCCTTCGGTTTTCGTCCCGGCTGGAATTTCATCTAGGATTTTCGCGCTCGTCAGTGCAATCACACGGACATGGAAGGTTTCGTACCTCGGTGCACGATCCCTAGTCGGCGAGAGCACGCCGTACCGGGGATGGAAGCGGGAAGGGATTGGAACGGCCGGCTGGAGTTTTGAAGTAGCAGGCGCGGGCGCGCGAGAACGCATCTGAAGATTCAGAAATAAATATTTCGTGAGATTTGAGATTGGAAATCTTTGACTCACCTGGTCAAAAAACACGTCTACGGAAACGCGAACTCGATGGCGGCTCGACTCAGGGCGTCTCGGGACATTCAAATGAATGATATCCGTCAAGGGATTTCCCTATCACGACAATTATGCCAACTTTTCAGTTTTTCTTCAAGTTTCTTTTCTAGATTGCATACCTCTGGTCAAAAGGGTCGACGACATGGTATTGTCGGCGCACGCGAACGGGATTCTCGGTGGCCGAAGCTCAAAAATTCTGCACCTAAGCTGCATCACAAGACGAGCGAACGCGTTTGGTGGAAAGTAGGTGGGAGAAAAAGAATGGTGCCAGTGAAAGAGCATTCCGAAGGCCTTCGAGGTTGGATTTGCAAGGGATTCGGCGTTGAATCTCGAGCTCGGTGGTTTGAGACGCGAAATGGCGGGAAAGCAAAACAGAAGCTGTTTGGTTCCCAGGCCAATACCATCTGGGACCAAACACCGCCGTCTTCCTTTTTAAAAATTCGCCGACTCTCTTGGGCGTGCGCTTCTTTCATCCTACACCTTCGTTGTATTCACATTGGTGCTCGGCGTGTTACTCGTCTACTCCCCTTTGGTTCAGTTCTCTGTGGTCTCCAGATTCCCTCGGCCAATTCGCCATTTTTTTTTATTCTCTCAAGTTTGCATGCTTAGCTATCTTCCGCCTTATCCTCTCAAACACATTCGGGACTCGAGATCATTTGGTGCGGATTCCGGGGCTCTCAAGATCTCGTGCGCGAGTCGGTGCTCTTCGGAATCTCGCGCTCGGGCCAACAATCTGTGGATATTTTCAAACTCGTCGCCGCAATTCCGACTCAGGTGGATTCCGGTGGAAGGATTTGGGGTTCAACGGAAGAGAAAAGGTCAATACGGGGCCGCATTACTTGTCTTCCGCTGCAACTTTCGCGGATTGTATGTTCGGTGTTTTCAATCGGTGCAGCCTTGCTCTGCAGCTGAGAGGAGCTCCTTCAGCAAGTGTCGCCACTCACCATGATGATCAAGGAGCTTCTTAGCGTGCAGTTCCCTTTCCACGTGTATTCAACCACAAGGAGAAATGTACGCGGTCATTCGGAAAGCTCCTTCCCGACATTTTTAGGCTACATGCGATCGGGAACCCACATGCGGAACTGCGCCATGTCTGCGCCGAGAGTTTCGTTTGCTCATCCCTCCCCTCTCTCTTGGCGCAATGCTGCCTCCATCATGATCTGAAGAAAGAAATCCTGGCTAAATATAAGAAAGGCTTGGGTGCAGCGTCTTAAACATCCCTGCTTGCACGAGCACAAACAGCATCGAACTACTGCTTGGAGCGAACCTCGTGCGGTCTCCATTAAAGACAGGATTTTATCACGAGATGGCAGGTTCAGCAGGCTCGTTTCCTTCGGTGCTTTCCGACCTTTAGCATGCTCCCGTTCATGACGCGCGGAACGGCGATCCTCTGTCAAATGAACCGTGTCCAGCTCAGCCGTTTCAGTCCTTCTACCGAGCGCGAGGTTTCATTGGATCTAGAGTTCCACTCGGAAAATCCACTCAACTTTTTCCTGAGATTACCGAGCGTGGGGGGCAGATATACACAGCCTCTTCCCTACTTTTCGAACCAAAAATCTCAGTAATAGGTCGAAAATAGCGGATTTTTTTGCTGGGGGGCTACGGGAGTATAGGGACCAAGTGACAAGTATAGCAATGACATCCAGAGCCGTAGGCGGCGGAGTCTTGCCTTGGAACACCTGTATATGAAGCAGAGCGGATATGCAGGCATTGGGCCAACAGCTGGATATGGGAGTCTGGAGCAGGTCAAACACTGTGTAAGGGGCTCGTGTACATGCTGGGATGCAGGAACGCGAATAGCGGGACAAGGCTGATGGACAGGATGGGCATCATATGGACTCGGAGAGGGAATTTTTTTCTTAGAGTTGATCTTCAACTGGTCTGAACAATAGCCCTTAGCTGAAGAGTGGGGGGCTTTGTAGGGGCCATATAGCATATGTTTCCCTTTTCTGATTACTCTTCAACTAACCTCTATGTACTTGTATTTTTCCCATTTCTCTCGACACGTAGGGTCACATGCACATTATGTAATCATGTAGATATGCCTTTGTACGTTGAGATCAATATCATCATCCTCCATACATTAACCATCCAACGACCTAACGTTCATTGTCCTGCCCTCTTAACGGCAGCGGTGCACTGGGCCTGCGGGTGTTCTTAAGTGTATCGGTTCTTAGTCTTCTCAAGCGTATTTCAGCAAGCGAGAGTCTCAAGCGTCTGCCAGCAGTAATTATCTTATCTGCTGCCATCCGCTATACATCTGCACTTGATCCGTTTCATAGAGCTTCAGAGCTCTATCTAGCATTCTCCTAGCCTCCGAGCTAGTCGTGGATCGAAGCCATAGTAGATAATCTCATTGGCTTGCTGCGAGACTAGATCAGCACTTGGACACAGATTTCTGGTCCAAGGAGTCTCCAGCTTTATCGATATCGACTCTCTCGGGGACTTGAAGGCTTATCCAAGTCCCCACAACACCATTATAACTCCCAAGTACTCGCCAGGGTCGTACGACGTGCATCCCACAATAAATATTTGTAACCCACACTCGAGGGTCGTTACATCGCGGTCCCCACGATCGGACCCCGCCGCAGCGGAATGGTCGACCGCGGTGCTTGCGTCGCATGTCTCTCGAGGATTCGTGACGCCGGAATCCTCGCCGATGCTCGTGAACATCCCGAAGGTACGCCTAGCGCGTGAATCCTCCGAGTATTGGGCTGACTTTCCTTTCTTTTCTTTCAGGCCCCCGTGCTTCCTGCGTCAGCAGAAATCTTGCCGGTGCGTTCACCACACTCGTCCAACGCAACGGCCGTACCCGCATCACCAACGTCTCGGTGACGGTCAGCGCTTTCTATGCAGCCTCTCGACGGCACAAGTTCGCGAGCAAAGATCTCATGATGCGCGAAAGATTCGATCACCGAAGTAGGGGGAGTCAGCACGGGAGACCGCTTATTCTGGGCGACTGGAGTGCGCGTGGAGTAGCCACAGGCGGAGGATGCTTCACTTGGCAAAATGTTCTCGCACTCCGCGTTTACGAACGTCGCAATGGTGCATGAGTCATCCTCGCTCATATTCTCTGCATGCTCATCCGGACTTTCTTCCAGCTCATTGTAGTCGATCGCACCGATCTCAGGACGTCCCAAAGCCAGTCCACGCGCATTATCATTCGGCCATTGAGACGAGCCCATGGGCTCTTCTTCCAGCCCCCCAGGCTCCATCACCGCCGACCCATTCATGACGGAGAGTGCTGGCGTCGGCGTAGCCGTGACAACAGAGTCGTCCGCCTCAGGCCTTTTGTCCAGCTCCCTAGTCTCAAGTGCGGGAGAGGGCGCGTGCGATGGACGCAGCTCAAGACGTGTGCTATTCTCTCTGACCTCTCTTTTCTGTGTGCTGACCTTATGCAGGCCTGAATTCCGACCATTCGTAGGCAGATCATGGTGCACGTCTCGCCTGACCGGGGTGTGATCCACCGGGCTCCCTAACGAGACTACAGAAATCTCCGCGAACGGCAGCAGCTGTTCGAATATCACACGCGCAGATGTTTCAGCTGCACTGTGAGCTTTCGCTCTTTCAGCCTCCGCGACAGCATGCGGTGCGCACGCCACGCACACATCGACATGTGGGTGGTACAGCTTTGCCATCGCGTGCGATCTCTTGCAAAACCCAGGACGCCCAAGTCTCGACAGATTCTCCATCCTTTTCACTGACTCTGTTCTCCTTGTGCCCAGTATATACACCCTCCTTCCTAGCCATGCCTGCATACTCGATGGCCACATTCTCGTGCTCTTCAGCGAGTTCCTCGTCCGTGGACTGCGAAGTGCGCAACGTGCCGGTGCAGGCATACCCTGCGGACTTCTCCACGCGGCGAGACGCACCCTTGTTGTGGAATTCCTCGACGGTACGACCTGCCTGCCTCGAAGGGAATTCCCTTCGAAGTGTGGATTGTCCAACGGGACACGTGCCGTCGGCGAGCGAGCAGCGTGATGAAGAAGGCGGGGACGCCACGGGAAGTGTCGTAGCGAGAGCTGCTCGACTTGCGTGGACGATCGATTCCGTCGCAGAATCGATAGAAGCCGCTACCGACCGGGATAGAGGACCGCGAGGAGGACCGCGGGATGAAATGTGAAGAACTGTGGATGGAAAGTGCGTACCCTGTGCCGCTCGACTGTGTACTGATACTGACATCTCTTCCAACGCACAGAGTCCCTCGATGTATTCCATCGCATCAGCCACTTTCTGCAACAGGCAACCCCACGCTGCCTCCGCATCATGCCGCCGAACACCGATGATGGTTACGAGCCGGAAGTCCGCATGTTCGCGGTCGAAGAGAGGCTGCGAGGCGCCGTGGTGCTGTGCGGCGGAGTACATGAGGTGTTTGAGGATGGGGAACACCTCGCGGAATGGCTCGGCCACCGATGGGTGCAGGGCGAGACCAGCGATGGCGGGAATGAAGGAAGAGGAGGTGAGGGGATAATTCAGTAGCGCTACGCATGTATCGCGTAGCGTAGACATGCCCGATTGGGGATCGGGCGAGATGGTGTATGTAGACCATATCCAATTCATTAGTGAATCCGACATGGTAAATGAGGAATGAGGAGTGACCGGCCAGGAGGGAACGACGCTTCCCAATGTGTCCACCTTTGTAACGACCCTCGAGTGCAGGTTACAAATATTTATTGTGGGATGCACGTCGTACGACCCTGGCGAGTACTTGGGAGTTATAATGGTGTTGTGGGGACTTGGATAAGCCTCCAAGTCCCCGAGAGAGTCGATATCGATAAAGCTGGAGACTCCTTGGACCAGAAATCTGTGTCCAAGTGCTGATCTAGTCTCGCAGCAAGCCAATGAGATTATCTACTATGGCTTCGATCCACGACTAGCTCGGAGGCTAGGAGAATGCTAGATAGAGCTCTAAAGCTCTATGAAACGGATCAAGTGCAGATGTATAGCGGATGGCAGCAGATAAGATAATTACTGCTGGCAGATGCTTGAGACTCTCGCTGGCTGAAATACGCTTGTGAAGACTGAGAACCGATACACTTAAGAACACCCGCAGGCCCAGTGCACCGCTGCCGTTAAGAGGGCAGGACAATGAACGTTAGGTCGTTGGATGGTTAATGTATGGAGGATGATGATATTGATCTCGACGTACAAAGTCATATCTACATGATTACATAATGGAGCATGTGATCCTACGCGTCGAGAGAAGTGGAAAAATACAAGTAAATAGGAGTTAGTTGAAGAGTATTCAGAAAAGGGAAAAATGTACTATATGGCCCCTACACCATGTGGTTATGTCAATTTACAGGTCTGACAGCAGCTTCCCTCAACTACGTCGATCTCGATCCTGCGCGTCATCGATTTCAAGGACCGACGATCGCTCTATCTCGAGTTTGATGTGCTCCCTCAGACAGAAAGCTCTGCAGCCCTGGTTTTCTATGTACCGGACCTACTGCCTTGGCTTTCTCCCTGCACGAACATTGGCGCGATGAGATCTTGGCCCCACCCATAATTAATTAATCCCAGCTGCGAAGGATGCGCAAATCACACTTCTTTCACCTCTTTGGCTCCCGTCGGTTTCTCGTTCCTGTATCCCGACGTTTTCGAAGCTGTCGGGGGTAACCACCATGATCGCCCCTTCTCTTTAGGGAAACTGCTCGCCAATCCCAGTTTCGTCTCTGTTCTATTTACCATGAGGGTCTCCGATCGACAGCTTCCTCAGTCTAATGCTGTCGTCTGGCTGCCACAGTTAGAACTGTGCTATCGAGATTCATTGCCAATGGGCACCGCGAAGCGCTTTCGGCGCGATTTGCCTGGCTTGGCTCGGATTCCGGCGGATTTGTACCGGGAATATAAGTCCATCCCCATCCGGCTCCGTCAAGAACTCGTCCTCTATGGCGTCTTCATCCCGCACCTTCAAGCGCAATGTATGTGTTCCTCCTTTGCGTCAATAGGATCCTCTGACACGCTATCCCTCAGGCAAGTGCTGTATCCACACGGCAACTGGTATGCAGCCTTTGCGCAGCGACCAACTCTCTTCTCACCCACTTTCCAGCCACCCCCAGCCAAGATTGGGCGAGTGTACACGCCCGTGGCTGAGGATGACGACCCCATGTTCGACACACCGCGTATCGAACTTGAAGTGAGTGTTCTAAATGGGTTTTCTTTTGCCAGTTCTTTACCGTCTTTTAGGAGTTTATACTGGCCCCCCTTCCTTCATCTTCCCAGTCGTCGACCCTCCCGTTGCAGGTGTGTTTCTAGCTTTCTCGCTTTCTATCCTGACTGTTTTTTCTGCAGACCATAGCACCGACGTCCCCGTTGTCTCGAAAGTCCCGCCGCAAAGGCCGACAAAAGGTTTGTCTGAATAATTGTGCCCTTTTTTATGTTGAAACCGACAGCAGGCGTCATCGCAGCAGGCGTCAACGCAAGCCATTGAGGAGGAACGAGAAGATAAGACGCAGGCGGTCAGTATATTCCCCTGCCCAAGGTCTAGTGCTGATTTTATCAAAGGGGCCTTCGGTCAAGTCCAAGACAGCAAGTAATCTTAACTTTCAAAGGCTCATAATCTCATGTACGCACTTCATTCAGCGTCCCGCCCATCAGGAGCGTCAAAACCAGGCCAAGCGGGAGCAACGGGCCCAGCCCGACTACCGTGCCCAACAAGTTGCTAAACGTGCAGCTTCCGACGAGGCCAGCAACTCGGACATCGCTGAAGCCTGGATCGAGGAAACTTCTCAGTGGCTGTGTCTGATGCGAAGGCTTCACCAACTCCTGGCTGCCCCGGCGTCACCGTCCTCGGCTAAAACCACATTGAGGGCAATTCACGACGTCGTTGCCTCTTATGAGCACCTGGAGCCTTTGGTCCCCGAAGTTTGGGATCTGCTCTCTGAGCGAACGGCCGTCTTCCTCCTGCAAAGCGCAAAAGGGCTAACCAAATCCGAGCTCGAAAAAGCTGTCAAAGACGGCATCCTGGATCTCAGTGACGCTGACGATCTGCGCCCATTCAGCGGTCAACTATTCTATATCCGTGTTGCCGTTCCCCAGGAGTCAGCTACGCTGGCGACTCCCTTGCTAAGCTACATCATCACCCATCCTGCGGACACACCCTGGACTATCGTACAGCTATTGAGGCTGGACCTAGACCTTTCACTCATTTGCGCCGCCATAACCTCCACTCTTAGTCCACACGGGCATGCCGAAGCCGTCAATATGTTCTTCGACTGGCTTCGTGCATCGGACCATTATCTCGACTTCCTCCAGCGCCCTCGTCTTCCTTACCAAGACAATCTCGTGTATGCAGGAGAATCGCATAATTGCCGGCCTGGTATTAGACATCTTGACGATGTGGAAGCTCAACTCCCGACCCGTCTGGGCAACTGTTTGCAGGCGCTGGAGGAGAGCCACACCTGGCAATGTTATCAAATCGTTGATTTGGACCTGCCCAACTCGAGCGGTCTACGGACAGACCGCATTGCGAGCGATATGGAGGCTCTGTTGGTGTCGCTACCTCTATCATCTTCCCCCAGCCACCCCCCACTGGTATCCTCTGTCAACGGACGGCTCTTACCTCCAGTCTGTCGGGAACCTTTTCATTGTTCCTTACAATGAGGACGCAGCAGCTCTTGCGTTACTTATCCCCAACTTCCATTCGGGGGTATGCAAATACGAGCCTGCACTGGCATACCTTGCTGAGAAAATTATCCATCTCGTGGGGATGATAGAGCATGTTGCGCTTGCACTGGTCGAGGATCTGAGAGTTCAAGGAGTGATTCCAAATCGTTCTGACCCCAACTTGGCGTGGGAATACTTCGAATCTCTGCGCCAAGCCATCGAAGTGAAACTCGCGACCACGGATGTTCGAACGCAGCTAGAGAACACCAAGCAACAGTACAGTTGTCTTGCTCGAACATCTCGCAAGCTGAGGACTCTAAAGACAGACTATTCTAACACGGTGGCAGCACCGGACACAGTCGCAGCTCCGTACATTATCCCAGGCATCACAGAGTCTACGCCCAGAGGAGCCCCCCGTGTTGCACAGTATCACATCATCATGGAATTGGCGCGGTCCCTGATGAAAGGCGGGATGAACCCCGACCCATACCACCTCATCCCGTTCCAATTCCGCGAGGATATTTTTGGTTCTGCATGCATGGAGTGGTTTATGTCCAGGGAAGAGAACATCCGTTACTCTGCTGCTGCACGTGCATACGGTGGTTCTTTGAAGGCTCATGAGAATAGTCTTGCCGGGCAGCAACGCTTCGCCGCCGACACAGCGGCCCATTCCAGGGGTGGCTTCGCAGCTACAGAAGTGTTACGGGCTAAGAGGAAGGAAAGAGAGGATTCACGCGAGAAGCTTCGCAAGATTGCTGAGGTGATCTCAGAACCTCTGCGGGTGCGCAAAGGCCAAAAGCCCAATGGCAACCACAGCACTGTGGACGACAATCGCTACGGCCTTTGCCCGCATTGTGGAGCCTGGATCCTTGGCATCGACCAAAACTGTTATCACAAATGCGAGCCAAATTCCAGTCCTGTGAAACTTACCGAGGATAATATCCCTTCCCTAATTCGCCTCCTTTACGTTCACGATATATATAACAATGAGGAGCTGGCCTCCTACCTCCCCTCTCTAACAGATCTACGTTTGCGGCGCCTTCCTACGCAAGAGATTATGGATCGCTCCGGGAATATGGACGTTTTATTGACAACTTTCCCTGGGGCCGATGTTTCCCGTGTGGAGAGCTGGCCATCGATATACGTCCGCGCCGACGACGTGGATGAAGATATGGAATTTACGCTGGCGGTTGACAGTATACTACCTATGCTGTCAACTTGCCCTTCCGATTTCGTCCCTATAAATTCAAAGCAGCGGGGCGCTCCCTGGGGCTCTTGCCGTGCACCACCGGATGAATGGATCGGAAGTAAGTTTTCCTCATTACAGATAAACACGCAACCTGATTTTTAACGCTAGAACATCTATTGCGTTGCGATTTTGGCACGCTGGCACTCGTAAATCCCCCCCTCCAACACCACTACGATCATGCCTGCTCGCAAACTGCTCAAAGAGAGAACGCTGAACGCCAAGAAAAACAGCGCCTAGGCCTCAAGTACAGCCAGAACAAAAGTGCTGGCGGCCCGCGCGACTGTGGAACTCAACAAGCGACACCAATCACATCGCTGCTGCAGCTTCCCAGCGAGTATCTGCGCTGATACTGGTTTCACAAACGAATATTCCCAATCATGGCGAAGAAAGCCAAGAAGGGCAAGGGCAAGGCTCAATGAGTCGTGCCAATATTTCTTGACGTGTCGTAGCTACAACAACTCCGTACACCCCGAAAAAATCTCTATAATAACAACGTAAAACCAATCCAATTGCATCACCTCTTGGAATTTGAAACACGCACCATTGGAAGGCGAAGTGATTAAGTAACGAAAAAAGCGGAGGTACTCCCAAACCAAAGGGAGGGAAACCGGGGGTCTCCTTTGGTTTGTTCCATCCTCAGTCTCAATCTCATTCTCTTTACTGTCTACACTACTTGTGATTCTCTCGCGCTGTCGATCTTCCTTCCACTGCTTTGCTGGCAGCCTCTCCATCCCTTTCTGGGCCCTGTCCCACTCACTGGGCTTTCATTGACCTACCTGGCACGCCCTCCTCGACTGTTTGACCCTTCTCACGACTTGGGGGCGCTTGTCTACTGCATCCACGACTGTTGCATCTCCCAGCGCGTCTCTACCGCTGTTCTCCCACTTCTGCGCTGCCAACTCGTAGAACGGCGGGATGAATGCATCCGCAGCCGCCCTCGCGTACGCCCCGCCGTCCCGTCCGCTAATGTCGCCTTAGCCGGTTTGCAGCCACCAGCGCTCGCTTTACGGTCCCAAAATCGCCTCCTTCGTCGCCCACCGCCAAACCCAGCCGTACGTGCGCGAGGGCAAGGGGGACATATACCTCGTCGCCAGCGTCCGCAACTCCGACATCCGCGATTTCCGCAGGCACCGTATCACTGGCGCCGCCCTCCTTGAAAAAGTCGCCTTCAAGGGCGGCCACACGAAGCGTATGGCCCGCCGTCAAAAGGAGTATAGGAAGTGCGAGGGGCGCCACCGCACGCTGATTTGGATTTGCCGCTACACTGTACAACGACGTTACTATTGCGGTACGTGGCCTTCCATCTCTCCGCGGGCTTGACTGACTTTTTCTCGCAGAACGACTCTTCCACTTGCGACTTTTCGAGCGCGGCGGCAAGCGCGATATCCACAAGTGCACCTGCAAGGTTGTGCACCGCGAGTTCCTTACATTCCCCTCGATTGGCGGCCTTGCTCAAGGACACGCAACGATGAAGAGCATCTTGAGGGCGATGGGTGAACGGATTCGCAGAATTTTCTTTAGCCCGTCGCCCGCGACGAAGGACATTTATGAACTGATTCTCCGGTCTTGAGGCACCCCAAGCCTTGCATACTAATTGCTCTACATATCTGAATCTGTGTATATTCGTTACAGCCGTATGTAATTTGTACACGTCGGCGCGTCATTTGACGCGCCTTGTAATTAAACTCTGAATTTTCGCTGTCTCCTTTCCAACTGCCTACGCCCTCCACGATCGCCAAAGTCGCCGCGTCCTCCCCGCCCACCACGGTCACCGCCAAAGCCGCCACCCCGGCCCCCGCCGCCACTCGAGTCCCGAGGCTGCGAGTAGTCGAGACGGATCGCCCGCCCTTCGATCTCTTGCCCATTCGCGGCCTCGTAGGCCTTCTTGGCGCCCTCGATGTCCTCGAACTCGACATACCCAAAGCCCTTCGGCCGACCGGTGTCCCGATCGGTCGGGAGGCGTACGCTCTTAACGCCCCCGCCGCACTCGTTGAAGAAGCTCCATACAGCATCCTCGTCGACCCCAAAGCTCAAATTGCCCACGAAGAGCGTCGCGCTCGGCTCGCTAGGCGAGTCGCCGTACGTCTTGGCGCGGTTCTCGCGAACCTTGCTCTTGTCAGCGGGCCGCCCGTAATCGATATTCACCGGGCGCCCGTCGATCTCCTGGCCGTTCATCTTGAGTGCCGCCTCCACCGCCTCCGTGGTGGTGAAGTGGACATGCCCGAACCCACGCGAGTGGCCGGTATTCCGGTCCATCGCGACCGTTGCAGAGACGACCTCGCCGCACGCTGCGAACTCCTGCGTGAGGTGGTCGTTGTTGACATTCCATGAGATCGACGAAGATGGACTTGATCTCCTCTTCGCCGCCCGATGCAGGTGCAGCGTCGCCGTTGGCAAGCTTGACTTTTTTGGTAGGGGTGGCGTCACCGTTGGGGGCTTTTCTTTTGCCTGTAACGTCATGAGTATGAGGATAGAGCCCAGCAAGAAGAGAAAAAGAATAACGGACCGTTGACGGCGGGAGCAGGTACGTCGGGCATCTCCTCATCAGAGTTGTCACTCGATTCGGAGGCCTTGGCGCTGTTGGCTGCAGGAGCAGCAGCAGCAGCAGGCTTTTTCTCGCTGTCAGAGTCTGATGAGTCGTCTTCAGAAGAAGAGGCGTCCGGTTTCTTCGCAGCAGCCTTGGGCGCAACAGATTTCGGTGCCACTGCCTCGTCTTCTGACGAGGAGTCAGACTCGTCGGAAGAAGCCTTTTTGGGTGCGGATTTTTTGGCGGGCACGGGGGAGCAGCGGCGGCCTTCTTGGTGGACGCTGCGGCAGATTTTTTGGGTGGGGCTGGTGCAGGCTCATCGTCGCTGTCGCTGTCATCGGAGGAATCTGCGGCAGCGCCAGCCTTGGCGGGGACAGCAGCTTTGACTTGGACGTCCTTGGGCTTCTCATCCTCTGAGTCGTCAGATTTGTCCGAAGAAGAGACGGCTTCTAACAGACGTAGTCAGATACAACATCCATTTTCAAACAGAGAGAGAAAAAAGCACCTTTTCGGGGGCTCAGGCTTGGGAGGAGCAGCCTTCTTGACCTGTTTCTGAGAACCTGGACCTGGATTCCAACGTAGTTTCGTCATGTCATGTGCAGGCTCTGCATTCAGATGCTAGTCCAGCTGGACCAAGATACTACCAAGATGTCGTCGAACCTAAATTGCAATTCCTGAGCATAAGGACATACGGGGATTGGGTTTGGGTTCCGTCAAAGTTCAGTGGCGAGCAGAGTACATAGAGGTCAACAAAACCGGGTTGGATTGAATCCGAGACTAGATTGTTTTTCTTCTGTAGGCGGGTACAAAACCCATACTTGTACTGTTCGCTTTCACTGTCAGACTCCTCAGACCAAGGTCGACTCCAAAATACAAGAAATCCCACGTAAAAAAATATTTCAACTCACCAAAAAAGCAAGGCCACATCCTTCCCGTGGATCCACGGGAAGGATTTGGACTCACGAAGTAGCTGGTACGATCGGAAGTATTAATTTGGACAGTGGCGATCACAAATCCTATCTTGCTCATTTCTGCTTCGATTTTGTTCGTTCTTGCGCGCACATCATCCCCGGCACTCGTAGAAGGACATCCTCACACGTGGCAACATGAGGGCAATATGGCCGAGCGGTCTAAGGCGCCAGAATCAGGTGACTTGTGTCACATCTGGTCCTCCGGGGCGTGGGTTCGAATCCCACTGTTGTCACTTTTTCGTTTTCTTTCCGCTGTAGGGATGCGTGTCCTTTTTACCCTGCGCATAAAGGGTCAGTGGCCTGTTATTCTTTTTCATTCCATTCAACTCCAATAGTCGTCCCACCTTACATATGCTATCCCTTGTAAAGTCAACCAACATGCAACGTACCGGAATGTAATTGAATAATTTTTCTGATTTCAGATTAGCGAAAATCCTTGTTGAAAGGCCTCTACAAGCCATCAATCGTACATAGGCTTCTGAGCCGAGGCCCAGATATCTTCCCCACTTCATTCCAGAATTTCAACGGTTGGTGCGACTCACTCGCGCAACTTTCGAGTTTCCGCTGCTCTCTCATTGCTCGGATCATCTCACGGGCGTGCCACGGCTTTGGTGGGAATGGAGGTCCGTCGTAAAACCACCGGCGTGCCAAATGACGAGAACGGCTACGGTGAGCCGTAGCGACGCTGGTCGACCGAGTGTGCAAAACGCTTAATCCGGTCGGGATATTCGGCGAGCTTGCGGAATCAGTCCCGCGTGGATACCATCGCGAGATGTGTAAGGCCGGGCAGGTCGGTGGCGGGGAAGATTTCGGAAACTTGTGGCGATAATACGGGATAGAGGTGAGTGAGGTTGTGGAGAAATTGGACACCGTGGCTGGTAGACATAATGTGAAACCGTTGAGAAGTTGGAACCAGACGTGCCCGTGGCACCCACATATTTTCGAGTACGCTGAGCCGGACGGGATTTGCAGCGAGCGGCCAAATGAAAGGATCTGCATTATCGCAGAGGCACCAACGCGATAGCTTGGCAGGCCACTGCGCGAAGACTTGTGCATGCCCGGTTTATATCAGGGATTAGAACTTTCTCCACCGCCCCGCCGGCGTTCGTCGCAATCTGCACGGAAGTTGCCGCATGAGGGGAGACTAAATTATGAAAAGACTGCAACTCCGGTTTCGTGCGAATCAATTCATGTGCTAGCTCGGCTTTCAGGACGTTCGCAATCCACGGGGCTGCAAGAGCAAGCGTCCACGTCGTGTTGCGAGAGAGGGAAGCCATGGCTGATGAGAAGTTCCACCGGCAGGTCAATGAGAGATTTCTTGTTCCGAGCCTGGGCCTCGAGAATTTGACCGTACAACAAGGATTGGCAGAGGTTGGTGTATGAATTCGATGTCAACTTCCTTTTCGTTTTGAATGCCACTATAATCATCCGAATTTAGTCCTTTGTAAGTCAAGGAGATGAACCAGAAACTGGTGCATACGATGAAACGGAAGAATGACAGAGTACATTGCAAGTCCGAGTTACAAAACTGCGGGACTCGGGTCGCCCGTTCAAGTTGGCGGCAAAAAGAAACGAGCGTAAACACTTGGAATAGAAAAGCAGGGAGCCTTGTCTCCATCCTTTGTTGTTTTAGAATTTTGGGCCAGGGTGTGCACCCGGGCTCAGCGATTTTGTGCAAGTATAGTTACAATGTCCTTTACATGCGACCAAGAAATCACCAAGAAAGAAATCAACCCACACGGTCAGTGTTCGCACATGTTAAAGCTATGCGCCAACTCGCGGTCGTGAATCTTGACGAAAGTGGTGCGCTCTTTCATGAGCTGCAACCTATACTCCTCAGCTTCTTCCCGGGTTATGAAAGTATCAGGCAATTCCCCCTGGATCAAGACGCAGAGCTCGGGTGGGAGGCGGGAGACGACGGTCCGGGGGTCGTTCCGAGCCTCTTCCAAGGGGTTGACCGCACAGTCGGCCTGCTGCGGCGGCACGTTTGTTGCGGACGGTATTGGCTCGATCGACGGGTCAATCAGGAAGATGGCTAGAATTTTTCGGTGGCCAGGTTTCGTCGGGTCGACGAGATGGAAAGGAGCAACGCGGTGCTGGTAAATGTTGGGCCACGCGAGCGCACGGCCGCTGCTTGTTTTCTGATACAATGAAGGCTAAGAACCAAAGAAGCGAATGGAATGTGCTCACTATCGACCCGAGGTCCTGGCAACAATGGGAATCGCTGGAAAGAAATCAGACGAGTTCAGTTAACAATGGGCTCCGGACACACCGTTGCATCCCGTACAAAATTTCCATACAGTAACTGTCGTCTTGTTGGTGGTATACAGGGGGTCCGGTGGTAACACGAAAGGCGAGTCGAGACTCGGTGATATTGTCTTCTTCGTAGTACTACCCCAGATTTCAATCAGGAATTTCAAGAGAGACAGGTGGAACCCACATAAATTCCGGATGCAACGATGCGCTCATTGATCATGCCTGAAAAGGGGGCCATGAATGAACTGCCTTGAAAACTGCGAGCGCTACGCGCGCACCTTCTACATGCCAGCTCCCGCCATTGTATTCGGGGTTCTCAGGGGACAAGTGTATGTTAGCGAGCTTGATGATACACTGGATGGTCTTGCCACGAAGAGAGTACGGCGCGATCGTCTTTTCAAGTTCGCCCGTGTATGATTCGTAAGCTTCCGGGAGAGTCTTCGGTGCCTCCTTCCTCCGTTTCTTATACTCAGCCCGAGTCATACCAGGCTCCCGTTCTACCTTGACATTGTTCCAGATGCACGGAACTGCGACCCCGCAGAACTTCCAGCTGTATCCGGCCCACGTTCCGAAAACGCGTTCCGGTATTATCCGCCCAGATCCCGGAGTAATGTCGCGAAAAAGGTCCTTGTCCTGGCCATTGACTTGGCTCAGGACGCGTTCGAACAAAGGTACATAAGACGATAAAGCGGATTCGATTACCCGATAAAGAGAGACGTGTTTCGTCGGATGGAGGTTGTTGATGTACGGAGAGAGTAATTTAACTGAGCCGTCGGTCGCATCGACGGAGAAATCAGATGGGAGCCAGGAGAAGTGTTTAGATAGCGCTTGCTTGGCATAGGTTTCTGAATCTTTGTATTCTGGAGGCTCCACAAGATTCAAATTGGAGTCTTGCGTCCGGCCGTAGATGATGCAATAAAGCGAGGGGTGCACCAAATCCAGGACCTGGCCGTTCGAACCAGGATGCCAATCCCTCAAGTCGTCTGGTACGTCCTCAAGTTGGGCAATTTCGGCGCGGAGACGGTCCGATACCTCGCTCGGTATGAGACGGTCGGAATACCAGATGGCGTCGAATGGACCACTCTACGAATGTTGGTATTATTTCTTGCTGCGAAAACATAGTACGCACCTCGATTCCGGTGTCGGAATCCGCAAGCCTGGCGTATCCATCTAGTTCCGTCAAGACATAGTTTACCTGCAGTGGATGAGTTCGGATACACCAAGATCCCGCACTCCGACCGCACCATATTCAGTGTCAATTTTTCTTCGACCGGCAAGTGCTCTTGTTGCTCCAGGGCTTCTTTTCGCCACCTCTCCAGTATAACGGGATCTTTCATCTTGCGCTGCCACTCAGGCTTGCTACGGATGGCCCAAGACAAGGCATACATTCGCATCTCCGCCAGCTAACATTCCGATCAACGACAGTGGGTATGCGCGGAGGAGAAGAATATCTCACAGTTCGCGGCTCAGGACCCCAGCAAACCTGCTCTGTGGACATGCTGCTCTTGTCTGCCGTGTATGGGATAAATGGTGAAGGGAACGTCCATGAGGGCTTTGGGATCTGTCGTTCATTCTCAGCACTCCGTTGATAGTACAGTTCCGTGGGTTTATCCCAGTCGTGCGGGCCATATCGCTCGCGATCGCTGAGTCCGGCCATAGTTCACAAAGAGATCGATGTTTGAGAAGAAAGTCGAATCGGGTTGTTGATCGCCTGACCGGCCCGGGTTGTTGATCCAGCCTTCCGCTTGCGTTGCACAATCATCAGGTCCAGGTGTGCAACTAAGTACCTTCTTCGCCGATTGAACCCGCTGAATAGGATCCTGTAGAAAATGCAAGCACACGTTGTGTTGCGAAATCGACTGGCAGAACTCGATTCCCAAATCGCAGTTCTCGAGGCGGAGCGGAAGATGATACGCAAGGAACTTGATTCTATCGTCTATCCCGTCGTCACACTGCCCGTCGAGGTCACCTCTGAGATCTTTCTCTGCTGTGTGCTGTCCTCCGAATCCGAAGACGTCCGCCTTCCGTTCGGCTATTCGCCAGTGTCGCCTCCGCTCCCTCTGCTTCTGACCTGGGTTTGTCAAACCTGGAGAAATATTGCCCTTAAAACTCCAAGGTTGTGGGCTTCATTCAGCGGATCTTTTCCTCTCGAACGTCCGCGGGTCGTTGATGATCAGCAGGTTGCGGAATGGGTCGACAGAGCCGGATCGGCGCCGTTATCCATCTTCCTTCATCGCGAGGCGCCCCAGGCACCGTGGGCCGCAACTCTACCCCGTTTCCCCGACTCATTCCGCTCGATGCTGGATCTATCGACTCAATGGACAGTCGCAGACTTGCGATTGCCCTACAGCGATCTTATCAGACAGGAGTTCCGGTCGCGCCTACAAGGAAAACTCCCAGAACTCGCACAGCTCAAGATCGTTACAGAATATTACTCTCCGGATGTCCATGCAACACCCGTGCATGCGTTCGGGAACGTTCCAAATTTGCGCTACGTCGTTTTGAGGAATATCCGACCGTACCTGCTGCCCCTGCCATGGGCCCAGCTCACCCGATTCAGAGGAGATGTTTTTTATGGGAACGAGTGCTTGAAGGTTTTGCGACTAGCCGCCTGCCTGGTGGATTGCGTATTCACTGGGGTTAGCATGCACGGTACTCAGCAAAGCCTGGACTGCTCGATCTTGCCTGCACCGCACCTCACCCTTGAATCTCTTGAACTCGATGGCATGGGCGTGTGTCTCGATATCCTTATCCTCTCGACCTTGCCTGGATTATCGCAGCAGGATTTCTTCGACCCCGGCGCTACTTCCAATTCCTCCGAAGTGCCCGGTGTTTCGGTCATGGCACATTCAGACTCGCCGTTGCGGCGCCTGTCCCTGCGTACCGATAAATACCTGCGCTTTACCCAAATCTTATCCCTTCTGCCCAACATCGTCGATCTCGAGCTCCACCAGCTGTCCGTCGACGACATGTACAGCTTTTTCGAGTCCCTCCGCGATACGGGCTCGTTTCTCCCCAATCTGAAAACTATCCAGACCTCCGTCAGAAGCAGCTTGGCCAGCACGGTCAATTTCGGCTTGCTCGTCGATATCCTCGACTTGCGACGGCATAAGGAGGGCGGCGGTCAGCGATTGGAATCGTTCAGTCTACATTTCGAGGAACTCGATCAGATAAAACCACCGTATAGCTTTGGTCCAGCCCTCCGGCAAATGATGAATTTGCAGGAAGCGGGCTTGCAGATCTCCATGACCGCAACATTGCGAAATGGAAATTCATCGCTGGTATGGATTTAGGTAGGCATATACAAGAGCTTGGTTTACTCGAAGTCTAATTCGTTTTTATTTTCTCGCCGTGAAGGACGCCAGGACGACGATAAGTCCAGCGACCGGAACAAGAACAGAAAGAGCAAATTCATCCATCGAGGTACCAAAGGATGTGAAAAAATCCATTCGAATCAGATTACAATTTCCCTACACATCTCATAGGAAGGTAGGTCAAGGCCCGATTGGAATAACTTGAAGTGAATTGAAGAGGGGTGTTGAACACACATGGCAGATTAAGTGAGAGACGGGACGAGATGGGACGAGATGAGAGCGAAGCGACTGGGAAGCTACGTCTGAGTCTTATTTTCGTTCCTCTTCCTGGTGTCCTCCGAGTCAGCGTCAGCGTCACTCGCGCTCGGACCTCGTCAACAAGCATGTTCGTGTGCTTTACGCCCTCCGCATTGGGCCCTGGGTCGGCGGAAGCGACGTCGTCCAGCTGCACCGAGGTCTTTCCCATCTCACACTCTTTATTCTAGCGCAGCATCACCGATGCGAGCGTTCGCCCTGCGGAATACCATTGATAATACTCGTCGGAAGCTACCCCCACTCTTATCTCCACGCTCGTGCTCGTGCCCGCCGCCACTTTTCGCTGGATTGACACCTAGTAACTTTTTTTGGCCACAGTACTACGAAGGCAACATTTCCGAGTCGCGTCTCGCCTTCCGCGTCTCGAGGGGTCCTCTTGTTTACCACGAACAAGATGATGAACTGTGTATGGACATTTTGTATGGTCTGGAACGGCATGGTCATGACCGGCATTCCGACTCATCGCGGATGGCTGACTCTACGGGCTTTAGCAATTCGCACCGTTGCCGCGATTTTGTTTCGATGGTGGCGCGGGGCACTTTCTTTCATTGGGGTGCAGCTTTATCACTGTGCTCATTGACAGGCAACGAGAACTGGCCGTGTTACACCGTTCCGTCTCGTCGACCCGACAAAACCGGGGCTCCGCAAAATTGTTGCCATCTTCCTGGTCGACCCGTAGAGCAAGCCGATACCGTTTGCGACCAACGTCCCACCCCCAACAGGTAAATTAGGCTATCGACGCACTTGAGGATGCCAGGAACGACTCGGAGACTGTTTTTTTTCACCGCCTTCCGCCCGAACTCTCCGAATTGATCCAGAACGAACTCCGTGAGACCTTGATGATTCGAAAGTAAGGTCGAAGCTGATAGTGGAGCGCACTCAGTTTGTGACGGCGCACGACCGCACTCTATCGTACAGTTTCAACATGTGCGAGCATTGATCGCTTGCCTCTGAACCGAATTTACCCTTCGCATTGTAATTTGTCAACCTTCGACTTATGTTTATATTTTCGATACAGGCAGATTCCGACGGTACAGAAGGTCAAAGAAGGCAGGTTAATGTTCGGGACATGCATGCAAAGACTTGAAGCTAGTCATCTATAGTCCCGTCGAATTACAAGCCTCGGAAAATTCAAGGCGCTTGGTTCTACCCACTGTTGAGAAGATGTCCCGATATGAATACGCATACCATCCTCCAACAGGTCAAGAAACCGTCGCATCGTGCCGAACGCGGCCAGATGTCTGCGGAGTTCGTTATCGTCGAATCCCAAAGGGAGATCTTCCCCATAATCGTCATAGGAAAGCCATACCAATCGAAACGATTCGAGCCGCGCCAAGGAGGAATCGCCGGGTACGTTGGGACGAAATCTGATATCGAGGGCGTCTGGGAGCGTCTCGTAATCCAGCTCCGGTTCGCCCTCGTAACTCTTGTTCTGGAGCGTGATGCTTAGGGATTGAAGACGGGGCAGGAACGTCGTCAAATCGCGCAAGGGACGCAGAATCGACATCACGCCGTCGCAACGCACGCTCTGGATTGTGAGCTCGGTGATGGCGGCGATGGAGGGCAGCTAGGTAGGTACGTGGAGGAAGAAGTCCGTAAAGGTCTCGTAGCCATCTAGGTCTAGACGTTGCAGCACGCATTTGGACCGGGATAGAAAGGAGACGAATGGTTCGTTGTCGCTCCGCCCATCGATTATGAAACTAAGCGCTCTCATGGCAGGCAGCGTCAGATGCGACAGAAGGTTGCCTGTATTCCCCCTAAGCGCCAGGGAGCACAGATTCGGAAAAATATAGTCTGGTGCTGTGGCAGCAAGTTCACCGCCTTGAATTCTTTTTAAAGAACAGTCAACGATGGAGGGAGTCATGCGCAACACCTGGAGACATTCAACGGGAGATAGAGGCTCTGCAGATAGGCTCGTCAACTGCCACCACGGGAGACTGAGGAGCGACGGGCGAGTTCCAATCAACTCAACTACAGTCAGATTGGGTGCGATTTCGAATGCTGTGATGGGTCTATTTTGGACGACTTCGAACCTGTCTGTAACCTAGATGCGGAGTCGCTGGAGCTGAGGAATGTTCTTGTAGATATTTGCTCGAAATTCTTCCTCCGCGAGCTGCTCCCCCGAGAGGGAGAAGGTAGCATCACGCCACTGGGATGCCCGGCAGATGATTTCCGTCTCAATATCTTTCCAACTGCTGCGCCGCCTTGTAGAGCGACGTAAAGTGACTGTGAGCGGAGTGACCTGGGCGCGCTGAATCCATTCCAACAGCATCGCACGGCCGAGTCTCCTTTGGCTACGCCAACACACAGGACTTTCAACAACCTTCGGAATCGTTGCCCATAGTCTTGGTGTCCCCAGGACAATATTTCGCCAGAGGCGACATATTTGGAGGAATACGAGGGGGGAATCATGCAGCCAAGGATCGACGTCAACTCCATCTTTACCCGTGAAAGGTTTGGACGGAAGACAGTGAATGAATATTTCGGAGGTCTCAGGTCACTTCGACAGGTAAAGTGAAAACCGGGAATGTGACTGTCCGAAGCTTCCTTTGTATTTCCATGCGCTCGGAGTCGAGGACTTGAATCTGTGTGTTTAGTTCTGCGAGACGGTCCCGCAAGTCTTGGGTGGATACTAGATAGGCCTTCAAGCTTCAAGCGGCATGTTGTTTATTGCTATTGATTCGGGATGCTGTCGGCCTTTCGGCTAATTTTTCTGTTTTGTGCACCATGGCGGAATCGCAGGCCTCTTCCTCCTCCTCGACGCTTTCCTCGTCGTCTTTCCCAGAATTCAACTCCACTGTGCAGGCAAAAGCTCTCAATTCAACTCGTAGTGCGGCCGGTTTACCTATCGACATCTCATTTCACCGCTCGATGGATCCAGAGCTTGCAGACGATCTCGACGCGTTTTCATCGCGTGTATTATCACTCACGAATAATATCCTCGCGCTTGTTGCGACGGCGGACCCCGCACAATCAAACCGACGGAAAGGCAAGGCAAAGCTGCAAAGCCAGGACGATGTGGTCGATGATTTTCACTCGCTGGTCGTCGATTCGATGGACCAGCTATTAGAGCGCACTGTACGCTGTCTTGTAAATTTTCTAGTCTATTTTTTTCTTGACCTTTGTGTGCAGGATATGTGTCTCGACGAGTTCCTCGGGCGGATTAAAGCACCCCAGGTCGCAATCGATTACGACGCTCGTAAGACCGTTAAAAAAAATCCCACTGCGAAGGGACAGCTCGATCCTGCTATACAGCACGCCTCCAATCTCGCGAAACCTCAGCTCGCATTCAAGCAGCCAGTGAACAACTCAGACGAGCCATGGTATCCGGCCCTTGCGCACAAATTCAATGCCCAGGTCCCGTTAGGCCACATCTACCGCGACTCTGATGCGGAAGCGATTGTGTCTGTACCATACCTCTTGCCATATTCTCTCAGCTAACGCGTTGCAGGAACCACCCCTACCGCTACGAAATAACGCACATCGTGTATCCACAACGTATGTTCGTAACCGCCGAGCCCATACCCCCGACGCCGTTCGACTCCACGTTTGCCACTTGGGTTGCGACGCCAACCGCACTCGACGACATGCTCAATGCCCTGCGAGGCGCCCCCGAGATCGCGATCGACCTCGAGCACAATAGCTACCGCTCGTACTCGGGGATCGTTTGCTTGATGCAAATCAGCACACGAACGCAGGACTGGATAGTCGACACCCTGGCGCTGCGTGCCGAGCTCGCGACAGGCGCACTCAACGAGGTGTTTACGGACCCGGCGGTCGTCAAGGTGCGTCGCGGAAGCAGGGGTTTTGGACCGCATTAAAATAGCATAGGTCCTCCACGGCGCGGAGAGCGACATTGTATGGCTACAACAAGACTTCAATATATACATCGTCAACCTTTTCGACACCTTCCACGCCTCGAAGCTGCTCGAGTTTCCTCGCCACGGCCTCGCCAACCTATTGGAGATGTACTGTGACTTTGTCCCCGACAAGCGCTACCAGCTCGCCGACTGGCGCATACGGTAAGTGCCCCGCTGTTTCCAGGATTCCTTTTCGCCAACGCTCATGTGATGTAGGCCGCTCCCGGAGGAGATGCTCCAATATGCGCGCTCGGACACGCACTTCCTCCTCTTCATCTACGACAACCTGCGCAACGCCCTCCTCGACCGCGCTGTCTCTCGTGCGCAGTCGCAGTCACGCTCACCATCGCCTCCTCGGCAGCCCCCAGCCCCACCTAGCACAGCGTCCCCGGAGCAGGCGTTGATTCGTCAGGCGCTCGCGCGTTCGGAGGACACCGCGCTGCGGGTGTACGAGAAGGAGGTGTATGACGCAGACCGCGGGGGAGGGAGTGGCGGGTGGGACACGCTCGCACGCAAGTGGAACAAGGGTGCGCTCGTCGCGGCCGCGGAGACACCGCGTGGTACCGAGACCCTCCAGCGCGCCGTCTACCGCTGCGTACATGCGTGGCGCGACGAGGTCGCTCGCGCGGACGACGAGAGCACACGGTACCGTGTTTCTTCCTCATTTGTGCCTACCCCTCATTAATGTCGATTCGTTTACAGATACGTGCTGCCCAATCACTATCTGTTCCAGCTCGCGGAGAGCCCTCCGGCGGACATGGCAGCACTGCTACAAATGTTCTCGTCGGTGCCGCCGGTCGTACGGCGCCGCTCGAAGGAGCTACTCGAGGCGATCCGCGCGTGCCTGCAGCGCTACCTTACAAAGGGAGCACCGGACGCGGCGCCCACGGTCCCGGCCGCGGCCACGGACACCGCGTCCATGCAGGTGGACGAGGTCGTGGATGTCAAGGCGCCTGTAGCCGCCGGGGCGGGTCTGTGGTCGATAGGTGCGGGTCGTTTTTTGATTCATCTCTATAGGCAAGTTAAGATCATGGTATGTAGCTCCTGGTGCGTCGACTCGTGTCGCAGCGAAATCCGCACTGTTTGGGGCCACCCTCGCTGTGGCGACACCAGTGGCTTCGCTGGCGACGTCGAGCAGTGCCTTGTTCGGGGCGAAGGGCAAGGGTGCCACAGCTGTAACTCCCCTTCTCTCTTGTAGTTGCGTTGTTCTGACGACACTGCTGCAGCTCTCCTCCCGCTTCCAGGAGGTAGTCGCGCGCATCCACAGCGCACTCGTGATCGTCCCGTCGATGCCCGTCGTGCGTTTCCATTCGCTACCATGATTCGCGGCTTACTCTCCGCTGTTTGCATTCAGATGTCGTCCGCGGCGGACGCTGATCTTGATCCCGCAGCCCAAATGGCAGGCGAGCCCGGGCATGGAATGCAGGTGGAGGTGCCGTACGTCCCCGCTGCGCAGCGGACGACGAAGCAGATGGCCACGGTCGTGGACGACTCGATCGTCGTCGTCGGACAGGCGCGGCAGAAGAAGCGCAAGCGGGCTAAAGCCGACGGGGGTGATGCCGATGCGGACGTGGCCGGGGACGATCTTGCGAGCACGAAGAAGGCAGCGAAAAAGAAGCGCGACACCCAGAGCGGTGAGGTGGAAGCGGAGGCGTTCGACTTTTCTGCCGTGCCGAATATCCTCGACGACGTGCCCAACGGGGAGGACATGCGCGTTAAGAAGAAGAAGAAGCAGAAACAGGGCAAAGGTGCGGTCCATTTCCATGATGCGTGGACGAGCAGCTCATGGCGGCTTTTCACAGAGAAATCCTTCTACGGGGATTTCCCTGCACCGCCCAAGGCGCACAGTGATTTGAAGAGCGGGAACCAGTCTCATACGTTCAAGTAGTCTTGTACGCTTGAAGGCTTCAATCATATGGCTGGCCGAGGGGTGTTGGACACACCATAGCAGTGGGCAATAAGAGAAATTCGTCACAATCGTGCCGCGTGTGCTAGTCCAGTCTTGATCCAGTTCCTCATTTTTCGCCCGAGTATACTTCAGTAATTTATCGCCCTCAGCGGTTCATTATGTAATGAGGTCCGATGTCTTGAGGCAAGTTGATTTGTTTCTTGATGCCATCCGACTGAATGCATTCGCAGGTTCGGCCTCACAGTCTTAGAAACAAGTTCTACCGCTTGCTTGTTCATGTCCGGGAAATGACCCTCGGTGATTTCGACCGATTCTTGTTTTCCGGAATTGTTTGACAGGCATCTGACTGGTAACAATGGACGAGCCATCCACACCGATGAAAGATTCTACAGCTGTACAGCAACGCTACCACATTTGACGGTTTCCGATTCTTTTCAAAGCGAGGAACAAGTTACAGTGATCAGTCGGATGCTAGCCTTCGCCTGAAACGGATTCAAGCCCAGCTTGATCACGAATTCCTCGGTGATCGATAAATCTGCACCGGACTACACGCATGCTCGCTAGTTCTGGTTTGTATTGGCTTTTATATTACCTTTCATGGCCAATCCTCCCGCCCCTGCCCCCTCGCTCCAATATCAGCTGATATTTGACCCTCCGCGGCACCTCGCGCAATCGCCACACCCATAATATATTCAACCTCGAGTTGATCCAAAGTTGAACCGAACTTCCGGCCATGATTCTGCCAATGGTCATTGTAGATAATTAGTTTACATACTCAAATCCCTTAAGCAAGTTCCAAGACCACTGCATACACGCTCCGAATCATGGTCGGAATTGCTCTGACTCGATCTGCAGCGTGTAGCTCACCACACGAATCCAGGTAATGGCCCTTCCTCAGTGGTACAGTTGACTATCTCACAATGCATGATGTAGCAATGCATACCTGCCAAAAAATCTAACAATGCATAGGATTCTGGATGGAACGAGTGGCCAACTCTCACCCAAAACCCTGTCTGATACTGCATAAAGCTGATAATGCATGGCTTTCTGGAGATTTTGGCAGGGGAACGAACCGTATGCATTTTGAGATAGTTAACTGTATCCTTAAGCTTTCTATCCCGGATAAGCTGGTAAGAGCTATCACGGGGGATCGACTTTCGACTTGGGGTACTTGAACCGAGGTTCGACAAGAACACTGTATTGTCACTACCAGGCCCTCTCGAATCTCGAATCTCGATGTTTGTTCGGTATTTAGAATGGTGCTGACGGATCACATTTAAATTCCAGGCGATGGTCGGGCGATAGTTCAACAAAAGGCTCAAGATAAGACAACGATAAGATTATTATAGTAGGTTTAGATTAGATTAGATTAGATTAGATTAAGGTTATCAAGAGTGTCTCGGACGGTCTACCGGTTTAGAGCAAGTCTAGTCCCAGAGACAATCCCACCTAATTGACCACTGCAAGCTGACCTCGACTGTTTCTAACTAAATGTATTTTCTGGGCGCTATGTTGCTGTTCAACATGTTAGTGAAGCTCATGGGAACTGGTTGAAAAGGCGGGTTTCTCTCGTCAACTTCCCAGCACACCAATCTTCCGTTAATTATGCGAGGCAAGAGCTCGCAAAAGCAAAGCGCTGCACAACACAGCATGAATCAGTTCTCTGGCACCTCGAGCGACGGCGCAAACGAAGAGGGCTTGCTTCGGGGGTTAAGTGAAACTTCCCATTCATTCACGTACAAAATAATGTCCTGCGGACTGACGGCTGGTTTACACACCTCTGTATACCGAGCTGAAAGAGGGTGCCCGACGGAAAATCGCGGCCACCGACCAACTCAGTGATACGTGCATATCAGAGAGTAGTAATGATTTAAATACGTGCAATAGTTTGAGTCACTGGAGTAGATACAGTCAACTTCCTCTTAACCCATACGCCCCAATAACCCATACCTTTTGGGAGCGATTTTCCGTTTGAAATCGTCCCATAACCCATAACTTCCCTGAAACCCAGCTTTTGGCGTCCACCGAGGGGTATGGGTTATCGGGAAGTCGACTGTATGTACATGCGCATACGCGCAGAACTTTATAGAACTTAATCGGATTTTGCAGCCTTCGTGGCCTTGACCTCGAGCAATGGGTCGAGGCTCGACTCGGGCTGCCGATACGAATTGCTGGCCCTGTCCGTCCATGTGAAGTACTTGCCGAGCCGTTAGTTTTGGGGTGCGTGGACGATGAATGCATGGATGTACGTACTTGTCCGTAGTTCACGGTGTAATAGAGATGATGCAGGGTGTGGTGGGCGGGGCCGTTGATAATTGTCTCGAGCGGGTGCCCTGTAATCATGTCCGAATCGTGGATCTATTGACTTCGTTGGCTTCGGGGTTCGGGCACGCAAAACAAGAGCCACTCACGAATATACTCCAAAGGTTGACGAAGACGAACATCCCCAGGTAGAGCATGCGGTGAAGCGGGAAGACGAAGACGAAGAGATGATACGGCACGCTGTGGAGGTACCCATCGACGGGGTGGAATGCATAAGACGCGAATGGTGTTGGAACTGAAGATTTGTATTTAGAATGCGTAATCTGCAGAAAAAACCCGGGACGTACCGATCCATTTGTGATGGGGCTTGTGCAGATGCTTGTAAACCAGAGGGTGGTGGAGCCCTCGGTGCAGCCAGTAGATGCAGTAATCGGTAAAGAGCAGGAAACTGGGAGGGCGGTGAGAGAGGTTCGATAGAAAGATAAGGCTGCTAACAAGACTGGGGATGCAAATAGGTAAAAGTAACCGTGGGCGTCCACGCTAGCATACAGCCGGGAGTAGCCCCGAGCCTCGGCGAGAAACCAGGGTAGAGTGAGGAGCGTAATCATAGGAAACGCGCGCAGACTGGACTGGATCTCGAGTTTCTCCTGGTCCTTGATGAAGCGTGGGTGCTTCCTCATTTCTTTGTTGAAGATGAATTTGTACGAGAGGCCCGCGAAGAAGAAGTACAGCAGGTGGATCCCCACAATGGTAAAGGCGGCCAGAGAGAGTATCTGACGCGGTATGTACTCGCGCGGCCATGCTGATATCTGGGGCTGCTGGGGCAGAGTGGAATGAGGCGCGATGTCGATACTGATGGGCGGGCGTGGCAGAAAATAGACTATCTTTGACCACTGGGAGGTCGATGGACGAAATGCATTTGCCGAGGCATGGGCAGCAAAGGCGGACAACGGGAGTACTTTTGCATAGACCGCGTCGAGGAGATAGGTGTCTAAGATGTCGAGTACGAGGTCCATGGGGTGCGAATGTCGGTTCCGAGGCTGCCTCTTATCCACTTTTACGGTTTCCAAAAATCAAACCACATTGTAAAAATTAGCCGGTCCCAACTGGCCTTTTCCCGATGGAGGTGGAGGAGAATATCTTCATGTGATCTATCTATATAATCAAATGGGGTGGTACAACGAACATCAAAGAAGACTTTAAGAAGATTCGAAATCAGGCTCATGCACTATGGCCGTTGATACCTACACAGCCAGACGCTCGGATGCACAACGCACGCGTCCTTGATGAGCGAGCGGAGGTTGATCCGGAGGGTAAACGGCGCACATATTTGGTTCGACCGTGATGCAAAATTTGAGGGGCACATAATCAAAGTGCTCCTGAGTATGGCGGTCAGAATGTTGTTTTATTATTTCACACACACGTATGTCAAATTTCTAACACAACATCTCTTTTTTTGCGCACAACTTACAACTCTCATACATAACTCTGGCAATTCTCGCACATAACTTTCGAAATTCGCGCACATAACTCCGAAGCATTCACACAAAAAAATTGAAAATCACCCACGGGCTCCTCTATAAGGCTTCTGGCTTCGTATCCAACCGTTCCTGTGTGGCTTGTCGTCGTTCAACGGGTCCAGGGTCCGTCCCAGCGATGATTCGGTCGACCACAGGACTTTTCCGAGCAGTGGCTGTGCCGGCCCAGACCCGGCGAGATCCGGTATATCAAAACACGACCACGTGCAATTCAAGGTTGCGTTTTTGGAACTGTTTTTGGGATAGGACGGGTTCTTCAACTTTGCTTCAACTTACCAATTCTAACCACTCAAATGTAGGTCAGCTTGCCTTGGTCAAATCACTTGAAGATAGTATCACACCGGTATGCTTCGAGTCAATTGTCCACTGACCTTCACTGCTTTTTTCGTTTCAGACGGCTCAACTGGGGATGTATTTATACCGGGTACCCTGCCTGCTTGAACGAGACTGGGATTACACAGGGATACATGCCCCGCGGAACGGGTGGTGTGAGTGGTGATGGCCTGTTTTTTTATTTACAAAGAGAAGAACCTGAGAATGTGTAGAATGGTCACAATAAATAGGTTCAGGGAACACTGAGACGACCATGAGAATGAAGCGGGGATTGGTGCGTATCGGAGCTAACCGAGATGGACACAGCCACCGGGCCGCCCAAGCCGAACGTGCACGCCAGCTTGCAACGCATGGTCGGGAGGGCGACCCAACGCGAAGGTACATTGCGGAGGGCATACAGGCTCTAGGAGAGAGATACACGAAATTTTCCTTTTATATGTGCGAGAATATATATATGTGTGTGAGAAATAATAAAACAACGTTCCGACCGCCATACCTGAGTGCATTGGGGCTCATTCACAACCTCTGCGCAAATCTCTGCAGGCCTCTCCTGCACATACCGTCGTCCGGGAATCCGTTTTGGCTCCCCCCAGGAATCGTAACCGAGCTTGTACGTGTTTGGACGAAGTTGATGCTTTCTTTCCTCATCTCCTCGTCTCCCTTCGTCTTTTCCCCGTGTGCTGGCCTGCCGACCCCGCTGAGGGGTGCCCTGCTGTGCAGGGTTGCTGTGTGTGCTTAAGCCCGTTCTGTGGGTGCCACACGCCGGCACTTTTGTATCCTCCAATTCCTCCCCCATTTTCCTCATGTTGCCCTGCCATGTTATCGGGGGTCCTGTTGTTCCGGGACTGCGGGTGTGCAATATGCTCGTTCTGTGGGCTGCCACCGCCAACATTTTTGTATTCTCCTCGAGCCCACGGTCGACTAATTTTTATTTTTATTTTTTTGCTACAGCTCCTCTCTCGGTAAGTCGTTATCCTTGCGGATTTCAATGCTGATATGCTCCGACAGCTGCTCTGCGCCGTTCATATGGTTTTGTGGCCTTCAGTCACAAGCAGCCTGAGTCGGCCATTGGGACTTCTCGTCACCCTCAACGGGTTTTGCAATCGTCGACGGTGATCCGCGTGAGGTCAGGACTCAACAGCATGTACAGCGCCTCAACTTGTCCCGACGGCGCCCGCGCGGATACACGTAGCGAGTGCCTGCACCCGTTCTACGTTTGCACTTGCGCGTGCCCAGGCGCCGTCGTCGCCCGCACTCGTCTCCCCCGCGGTGGCCGCGCGCGCAGGAGAAGGTGCTGCTGACACAGGATCGTGGAAGCGCAGGTCGCGCGCGCTGGCGACGAGGTGTGTTGCAGTCCCCTTCCGACGCATTTGCGATGCCACAGTTTGCCTTTAACGAAGTACGTTTTATTACACTTCTGCTCACCTTCAAGGACTCTGAACAACTGCTTAACTTTGTGGCTAGGTTCTAATGGATTTCTTGAATCTCGAATTCTACTCCGGACCGTTGGCCATGTTTACAGACATTGCCGGTCCACTCACCGCACCAACCTTACGACCTCAGCGGTCTGGACCCGAACTCCTTTTCTGGGTTTCATTCGAGCGTCATTGCGGACCTGCCCATGAGTTTGCCATCTGAGCTATCGTTCCCGGAGACGGAGTATTCCCTTCCTTTACCCCTTTCGGCGGCTCATTCAATTTGTCTCAAACGCCAACCGCTTCATTGTCGCTCTTCCTCCGTCTCAATCTGGACCAGCGGCCAAGGATTTGGTCCCCATCTCCCACCTGTCAATGCTACCAAGGCGGTCGCTCGAATCTAGACGGTCTCGAGCCCAAAAACATTCTCGCACCTGGAACGTCGCGCTCGAGGGCCCCTAGCTCGCGAAAGCGGGATGCCGAGATGGACTCAGAACCACCCTCGAAGAGGCGCAAGATGCACAAGGTATGTGGAATTGATCTCCTCCGTAATTGTCGTACTTATACAGATTTCGATAAACTTGAACTGAATCTGAACTCTGACGGGCCACAGCGAGTCGGTGACCTCCGAGACGGATTTTGGGAATAGTTGCTAGCCTTGACGCCTCAAATATATACCTACTACTTGAGCATCAATGAAAATACGTAGTTGATCGATGATTCAGTTAGAAACAGTCAAGGGGACAGCTGGTGCAGCTAGGTTCGATAAATCTAGCTTTTGGTTTAGACCTCCGCCGTCCTTTTCATTTGTTTAGAGTTACTCCGGGAGCGGAAATGGAAATGGAAAAGGATTCGGATTTAGGAATGATGCCTTACAAATGCCTTACGTGTAGGTTGGATACGGTAGCCGTGACGGGCTCAGCCTGGCGTGAGTTCGAATCCGACAAGAGTGACTTTTTTTCAAAACCTCCTTCGGCTTTTTCTCTCGCATATCTGCAATCTCAGAGGATCCATTAATGGCCCACAAATTTATTTATTACTTCAAGACAGCGGAATCAATTTTAGACTTGCTCTTTCTTACATATATGTAAATGTCCAAAAAAGCCGCTCGTGTCAGTTTCGAACTCACGCCAGGTTGAGCCGGTCACGGCTACCATATCATACCTACACGTAAGGCATTTGTCAGCATCATTCCTAAATCCGAATCCTTTTCCATTTCCATTTCCGCTCCCGGAGTAACTCTTAGATGGAGTGGGGATGAGATCAGAGAGTAGTAATGTTTTAAATACATGCAAAAGCTAAGTCACTTGAGTAGATATGTACATACGCATACGCGCACAACTTTATAAAACTTAATCGGATTTTGCGGCCTTCGTGGCCTTGACCTCGAGCAATGGGTCGAGGCTCGACTCGGGCTGCCGATACGAATTGCTGGCTCTGTCCGCCCATGTGAAGTACTTGCCGAGCCGTCAGTTTTGGGGTGCGTGGACGATGAATGCATGAATGTACGTACTTGTCCATAGTTCACGGTGTAATAGAGATGATGTAGGGTGTGGTGGGCGGGGCCGTTGATAATTGTCTCGAGCGGGTGCCCTGTAATCATGTCCGAATCGTGGATCTATTGACTTCGTTGGCGGCGGGGTTCGGGCACGCAAAACAACAGCCACTCACGAATATACTCCAAAGGTTGACGAAGACGAACATCCCCAGGTAGAGCATGCGGTGAAGCGGGAAGAGGAAGACGAAGAGATGATAGGGCAAGCTCTGGAGGTACCCATCGACGGGGTGGAATGCATACGACGCGAATGGTGTTGGAACTGAAGATTTGTATTTAGAATGCGTAATCTGCAGAAAAAACCCGGGACGTACCGATCCATTTGTGATGGGGCTTGTGCAGATGCTTGTAAACCAGAGGGTGGTGGAGCCCTCGGTGAAGCCAGTAGATGCAGTAATCGGTAAAGAGCAGGAAACTGGAGGGCGGTGAGAGAGGTTCGATAGAAAGATAAGGCTGCTAACAAGACTGGGGATGCAAATAGGTAAAAGTACCCGTGCGTGTCCACGCGATCATACAGCCGGGAGTAGCCTCGAGCCTCGGCGAGAAACCAGGGTAGAGTGAGGAGCGTAATCATAGGAAACGCGCGCAGACTGGACTGGATCTCGAGTTTCTCCTGGTCCTTGATGAAGCGCGGGTGCTTCCTCATTTCTTTGTTGAAGATGAATTTGTACGAGAGGCCCGCGAAGAAGAAGTACAGCAGGTGGATTCCCACAATGGTGAAGGCGGCCAAAGAGAGTATCTGACGCGGTATGTACTCGCGCGGCCATGCTGATATCTGGGGCTGCTGGGGCAGAGTGGGATGAGACGCGATGTCGATACTAATGGGCGGGCGTAGCAGAAAAGAGACTATCTTTGACCACTGGGAGGTCGATGGACGAAATGCATTTGCCGAGGCATGGGCAGCAAAGGCGGACAACGGGAGTACTTTTGCGTAGACCGCGTCGAGGAGATAGGTGTCCAAGATGTCGAGTACGAGATCCATGGGATTCGAATGTCGGATGCGAGGTTATCTACTTTTACGGTTTCCAAAAATCGAACCACATTGGAAAATCAGTTCTCGGTCCCGACTGGCCTTTTCCCGATGGAGGTGGGGGAGGCATCACGCGATTTATAGATAATCTCGCCGCGATTCTTGTGTACACTGTCTTGACCCTGTCAGCAGCCTTCTCCTCACGAGCTCGAGAATTTGCTCACTTTATAACATGTTGAACTTGCTCTTCTAATAAACGCCTGGAAACCGCACATGTGTAATATTGTTCAAAATTTGTACTTCCAAGCGGGTGGTCTATAACAGTTCTAGAGCATTAGCAGGCCGATGGCCCTATGGCCCATGCCAGGCCATGGCACAAAAAATGCCAAGCGACGATCCAGCCGTCAGTCCCGTTCGATTTTTCGCCAGGAGGCCAGGATGCTCTTTCGGGCATATTAACCGCTTTGGCAGACATGGAAAGGTGAGTGCAAGAAATTCAAACAAACATTGAAACAAGCGCTCATGTAAGCACCAACTAGCCTCACGTGATCTCGTCATCTCTTGCCGGCGCGATGGCACTGCGATACTGCTTTGGACGGTCGCTGGGCTCAGCGCCCCACAGGGTCGCATCTCTGCGATGTATAAGCTCTTTTGACCAGGCCATCGCTTCCTCGACTTTTGGTCAACTGGGAGCCGACGTTTTCGATGACCCACCTCCGCCGGAAAAAGATTACATGTATCTGCCACCCCCTGGCACCTACCGTCGCGGGCCGCGCCACGAGCCCCTCATCAATGTACCCCCACCGGAGGACCCTCTCCTCAGCTTCCTCGCCTCGATGATCATGAACCACGGCGAGCGCGCCAAGGCCCGCCGCAAAGTCGCAAGAACCCTCCTCCACATCTTCACATTCACCCGGGCGCCACCACTCCCGATTCTCCGCGAGGCGGTCCTCCTCGCGTCGCCCGCGGTCAAGGTGAAGTCCCAGACGCACGGCGCAAAGGTCGTGCATACCCCGTTCGCGCTTAGCGAGAAGCAGCGCACGCGCTACGGGATCTTCTGGTTGCTTGAGGCATCCAAGTCCCGCCCCGGTCGCACCCTCGAAGAGCGCCTCGCGCGCGAGATGGTGGATGTGCTGCAGCGCACGCACGCCGCACGCGACATAAAAGAGCCCAAATTCTCCGGCGCGCTAGATCAGAAGGAGAAGGTGCACAAGTTTGCGACGGTGAACAGGTCCGTATCTCGCTACCTTTTGTCTCACCCTGTACTGAACACGTAACTTCAGAGGGAGCGTCAGAATAGCGCCGGGGACGGCGCGGGCTATCACGAGCTCATAGCACGCCCAATACATCTACATTTTGTCGTAAAATACGAGCATTGCAGAGCGCGTGCACGTAATGTCTCTAACTCTGGGCTGACAGTGATAGATATTGCACAAACTAGTGCCACGGCCTTTGATCCCGGCAAAAGAGTATACGCACCAGCACGGGTGGGCCAAGATATCCTTCTGACGTGGCTGTGGACCTTTGTTCTCGCATGGGATAGACCTCGGTTTCCTTAACCCTCGACTGTCCACTAGATCTGTCATTGTCAATCCTTTGTTAGCGCCGCCGTGGTCAAGATCTACCGCACGCTCAACCACACCCGTTCTCGGAAAAGTTCAGGCACCTACCCGCGGACGTCCATGGACACGCAAGATAGAAGAACTCATCCCTTGCCAATACCCTTGCCAATAACTCCCCTAACCGATCACCGCTATTCCAGTCAAGTTGAAGAGTCTCCGCGGAGAGATGGGTGTTTTTTTTGGGAGACCAAGCCGCGTTGTCTGCCGACACTGAGTATCAAGGTATTCATCAGAGAAGAGCAAGGAAACAACGCAAAGCACCTTTCGTGGCATGCTCTTCCCTCGTCCTCCGGTGAGGCTCAGGTAGGGTCCAGCCTTCGCACATGCATCTGACCGGAACACTCATCGGAGGCACGATCTATCTACCCACGACACGGGCATCATTTTTTATATGAAATGGTGAAAAACCTCCGCCGACATCATCTTGGTCAGTGAATTCAATTTTCTTAGATTAGGACCACTTACCATCATGGACTGTTGTAGTTAGTCGCTACATACACCGCTCCTTTCAACTTGGTAGACCCTCGGAGTGCCCTCGGGAACGCCTTCTGCGTCGCGGTATGCGACGAGCGCATGCGGTGATCGGGCAATAGGAAGCGCTACATACGCGACTCTAGGCGACGGGTCCCTGGAAAGAACGGCTCTCGTCTCTCATCGTGTCTTTGGGGGCTGTCGACTCAGACGGCCGTTGACGAGCTTTTCGCACTGAAATGTCACTCCGCCTGCATTCACACTGTCCATCGGTGTCCACGTTCCGTCCCGTTCCTTCAAGTTTAGCCCACCACGAGGGAAGCGCCTGTGCCGATAGGCCATCACGACCGCCGAACGCGGAAGCGTCGCTAACGGACCTCGGACGGACAACGGTGCGACATGCAAAAACTACGAGAAGCCTGCGGTTCTTTTCTTGGAAGTTATGAGATTGTTACAAGATTTATCTTTGGCACTCGCTCTTGGGCCGGGAACACCTGGGACGGTCGACAAAACCATGAGGTCACCTAGCCGGAACCATTGGCGGAGCTGGTGTTCACCTTAGAAAAATGCTAGCACGTCCAGGCTTTTTTCTCTTTGCACGACTCGCACGCTTGTCGGCGCTTAACATCCCCATCTATCTTTCCCCTTTTTGCTCCCGCTTGTTTGATTTTCGCGCGGGAGCAAACGGCAACCAGGATTATTGGGGTTCGTTTAATATGTTTCCGCTGTCGTGAGGGCATTCCTGGCGTCACCTTCCACTCCCTCAACACTGTCCCACTTTAAGAGGCTACAATGACCGATTCAGAGCCCAGACTCAACTTTGTGCGTCGTATCGTGAAACACGGGCTTTGGAAATTGACTATTTCCCCCAGATAGTCGTGGGAGCATCCGTAGCAGGTACGTGGAAGTTGCGTAGTTTCCCCCTACGCCACTATCTACGCCATGATCGACGCTCATTTACTGGCTATTATTGTTAGGTCTTGCATCGGCTATCGCACTGAAAACGTCTGGGCACAATGTGCTGGTATTGGAAAGAGATCCAGCGCTGGGCGGGGGCGGGGCCGCTTCCGTGAGCATGCCATTACCACTTCCGAGTTCTATGTGCTAAATTCTCCAGACAACGAATGGGTGTTCTCGGTATGCTGCTCTACACAGTTCGTCTGTTTTTCACTGATCTTTTCAGGATTCCCCCCAACGGCTGCAAAATTCTACATGACTGGGGGCTGGAAGCCCAGACCAAGATACACGGCTCCGTCATGAATGGCTTTTCGTTTCATAAATGTGGGCTCATCCGTTAGCGTGTTATGAGTCTCCAAGGCTGAATCTAGTCCTCGGTTACCAGATTATGGAGGAGAAATCCCGGGTCAAATTATCGGTCGGTTCTCCTTCCTCTTGTTGTGCTGCAGCTGAAGGCGTACAGGGCTGAACGAATTCGATCCGGAGATGTTGGCTGAGGCTCGGGGAGGTTACATGCAATTTCGCGTTAGCGGCCTTGTCTTTCTCGCCCGGCTTCTCTATGAGAACTAATATTCCCATTATAGCATCAAACACTCATCCGGATTCTGTACGACGCGGCCACGAAACCCCCAGATCAGGATTCGCCCCCGCTCGTATCTGTCATCTTTGGGGCAGAGGTCGTCAGCATAGATTGCGACGCCTGCTCAGTGACCTTGGCGTCCGGCGAAACCCACACGGGAGACGCTATCATCGGCGCGGACGGTTCATCTGGAGTAGTGCGCCGAACGCTGATGGAGGAGGAAGGCGCCGATCCCGACAGCGATACCCCTGTGGGTTTGGCGATGTACAAGTGTGTCTACCCTCTCTCTTAGAGTCGCAATGAAAGTAACATGTACCGGAAACTAGCGCAATCGTCCCCAGGACACTTGCGCTTGAGCACGACCTTCCCTTATCTTATGGAGGGGACCTCAATGTGAGTATTCTCTCGGCTGTCAAAAAAGGGTTCTCAATTTATCTTGCTGATCAGGCCACTGTGTGGATGGGTGCCGGGCGTGGTAATACATGTTCCTATAGCGTTGTCCTCACCGCTTACCTTCTACTTCTCCAGGTGCAATGACATGTCTTGTCGTGAGTCGAACGGATGCAATGGCTCTGAGCTTACTGACTGGCGTCCAGGGAGAAGCGAACGACATCACCCTTTGGCTATACTCATCGGACAATCCTCAAGATGGGACGTGGTCGGAGGAGGCAGAGATAAAGATCACCGACGTCCTGGGTCCGAGTCACGAATAGTGAGTAGACATCTTTTTTTTCGAACGCTGTGCTCATTTCTCGCAGCATTCAGAATTTGGCGGCCCTTGCCGGACCGGCGACCTGCGTCCAGATTAAAGAACCCTACCAGCTAGAATCTTGGGTCTCCGAAAGCGGCAGAGTTTTGGCTCTGGGTGAAGCAGCACATCCGTTTCCTGTGGGTATTATCGCATTCCGCAGGAAACCCATCTGACTAGGTCATGGCAAGCCCGGCGCATATCACTCATACTCTGTCGCCCTTGAAGATGGTATCTTCATCGGGAAAATATTCTCTCACACCCGCAATAGGGACCGTGTCCCGGAGTTTTTGTACGCTTTTCAGGAACACAGGCACGTACCCATGCGAGACGTGTCAACCACGTGTTTGACCTCAATTTTGGCAGGGAAGAGCGCTGCGCTCGTATTCGAGGGATCGAAAAAGACTACATCTTCAACCTCATCACGCTCCCCGACGGTGAGATGCAGGAAGGGCGCGACGCGGTCATGAAAGCCAATACTGCGGCGGGTCGGAATGCCATGGACGGCGATCTTGCGCAGATGCTGGACGACTTCCAGTTCATGTCAGCTGTCATATCCTACTTAATTTTCCAAAAATTTCACTCAAGAGTCTCTCAGATTCGGCTACGACGCAACGGATGATGCCGATGAATGGTGGATCAACTGGGGTCGTTTCCGCGATTCCCCAAGCGGTGGGAACAGAATTCAAGGTGGTAATATTTTCAGTATGGCGCAAGAGACGACATTTACAAGTTTCACAACAAGCAACGACGAGGAACGAGAGGAGTACGAGGAAGTAGTGGAAGACCAGGACGTGGACGACGAGTATTTGGTCTCCAAATTTAACAAGCAGGTTACCCTGGAGGTCTAGATTCGGGAGCCCTATCGCAAGTTAAGTTAGAGTTAGAGGTACATTGCACATACGTTATGAACACTGCACACTATTGCTATTATCCTGCTGCATTTTCCGAGGTCCAAACGCTTGTGTATTACATGGACAGGTAACAATGTTACGTTACGCTACTTACAAGCAAACTTGTCCCGCACATTCACGACCCTCAAAGCCAAAGCTCGACTCAAACTACGGCACTCTCATCTCCTGCGCTCATATCCCCGATCCCGTTCCCTCGATTCCCGCCTACGCTCCCTGGGCGGCGGGGGCGGGGACCGCTCCCGTTCCCGCGAATCGCCACGCCTCCTCTCGTCCCCGCGTCTCTTGGGCGACGCCGACCGAGACCTCCCCCGGCGGGCTGGCGCCCCTGGCCCTCCGCCGGGAGCACCGCCTGCGTATCCGCCCCCGTTCGGTCGCACCGGAGGCGAGTCGTACCGGCGGCGCACGGGCGGCGGCGGCGAGTCACGGTGGCGGACATGGGGCGGCGAGTCGCGGTGGCGGACGTGTGGCGGCGACTCGCGCCGGCGGACGGCAGGTGGTGAGTCGCGCCGGCGGACAGGGGGCGGCGAGCGTGATTCGTACCGGTGGCGCGGGGGCGGGGGCGGCGAGCGGGAGACCCTGCGCCGCGGAGGCGGGGGCGGCGAGCGCGAGGAGCGGCGGGGCGGGGGCGGGGTGGGCGATCGGGAGTCTTGGCGCCCACGGCGGAGCGGCGAGCGCGAGTCGTCGCGCCCACGGCGCGGCGGGCTCGCGTCCCTGCGCGCGCGGCGCACCGGTGGCGACAGCTCCCGCAAGCTCCGGCGCGGGGGCGGCGAACGGGAGCGGCGGCGCGGGGGCGACGGCGAATCCGAGGGCGCACGACGCCGGCGCACAGGCGAGGGGCTCCGGCGACGGTGCGCGCCACCCCTGGAGACGGACGAGCTAGAGTCCGAGTCCGAGTCCGAATCGTCCGAAGTCGAATCAGAGTCCGAGTCGGATGACGACTCGGCGGCGTCGAGCATCGCGCGGCGCTGCTCCATGATGAGCCGCGGCGCGTTCTTGAGATACTCGCGCATCTCCTCCGTGACGACGCCGAGCTCGATGCTGGTGAAGTAGTTGATCGCAAAGCGCGTGTTCTTGGGCACGTCGAGGGGGAACATGCCCTCGCAGGCGCGGCGGACCTCGGCGTCCTTGAACCGCTCCGCGACGGTCTTGAGCCCCATCGCCTCCGTCATCTCGGTCATCATGATCTTGACGAAGATACGGCTGCTACTCGTCGTGTCGTCCTCGTTGATCTTGACGCACTCGAGCACCAACCACGAGATCGCATCGCTCGCGAATAGGTGGCCGAAGAGGCGCGCAATGTTGCGGAGGCGATTCGTCTCGTAGCGATGGATCGTCGTGTAATAGTTGCCGAACGCCTGCTCGAAGCAGTCCGTCCAGACACGGTTGAGCTTGCTGAAGCGCTCGCCCACGAGGCCGTAGAACGTGTTGTACGAACGCTCCTGGGAGCAACACTCGATGATCATGTTCACCAACTCGATCTGCAATCACCGTCAGTCTTGCGCGTGATGAGAGGGGGAATACAGTTACCTCCTGGCCTTCTTGTAGCTGAACTTTGAGGAGCTTGTGGACGGCTTCCTCGTAGCCGACGGCGTTCATGATAGAGAGATAGATCGTCCGGCGCAGGTTGACGAGATTCGTCTCGGTACGATCCTCGATGCCTTCTTTGTTTTCGGCGACTATAAGAGCGACGTCAGCGGAAGAAAAGTGCTCGGCATAGAAGGCGACAAACCTTCTTCATCATCTTCATCCTCACTCGACTCCTCAGACCCCGACTCGTCGTCGTCGTCCTCGCCCAAAATCTCAGTTTTGATGGACTTGTACTTTTCCTCATTCTCGAGGTACTTCGGATCAAACTTGAAAATATCTGCAGTACAATGAGCACCCGCAACCATCAAGGACACGGCATACGCACTCAGCCCTTCCTGCACCTGCAACTCCTCCTCCAGTTGGATCTGGTGCGTTATCTGCTCTTCCTCCTCGACGAGATCGAGGCCCTCGGGCAGGATCGGGTTGTCCTTGTACTTGTCCTTGCGGACCTGCATGAGGACCTCGATCATGTATTGCACACGCTGGCTGATGGAGCCCTCGTTGAGGACGGCGCGGAAGCGCTCGAAGACGGTGGCGTTGGCCTTGGGCGAGTTTTCCGCAAGGAAGGCGCCGACCTCGCGCATAAAGCCGACAGCGATCTCGATCGAGTCGTCCGTAGGGCGCTCGATGAGGAGCACGATGATCTGGAGGGCGATGATCTCATGCGCTACGGACTGGTTGACAAGATGGGCGATGAAGGTCGTTGTGGAATGACAGATAATCTGGAGGGGATTAACGTCTTTTTTTTTTGCGAAAGAAGGACCAAAAAAAGTACCTTGTCATTTCGTTTGAATGCTCGCCGGAACTGGCTAATTAGCCGCGCGAGAATGAGCTCCCCGACTTGGGGAAGCTTGGTGTTGATGATGGCCACGAGCGCGGCAAAGACGGGGGTAAATGGCAAACTGGACGCCTGGGCCTTCATGACGCTGCGGGCGAACAAGCCGCGGCCGCGGATGAGATTCTCAGCGAAGAGCTCCGGGACCACGGCCTTGATGTTGACGATGTTGACTCGATTGACGATACCGGTGATGGACTTGCGCAGCGCATCCCAGGACAGCCGCTGGTACTCTGCGCTCGCCTTGTCGGAAGACGCCGCCGCCTGGAGAGCCCGCAGACGAGCTGGCGGCATGTACACGCCACCCGAGCGCGATCCCACGAGCTTGGCAAACTCAGCCTGGGCGTCGGACTGTGCGTCTTTTGGCTTGTCCGTTTTCTCGAGTTCCATGGTGGCGACGCGGGCTGCCAGTTGGCGCTCCCGCTCCGCACGCCGCAGAGGGTCAACATCAATGACTTTTGGAAGATTCAGACGGGCTTTTGCGGGTGGAGAGTGCGACCTGCGCCGACTGGAAGGCGGCAGATCCTCGTCGGGAGATTCGGACCTAAAAAGACAAGTAAGAAAGCCCTTACGCAACGGTGTACATGAGAGGACATACCTCTTCCTCTTGTGTAGTGCACCGTCGGGAAGATTTGGGGAGCTCATGACCGCAGCGGACATGGCTGAGGTGCTCGAGGTCACCGTCGGTGCCGTTCAGAGCAAGTTTGGAGGCACAGCCGGATCTTAACAGAGACAAACAAGTTTGAACTCACTAAGTACTCTAGCGCACCCCCTTGTTCCTCTTGCTTTCCCCTTCTTCCCCTGCCTCCCTTGACCCTCATAACAGGTCAAAAAGCTTCGAGACCCCAGTCGAAAGGTAAACTCGAGACTCAAGGGCACTTAAACTCGCTCAATCATATACTCCCGGCGAGCCGAACCGGGAGCAAACCATCGTTGGTGTCGGCCTTCCCTTTCTTTTCTTTGCTCGCCTGGACTCCATAGAGCTTAGTCGACTAGCATTAGTCGGCAGGTCCTTGCTGAGCCATTCAGGGCCGTGGAGGCAACACGGGGGCGGAGAGCGAGAAGTCGGAGGCGGGCGCGGTGCTCGAATACCCACGCCATGAACGGTAAGCTCCGTGTCTCTCGTCTCGAGAACGCCGCCGCCGCGGTGCTCTATGATAAGTACTGGATGAGAGAACGAGGAAGTAAACCTATTCCCCCTCATCGTTCGAGGCCCATGCATTTTTGCCTCAACGGCTCCTTGCTCCCCCCTCGGACTCCTCCTCCTCCGCCTGGCGCGCATGTACGCGTCCCCGGCCGAGGTTCTTGCGCTTCGACTCACCGTCCATGTCAGCATACATGCCCCGTATCAGACTCGGGCGTGGGCTTCGACCTAATACTTTTCAATGTGCCAGTCGACCCCGTTTTCATTCTTCCTGTACCCCTTGCGCCGCCCACATACCGGAAGGTCAACTCGCAATGTGCATAAAGGAGCCGCGCCTTATCATTTCGACCAGAAATTCATCCAGCTTATTTCTGTTGCGGCTCTGGATTCCCTTATTGTAGGTTGCGATGCACAGTACATATTTCATCAGAAGTCTGGCGTGAAAGACCGGCGAACACGACTCGGTCGAGATTTTGAACTCTCGTCGTACAAAATGGCGCGTCAAAAGACACAAGCAGGATCAGATTCAGATTCTAAAGGGCCTTCCAAGCACCGGATTAAAAGACCCTCTGAAATCCCGCCGAGTCAAGCAAAGCGTTGCAGCGTGTAGGATGGAAAAGACTGACCGATGCGATGCACCAGGCGCATTCTTGAAGGATGGCCCGAGAATTGGCTGAGGAGAACGGCCCGTCTCAAAGCCGGGGCATCGCCGAGTGTTGGGGTCATATGCCGAGTGGTGGCCGTGTTGAGTGGTTGAAAACAGTGTACGAGCACCTTCAATTTCTGTTCTTTTCCGATTTACATTTCTACGGTCTCGTATTCTTCTGCAGGACCCTGAAGGTTATGGCAACGTAGAGCGATCTGCTCGCTGATCCGGGGCCGCCGTCTGATCTGAGCTTCGGCACACCGTTTAGGCCGCTTTCACCTCGTATATAAGTAGTGTCACCCTATTTTTCCCAGTCTTAAGCGACCCAAGGATCCAAGTCTCACTGATTATTGTGCTGTATCCCATGTACATTCAGTGTTCAAAAATATGTACTGAACCTCAACTTCGACCATTATTGATCATTTCCACGATGGGGTTGAACTCTCTGTGAGGGCATGACTTGACCCCAGGCAAAAGTGAGTCAAGTTGAATAATGAAATAAAATAATACACAGATTAAAGCTAAAAGTCCCACAAGTCTGGCGAGCTTAACCAACATCCCCGAGAAAGCCGAAAATCTGAATACTATTACTCCAAAGTCCATATGCATTTGTACATGTCAGAAATAAGAGCTTTATAGGGCCCAGAAATCTTGTTTGTATGCCGCAAGAGTCAGGGCAATGGAGACCCGATGCATATAGCAAGCTGATGGAAAGTTGAACCAAAAAATTGGAGAACCTGTTAAAGTCGGACCCAACGACTCAGAAGTGGTGAAAGGAGGCAATCCAAACGGTTCTCAAAAGCCTGCTACTTGATGAGTCTCGAAAATATTTCTGAAGCGCCTCCAGGGAAGGGCCGCGGAGTTCAACGGTACATACTTCCAAACTACTTCAAAATTGATTGAACTGAATCGTTACATTTAATTGTATGACTTACAAATTACTTGAGATTCACATAGTCTAACTGGATTCAATATATTCAATCACCTAAGCATTCTAGCCGGTGAGGAGGTCAGCATTTTTGAATCCATGATCAAGGTGCACCCAATGTGCGTATATTGTTAGGAAAAAAGGGGACATTGGAATAGTCTAAAAAAGAAAGGATTGCATATATTCTCACAGATTAACAGACATTCGAGGGGGGTCAAAGCAAAAAACCGTACATAGTTCGTCCCAGAAAGGTTCCCAACAGTGTGCCGAGGTTCAGATCAGACGGCAGCATCGGATCAGCGAGCAGATCGCTGCACAACGGAGCAGATCGCTCTACGTTACCATAGAAGGTGTTTGACGCGCTACAATGATAAACTTGAATGGTTCTTATTTCAAGTCAGCCGAAGGATCAGACAGTTTCAGTGTGCAGAAAAGCTGTACGAGACCAGAGGCTAGAACAATCATATGCTGACTCTCCATCAGTTATAGTTTATTGTGGGCGCACGGGTCGGAGATTCCTGGTTCGGACCAAACACACAGACTTGCCATTTCGTGGTCACAACTGTTGAAGAAATTCAGGACCTCTCCAGCCTTTTGAAGCACCTAACAGTCCAATGCGCTGAAGAACGACGACTTTGTACGCATGGTGAAAGCTGCCCCCGCTGGTTGATTGCCGCACGACACTCGTCTTGAAGTAGCCTCCTTTAGCCCCGGCGACTGTTGCGTACAACCATACAACACTCTTCATTCTTCACAGAATTCAATTGACATATATATGGTCGTTTAGGCTCGCCAAATTGCATTACCCGATCGTGTTTACATAAACGTGCTTGTCGACCCTTCAGATGGATTCTGTCATGATAGAAAAGTAGCATAGAAGATCGGGCAATATCAGTACAGTTGGATGGCTCACAATGCATAAGGCTGGTGGACACCCAAACCCTATGCATTATGAGCAATATGCATTACTGGGTCTGTCACAGGAGTGTGACATATGTGTCATTTTCGATATTTCAACTTTGGTGTGGAGATTTTGAGTGTCAAATTGACTTGAGTCACATATGATTGTATGTGAGTGCAGCTAGCTGCATAATATTCAAGTTTTGCAGCCTCAATGATTTTTCCAGCTTACGTAGATACAATACCTGCCATGACATAATCATCTCAAAATGGTGACAGTATGACCAAATGGGCTAAACCTTGCCTAAATGGGTGGATTTTGAGGTCTTTCAGTCAAGACATGCATTTTGAGCCCTAAGAGCTCTCAATTTGGCTCGGAACATCGTATGATTTTGCTCAAAAAATGCATAAATGGGACCCAAAACCTTATGTATTATGCATTGCGAGGAAATTGCATAAAATCCCAGCCTACCAAGTTGGTGGATGCCCAAATCCTATGCAATATGAGCATTATGCATTTTGACCTAATGCATTGTGAGCCATCCAACTGTACATATATCATTTACATGGCGCGTTCCTAGCAAAAATTCAAGCGGCGTTTGCCCGGTGCTGTCCCGCGGCTATTCATCCAAGTTTCCGGCCCCTGAAGTTTTAGTGAGTTCGGCGCCCAAGAAGACACGGATATACACGAGCTAACCGTTCGATTCTTCATCCTCTGATTTTTGATCCGACGTGTGAACCATTCGAGTGAAGTGCAACCCGTTTCGAAATTCTTGTCTGGAGTGCGAGCGACGGCCTCAGAAATTTCTTGACTGTCCTCAACAAGTGCACGAAGCTGCACATTATTTCCGGGACGGGTAAAATAAACCAGAGACCAGCGTTCAAATTGAGATTGAGCGCCGGGAGGAGGCCTGTATAAGGGTCAACGCTCAAAAGTATTTGTAAAGGGATAAAGCACATACACGACACGGTGAAGATTGGATCGGAGGATACCCCCGCTGAACAAAGCCAATGCGTCTCCAATATTGCAGATGGCATGGCCAGGAATGGGCTGAAGAAATATCATCAGTGGCTAACCAAAAATGGACGCTATGAGAGTGAACCTTGATATACTGCCAATCCTCGGAGCCGGGGACAAGAACTTGCAACCCTCCGAGCCGGTTGTGCAGAAAAGATAGGGTTCCGAAGTCGGTGTGGGCTCCAATGGCCACTTTCAGAGGCGAAGATGGAGAAGGAGGGTTCTTGATCACGCGGGTTTCACTGCCGGAGTACTCTTCCAATAAGTGTCTCTTCTTCAGAGCATCAGGAGGTAGTTTGAGCTGGTCATTGAATATCTGAAGAAGTGTTTCGTTGACTTCGATGGATTTCTTCACGAAGGGTGTGACCGATTCGGACATGTGGGCATTCACGGTCGATGGATATGCGCGACGAGCCTGCTTCGGCCAGGCCAAGGCGTCGTCCTTCGCGATGTTGATGAACTCGACGGTGTCGGGCTGGCCGGTCGCGTCGACAGCATTGGCACCGGCGGCTTTGTATCTGTGAGAACGTTGAATCGCCGTTGCAGCAGATGGCATGGGCGCACAAACCCAAAGGAATTGCCGGCATCCCCCTGCTCAAAGAGGAGTTTTTCGTCCACTGGTAAACGCATCGTTTCAGCCGCCATTTGGAACATCCCTTCCACCAAGTCATCAGCGCCGTGGTTTTTGAGGCTTTGGGTAAGCTTCAGGATTAGTCGATGAGATACCGCAGCGACCTACTACCAAAAACCAAGCTTTGTTGCCGCACCCCAGAGTTTCTCGATTTCGGACGAGTCCCTTGCAACAAGTAGGGAATAGTCGACGACCAGCAACGGGTGAGTAGGGACGTTGTCAGGGAACTCTGGGAGATGGATTGAGGGCATTTTGATGCACAAAGACTGAGGTCAGAATCGGAGAGCGCTTTCAAGAATCATGTATTTCTGTAAATGATTGTGGAGAGGACATGGGATTTTTCCCATCGGCGCCGCGGCACCTGGCACAGGACCCCTGATTATCCCGCCAAATGCCTGATCCCAATCCCGACAAATTTGGAGAAATTTTCGCGTTACCCCTGTATCAAATCCCGACAAATTGGCCCAAAATCGGGTGCAGGCCTGTGTCAGATCCCGACAAAAACGCGCCGCGGCCGGAGAAAAAATTCGAAAATTAACCATGTGGGGCCGATCTGGGCGAAAATTTGGGAATTCCGCCAATTTGGTCCGATTTGGGGGTCTAGGCCTGTGCCAATCCCGACAAATTTGGCCCAGAACAGCCAACTTCCGTCCCGACAAATGGGCCTCCGTGGGAACAGGCATTTGTTGGGACTATCAGGGGTCCTGGCACCTGCCGGCACCGTATGTTGATAACCATCAAAGAAGAATATGAACTATGTCTGGTAAGTACCGCCTGAGAAAGACACAACCGCCACTCACTTACAAGTGGTGGCCCCAAGTACAAGATCATGCCGATATTTATTGTAAAGGGCCGCATCCTGATTGATCACAACCTGAAGACCGCTCTCGCTCTGCAGATTCAAGTTGGTGCGTCACTTTGAGGTCATTATAGTAAACGGGAATGTCTGCTCAGATGCCGGACTTGATATCAACTTCGTCTCTGTCCCTTCCGACGCACAAATTGACGTGGACGATTTTCCAGCCCAGACAGCGAGTCCCAATGTACGTTGTTACCCCCATGGTGCCATGATATAACAGTTGTTAACTTGACCGTCAACAGGACGAAAATACGTCTTTTGACGCTACTTGATGAAACCAGGTGAGAGGCGTCAAGAGTGATGCGGATCAATTGGTGATACTCTTCTGACCACGGCGCCACACCCAAACCCATCTCATTCTCCCGCCCATCGCATTCTCCCAAGTCGCGGGTGCTGCGAAGATATATATGAAATGAACAGGAATCCCATCGGTACCCCCGCAGCGGCGCCGCAGAAGGGGTGTCGCAATGAGTTAAACTTCAAGTTGGACAAACCTTTTCCATTTAACACCACAGAGGTGGCAGGAGGAGGAAGGGGAGGAGGATATATCACTGCGGTGACCCCAACTGGGAACAAGTAGTACTCGGTGATTCCGTGGAAGTGTAACTTACGACATTCACAGAGACACCAACGGCGTCTTAGATGTGACGGGGACGGTGATCAGTGAACCCTACGCACAAGTGGTCCGCCGCACACAAGGAAGTGAAGCAGTTCATCAAGATGCTGTCGAGAATTCACAGTTCGTTTCCAAGTTCTGGAGTGATACGGCTGATACCTTCTCCCGACTGAGCCTTCCATCTCGGAGATATCCATCGCCAGCGCTTGATTATCTGGCAAAAATCGAGCAGTCTTCCGGTCCCTTCAAGCCGACAGTCACCTATAAGCGCTCCCTGAAAAGATTCGGGCTCAAAAGAGCAGTACCAGTGAGCGGCCTGGGGGAGGGTTTCTGAAATCCTGGCATGACTGAAAAGCTGGTGTTTCCCGGACAGCGATTAGGAACTTAGCTGTTGAATCACAGCCCGGAAGCGGTGCGTCTCGGGCATCGGGCAAATCAGACATCCCCGTATGTTCTCCTCTTTTCTACTATGTTCTTTCCTATGAGTCAGAATGACCACTTCTGACTCCTACTACGCACTATTTAAGTAGCCACGAATCCCTTGTAATTTATCTAAGAATTTATCTACTTGTTCCCTACAACTTTTGTGTGAACCTTCGAAGAGCCTCTGCCGGTTCTTTATCAACAACCACCACTCGTAAATTCTCAACAGGTTATGGGCCCCGGCCTATATCTTTGAAGACAGTTTACACATCTACCATCTATTACTTCTCCGAGTACTTCCATCTTACCCCTACTACGTCGAATAAATGTCTGCCTCAAATTCAACCACTCAAGGTTCATCAAGCATGTATCGGATTGAGCCCCTCCAGGATGCCAATTGGCTAGGCTGGAAGCGCCGCATCACCTCCATTTTGAGGGATCGGGGATTGCTGAAGTATGTCTCGGGAACTACAACCCGTCCGACACCGGCAACCGCTAATCAACCGACCGCTACTGAACTTAAAGCTATGGAAGAATGGGACGACAATGATGCCCGCGCACAGACTCAACTCGAGCTGACGATAGGCGACTCTCAGATGATTCATATCTCTGGAGCTACGACCTCTGCGCAAATGTGGAAACAGCTTGTAACTGTTAAGGAATCTCGCGGGAAATTGGGAATCTTATCTATGCGCCGCCGTCTTTATCGGACTACTGCCGATGAATCTACCGATATTTTGGCCCACATTACGGAGCTCAGGGAAATCCAAGAACAGCTGCACCTCATGGGTAGCTATGTATCTGACGATGATTTCACCTTCTTACTCCTCACATCTCTCCCTGAGAACTGGGACCAATTTACTACGGCTTATCTTGGTGCAAACTTCACTGCTGTTCAAGCTACCGCCAGCTATACTACTGGTATTTCACAGGCACCGACTTCACTGGTATCAACCCTTCCAATCACATCCTATGAGCTAATTGCAATCATTCTAGAGGAAAACCGCCGCCGCTTGGAAAAATCGGGCGCAGACTCTTCGTTAGTCTCGAGGGGATCGAATTCGAGTTCGAACCGAAACCCCAAGTCTGAGAATAAATCCCCTGGCTGTAATTGTCCGTCAGACAGCATATGTTCAAATTGTGGCAGGAAATATCATTGCAAACATAAATGTTTTGCAAAGGGTGGAGACCGTGAAGGCCAAGGACCGAACCGAGCCTCGGGGAAATCGAAATTCAAGGGCAAGGACAGAGCTAACCAGACCCAGTCAACACAATCGACAAATTCAGATTTAGGTGATCATGGATACCCATGCCAGATTACTGAAGAAGTCACGACTTGCCTTACCGCAGTTAATTCGTTGAAGCCTACCGACTGGATTGCTGATTCTGGAACTTCGTCTCATATCTCTAATTCAAGGGAATTGTTCACCGATTTTACCCCACTCACAAACCACACAATTACTGGTCTTGGTGAGCATAAAGTTCAGGCTATCGGGAAAGGCACGGTTAAATTGGACTTCAAAGTCGACGGGAATTATGTTACAAATGTCCTTAAAGACGTACTGTACACACCCGAGGCTGCCAATAGCCTTCTATCCATAGGCAAACTCGATGACGCCGGAGGCGAAGCTACATTCCGCCGTGGATGGTGTACATTGACGAATGCTAAAGGTACGAAATTAGCCACAGCCAAGAAGATAGGTAAACTATACATACTGGATGTGAAACCTCGCGATGAGGATCACGCTAACATATCCAGTGAGTCTACCGAGACATGGAACTCACTTCATCGCAAGTACGGACATCTGTCAATTTCGTCATTGGAAAAACTAGTGAAAGGTAATTTAATTAGCGGACTTACTGTATCTCCAAACAGCCCACCATTCACCCAATGCGAAGCCTGCGTTCAGGCCAAACAGCACCGTCAACCTTATCCCAAGGAATCCGAAGACAAGACCACGGAAACTGGTGAACTCACCCATTCCGACGTCTGGGGGCCTGCACGCGTCGCAGCCATTCCAAGCCATTTAGCAACTTCCAACGCCAAGTACTACATCTCATTCACCGATGACTTCTCGCGCCGATGCACAGTATTCTTCATGAAGCGCAAATCCGAGGCAACACAATGTGTCAAGGATTACGTCGCTTACATCGAGCGCCACCTCAAAACGCCGCCGAAATATATTCGTGTCGACAATGGGGGAGAATATATCAATAAGGAACTCATCAAATGGTGTAGAGAGAAGGGAATTGACTTGCAAATGACCGCACCTTATTCACCCTCCCAGAATGGCATTGCCGAACGTTTCAACCGCACCCTTATTGAACTCACCCGTGCGATGCTTATTGCTCGCAATCTACCATCATTCCTGTGGGCGGAAGCAGTTATGCATGCTGCGTACATTCGAAACCGTTCCCCTACCAGAGCTTTGAACGGGATGACCCCACATGAAGTCTGGACCGGCAACAAGCCTAATATGTCACATTTGAGGGAGTTCGGATCTGAAGTATGGATACTCACAGAATCCGACAAGCCCGGGAAAACCGTGGCCAAATCCAAGAAGCACATCTTCGTTGGATACGCAGAAGGACCTAAAGCAGTTAAATACTGGGATAAATCAAGCAGGCAAGTCAAAGTCTCACGCAATTTCGATTTCTCGGAAACTGAACCGAAGGAGATCACCGTGGACATATCTACCAGACTGCCGCTTGAGGGGGAGCAGACGAGTTCCAATCCGCAGTCTGGCAATATTCAACCAGCTGCCGCTCCAACTCCAATTAAACCAACCCACGCACCTGCTGTTCCACCGGCAGATATTCCACTACCGCGAACACCTTCACCTGTACCTACGGAGCCATTAGCCAACCTTCCATCACCACTTAAACAGGCAAACTACGCACCTCAGGGTTTAAATCCCATTCCTCTTCGCAGAAGTATCCGTGATACTACCGATCACAACTACCGTCGAGTCGGCAATCCACAATCACGCCTTCCCGCCGCACATAGTCCACGTCGTTCCAACGCACCCACAGACGACTCACAGACCGCCGAGGATGCATCCGAAGCCTTTGAACAAGCCAATTACAGCTTATTAGCTTCACAATCCAATGTCGATGACATACCTCGAAACCTGTCGGAAGCGAAATTATCCCCGGAACGGGACGGTTGGGAAAAGGCTATGGAGATCGAATATCAAACATTGCAATCAATGGGTACTTGGAAACTCGAAGACTTACCTGCAGGACGCAAAGTCGTAGGCTCCCGATGGACTTTTGACAAGAAGTACGACAACCTGGGAAATATCATTAAACTCAAAGCTCGTCTCGTAGCTCAAGGTTATTCACAAATTCCAGGGATGGATTATGTTGATACCTTCTCCCCAGTAGTTCGCCTTGATTCGCTTCGCGCCATTCTAGCCATAGGAGCAATCAAGAACATGGAAATCCAACAGCTCGACATTAAAGGAGCTTACCTCAATGGAGATCTCAAAGAGGAGATTTACATGCGTCAACCAGACGGTTATGACGACGGAAGTGGACGTGTTTGTCGCCTCTACAAGACCCTCTACGGACTGAAGCAGTCCGGCCGCGAGTGGAACCGCAAATTGAACGCGACCCTCGCCGAATTTGGATTTCAGCACACCGAAGCTGATCATTGTGTTTATACACGCACCATCGAGGGTAAAACCTCTTACATCACAGTCTGGGTCGATGATTTACTCCTGCTAACTGAAGACACTACAGAAATGGAGCAGCTGAAGCAAGCATTAGCTCAGAAATTCACCGTTACTGACCTTGGCGAGCCGAAACTTCTCATCGGACTCGAAATCAGCCGTGACCGCGATAATCATTCCATCTCCATTTCCCAAGCGAGCTACATCGACAGAATGCTCCGCCAGTATGGCATGGAGAGATCGAACCCCGTGTCAACGCCAATGGACCAGAATGTCACATTGTGCAAGCGCGAAGATACCGCCGACGTGAAGTCAGACGACAGATTAAGTTCTAGCTTTGCTGCCGTCGTAGGATCACTTCTCTATCTTGCTGTAGTCTCCAGACCAGACATAGCGTTTGCAGTCACCAGAGTGAGCCAATATACGAGCAATCCTGGACCAGCACATTGGAGTGCAATCAAGAGAATTATGCGGTACCTAAATGGACACCGCCACATGTCAATCACCTACGGCCCGACGGAAACGACCGACGATCTTGATCCGTTTGAATTCTTCGCCTACACCGACGCCGACTACGCCTCGAATCCAGATGACCGCAAATCAGTCTCTGGATATATCTTTCTTCTAGCAGGAGGTGCAATTTCTTGGAACTCAAAGAAACAATCCACAGTTGCACTCTCCAGCACTGAAGCGGAGTATTCCGCCTTAGCACACGGAACCCGCCAAGCCATTTGGCTCCGCAACCTTTTCGCCGAATTGGGGCTGGATCAACCACTATCCAGCCAATTATTCTGTGACAATCAATCTGCAATTGCGATCTCTCAGGACCCACAATTCCACGCACGGTCAAAACACTTTGATGTTCAAAATCACTTTGTTCGAGAGAAAGTTGAATCAGGTATTATTGAAGTCACTTACTGCCCCACTAATGAGATGGTTGCAGACCTCCTTACCAAAGGACTTCCTAGACCTAAGCATCAGAAATTCTCTGCTGAAGCTGGGATGAATCCGACTTGAGGGGGAGTGTTGAATCACAGCCCGGAAGCGGTGCGTCTCGGGCATCGGGCAAATCAGACATCCCCGTATGTTCTCCTCTTTTCTACTATGTTCTTTCCTATGAGTCAGAATGACCACTTCTGACTCCTACTACGCACTATTTAAGTAGCCACGAATCCCTTGTAATTTATGTAAGAATTTATCTACTTGTTCCCTACAACTTTTGTGTGAACCTTCGAAGAGCCTCTGCCGGTTCTTTATCAACAACCACCACTCGTAAATTCTCAACATTAGCGCCGCAGAAGAGTCGGACAGCAGGAAATTCTTAGGCGATCACGGAGGATTCGGAACACGGTGAACTCGGGAGTTGGAAAACTTGAGGGACCTATGCATTGCCGTGACTATTGCATTTTGGCGGACAGGATCGAGTAACAACTTTATACTATGAAGGATCTCCCGTTTCTCGTGCATTCTCACACAGAAATATTGTCAGGGAAGTCGCTGTCAGCCAACTGCCACTGGATGCTGGTATCATGGCTCACTTGCCGGTGTTGGATGGTAAGATTCTTTTTTGTTTTCTGCAATGACTCATTTCCTACGCATGACGGGTTCCAGCCCCATAGATCTTCTGTTTCAGTGATTAGAATATTGCCAAAATCAAGGATATCCTCGACCATGAAGCCGTCAGACGTCGAATGGAGCTTGGGCTTTGGAATTAATTCAGGTGTGGTAATCATCAGACATCTTACCGCGATGTTTGCTCAACGAGATACATCGGTATCACTTTCTGACGCCCCAAATATCGTCAACCCCCAAATCCTGTTCGAAATTACCTCTCCCAACCAACACCTGCCTCGCTCATGGCAACCCATTTACCAATGCAGTTGAACATGATGGCAGAGTCCCTGGGATTACTTCTCCACGAGGTTCTGATAACTAGCTTTCCCCGCCAATTTCATATGACATCAGTTTAAACAGAACCGGAGGCGTCCACTTTCATGGTTCGGAAGCAACACTCATATGTCTCTTCTAACGGCTGTAGTGGCATGCAAACAAGGACCTTTTATAATGCAGGACTGTTGGTGACCCTGACTCTCTTTTCATGTTACTGAATATTCCATTCTCACAAACAAATGAGATAGATTGGACAGTTCGCACAGCAGCCATCCGAGCGCCGGATGGCTCCGCCCACAAAAATACCCGTGAATGGCATTCGAAGCCACTAGAAACTAATTTTGGTGGGTGGAGCCATCAGGTTGCGCACTGCAATTCAACCATCATGCTCTAATAATGGAGGGATGGGAGGGAGAAGATTCATTCTTACGAATGATATAGAATGATGGACCCTTCTCCGCAGATAGAAAAATATTTAACGGAGAGCATTCTGACCCCTTCCACGGACTTTATTCACTCCCTTCCGAACTGCGATGGCTGAGCAAATAAACTTCAACGCCACAATCGGCCCTGAAGAGGTCGGCGTTATCGTGGGCGCTTGGATGTTTGGGATGTTCACGTTGCAAGTATGTTCAACGTGACGTGACCTGCCGACCCACTATTTTCTTATGCATAACATCCACAGGCGTTTAATTACTTCAGGTAGTGTTTGCATGTTTTGTGGATTTTTTTTGCTGACTGGGTTTCAGCTACTTCTCCAATGACAATACACGTCTCAGGGTCTCGGTACGTCTGCTGCATCTAAGACCTCTGTCGTGATTTTTTTTATTCCAGTCCACAAGGTCGCTGTATTGTGGTATTTCCTCTTAGCCTTCCATTTCAACCTTCACTGAGCAGACCACACAATAGGGTCCTTGAGTTTGTGCATGTCATCTTGAGCTGCGTGGGCCTGTATCGCACTACTGTCACACACTTTGGCGACGGACCCAATGTTCTTCTCATCAATAAAGCGATCGGTCTGTCCTTGATAATCTCGGGTATGTCCTGGGTTATCACCTCTATTGATCCTGCTTGATTCGCACCTCACAGCAATTGTTGGTGCGTGATTAATCAGGCATTCCCTACCATGAATATTGAATTCGGGATCTCAGGACCGGGCGTACAGGTCAGGGATGGCCCAAGGACAGCACGCAACTCATCTACTGACAATAGAAACCTAGGTCTTCTTTGCTGATCGCGTGCGCATTTTATCCGGCCATCTGTGGATTCCGGTCATCTGCTGGTTTCTCTCTTTCTTACGCGCAATAAGTCTCTTGGGTGTGTGTGCTGCCACACTGGTGACACCATTCATTCCCGAATTCAAAGCCAAATGGGACTGGCTCGTGCTCTCGTCTATCGCTATCTCAACCAGTGTCGATGTCGTGGTGGCGATCTCGTTGTGCACCCTGTTGTGGCAGCGCCGCACCCGGAGCAGTGTCCAGAGGTGTGTCCAATTCGAACTGATCTATGTATTGAACTGAGAAAGCGTGTAGTACTCAACAGGTTCTCGCACATTATATCCCCTTTCCCGTGTTTCTCACAATGATTAGACCATTGACTCCCTTCTGGCGTGGTATGTCCCATTTGCGTGCTATTGGGAAATGGCCTCAATCAGTTCCAAAACAGGACCATAAATACAGGACTACTCACAAGTGCGGCCTCAATAATGATGCTGATATTTGTATGTCATTTCTTGCTCAAGGAAGCGGCTGACCCTTACGGGTGGTGAACAGTTCGTTACCATGCAAAACTTCGCCTGGTATTTTGCTTTCCCCTCGTTGGCTCGCAATTCTAACCAGACAGTAAACTAGGTTGACGATGTTATTGGTTATCCCTCGCTGTAAATTGCAAATATTCTGTTCGTACTTATTGACCGATTGATTTTTAGTATTTGCGAACTCAATGCTGGCCTCGTAAACACGTTTTCTCTCATCCTGAAACGGAAAAATGACCTATTCCAAGACTAAACTCGCGCATCAAACTACGCAATGATGGCAACACCCATCTCATTGTCAACGCCGTCCATTCATCCTCCGCTGCGGTGACGAACAACCGGAAGGTGAGGAAATTTACTTCCGTCTTCTCTATTGTTATTGAAATTTATTTCAGTACCCCACCGCCATCGCCATCGAGATGTCCCATACTCGAGAAGTTGTTCAAGACAACAACCCTTCTTCAGACATGCTAGATACGAAGGTGCGATGTTTCTTAATATGTGTTTGCATCTCTGAAATATGGTAAATTAATTTAGCGTGATCTGGAAGATCAAGGCCAGGCCATGTAATCGTCTACGCCACACCAATGGAGTGTAAGGAATCCTATGTATCTACCCTTCTCTTACACCCCCCCCCCCCCCTTCTATCCTCGAACTACACGACGTAGTACTAGTTGTACCTATTAGTTTTTGTCAGAGTGAATACACAGTTCTGATGAAATCAAAAAAAAAAAAAAAAAAAAAAAAGAGACAGGCGCGTAGAATTGATCGTTGATGGCCGAGGTCACGGAGGCGGCTGGTATGTACTTTCAAGGTCCAGTTCAAGGACCGATGATTATCGGTGGATAGGTCGGATCCCGGGTCCGGACAAAATTTTTAATTTTGCCTTGCGAGGTGACTGCCAGAGTCCGGACAAATGGGCCCAACGAGTGCAGCAGGTCTGAGTCAGAGTCCGGACAATGGGTGTCAACAACACCAAGGTCTGTTCCCACATCCGGACATTTGATGGTGGCTTGCGATCCTTGTTGCCTGTGATAACCAGCCACAATCCAATGTCCAAATTTAATTCACCTGCTTGAACCAAATCCGAAAAAAGGCAAACAATCTCCTCTTTGCCATGTCTCGAACAAATATCCAATTTGTATCAGCTGCTCTACATGCCATGGATTATACAATCATCAACGATGATGAAGCGGATATGCACATGAAAAAAGACAAGCATCCTACGGAGTAGATTGCGTGTGGCAAAAAAGTACTACAACATTATCTGGATTGTCGAACATTCTAAAAATCCCCTCCTCCTTTATCAACATTCTCCCTTCCGAAACAACGACAATATCGGAGCGCCTGGTGTTCGAGTTGCCACCATTGTGAGCCTGAATACAGTTTGAAGGAAAGGGAAGCCACATATTCATATTACGGAGCTAGCAGAGGACAATTGCATTGAGGATTGGAATATTAGGATTTTTTGCGGATTTTTTCGCTCTTTTTCGAGGTCTGAGCCGAAGTCCGGACAGAAAAAAAATTGGTCGAGGTCAGAGCCAAAGTCCGGACAAAATTTAGTGCCTCTGGCGGGTCCAAAGTCCGGACAAAAATTTCCAGACCCCCAAAATCCGGATCCGACCTATCAACCAATAATCATCGGTCCTCCAGTTCAACCATTTTGCCAAATTTTCGAATGGTAAACAGAAAGAAAATACTGCACTGCCGGGATCATTTCCAGCGCCATGAAGGAACCGATCACAGCGGATTCTGGCCAGCTCATCTATTTGACGCGCCGTATAAGGTATCCGTCCCCGTGTTTTTGAGGTTTTCAAGGACTTTGCGGCGGTTAGACGAGGTATCTTGATTTTTTTGAGGTTTTGAAGATTATTTGATGTTTTTGTGATTTTGCGATTTTCTCGGTGTTTTTGGGGCTGGCCGGCAGGGAAGAAAGAGGAAGGAGGGGAAGCTGCAGGGAAAATCGAAATCCAGAAGCAGAGTGACGAGTGTTTCCGAACCGAGGAAGCCGTGACGGGGTGCGACCGGGGAGAAGGGAGGGGAGGGCGTCCTTTTCGAGTTTCCGCGCCGGTAAATCACCAAGAAGCCAACATCTTGCGGGTGTCCAGTCCGCAAGCCTTGCCGGCGGTGTCCGTGTCCGTGTTCGTAACTGACGGTTGTCTACTGGGCCATGGATATGTGTATTTCGAGGGGGGTGCGAGCAAAAAGCCTTGCCGGGGTGACCGTGGGGAGGAGGAGAGGGAGGGCTTGTCCGTGTCGAGGTGCCGTATGCCGTAGTCAAAGACCCTGTCTCGCATGCTCGCATTTATTTAAATTGTACTCTGCCCACTAGCAGGTATTCTGGCATCAATGGCTGCCTACATGTAAAACCGGGACTGTCCAATGCTTTGTTACACAGAATTCTGACTAACAACTCAACTGCGCGCGCTCCAACTCACACCATCACTTGCAACGAGCTTAATCCCCTTGGTGCGCAACAATTCGGAAAGGGGAACCCATTTGTTCTTCCGGATCTCTTGTCTGGTAGCGAAAAAAGCTCAAGAAACCGATTCAAAAGACCGGGGGAACATATTGAAACTCACTCGGAGGTCGGCCACTTGATGCAGTCCACCTTTATTTCCTTCAGATTCGGGAATCGAGTCGCGTCCAGCGCAGTGAAGACACTTTTCATGGCAAACTCGTGCTGCCGCTCCCTAAACAAAAGCCAGGTTAATATACAGTGACTTCCGAGGAACCACGTACAGATAGTGAAAGTCAAAACGAATCTTAGCAAGTGTTGTGTGTGGCGCTGAACAGCTGATGAAGTCTTCTGGGAGAACCTTGTAATCGTTGGGGGACACGGTAAGCCAACAGTTAGATGGGGAAACTACAAAGAAGGACAAACTCGGCGTTCACGAGCGATCTTCGCATCCGGGGATTGGACCACGACAGTGTTCAGGCTCGTACAGAGTCCAGACATCGAATACTTTAAATTTGGCCAAAATTTTAAGCGGGGCTGACAGTTCGAGCAACTTCCGCCCGTGGCGCCGAAATAACTTGAGGGAGGCCGAGACGTCCAAAGGTCTACCCAAACTGAGATCCCGAAGCAAGTCGAGGCTAAAATTGACCCTCAGTTGATTTATGTAGAAAGAAGTTCGATACGCACGGCAGCTCTGAGAAAACATCGATAACGGAGGAAGAACACTGAGAGAGGCGTAACACATGCAGATTAGATAGGGCAGCAAAGGCGAAAGGTGGTTTCGAGAAGGAGAATCGATTGGGTGAGAGCCAGGTGAGGTGCGTCAATGCATTGAAACGCATGAGAATAGCGGGATTTTCCGCGGGAACCGGTTTCTTCGAACGGAGGCCCACGGGCTCAGGAAAACTGACGGTCAATCTTTGTAGTGTGGACCCGGACGTGTTTGCGAGCGTCTCCAGGCACTGGAAGTTTGTGGCAGTGGAAGTGGAGACTTCATCTTCCGAGGTGTCATTCATGTGTTCCGCAGATTCGAAAGAGCGTCCATTTTTCAGCACTACAGTCCCATACCCAAGTTGAAAGAGTTCCGCGTAGATATCATCCATAGGTGGCACTGAACTAGATATTTATTTGTCAGCTATGCGCGGGGACAACCGAGAGCGGAATTCGGTTACTCTAACGATTCGAACGTCACAAGTCTCTTGAGTTTTGGAAGAGCATTGAGGTCCTGTTTCAGTTTGCTCATAAGAAAATGCGCGCCTCCGCCGTCCTTGCCCATCCAGTCTCCGAATGTCATGTGAATGGACTCGAGAGATGGCGCATCGGCCATTTGGTGCAAATATTCCGGGAATATGTTTCCCGCACGGACGACCAGGGTCTGAAGGCTTGGAGACTGCCGTAACCCGAAAGCAAGAGCTTCAGCCCGCCGTTCGAATACGGGGCCATTGAGATAGAAAGGCTGGCCTAGGTACGGAAATCTGAACGTGGTCTGGTCTGGAGTGAGGCGCGTGCCCAGAAAGTTCGTACGGATACGCACCAGTTTGTCCCACTTTGGGAGTAGGTGAATTATCATATCTAAAAGTTTGGTTGCTTGTTTGTTATTCTTGGGCTTCGCGTCGGGACTGGCACCGTCGACAAGAATGATGCGCTGGGGATTGATCAACGGCAGGCCAGCGCATAGACCGCTAGAATCGTCTTTGCCCCAGATGAACAGAGTGAGAAACAGATCTGTGATATTCGGAGCACATTTGAGGATGGCGTGCATGACACGGCCGAACCCTCCTTCGACGCGCAGCTGTCGAATGAACAAGCCAAATTCTGGGTTGGATTGGAGTATCTTGCCAAGAGCTTCTGCTTGTGCGGTGGTGCGGAGTATTACGACGCTGTACAACAATGGGGTGGATACGCGCAACCAGGATTTACAGACGAGGAGGTAGGTCGACGACGAGTAGCCGGGGCTCAACAGGGTTTTCTCCGAGGTGTCAGAGAACACTTCATCGGAGTATTTGAGAAGAGGAGAAAGGATTTCTGAAACGATCTCGTCAGGGATACAATCCGCCATCCGTACGCAAGAACTTGAAGAGGTGTGGTGGTGGCAAGGCCTGAAAATCGGAGTTTGAAATCAAGGGCTAGCCGCCGACGATATCGGATCAAACATTTCCTTCCAACCCTCATCCCTCCACTACAGTACCTCCAGAGCCTCTGACTCGACATGGAACTGATCATGTCCTCGCTGTTAATTATTTAATCCTGGTCAGTACCTTGCCGAATCTCTGGCAGCGGGCTGCTGCGCGTGCGGCGGCAACGCATTGACGAACTGTGCCAGAGCGTCATCCTGGGTTTACTTGATTCACTCACAGCGGCCATTAAAAGCTCCCATTGAGCGCTTTGTGCTCTTAGTCTTCATTCCATGACTCGGCGCAGAGCTAGAGAACTTGGTTGAAACTCCGGTGGCGCCCGCCGACCACGGATCATCAATCAATTCGTGATTCTCCGAGTCTTCAAGTTTCAAAGTCTTCCCTTCCCCCAGTGTGTCTATCGAGCTTTACAACTCCTGAGCTAGTCTAAGGACTCTGGAGTTGAATCTTGCGGTTCACTCGCGCCACTGCTCGGAAACAGCCACTCGCACTTGGAATCTGTAAACTGCGACTAATCCGATGTTTTCATGGATATCATCTAGAACTCCCTCTGGAGCACTACCCAACACCCCACCACGCCTACCAGAAGATTTGGAGCGCGAAATCCTCGAAATCGTAGCCTTCCAGCACCCCGAAACGATTCCAACCCTCGTCCGCATCGCCCGGCGTACGCTGCTGTGGTAACCTCAATTCGCCCCCCGTCTTTTAAACCACTCAATCGCTTACCAAGGCTCGAGCCGCTTCTCTACCGCGTCCTTGTCCTTCTAGACGACGCCGCGACCGTCCGGATTCAAGACCGCATCAAACGCAAACCCGCTGCGCTCTGGCGCGACGGCCCCCGACATCTCTTTCTTTCCGTCCAATCGCACCCAGAGTTTGCGAGAACTCTCTTGTCCAGATGTACAGGGCTCGAAGACCTCATGCTGTACTGCGACGCGGAGCGTCCGCGCGAGTTCCTCCCCGCCCTCGAGGCGATGCAGCTCCGCCGGCTCGGCGTCGACATGAGCGACTTCTTCGGGGCGCAGGCGAAAATGGACCTGTGCGGCCCAGCATTTGCCAGCATCACGCACCTCCTCCTCATGGACGATCGCTTTGGCGCTGCAGACCTAGACGTATGCGCTGCGCAGCTCGCAGCCCTCCCCGCCCTTACCCACCTCGCGCTCGCCGATGACGTCCCGCGCGAACTCATGCTCGCTGTCCTGGAGCGCTGCCCCGCGCTCTATGTGTTGGTGAACCTCCGGAACAACTTCCAGCGGCACACCGTACAATTTGTAGCGCGCGAACTGGGCGTCGAGGACCCGCGCCTGGTCATCCTCGCACTGGACATGTTCACGGAGGAATGGGTGGCCGGTGCGAAGGGTGGAGAGGACTTTTGGGTCCGGGCGGATAGGTTCGTCGACAAGAAGCGCAAGGGAGAGATCGATGGTACGTATGCCCTTTAATAGTCTTGGATGTGCTCATTTTTAAAAACACAGCGGCAACGTATTGGATTGACGACGATCAGATTGTATAGCGTAAATTCGTGGTTCATTTATTCTATCGGTGATCAGCGCAGCTCATCGTTCGAGGCCATATCATGATGTTACTCTCAATGGCTCCTTGCTCCCTTTGGAATTCCTCTCCTCCTCCCATGCTCACGCGTGCTTCCCAGTCACTCCCCCCTCAACCTACCGTGCGTGCCAGCATACCCGCGTTTGGTCTCCTGCTCCTAGTCGTAAGTCACGGTAATAGCTCTCAACCCACCGCTTGAACCCACAAGAACGCGAATACATAACGGGGGTGTGCATTGATTTTCGACCCAGGTTGTTTCCGTTACGGCCCTGGATCGCACTTATAAACTCATCTGGTCCCGTTGCCCGTTCTTATGCAGGCGGCTGTTAATCCATTTGGTGCGCCCATCGTTCTTCGCGCTGAGTCTGGTCTACGTTCGTCGATGCCGGGCGAGTAGGTAGGTGGGCTCGGCGCCGAACGCATCCCGCCCCCTTGACGCCGCCCGTCTCGGAGACGCAGATGTTCTCGACCTCGAGACGACTGCAAGTAAATCTAATTCCTGATAATTCACAAACGCGCTGCCGTGTCCCCGAGATATATTACCCCTGTACATTCCGACGTAGGTAGAGTGTATATTATGTACATGCTGCAGCTATGGTGATAACGATAGGTATATGTAAAAGACGCAGAGACGCGGGGATCTAGGCGGAGAGGACCTGCCCCTCAAGCACCTCGACCACCGCGCCCGTCTTCTCCATCAGGACGCTCGAGTTCGCCTCCGAATCCGCCTCGTCCTCCACAGTCGGCACCGCCTCCACCGTCAGCCCCGCCATCCCGCCACGCGGGTTCCACGGCCCCGCATCGCTCAACGAGCACCCCCCAACACACGCACACTCCCCCCCAAACTCCCTCGGCAAGCTCTCCTTCTCAATCTGCGCGAGCAACAACGGCCTATACGCCGCCGGCCCGCCCACAATCCGCACCTTCGCGACCGTAACCGGATCGAGCCAGGGCTTGATGGCGGCCCACACGGCGGCAAACGCCCACGGCGCGTTGACGATGTAGAACGCGCCGAGGACCTCGGGGTACATGTTCTGCCCGATCGAGGTCGCGGCGAAGACGTAGTCCTTGACGCGGATGAAGTTGGAGAGCGAGACGCCGCCGAGGTCGAGGATGGTGAGGGAGGTCTCGATGGGGCGGCCGGCGGCGGCGGTGCACGCGGGGAGGCGCGTGGTGAGGAAGGCCTCGTACTCGACGACGAGGCGCTGGAGGAGGCGTTCCTGCGAGGTGCACGCGTAGAGCGCCTTGACGTTGAGGTTGCCGATGCACTCGATGTAGACGGGGCGTCCGGACTGCGTTAAAATCAACGCTGGGACTCGGAGGAGAATGAAGAGCGTAGCCTACCTTGTCCGTCTTGTGGTACGACTGCGGATAGTACTTGTCGACCTCCTGCAGCTCCTTAAAGTCGAATGTCCTAGTGGGCGCTAATCAGCCCCACCAAATCGCTCGAGCAGCGCCCTTACCTAACCAGCTCGTCGACGCCAAAGTCCTTCCGCCACTTCTCCGCCGCGAGGAGCATCTCCATCGTCTTCGGCACGTCGAATTTGCGGGCACGGAGGAATCGAAGCAACGACGCATCGTCGTGCCGCGACTCCACGAACGCCCCGTCCGCACGGAGCTGCGCCGACACCGTGGCGAGCGCGGCCTCTTGCGCGGGCGTGAGGTTCCCCAGGCGGCCGGGCGGGATCGTGTATTCGCCGGGCGAAGCGAGGGCCGTTTTCGTCTTGGCGTCGGCAGCAGCGGGCTTCGTCTTGGCCGCGGCAGTCAGAGTCTCCGTAACGGTTACAGTCATCGAGGACGGGTTGGGGGAGTAAATGAGTGGAATGTCGTCAGAGCGAGGAGCAGGGAGGCGAAGCGGGCCGAGTGGACACGGAGGAGCAAGGCACGCGACTGTCGATCACCTCACTGAATTGCTATCTATGTAAAAGATCAGGCCGCCAGGGACAGGAGCGTGTCGAGGATATAGGGCGGGTAATCGGGCACGAAGGAGGAAAGGCGAGAGATATCCATCTCTCGCTGGCGGGACAATCTCATCATGTGCAAGTCAATGTCCTGTGAATCTGTGATTCGGCGCCGACGTCCTTACAGAGGTAGGTAGGTAGGTAGGTATATTCCGGCGCGGTCCCGTTAAGAAACAGCCGGGGCCCTGTGTCAAAATGTACGATATGCATTGCATGTAGAGGTTGAAGGCGAGGGGGCGATACGATAATATGGGTGGAAGAGCTCGAGAAAGAATATAAATATGTTAGACGCCATACTCCCGGGTCGAAGTCCCCATAAACACCGCCAAGTCGCTCGAATAAATTAGATTGCTTGTGACCCTCAAATAGGTGCGGCCGACGCATAATAAGAGCGGGAATGCCCCCTCCTCGTCATAGTTTTACTGTAGTGATTCAAAACCAAGGGATAGGGAGAGTATGCAATATTCGTTTGTGGAGGGATTCCGAAGATGGAGCGAAAATGTGAATCGGAACAGGCGGCCCGACCAATCCCGAAGCGGCCGAAGGCTTGGGAAGCAAGGCTGAGTTTGAACTCACATAGGTTGAACGTCTGAACGAACGGAAACCACACAGATGTGCCGTTTGAGCTCACAGGCACGTATACCTAACGAATCACTCCTCCATGATCAGAGACATGAATTCCTTCCCTTTGGCAAGCTTCTCCCCCGAAATCAGGCTGGTTGAAATCCGCATCAATACCGAGGACTCCCTGCCAGGACTACATGTGGAAGTAGACCGATGTTAGAATTATATATCTCAGAATGAGTTGAGCGACGTACGGAGCAGGATGCGGATGTAAAGAATCGCGCGAGGTTGAACACAGATCGTCCCTTCGCCTGAAAGTAAAAGAGCGACATGACAATCCCGTACGCCAGGTACATATCCATACCGAGAGTATGTAGAACAGTTCCTCGAGTCAGAAACGGACATCGCCCATGCCAATTGTTCACGGTGTACTGGGTGGTTTCCGGCGAGGCGGGGCTGTAAAACATCAGGAGCAGGATGCGCTAGGCCTTCAACGTGGAACACAAACGCACCCAAAACCGTCAAAATGCAAGGTTGCTCCTTCACGTACCCCAATACCAAACACTCAGAATCTTCCTCGGAGAACACGACCTCCCCACGCATCCTTTATCCCGGGCCGCGTCCCAACCCTCGAACCCATCCTCATTCTGGATGAATCACGATTCCTCAGTCGACAAAGTCCTCTGAAGCAAAAGAGCCGCTCACGTCACGGTGCACGCATGCGCCAACTCGAATATTCCGCATCTCCGCCCCAGAGGATGGCCGAACGTAGCCTCTCTTCCTCGGAGCCATGTGGGATGTGGGACGGGGAGAGGCTCGACCGGCAGGGCTGAGAACGTCGGATAATGCAGGCGGCGACCTCTCTGGCGCCTGGTCAACGAATCCCTGCTAGTGCGTCCGAATTGCTTCGCGAACTCAGCGAGAAAGCCACGATCTTGGCGCCATTTCCATCAGCAACAGCGTGGTGCGCGTGGAAAATGAGGCCATGGTCCAGCGCAGGGGTAGAAGGGGGGACGAGATCCATCCGCGTCTGCTCACCGACGGCAGCAGCGATCATTTGCCCACCGAGCTTTTCGCGCAGTGTGCTGAGATCCACCGCCACGCCAGCCGGTTGGTGCTCCGTGCCACACATTTACCGACCTAGTGCTCGTCTGGGACGCGATACTCGAGTACAGGATCATCAATATTGATGGCGGTAGCAACGAGGGGGCTTTGATGACAGAGAGCGATCCAACGCCGGGAACGCTTGCTTCGGGCTGTGCGGTAGCGAAGTCGCGAAGAACAAGGTATGGTTTTCTTGTTCCCTTGTTCACATCTGTCCCAGAGCTCCCGCATTAGTTCCGCCCCCCAGGCCGGCGAGGGAGCGGTGCCAGCATCCAGGCCCGTCGGTGGTGGAGGGTTTCCAGATGAAGTTGTCAAGGATCGAGATCGAACTTGCTCAAGAGCAGGTTGGCCGACATGTTGGGAGGTCGGAAGGCAACAGCTCTTGAATGGGGGACCCACAAATGACATCTGGAAGGAGAGGGAGCACTCAGGCTCCAGGTCAGAATCTTTCATATCTCGACGCGGAACTCTGAGCCTCCACCGACCGACTGTTTGGTGAATTCGAGCATAGCTCTTAGAGGGTTGGATTGGGTGATGATGAGTTGGCAATGAGCCGATATACATCCGTGGGGACTCACCAAGACCTGGCCACATCGCGCCAGAAATCCAAGAGCCGCCACGACCAAGAAATGCCTGGCGGTGACCGGATACTGCCGTCTGTAAGACCAGAATGTGAACCCGGAACACTGTAGATCATAGATGCAGCGAGAGTTGAGTGCTTGGGTAACGACGCTACAGTATCACGGGCTAAATCGGCCGAACCCTGGCAGTTGGCCGGCTTGCCGGATTCCCACGGTTGAACTAGTTTCAGGTTCTTAACTGGGCAGAGATATTGAACAGCTTGCCCATCCAATTCTGTGGAAAATAATTCATGAGGGAGGACGAGAGCTCAAGTATGAATGGGCGGCAGAAGGACGTCGGGACGTCTCAGTCCCATAACATCAGGTGATTTTTTCCACTCTCAATAGCGTCAGGACGGGAGCTTCGTCTGAAAACACAGAATAATATTTCGAGCAAAGCGGCGATAGGATTTGTCGTGGTAAACCACGTGTTCAATATCCTCCGGCGCCAAATTTTGCTCAACCGCCGCCGGAGTTCAAAAGAATTCGGAGAAACAGAATTTTTTAAGAGAAGGGCGCGGTAACGATAGGGAAGAATAGTTCAAGAATACAAGCTGCATGAGGATGTACAGATAATCATTTGGATTCCTCCGTGGAATCACCGATGGAAAGCAAATCGAGTGCCTTCTGCGACCTGCACTTCACGTTACATTTGAAGGTAGAGGGGAAGCTATGATCATTGAAGAGTGCCCGAAGCAATTTTTTTAAAACACAGCACTCACCTAATAGTACCCGACGAATAGGAAACATCGGGAAGAACCTCGTTTCCTCCAGCATCAAGGACCGGTAAGATATCGCATGTCGCCAACACCGTAGATACAATCGCGAAGAAGGTCCCTTCCGCAAAATCCCTTCCGGGACAAGCTCTTCTTCCGAACCCGAACATGACGTCTGTCACTTTGTCCATTTCCGAATTCAGACCTTGGAAACGGTTCGGATCGAACTTCATTGGGTTCTGGTACACCTCTGGATCATGAAGCATATGCCTAACTTGGTCAGCGAGGCCGAATTACTCCTGAGAATTTGAGGGCCTTACCAGACATTAGGTATGATGAGCGAACCTTTAGGCAAGTGCATACCTTCGTATACGTCATCCTGGCGGAGTGCGTGCGGAAGAGCTATTCAGAACTCAGCTATCTCGGGTGCAGATTACAAAGGAGCGAACTGTACCAAGTGGAACAGCGGGCTGCCATCGAAAAACTTCCGTCATGATACTTCTAACGTAAGGTAAAGAGGCACGGTCTTGTATCACTGGTAACCGATCTGAACCAATTACAGCCTCTATTTCTTGCCGTGCCTTGGCTTGGACTGATGGATTCAGCATCATCGCAAGAAAGAAGGTCAAAACCGATGAGATGTTCTATGAAAAACTAAGTTTCCGGCGAAATATAGATTAGAGCGACACTTGCAGTATCCATTCCCCCACCCATCATGGAGCATGCGGCCCAAACAAGTCTTTCTTCTTGCTCTTCAGAAAGCTTTCCGTCGGATGCTTCAATGTTATTGGCGCAAAGATTAGGAAGGAGCACTGTCCCAGATTCCTATCCACAATACAGATCTGAAAATTCAACGGGTATTATGATTGGCGAGACAGCGTACGAGGTTTTTCTTCGACCATCGGTATGGGTTCCAAGTTGTGTCCATGACAAGTTTTCGCCATTGCCTGGCGACTTGGAGAAAACCAGTTCCTGGTATCCAGCTCGGAATATTCTTTACTGATTGTGAAGTTAAGTCGAAGCATCAAGAAGAATCCACTGAGAAAATGGGCTCACACGCCGGCAATAAATCGACGAACCAGACTCCGGGGGCAGTTGCTTGACTGAAATTGTCCATTGCCGTCAAGGGCGAGGTTAAAAATGGATCCTGCTCGCCATTAATGTAGTGGCCGTAAGTAACACGGATAATGATCGTCCCAATTCTCCTAACCAAGAAGCCCCGGGATTAATGTAGGGCCAATGATTCTAAATATGATCACTCACAACCGTATCTGACCGGCCAAAGTCGTCGAATCAACAACAAGGCCGTGTACTAGTTTCCGAGCCTCGGCCTCTTGAAGAGGATAATATTGGCGAACTGCGCTTGGTCCAAAGTCTTGAGCCACTATCTTGCGTTGTTGACGCCAATTATCTCCATACGACTGGAGAACGAAGAGATTCACATATCCTGAGCTGTACTTCCATCAGAATCAAATATGCGATTGTGATTGTTTTCTCACAGCTCTGCCATGGCCTTCCAAAAGTTTGCATCAGCGCAAAGAGGAAGACCGAAAGGAAGGTTGAGCTCACGAGATGGGGTCGGTCGGAGTAGATGGAGAAATGTTGATCCATGAGATCCTTGGCGACTTTGGCAGAATTGATGACGATGAGGGGCTGCCCCAATGCTTCCAGATAAACAATCCTGCCTGTTACGGGTGCAAGTTATCATTCATTCCAATGTATCGGATTTTTTGTGCACCATAGGTCTTTGCCCAATTTGAAAACGTCACCCACTGGTGTGACTGGGGCATTTCAAGTACACTTCCGATGAGGGGCCAGCGACGCGGACCTGGTGGTAAATTGCTTCTTCGCTGTATTACCAACCTCGAGAGTAGGTATCCGATAGATACGACGGTGGCAGCGAGAACTGCCGATCGCAGAGAGACAGACATGAGGGCGATTGGTCCTCGAGTGACTCCCCCGGTTACCTATCTATGTATCATGGATCCATTGGGACCCACAGCGGAGATGAATACCTGGCAGTGGCACGTTGAATACCTGCATTTTGATGGTTAACGGGGAACAGAATTTGCCTCACGCTAATGGTTGTAATCAGTCCGAGTTGGCCGATAAATGATATGCGAAGCAGACGCTGCGAGCGGCGAGGGAAAGCGGACAACTGACTGACAAGTTCTCTCGAAATTCTCACATCGGTTTGAAAAAAAAACTCTATACTTTCCAGGGCATCCATCTGACTCGAGATCCCTAGGTCTTCCTAACCTGTGTTCAACCGTTGCATCTTACATCCTCGTCTTCCGACGTACGCTGTGCCATCCAGAAACGGCAATCATGTTTGATCTTTTGGGGTGAACGTTACGAAGCATACACATCAAGAAAGACGGCCCAGGAAATCCAGTTGGGCACGGATGTTGATTTCAAAACCCTGGGCTCAGGTTGGTTTCAAAATTAGTGTTGATGCCATGATCGCACCTGTCCACCGTGCATAACATCATAGTGACCACCTGGCGCTTCTACAATGGTGACTTCTAGATGCCCCATACGTGAGCAAGTCTGTCGTGAGACGTGAACGGGAAGACCAACTGTCCGATGCTATCTGCGCTACCTCGGCAACAGTGCTCGAGGGCATGATATCATCTTCTTTGGCGATGACCAACAAGACAGGGCATCGAGCGTCGCGAAGTTTTCTGCCCGGCCTCGCGTTCATAATCTGGAACAGAACGCTCGGGTTTATGAGATTTGGGGCAGATAAAAAAGGGGTGTCTCCTTGTGCAAACATTGTTACGAATCCTGTTATCGGTTAATGCGCATGTTTAGAAGGGATTGGCACACGGGCACCTGTATAAGAACTGGGGGTGTTTAAGAAAGCAAACTCCCCGGGACGACCAACGGCCTTTATGAAAAGCGGGGATCCTCCCATCTTTCTCTTGATGTTATCGACGAATGCCCAGAACAGGAGGCGCGGATTGAAACCCAAACTCATCGCCGTATCATATCCTGTCGGAAAATCGTGTCAATGTGCTCCAGACCAAGACAGGTCGCAGGCTAACCGTCCAACACGGGGGAATGGGCCATAACCCCGGCCAAACCAGAATCCTCGAGGGCTAACTGGCAAACTGTAAGGCCGCTCAGGGCACTTCCCATTAGAACTATTTGAGAGTTCAAAAATCGCTCCGGCTGCAGCCGAACCCAGCGAAGGACAGACTGGTAGTCTTCTTGTTGCTTCTCAAGAGAGACCAAGTTGCGGGGATCTCCACCAGATCCACCAAAGTACCGGTAGTCAAAGATGAGAGAGGCGTAATGCGCAGTAGCAGTCCAGTGTTCTCCGAAAGTAAAGAGGCCCGCATCTTTAATGGCAGTCATACTAGCACATTCAAAGTCAGAGGAGCCGCGAGGGAGGGCGCGGTGAAGGACTTGCCCGTGCCCCGCTACAACCACGGGGAATGGGCCTGTGCCCGAGGGCGTCAAAAGCCACGCCTCGAGAGCTATACCATCGTCGACACTAGGGATTTTGACGAGCTCTTTGGTGAAAGTGGACATCGGACGAGGCTGAGAACACTGAGCGGTAGTAGCGCGGATTGTAACATGGCTCAAGTTTGGCTCCGTGTCGTGGGTAATGTCGGCCGGCAGGTCGATCGCCGGCCTGACGGCAGCGCATTGAAGCCACGTGGCACGCGATCAGCGGCGATCTAACTTTTCGCCAAAAACGGACTGGCATGGGGACCCACAAATGACATACAGTAATACTAAATAGGTGCGCGAGTGCGCGGGCAAGCAAACTGTATCGTGTTGCCGACCTTCGGAACTTACAATTGACTGAAGTTGGCAGATGTTGAGCAGATGATGCACCGTCTCCCGAACAACGTACTTCGAAGAGCGACCCAATCGTCTTGAGCGCTTGCTTCCAGTTTAGATGCACAGTGTACTAGTCAATTTACCCAAATTGTACTGGCAAATGATGTGTGCGATTGAAACGATGGAAGCGGGAGAATAATCTATTTTTTTAACTCCTCCTTCATTGGGCGCACACTGCATTTCAGGGCGCTTGTAGCGCTCGAAAACACCGCCGTTCCCGTGTATATCTGCCAGAAGATTGATCGTGGAGATCTGAAAATAACCCGCATCTGCTGGATCTCGCCGACAATCTGTGAATTACGCCCGCGGTTGATTGACAATTTACACAGCTCCCATAAAAATGGACACAAAGCATCGTTCTCTTCGGACCCCCCTACATGGCCAACCCGCTTTTGACCAAGTTCGATCTCGACAACTTCCTCTGGAAACGTTCCACCACCGACAGTCCTGGATGTTGGCAACGCCCCCTTGCTGGGTCGGAACTAACCCAGGAGCTCTGGAACAGATTCGAAAAAGGAAACCAGATCTTATTTTTCGCGGCCAATCTCGACTTCGCAGCCTCACAGCCCGAAGCAACCGTTCGCGGCGCTGCCCGTCGTGCCTGGATCGCCCTCCGTCATCGCATTCCCATCGTTGCGACCACCATCGAGCTCGATGAGAAGGATGTTCCTATGCTCACGTATCGCGTCCCAGATGATCAGCAGGTCGGCGAATGGGCGGCGCGTACGCTCGTCGTGCATGAACAGGCTAGAATGGATCTCAATAAACTGCGCCACGAGCTCGGTGGTCAAACGATCCCTTCTGCCGCCGGTGACCAGACGTGGATGCATCTTGTCCTCCCTTCTTCTACTCCTACGCCAAACCAGATCGGCTTCATTTTCCACGCTCATCACTCTGTTACCGATGGAAATGGCGCCAAGATCATAGTCAACACTTTCCTCGCTCAATTTGCAAAGCAACTCGGACGCACTAGCGGGGATGATTCTTTGCCTTGGGGGGAAGAGGCGCCACAGAGGTTGACACCTGCGTTTTTCAATGCTCTGAACCCTGCCGAGCCCCTCCCCATCCCACTTGGCTCTGACGAGGAGCCTACGTTCGAGCATCCCGTGTACGCCACTCTGGGTGCGGAGATGCAGAATATTGTTGAATCCATGCAGGTGAGCTCTTCTTCTTCAGAGAGCGCCTTCTAGACTCACTATTCATCCAGAACCAGTACGGGTTTAAGCCTCGGGACGCAGATAAAGGATGGTCGAAGGCTCGACGCGTGGAGATTGTGTTCTCCAAGGAAGAATCCAAGCCTCTATTAGCGTACATGAGGAGTCAACCTTACACTTTGACAGTTTTGGGTGTGTCTATGTTCCACAAGGTCGCAGTACCCGAGATTTACTGTCTTTAGCGCATGCTGCTTTGGCAATGGTCGTTATGTTCTACAACCCTGCCTCGAAGGAAACTGCCCAGTACACCATGAACAACTGGTGCATGGTCGACGTCCGTTCCCGACTCAAGGAACCGTTCTCGTCTCGACATGGATACCCGGCATATGGAATTGCGCCACCCATGTGCCGCCTGCCAGTCGCTCTTTTCCTTTCAGCCGAAGGAAATCCGCTTGCTTTGAATAGGGACGTGCTATTGACAGCCATGGATGCTATCCGAACGCGATACAAGGCCCAGAAGGAAATGGCCATCGCCTATATGGCTCCGGCTGCACAATTCTTTACCACTGAAATGAAAAAAGGTTACGCCGCTAACCAGTACGTTCGATTTGGACTCTCTACAGCTCTGCGTTTATGCTGAATCCAGTACCTCTCCCAACCAATGCTTCATGTTGTCAAACGACGGGCAGGGTGAAAACATATTGGACCTGACCTTCCCGGATGAAAAGGGACAATCTGTGTTCAACCTCGCACGATTCTTTACTTCCATCAACCATCCGCATCCTGCTCCGTACGTCGTTCATCTAATTCTGAGACAATCCTAATCTGGCTCCATTGTGCAGTTACTTCCGCATGTCGTCGTGGCAGGGTGTCATCGATATCGGAGCAGATTTCAACGCGAACCTGATTTCGGGGGAGGAGGTCGCAGCGTATCTTGCCAAGTGGAAGGAATTCGTGTCTCTGATCTTGAAAGAGTGATCGATGGGGATATATATTTTCACCGTACTAGTTGTAACTCTCTGCTAGCTCAAATCGCAAATTACATGTAGTTTGGTTTCCGTTTGCCTTGGTTCAAAAGTTCAACCTTCAAATTCCGATGTCTTCGGTCTCCGATTCCCTCAAATCGATCAAGAATGGCATACGTACTTGGTTCAATTCGACAACAGTATCACATTTTTGGCACATTCGAAAAGCCCAAAGAAATCTGATGAATCGAGAATGCCGGGCGGGGTCCATGCCCTCGACATCTAATGTCACAAATGTGGATCTCAACAGAGGTGACGCTCTGACTCAGGCTGAGTCTCAAAATGAATCGTGTGGTGTGACATGTCAGGACTCAGTATACTGTTGACTACGGGAGAAAAACCCGGAGGGCAGCGCTGCAAATGCCAGCAGGTTCTGCCGGCGTCCGAGTCTTCCGAATTTCACTGGATTTATGGTGCACCCCGGATCATGATCGCATTCAATTGCTCCAGGAAGTTTGAGGTTTCTGCGTAAGTCCGACGGCATTCCCCGGCCGATGATCGGAGTTTAAATGTGCCGCTCAGCCTGCGTGCGTCTCGTTCCGTCGTGTTTTCTGACACAAAAGCGCGCTTTTCCCTCTCTGGCGCGTATATCGTTACAACTGGCCATTAATCCTGCTCACTCTCTCATCCAGATCACGGCTCGAGCTTTCAACTCGTCCAGCTCGACGTGGGCGCCGTCGTTGCTCGAAAAGGAAGTCGCCATCACGGCGATCAAATCTTCTTTGCCTTCCACCACGACGACGACCGACGCGCTCGAGCAAGACACCCACAACTGCTCAACGGCCGAGTCAGTTTTCCAATGCATCTTTCCCCACCCCATGGCCCTTCTCTCCGACGACGAAACAGAAAGGATGGATAGCAAACCCGAATTTACCCTTACGACGACCACGATCGCGATGCATTCAACAACTCTTCAAATCTTGATGAGGACGAGAGAGTGGACTGGGCGTGCGCGCTGCCAGTGAAGGAGGTCCTCGACGCACTGGACAAAGCGACGGGCTGCGGGAAGTGGCTGGCAGGCGTCAAGTGGGGTCGACCGCGGGAAACCACGCCGAGGGCAGACGGATACAGCATCCTCGCAGAGCAATAACACCGAGTCCGCCGCCGATACCGCCGAACAGAATAATGCTGCAAAGACAGCAGAGCGAGGCCGTCTCGCCGCGCTCCGCCTGCTCGCAACCCAATCGACGCTCCCTAATCACCTGGGCCGAAAAGCTGTGCTGTTGTATTGGGAGCCGCCTGGCGCTCCCGATGCCCAAGGAAGACAGCGAATTCGCGCTCGTGTCATCCCGCGTAAGGTGTCTTTACGCCGGAGAGCCTCGCCTTTCCAGAATACGACGATACGGCCCCCTCGGTCCTGTACGGCCTCGCGGAATGGGACGGTGCGCATTTGTCTTGCTATCTATCCCTTTCTTCTTACTTAAATCGTATATAGCGACGTCCCCCGCTCTGCCCGAAGTTCGCCTCGTCGGCGGACCTTTGCTGCACTCCGCCTCGAGTAACACTTCCTCGCGGAGTCGGGCGTCCGGCTCACCTTTCCCCCGCCGCCCCCTCCTCCGCAACTCCCATGCATTGACCTCGCCGCTTCGCGGGCAGGAGGGCAAGGCGCAGCTGGTGTCGCTGGCGCCGTCAAGCAGCTCCGAGGTGCGCGAGACGACGTTCCTCGCTGGCATCCTCTCCTCCGGGAAGAAGCACAGCAAACTCTCTGCTCTCCCACGATCCTAACTTGAACTCGTTCCTAAATAGCAGCTTCTCATCCGCCGCATCCAGCGCGTCTTCTGCGCCGCCGTTTCCGTTTGAGGTCTGCAACGGCCTCGGCGGCTCGTTCGACCTCACGCACGACAGCGCACCCTTGTCGGCCGACGGAGGCATCTGCCGCTTCTCCTTTATCGGCGCCTCCCCGCTCTCCCTCACGTCGGCCTTCTCCACCGAATCGAGACGCCGGTGGATTGCCAATCGGCCAACTACTCGCAATGCACATTCATCTCCGCCACCCTTTGCGCGTTCTGACACTTGTCTCGGCGCGAGATTTGTACCGTACGATCAAGAAACGATTAAGCGTCCGAGTCTGTCAAGAGAGACTTTGGGTGCTAATAATTTTTGCATCTACGCCAGATATAGACTGGATTCAGAGTAGGGAAGCCCTGCAACAAGAAGAGGATAGGCTTGCGCTCGTTGACGCCAGAGAAGTAGTACGAAAGATAACTAAGGAAGCTTTGCAAGTGAGAGTAGGGCCTCATTCGGACCTTTCAAGAGGACTCACGGCCGCCTGGTCGACGTTAGATTCGAGATTTCAACCTACTAAGCCACGTAAACAGCAAGGCAAACGTGCTGGCTTGGATCTATAACTTGAAGGGGGGGGGGGAATAATGATTGAGTACATACTCTGTAGTAATCTCGCCTGCATCACGCGGTCTCCCTCTCATAACTGTGAAACGGAGAAGCTGGATTTGAAGAGGACTTTGTACACTAGCAACGCTCTCGAACCGTCCAAGACGTCCACAGACATTTTAAAATCTGTATGGTTGAAATTCGTACCTGTTACAAAAAAGCATGTTTTCAGTTGAAATTACGGACACACAGAAAGTAAGGTGAGCACTCACGGCTCTTCAAGATGCTTGACCTCATCTGCGGTTAGGCTCTCCTCAGGGACGATGGCCTGATGGACCCGCTCGATCTGTAGATATCTCAAAAGATAGATCGATATCAGAGGTAGTTGCACGTACTGAGTTCATCCCAACGACTGGACTCGCCACCCTGGTAAGCGACCAAGCAAGGGCAACCTGTGCCATGGACCAAGAACGATTCTTGGCAATTTCTTCGATGCGCTTAATGATTGCGTTATCCGAGGCCCGACGCGACTTCTCCAGAAATGTCCCAGCGATAGTATCTTGGCGTTGGCTCTTTGTACCGATGGGCCGTGCAAGGTGTCCGTCCATAAGGGGAGAGTAGGCGAGAATTCCGATGCCTTTGGAATTGCAGTACGCGAGCATCTCCGGTTCCTATATGATAATAGACATAAGTAACTGCTGAGTACAACAGGAATGCGATGCCGGTGACCTCTGGGCGATAAATGAGGGAGTGTTCGACTTGAACACAAGAAAACGGCGTCCAGTGATTCTTCTCCGCAATGTTGTTCATCTCTGCGAACTCCCACAAGTGCATGTTGGACGCCCCGATGTATCTGACTTTGCCCGTCTGAACCAAGTCGTGGAGCGCTTTCATTGTCTCCTCGCCGGGAGTGTTCGGGTCGCCGCGGTGGATAATGAGGACGTCGAGATATGTGGTTCCAAGTCTTTCGAGAGACGCTTCGACCTGGTTGAATAACGCCGCACGAGAAAGACCACCCTGGTTCACATAGTCCCGCTTATTCATCAACTGGGGTTCGAGGAAGCCGGTAAAAGCTTCCGGGTGGTTGTGCGCGACAATAAACCTCGCCTTGCTGATAATCACGTATTCGTGCCGGGGAATCTTGTACTAGAATGCGCGTAGTAAGTGTATCGTATAACTGCGATGTATGAAATTCATGCAACCTCTTTCAAGAACTTGCCGACAATCCTCTCAGATTCACCATTTGAATACATGTTGGCAGTATCCATGGTGTTTATCCCGCAATCCCACGCTGCTTTGAGTATGGGGAGGGCCTGTGTCAATGAAAAAATCCATCATTGCACGATGTACGAAAGAGAGGTTCAGACACACCTTGTCCTCGGGAAGGACCCAAGGCTACATGTCGTCGGTGAACCACAGCACCAAATTATAGTCAAATACTTACACTCCACCCAGGGTTTCCATACGACATTCCACCAATCTGCACTGGTTAGAGCGGGTGCAGGCACGAATGAAGACGGTCCTTACCACGGGAACCGATACACGAAGACCACACTTCCCGAGCTGGCGGTACTGACAGCGAAGAGCCATGGTGGGTGGTGGATACTGAGGAGTTTGACGGAAGAGTAACTTAAGTGGGAAAGACACCGCATTCCTCGGATTTTGTCCTCTTATGGCCGACGAACTGGGCGTGTTTATGACGGAAATAGATATGCGACCATGCGGAGAACCCATTGGGACAGGCCCCCGGACACTACCTTATAGGTTGGTCCGGATTTTTTTCTGGATTTCGACTGATTTACTCTATATTTTGACGGTAATACGGCCCTGGATGCCGCAGAAAAACCGATTTTTTTCCCCCAACCGTGTAGATGTCTTAGTTTGGTCGTTGCGCATCGCTCCAGAGGGTTTAGAACTTCTGGAAGTCCCTGGTTCTGAAAAAATACCAGGTTCCTCCCCAGCCGCAGTTTCGAGGCTCACAATCTCAATAGCGGGAGTTTAAATCGAATATAGAAATTGGTTACCGGAAATATCGGACCGTGTTATGCGTGATACACGTGATGTTATATGTGACAGAAAGTTGGGGTGAGCCTCTCCACGGCGGCTGGCGGATAACATTGGTAAACAACATAGCCACAATTTCTCGAATTCATCGAGAAAATAGAATTTGTCTTCCCTCACGCCGAAATAAAATACTCTGAGGTCATCCATATAAACCTTTAGGGTGCTTGAGTGTTCTTGAGCCAGGATTAGTATTTTCTGCTCTTCTCAGAAAACTAGAAGCACGAAGGAGCAGATTTTGGCTGTATTTCCTGCAAACAAGTCTGTTGTGGTTAGCCAATGAATCCCTTGCCTTGGAAATGGCCTCAACATGACACCATACAGGTCCTTATGCACTCATAATATTTTATATTTACTGTGGAAAGGCCTTACGCAAATTTCTCAACAATTTCTCGAAAATGTGGCTATGTTGTTTACCAATGTTATCCGCCAGCCGCAGTGGAGAGGATAACCCAAACTTCAAGTCACTAGTAACATCACGTTTTCTGGTCACACGTCAAAAGATCACACAAAATTCTGAGATATCAATTTAAACTTCCGCTACTGAGATTGTTATCCTCGAAACCGCGGCTGGGGAGGAACCTGAAAAAATACCCCTGAAAACCGGTCGTTGATTTACTCTATGCCCGGACAAGGCTTATAGGTAGTGTCCGGGGGCCTATTGGGACCCACAGAAGCGACGGGTACCGGACATGTCGATGTCTGCATTCTGATGGTTAGCGGGGAACAGAATTCGCGTGTGGGCGGTGCCGAGTTGGCCGCTTTGTTGATGTTTGCCGGATTCCCACGGTTGAAGTCCGAGTTCATCAAACGATATCGGTCTAATTTTTTGAGGGAGTCACAGTTTGCCAGAACTATTGAGCAACTTGGAAACCCCGTCCAATTCTGCGAAAATCTATTTCCGGAACGAGGGAGGATGAGAACTTACATAAGTTCGCGACAAAAGGACATCTCATTCGTCGAACTGGCACGTTCATATATTGCCGACTGCATAAAGCATTCTCTCGACACAGGAGAATTCTTTGAACCAAAATGCTCTATGAGGTTGTAATTCTGGCCAGTATCCAGCCCTGTGGTGATTTATGTGTAGTACGGCACACTTTGTTCCTATGGCGGTCCGGATGCACTTTTATTCCCGCCCCGCAAACTTTTGACCCCGCCCCGCAAACTTGCCTTTTTTGGCATCCCCGCGCGCGAATTTCGGAGTTTGATCACGTCAATATGTTTGGCGCGGACGGCATGTTCCGCCCCGCGCGATTTTGGTCCCGCGCGCGCGAAAATCTGAACTTCCGCGCGCGCAAAATTTTATTTGGTGATCCCCCCGCAAAAATTAAGTTGATGAGCAAAAGGTCTTAGATAATTCGGGATAAGCAAGGTACAAGTGGGATCGGTAGAACGATGATTAAGAGAGTGTGAATGGTGTTAGAGCAAGGTGAGGTCCAATGAGAGGCGAATGGTTTGATTATAGACAGAGAGCGTGAATTATAATCAAGATGCGTGCGATTGAGGTCCAATGAATGACGAGAGCAGGCATTGGATATGGAACGAGGACGAGGGAGTGAGTGAAAAGGGTGGAGAGTGACAAAGGAGTGGATGAATGACAGGATTTCAGATTGGTCAATGAAATTGAACGGCCATGTACAGTACTTAACGAGGCCAGATGTTAAGTAGAAGTTGCCCTCGGGATCCGCATCTTTCAGGACTTGATTGTTTCGCTTCCCCGGTTTTCCCTCCTTGCCTACTCCTCATTGAACATGACAGACTGGCAGTACAGGCTTCATCGGGACGTGGATCTAATCACTGACAGACTCCCATGTGTCGGATGGCACGTAAAGCAACCACCCTCATCCAATCCATCCCATCAATTGTCTGCGGATAAGGTAAACAGGTTGCTCGCTCCTACGTTCAACCGTCAACGGCACAGCCCACCGACAAAGGTCGGTTACCTTCATACATAAGTATCCGGATTCCGTATTTGAACACGGTTGTCTGTCAACATACCTGACTGCGCCGGCTTCCCGCCTCTCATTGGACTCACCTTGCTCTAAGCCTCTAACACCATTCACACTCTCTTAATCATCATTCTACCGATCCCACTTGTACCTTGCTTATCCCGAATTATCTAAGACCTTTTGCTCATCAACTTAATTTTTGCGGGGGGATCACCAAATAAAATTTTGCGCGCGCGGAAGTTCGGATGTTCGCGCGCGCGGGACCAAAATCGCGCGGGGCGGAACATGCCGTCCGCGTCAAAAATATTGACGTGATCAAACTCCGAAATTCGCGCGCGGGGATGCCAAAAAAGGCAAGTTTGCGGGGCGGGGTCAAAAGTTTGCGGGGCGGGAATAAAAGTGCATCCGGACCGCCATATGTTCCGTATCCTCCGACGATAAATTTCGGTCATTCACCACCAGAGCTCAAAGACTTCGGAGAAACACAAATTTATTATGGGGTAGAAGGTAGTATTAAAGTCAATGTCAGAAAATAGTTGAAGGAAATCGGCCGCACAACGCTGTACACAATATTTATTTGGATTCCTCCGTGGCATCACTAATGGAGAGCAAGTCGAGTGCCTTCTGCGACCTGCACTTCACGCTACATCTGAAGGTAGAGGGAAAGCTATGGTCGTTGAATGAGTGACCGAAACAAAAAATCTTGCAACACAGTACTCACCTAATAGTACCGGACGAGTAGGAAACATCGGGAAGGACCTCGTTTCCCCCAGCATCAAGGACAGGTGAGATATCGCATGTCGCCAACACCGTAGACGCAATCGCGAAGAAGGTCCCTTCTGCGAAATCCTTTCCGGGACAAGCTCTTCTTCCGAATCCGAACATTATGTCTGTCACTTTGTCCATTTCCGAATCGAGACCTTGGAAGCGGTCCGGGTCGAACTTCATTGGGTTTTGATACGCCTCTGGATCATGAAGCATATGCCTATAATTGGTCAGCGAGGCCGAATTACTCCTGAAAATGTAAGGGACTTACCACACATTAGGTATGACCAGCGAACCTTTAGGTAAGTGCATGCCTTCGTATACGTCGTCCTGGCGGAGTGCATGTGGAAGAGCTATTCAAAACTCAGCCATCTCGGTTACTGATTAGGAAGGAGCGATCGTACCAAGCGGAATGGCGGGCTGCAATCGAAAAACTTCCGTCATGATACTTCTAACGTAAGGTAAAGAGGCACGGTCTTGTATCACTGGTAATCGATCTGGACCAATTACAGCCTCGATTTCTTGCCGTGCCTTGGCTTGGACTGATGGATTCAGCATCATCGCGAGAAAAAAGGTCAGAACAGATGAGGTGTTCTATGAACAATCGAGTTTCCGACGAAATACAGAATAGAGTAGCACATACAGTATCCAATCCACCTCCCATCACGGAAGATGCAGCCCAAACAAGTCTTTCTTCTTGCTCTTCAGTGAGCTTTCCGTCGGACGCTTCAATGTTATTGGCGCAAAGATTAGGAAGGAGTATTGTCCCAGATTCCTATCCACAATACAAGATGTCAGATTCGATGGGTAATAATTGGCGAGACAACGTACGAGGTTTTCCTTCGACCATCGGTATGGGTTCCAAGTTGTGTCCATGACAATTTTTCGCCATCGCCTGGCGACTTGAAGAAAACCAGTTCCTGGTATCCAGCCCGGAATATTCTTTACTGATTGTAACGTTCAGTCGACTCATAGAATCCACGGAGAAAATGGGCTTACAGGCTGGTATCAAATCGACAAACCAGACTCCGGGGGCAGTTGCTTGACTGAAATTGTCCATTGCCGTCAAGGGCGAGGTTAAAAATGGATCCTGCTCGTCAGTAATGTAGTGGCCGTAGGTAACACGGATGATGATCGTCCCAATTCTCCTAAACCAAGGGATTGGCGCAGAGCCGATGAGGTCCAAATGTCAACACTTACAGCTGTATCTGACTGGCCAAGGTTCTCGAATCAACAGCAAGGCCGCGTGTTAGTTTCCGAGCCTCGGTCTCTTGGAGAGGATAATATTGGCGAACTGCACTGGGCCCAAATTCTTGGGCCACAATCTTGCGTTGTTGACGCCAGTTTTCTCCATATGGCTGGAGAACGAACGTGTTTACATATCCCGCGCTGTGCTTACCACCGTCAGAATCATATATGAAACTAAAAATCGTTGCTCACAGTTCTGCCATGCCCTGAGAGCTCGCTTCAAGGGAAAGAAGAGAAAGGAAGGAATAGTATTCAGCTCACCAGATGGGGTCGGTCCGAGTAGATGGAGGAACGTTGATCCATGAGGTCCTTGGCGACTTTGGCTGAGTTGATGACGATGAGGGGCTGTCCCAAAGCTTCAAGATAAACGATCTTGCCTGTTACGGTTGCGAGTTATTATAGTTCATTCCAACGTATCGGATTTTTTGTGCACCATAGGTTTTTGCCCAATTCGAAAACGTCACCCACTGGTGTGACTGGGGAATTTCAAGTACACTTCCGATGAGGGGCCAGCGACGCGGACCTGGCGGTAAATTTCTTCTTCGCTGTGTTACCAACCTCGAGAGCAGGTATCCGATAGATACGACAGTGGCAGCGAGAACTGTTGATCGCAGAGAGACAGATATAGACATGAGGGCAATTGGTCCTCGAACGCCTCGCCCGGTTACCTATATATGTACCATAGATCCATTGGACCCATAGCGCAGATACCGCCGGGTCTAGCCTGTTTTAACAGTGTTTATAAGAGACTACGCCGGATCAGATTTTGACATTTAGATTGTGGAGTTGTGCAAGGTTGTGCAACGCCAAACAACGCGATAAAACGTACCAAAACGCAACAAAGGACAATGCCAACATTTTCCCTTATGTTCCAGGTCTTTCTACCACAATTGCCAGACTCCCCGATCATGGCCGCAATTTCCGGGTCCAGGTCTTTGATGCGCTTTCCCGAACTCAACATGGTTCGCGAGTGTGGCGGCGACTGCCGAGGCCCAATAATGTGAGCTGGTGGACGCTCACTCATTTAAGATGGAGCAATCTTTGAGGTGTAAGAATCGGACTGGGCCATCATTTTGAGTCAGGTTATTGAAATCGATATCTGTCGAGGTGCCGTGGATACCCGGAGGGCCTTACAAATTGTGACAACGCCGAGACAACGCCGAAACATAATTGGCAGATCGATATTGTCAGAACGGCAAACAATTACATCGATATCGGTCTTGGAGCTCCCGCCGAACATCTAGTACGATCCACCCAAGTGTGCCCCGTTTAAGGCAGGAATCTCATCCCCAACCTGGACTGTCGTTTTTGGTGCGCAACGCCGCAAGGCAACACACAATCAAATGACAAATCGCTGAATACCTGCGACAACGCCCCCGAAGCGCCAGCAGGTTTTGCTGAATTTGGCATTCCTACTGCCGATCTGTGAGAAGAATGCAGAATGTTGACTAATTGAATGACCCAGCCCGAAGGCTGCCCGAAGCCGCGACTAGCCGCGACTCAACCACGATTCATGATGGAGTCAATTCGAGTCAAAACCCAAGTCAATCCATCGGAATATTCTAGGTAAATTGTAAAGTATACATACTGCGGATGAGGAGCAGAGTCCTCATCGGCTTGTAACCCTGGTCTAACAAGCACTTTGTGCAATCTTACTAGGAAATAACAACGTTGTGCGGATGGGGACGCCGGTAATATTTGAGTACCGGCGCGCTCCGATGGCGCCGGTATTTCGATTAGTTCATTCAAGGCTGTTCCTAAAGAAAGATGATCGCGAACAGGATGTTTCGGCCCATAAGTGCATGAGGATGACGCGGGTGAACTGCACGAGAGAGCTCGAACGTAATTCCATTGACAGGAAGACTGGTTGACTTTCCATAAGAATAAAAAATTCTTTGGGCATATCTGAGGGGTGCCAGCGATGCCGGCAGCTCGATCTATTCCACTATTCTATTCCTTACCGTCTCCCATAAGCTTTTGTAAGTAATAAATGAATATTTCAAAAGGAATATACATGTGTTTGCACCAACCGATGTTGGTAAATAACGCGTCTGCTTCGCGCTTCCATCCAACGCGTCCTAGCTTCAGCAGTAATGGATCTGGACGTGTCTATTCTTTGCCAGCAACTCGAGGACATGGAGGAGGAGGAAATTGATGATGAACAACTCATGGCTGGGACTGCAACAGCCGTAATGTTGATGGGTGCTATTGAGGCCCATAGGCTGCGAACGGAAAGACGGAAACCAAGTCGGTTGTACCTATGTCGTCCACAGCTATTTCGAGATCCTCGTGGGGCCACTGCATGGCAGATCTTATACAGGAGTCGAAGCGACCGAGCATACATCACGACGATGGGTTTTGATGTCGCAACATTCCACAAAATCTTGGACGCCGGTTTCGAGACCGCATGGATTACCACCCCCATTCCCCGTGAAGATGCACCCGGAACTGGGAAAACCCGACCAGGTGCACGGTCTCTCGACGCGTCCGGGGCTCTGGGACTGCTCTTACATTACCTCAATTCAACGATGCGCGAGATCAGTCTCCAACAAATCTTCGCGCTGATCCCCAGTACCATCTCTCGCTACATCACATTTGGACTCCCACTTCTCCTGGACATCCTTCGCCACATGCCGGATGCCGCTATCCAGTGGCCAGAGCACGATGATTTCCGCGTATACAACGAATTGATTGTAGCACGCCATCCCCGTTTGACTGGTGCTTTTGGCAGTATCGATGGGCTCAATCTGGCTTGCCAGACCTCGGAAGATGAAGAAATCGAGAATGCTACATACAATGGGTGGCTCTGTGAGCATTTTGTGAGTTCTGTCCTTGTTTTTTCACCGAAAGGTTGGCTTCATCATGTCGGGTTCTCTGAATCACTGAAGTACATTTCAGGGACTGCCATCGCTGCCAAGCTCAATGCACCTGGGAGCTGGCATGACTCACGCATTGCACAGCCCATTTACGAAAAGCTCCGAACCCGTACACCGGATGGATTCTATCTTGTCGCCGACACGGCATTCCCTCGCGGTGCACAACAGATTGAAGGTAAAATCCGCGCACCCATTAAAAGTGGACAACGGATGCAGGGGACGGTTGACCAAATTGAAGAACGGCTCGCATTCGACCGGGAGCTGCTTTCTTATCGCCAAACAGCCGAGTGGGGAATGCGCGGGTTGCAGGGATCATTTGGACGTCTCAGAATCCCACTGGAGATTGGCCGCCAGAATGCACGCGGAGATTTGATCGAAATCTGTGTTCGCTTAAACAACTTGCGTGCACAACTGGTAGGCATTAACCAGATTCGAACGGTCTACATGCCGCTTTGGAAGCAAAACCGTGAGGAGGAGGAGGTCTGGGCCAACTTTGAAAGCATGTTGTTTGCAGATCAGCGGCGTTCGGATCGTGTCGCCCGTTTTCACAATGTCGCGATCTATGAGGCAACAATTTGATTGTCTACGTACACTAGATAGCTAGTAGAATACGAGTTGTCAGAGAGAATGGTCACAGTTGTAATCAGAATGAAGGTGTACGTGCTGCTATGCAAAGTCCAAGAAATAGTCCAGTCAGATAGATCACCTACTGCGCCCTCCCCATCACCGGAACATCATTGAGGAGAGTCGAGGGGCCTGCAGTCGCATGGTCAGCGCCCGAAGGAGCTGGAGCAGAAGATGTAGATAGGTGGCGATGATGGTGGTGAAGCTTGAAAGGAGACGGAGAACGGAGGGAGCGGGCATGCGAGGAAGGAGAACTCGGATCTTCGTTCTCCTTGTCGGACTCATCACTCGGCGCTGAGAGCCATTCAGTGCATGCACCGCCGTCGGGATAAATGCGCTCACAACGAATCTTGCCATTCACGCGCACAAGATCTGGGTGGTCCTGATAACGAATCGTGGGACGACGAGGGCGCTCGATATCCCCGAGGCCGTTGCCGGACTGTACCATCTCAAGCCTCAACTCTGCGCGGTCACGGCAGCGCTCGGCCTCGTGCACTTGATTCTGCAAGACCGCCATTTGATTGCGCAGGGTTTCGTTGGCAGCCTGCACATCACGAAGCTGCTGGGAGATGGTGAAGATCTGTGTCGCTTGGAAAGACCGGTGAGCGCGATCTTCATCTCGAGATTTGAGAGCAGCGGGGTCGAATGCTTGCGAGAGTTTGTTGACCAGCTCAGGGGCATTCATACGGGTGCGACGAAGCGGGGGAGATGGAGCACGATGGGCGACGGCATTGTGTACAGCGGGGGCGTTACCGAGCACTTCAACGATGTCCGAGTCCGAAGAGGCGTCCGGGACAGCACCGTCAATGTCCGAGTCGCTGATCTCTCGTGTGCCAGCACGCTCGTTGATGAGACCTTCGATGCGGTGGGCACGCTTGATGTCAGGAGGGCAATAGGCATCGCCGGTGGGCTTTTTCGTCTTGAGAATCTAGAAAACATTGAGATAGGTAACGACGAAGAGAAGGTATGACGCACAAGCTTGTACTTCGACTCAAGCGCTTTCTGGTCGCGCTCTGGTCGCTTCGCCCCCTTTGCCCACTTCTGATACTTGTGCGCGACTTCCTTCCATCCCTTCTGCCCGAGCGGGAGAATCTTCTCGACAATATCAAGGAGTTTAGAGACCTCCTCCGGTTTGTAGTTGGGGGTGCCCTTACGACGGCCGCGTTTGCGGGGGCGCTCCTCCTCGCTGTCGACATCGGAGTCTGAGGAATAATGCCGTTTCTTCTGCTTTGAGTCCTTGGTCTTCTGACGGACACCTGCGACCTTGGCCGCCGGCAAGAGACCACGGGACTGGGCGATTACAGCAGGATTCAACAGGTCATGGTCGCCGTTCTCAGGGAGAGGGATAAGGCCAGGGTCAATGGGGGGAGGGTACGGTGGGGCTCGAGAAGAAGTGGATGGTGTCATTGCTGTGTACGGAGCAGGCTGTTGAATAGAGCTGTCAGGATCAGAGTGTGTTATGCTGGTTTAAGACGTACCTGGACCTCGGATTGAGCAGGTCCCACCAAATTACCATTGACTTCGTTGCCGGTCTGTTGAGACGGCTGAGCCTGCTGGAAGTGGGTGTTAAATGTGGCGAAAGTGAGGGGAGAGGAGTACATACAGGAACCAGTGACCAAGTTCCGCCAGGGTATCGCAGCCAAGCTCGACCGTCCGCGTCGAACTGGAGTTCAGGCATGGCCCCCTGGGTGAAAGGCGGAGCAGTGGGGTCTGACATAGTGAAAGAAAGCAGAGACTAGAATGAGTGGAATGAACGAGGGCAAGACTCGAACAGAGAACCCAGATGTACAGCTGGTGCGACATATAAGGGCCGCAAACGGTTGCAATAGAGCACTTTGACTTTCGCGTAGGAATGGTTACTGGCATGATATCAAAGCTGGTTGGGGAGAGACACAGGTACAATTCTCACTCACTATGCAGCCCTGCATAATTTATCCCTCAATGGTGCGCACCAACCAGCAAAACGGAGAGTTGATCATTGCATCCAGGTGCTGGCGGGGAGACCGGGAGTTTAGATGGCGGGACATGACATCTTGTGGCCAGGCATCGTCTTCTGAACGAAATGAGGGACTTTGGCACATGTGGAGTGTTTAGGCGGTGAAAGGAAATGGTAAGAGACAAGAAGGAGATGGGTGTCACTGTGACACGTAGCTCAATTGGGCCAAGTGACTGGACGAGTTGCGTCCGAAATCGTTTATTCGACGAGAAGTTATTAAAGTATAGTCTGTAGGGGGGGTAGGTACCCCCCCTACAGACTATAAAAAATTCAAGCTCTATTGGAGGGTACGAGACGGCGAAAATCAATTCCAATACTTCCGGGGTCCTGACAGCTGTCTCGGCATCTCGGCGAAATGACGAAAAATATTCCCCCAGCATTTTCTATTCTTATGGAAAGTCAACCACTGTCTCAAAATTTGGAGGAACTGCAAACCAGATTCAATTGGAAGTATAATCCGATTTGTTGCTGTACTTCGCGCTACCGGAACACCGCTGGCCAGACTTTAACATTTTTTTTTGGACAGGTAGCAACGTTCAACACACCGAAAGATCTGGCACAGACTGCTTGGAGCCGGACTGCACGAACATGTTTGTTGTAGATAACACTCTGGTTCGATTCACGCGAGTGGATCCAACCACAACGTATTCTCAGTCCCCAAATAGATATCCATACCCTCACACACAGGATCAGAAAGCCGCTCAAGAGTATCGGCGGGCAGGGCGCAAACCGATATCCCCTCCCCTATGTATTCGCTAGGACTATAGTCCTCCCGATCCAACCAAGTCAAACTGAATACCTTCAGGACGTTCGAATCCCCCTTTGAATTTCCCCACCGGACTGAAAGCGCGTCGACCAAGGCCTCGTAATCGAGCTCAACCTCGTGGTCCTCGGGATCGCATTTCGCGGGGTGGTCTCTGCCAGTGCGGGTCGCGGGGCGGGTGGGTGTGACGACGCGCACGCGCAGGGACTGCAGATTGGGGAGGAACTCGCGCGAGTCGCGTAAGGCGCGGAGGACGCAGCTGGATCTCGCCGACAGATAGCCCTTCGACCGCGAGCGCGGAAACCTCGGGCATGAGCAGCGCACCGCGCACCATGCTGTGGTACCCGTACTTCACCGCGAAGTCCCGCACCGTCGATGTACCCGACCAAGACCGCGCTAGGAATGCGAGGAAGGTGGCGGAATCATCCGCGGGAGATGCTGTTTTCTCAGGGCGGAGAGGGTTAAGACTGCAAATATAACTTCAACTGTGCGAAAATAGCTTTCGTAGAAACCAGCGATTCAGCGGGGGAACGAGGGGTGGGACGGGCGCGTATGGGGCCGTGAGACTACTGGGATGGGAAATGTATCTGAACGTACAGTCGTAGCACCAGGGCTGGAGTCACCCGAAGAGGCCTACAAGCAGTCGCCGACTGAATAATCCTCGTTGTTAGCTGCGCCCATGGGAGACGAGGCGGGGTGTGGGATGTTGATGATGCACACCTCTCGCAAGTTGGGGGCCACCGCAAACCCTGTGATCACTTCAAAGTCCTCACTATACGCAAATGCGTAAAAAAGGGGGTGACCTGGGGAGCATTGTGCGTTGTTGAGTTTTAGCCACTCGAGCGTATGAAGGCGGTCTCTAACTCTGCGTTAAACTGCGAATAGTTTTCCACGAGGATGTGGTCACCCACGAGGCTGTGACAGTAAGGTATTGCAGCTCCACGTCGCACCACTGAGACCCGAGGTCCAGAACTTGCTGGAATAGTTGGTCAGCTTCGGCCTGGTTGGATTTTTCGGAGGACTTCAGATACGCTGCGGTCGACTTCCGGCTCAGGATCGTCCCCCATCGTAGCTCGTTTTTTTTTTTTTTTTTTTTTTTTTTGAATCAATTTTATTTGGCCCGGAGTGCGTACACTATGGTAGCCATACTTCTACACTACTGCATCTAGGTAAATAAAACTTGTGTTGGTACTGATTTCGGCGGAATCTTGTCCTTTGAGCCCACATGAAGCTGTACTCGGACGTGAGCGCGGTGGCGCATTACGGGAACTGTGGGTATGTAAGGTAAGTAGGGATATAGGCCTGCTACGCGGGCTCTGATTAATAATGTAAGTAAAGGAAGGAAGTAATGGAGGGAGGCGCTGGGAGGTCTGCGGATCCTTGACATCAACTCGCGGGGCACGGGCTTGGGGGCATCGGAAGAGGGGACCGGGACAAGACGGGCTTAGATTCGGAAAGGGTCGGCGTTGCGCGTAGCTCGTTTGAGATGGGTGTTCCAACCACGGGATTGCTCGGGGTGTTTGCCCAGTCAAGCCGGGGTCTACCGTCTTATTGGGCTATATATCCGAAGCAGGGCAGGAGGTGCTAAAACCAGTGATAAAGGGGATGAACCAGCGCGAATGAGACACTCTCGATACTGTTGGCACCCGAGCGCAATCTCGAAACACCTGCCGTACCAGGGCATTTTGGAGTGACGCTCATAATTCTGGGGTCGCCAGTGCGGCATCCCTCAAGGTTCCGCAGATGCGAAAAAAGTGGAGGGCATCCGAGATGGAGATTTCTGTTCTGTGGGAATGCGAAGATTGGATGGGAGGTAGACAAAAAATGAATATTTCCGCCGTCACTTCATAAGGTAGCTCGAGAACCAGATGAGAGCGTCGAGCTTTCTGCGGATTTCGCTCTATTTAGAGGGCGTTCAGCTCGGCAAGGAGGTTCCGTAGACTCTGATGTTCTTCAAGTTGCATCCCTGTCCTCGATGATTATGAGACTCGTCGTGGCACGGCCGCACGCTATCGGATCTGTTCACTGAAAAATAAGGTGTCGGAATCGCAGTACGCCGAGTTGAAAGAACTTACGCTCAAAAAGTTTGCAGTGGGAAACAAGCAAGACTCAGAAACAAGCCATTACGTATTCTTCCGCCGGGTCAACCGGCCCGCGGGCCGACCTCGTTCTCTCCCCCAACGCTCACCTTGTTTTCATGGCACAAACGCGTATCCGCACGTTCTTCTTTTCAGCGACACGCTTTTGTCTCTCGGGCCTTTGTTTTTGGTCACCGCGTCTCACCGTGCGCTCTATCATTCCGTCATCTCCTCATTCGCGTCTCAGAAGTACTGCGTTCGCATTTTTCTCGTACTCAGAACTATATAACCCAATGGCACGCGTTTCAATCGATTACTCCTTCGCGTACAACAGCTCTTGGATTTCTTTTTGCGACGCCGGAGCCTTTCTCGCACCTCTAGTCACACTCACTGGTGGGGTGTCCATCGACGGTGTCGCGTCCCTAACCCAACTACGCCACTTCGTGAGCCCGCAGGCATCTGAGGCCTGTTTCCCAGCAAAATGCCTTGTCAGTGGGAAGGTCAAAATCTGGCCCCGGCCTCGCTTCTCCGTTCTCTAACGATTTCGGTTGTGCTAAATAAGACAGATATTGTTAACGAGAATGCGATCTCGGACGCTACTTGCCACTTTGCGCCTCTTAACCTCAATCATCATTCCTTCGCCAAACAACTTCGCTTAGAGCCCTCGTCGCTCGCCAATGGCACGCCCATGCAGGGCCCGGTCAATACAATAGATCTAGACCGGAAACTGCAACAGGTACCCCTATCCAAAATATGCGCCGATGCAATAATCATTCCAATACGCACAAGTCCTCACCCTTCTCTCCCTAAGTTTGTCCAGCCCAGAATTCTACGTCCTCCCTGCGTATCCATACCACCCAGATCTATAGGGCACTGCGGCTCACGCTTAGTCCAATTACATAAAGCCGCGGCACTTTCTACCCTCCCATTCAGTGTTCGCACCAAGATCATTTACTGCTGAGCTGGCGGGGAGAGTCCCATAGCCCACCCTCTCAGTCAAAACCACTGATATGGCTTATTCTATCCAGGTCTCTCTCTCCTTTCCTTCAACTTCTCGAATCTGGCCTGGTTCAACTGTTCAGGGAACCATTTATGAGACAGACCCGTATTTTCTCCCAAAAATTTTGGCTCTCCGAAGCGTCATCTCCTCATTTTTTCCAGAGGCGCCCAAGGTGATTTCACAAATTCGAACGTTAGCAGTTTCAAACTTTCAAAGTTTGGTTGAATCCAGAGCGTCACGTGGATGCAGGTCACGCCGCTCTGGCCCGATCCGGCGCGCCTGAAAAAAATCTTTCTTCCTCTTCTCCCTCAAAATGTCGGCCGCGCGCACCCTACGGCAGCTCACGACCGTGTCGAGTCGCCTCTCCGCCAGGCAGCTCTCCACGGTCTCCCTCCGCTGGCTCCCTCAAGCCGCCACAAAAATCCCCGCAGCAACCCGGGCCTTCTCAGTCACCTCGCGCGCCCTGAAGGCGGGCTCCTGTCAGTCTCCCTCCCTCCAATCCGTTTCTTCTGATGCTGACTACGCACGCACACGCAGCGGACGTCGCGCTCTCGCAGAAGCTCGCGGAAGAACTCAAGTACGAGAACGAGGCCAGGGAGTCTGCGGAGGAGCCCGAGTTCCTCACGTCGTTCCAGTCGCAGGGGATCTGGAAGGTGCGTTCCTTCCACAATATATATATGGAATGCCCATTCATTGGCGGTGTAGATCCAGGACACGCCGGGCAGCAACGAGGTCATCATCACGCGGCAGTTTGGGAATGAAAAGTGCGTACGCGGTGTGAGTGTTGCACTTGCGACTAACGCCGCACCCGCGCAGCATCCGGCTCGTGTTCTCCGTCTCGGACTTGCAGAACGATGAGGAGCCGCAGGAGGAATTTGACGACGAGACGGAAGAGGGGGACACCCCGCCCGAGGACGCGCCAGCCCAGGGCACCGGTTCCATCATCCGTGCCGTCGTCTCCATATCCAAGGTTCGCTTCCTTCTTCAGCTTTTTCCTACTTTGTGCCTTACGACGACGCTGTAGACGACCGGTGCCGGCGCGCTCGACGTCGACATGACCGTGCAGAATGGGCAGTTCCTCATCGAGAACATCTCGTACTACGCCGACGCCGCGCTCAGCCACGAGTCGAGCGTCGAGGCCGACTGGAAGCGCCGCGGGCTGTACATCGGGCCTGAGGTGCGCTTTTTTTTACGTTCATTGCCCTGAATGTAACTCCCACTCTGCAGTTCAGCACACTAGACCTCACGGTCCAGGAGAACTTTGAAAAGTTCCTCGAGGAGCGCGACATCGGGGAGGCCACCGCGTTCTTCATCCCCGAGTACGCAGAGTACAAGGAACAACGGGTGCGTTTCTTCTCCTTCCTCTGGGTTCCTCCTCATCCAACGCCGCGTAGGAATACGTCCAATGGCTGGAGAACGTCAAGAAGTTTGTAGATGCGTAAAGACTCATTTATTTAGGTCTCAAAAGTATGAACTACCTCATCTCTTGATTATTATCCAATGCTTTCCGAGCGGATTGTAAATGCCTGAGGATGAAAGATTCGTGAATTCCTGAGTACGCAGTGGTTGAAGGACATCCCGGGCCGGTTCATTTTTCTTTCCCCGTCGTCCTCTAGGCCATCCGTAAATTTCGGCGGCCTCGCAGCATTCGTGTGCCAAAGGGATTCGATGGAGACAGCGTTGGCTTCCCAGAACGCACCCGCTAATGTTCTAGAGCAAGTCAGAGAGCAAGCGCCCTTCAATACTCCTGAAACGGCGTCGACGCGATCGAGTCGATCTCCATCCGCTGCCCCGCTTCCGCCCCCGGCGCCGACGCCGATGCAGCCTCTAACGCGCGCACAGAAAATTCCGCAAGCTGCTGCCTGCCACGAAAAATAATCAGCTCGGCCCTTGGCTGGAAATATTGTACAAAGTACACACCGCTTGCGATCCCTCAATTCCGTGAGCATCTCAATCACCTCCACCTGGTCCTCGATGAGAAGCTCCCCACCCGGCAGGCGCGCCGCGAGCTCCTTCGCCTCGTTCAGCGCACTCTTGAACTCGTTCGTCTAGATAGATGCGCACATCAGCATACGCGCTGGTGAGCCACACAATTAACGCCGACTGGCCGCATGGAGGACGGCCTGCTTCGCTTGCGGGGTGATCGTTCCCTCGGGCCGCTGAGTGAGCTCGAGGACGGTGACGAGCTTGATGAGCAGGCTCTCGAACAGCGCAGCCGGCAGCGGGTTCGTGGTCATACGAAAGCGGAGTTTATGGCAGTTACGCTTATTTGTTCGCAGTCCGTTTTGGGCGACTTGACAGACCCAAACCAAATTTTAAACAAAAAAAGATAGTTAACCATGTACAGAGAGTACGCCAGACAGAGGTCAGCGGTAACGGCCCGGAATACTCCCATCGAGCATGAACGCCGCGACATCCGCCGCACGCAGCATACCCAACGATACGTCCCGCTTCTCCAGAGCCCGCAGCACGTCCACATTCCCCGCCGCGAACGCCTCAAACTGGGGCACATCCTCCATATCCGCATCGTGCGTCATATATGCATCGACAACCACCGCCCCATGCGCTCCGTGCGCAGGCCCGCGTGTCGACGTCGACCTCCCGCCACTTCTGCTCCCGCTGGCGCGCCGCCGCTCCTCCTGATTTCCCTTCTTCTCCAACCGCGCGAGCTCTCCCGCCCTTGAGGCCGTGGGGGGCGTGTACCGGCTGTCCACGAGCACGCCACGTGCAAGCGGCTGCGGGCGGAACTCCTCTTCCCCGCGATCGTGGTCGCGACGCTTCCTCCGCGATGACGACCCCGGCGCGGACGGCGGGCTCCTCCCCACTTCTGTCGCCGTCGTCACCGTTGTCGCGCCCGAGTGATCCCGCCGGTGCTTCAGCATGAAAGGCCGCTGTGCAGGCGTGACGGTCCGCACTTCTTCCTCGTCACCGCCGCGTCCAAGCTCCCTGAGCAGCGCCACCCCCGCTGCCTCCGCCGACTCGCGCATGCGTGTCAGCACACGATCCGTCTCGGCCAGATCCCCCGTGGCGACGTACACGTTCCGCACGACCGCCGCGTCGAAGCGGTGATTCGCCGCCATCGCCGCGAGGGCCTGCAGCCCTATCTGCGCGGCGACCTCGTCCGGTGCGCCGCCAGTGGAGGCGGAGCCGGACGCATGGGTCGATCTGGAAGCGGTGGGAGCCGAGCGCGGAGTGGACACGGCCGCAGGTGTACGGGGCGGAAAGAGGGAGCCGTGTCGCCGGGGGACGATCTGTCGCGCAGGCGGCGGGGCCGCAGGCATCGAGTGGCGCGAGCGTAGTTGGAGCGGAGCACGCGTGGACGAGGACGGGAGGGTGAGAGGCGCCGTGATGCGCCGCGTCTCAAAGTCAATGTGTGGCAACTCCGCGTTGCTTGCGGCAGCGACGGGGAAGCTGTGCCGGCGCCCGACTCCACCGTTGTCGGGCGCGCTCACAGGCTTGACGCCCGCGGGCATCCGCTGCTTCGCCTTCCCACTGACCGTCGCCTTCCTCGGCAGCGGGGTCCCAGATTGTGATCGTTGCATTGGGTACCGGCGCGCACCAGCCAAGCTTGCGTGCGGGGGAGACGCAAGACGGTACGGGTGTGACATGTGCGCATCGGTTCGTGGACTCGGCGCGCGTGAGCGAGAACGAGGACGGCGTGGTGTCCTGCCCTGGTCCACGCTGCCCATAGAAGCGTGATCGCGATCGCGATTGCGCTGGATAACACTCCCGTTCATGGACTGCCCATCGATGCGACCTTTCGTTAAAGACAGCCGCGGAAGAACGGGAGCGGCCTTGTGTCCGCGATACGGTGGACTGCTCCCGTCGACACTCCGCCGCTCGCTGCGTGCGTCCTGAGTGACCAACGGCGACCCCGCGGCGACCGCAATCGGCGAGCTCGCGTCCACGTCCATCCAGGGATATTTCTGCGCATCAGCCCCTTCCCCAACGACGGGTGAGCCCCAATCGAGCGGGCTCGGCGAGCGCTGCGTGTGGTGGCCGCTTGGCGGCGCCCGTGGGCTCGGGGTTAGGTGGCGTGGCGAGGCGGGCACGAGCAGCGGGGTTTGGCTGCGCTGTTGCCGTTGCTGTCGCTGTTGCGTGACTTTCTGCACTGGGACTGGCGCAGCCTTCGCGGGTGGCGGCGGGGACGGGGAGTGTGCACGACGCAGGCGCGCAGAGGGCATGACTTGTACGCGCGAAGACGAGGCGACGGCGTTGACTTGCTGCGGTACGCGACGCGCCGGGGGTGCGCCGGGTACATCTTTCACATCCTCCGCCTCACTCTTCGTATCCCTCTCCTTCTTCTTCTTCACCTCTTTCGCCCGCCCCAGGTCCACCCGCTGCTCGCTCACCGCCGCCTCCACCTCCATCTCGCTCGCATCCCCGCCTGACTGCACGCTCTGTGCCCTGGGCTTAGGCTTCGGCTTCGGCTGCTGCTGCTGCTGCTTCGCGCTCCGCGAGCGCACCGGCGGCCACTCTTTCTTCGGTGCCTCATCCTCCTCGTCGGAATCCACCACCCAGGGTCGCCGCGCGCCAGCGAACGCGGTCCCGTATGCATTCTCCACGATTTTCGGCAGCGCCTTGGGCTTGGGCTTGGGCTTGGGCTTCGGGTCTGCTTCCGCGGCGGCAAACTCGTGCTTTTTTTTATCCTGGAGCGCGGCCCCACCGCTTCTCTTGCTAGAGGTGACCGAACCACCCGAGGTAGTCGTGGGCGGGCGCGAAGGGGCGCCGGCGACGGTCGTTGGCGTAGGCGGGACGGGCGCGAAGAAGTCCTCCGAATCGGCGCCCGGCGCGGGTGCTGGTGATGGTGGGGCACGGGGCTTGCTCTTGACCTTTGGCGCGGGCCTGGGTTTCTGCCGGGGGCGGTCGTCCCCGTCGCTGGACGCCGGCGACACGTCCAGGGTCGCGAGATCGGGATATAGATCGGGGACATGGGTGCGCCGCCGCCGCGGTGCTCTATGATAAGTATTGGATGAGTGAACGGCATATATCTCGAAGGAGCAGGGAACGTACTCGACGCTCTCATCATCCAAGGCCATAGGTTGCTCCTCTGGTTGGCTCCTTGCTCCCCCCTCGGAACCGCTCTCCTCCGCCTCCTCCCGCCTAGCGCGCTTGCGTGCGTCCCCAGCCGAAGTCCGCTTCCGTTTTCGTTTCGGCTCCCGGTCACCGTCCTCGCTACTAGATTCCGTATCGGACTCGCGCTTGGGCTCGGGCTTCGGCTTCTGCGTCCCGTTAATGTGGTGCGGGTTCTCCGTCGGGAGGTTCTTCTTCGCCTGGTACTTCTTGATGCGTCGGTTGAACTCGTCTTCGTTCTTCCGGTACCGCTCGCGCCAGCCTGACCATGGGTGCCGCTCGCTCCAGCTCCATTTTTTGTCTGCCTGGATCCGTCGGAATGTTAGCTCGGAACGCGGATAAGGGAGCCGCTCCTCACATTTTCGACCAGGACTTGATATAGCTTGTTCCCGTGGCGGCCCTGTACTCCCGGGTTGTATGTTGCGATATATTTCATGAGAAGTGTGTCATCCTCTGCTGTGAACGAGGTGCGAACACGGCTGGGTCGAAACGTCGAAATCTCGTCGTACATGAGAAATAAATAGACCAACCTGGACATCGGGCCAAAAATCTAGGCAGGTTAGGATTCCGATTCTTGATATAAAGGTATTCAAGCAGCGAATCCCGTCCACAGTCCAAGATCAAGTCGCGATGCTCATACAGGATACACAAGTACCCTCAAATCCTGCACCGAGAAAGAAAAAGCGTGACGACGTGTAGGATGCAGAATATTGCCCTATACAGTCCGCCTGGACCGACGGAAACTGGCCCGAGAACGGGCTGGTGAAGGAAAACGGAGAAGGGCAAACACGCCTGTCACAGCACGCGGTCACATACAAAGCCGGCCATCGCCGGGTGTTGGGATCAAATGTTGATGTCTTGATGATGACGAGGTACGAGTGATCGAGAAGACAGGGTTTGTGCATCAGCGGCCGTCGGAGATCAATATCTTTTGGTCTCCTCCTCCATGTTCTCCTGCAGCGGACGGCACCCTCCTTTGTCCGGCTGCTCACATTCCTCTTGGGTCACTCTGGATGACCTCTAGGTGCTCACTTCCAGTCGTCTACCATTCTTGGGTGCTTTCTGCGCGACTCCTATCCATTCTCTTCGTCCACTCCTTGGTCTATTCCAAGCTACTCCAAGTCTTTTCAGACTTCAGCCTTGCCCTCAATGTCTATGGTTTGGACTCTTCCAATCCTCTTCTGTACCCAGGCACTCAAGACGGCCCAGGACCCCGGCTAATGCCAATAGAGGTCCGATCAGATTTTGTATATTTTGGCTGGTTCCGTACATGCCTTTTTTGGCGCAGTTCGTACGCATTATGATGAGGTGGTCTGATTTTGGGCCGAACTCGTACGCCAAAGTGATCGGACCTCAGGGCACGAGAAGGGTATGTTCTGGGGTTCCCGATGGCATTTTCAGTGAAGAAAATCCAGAGGGCTTAGAGAGGCCCTAAAATTTGGCCAGAGCCCAAGTTTCCCGCGGAAACATACGCCAAATGGATCGGACATTCACCTCGACAAACCATTCCCGTCCACACGTTGGATCGGACATCACCATTTTTTTTGGCCTGTCCGTACGCATTCTGATGGGACATTGAGGCCATATTTTAGCCATTTCTGTCCGCCTCCGGATCGGACCTTTATCGGCATTAGCCTGGGTCCTGACGGGCTCGGTTACGGTGTTTGTGGGTGCCCAAAAGAATTACAAAAAATGCGCCCAAAAAGGAAAGAGAAAAAGGAAAGGAAAGAAGAAGAACAAGAGATTTCGGATCCCGATTCATCGGGAATTTCTACACTACAAGCTGTGAATTGGCCTGCTTGGAGCCAAAAATTCGGCCGCTGCGCGGCGTGCTTTAGTCCTAAAAATAGGGGTTAAAGAGCCTTATAGCGGCGGTATCTGGAAGATAGAGGATAGAGTACCTGTGTATAATTCATGTACCTCATGTACTACTCTTGTTGTCATTCTTATCCTCCTTCAAGCTGTCTGCAGTGTGTTGTTATTGACCTATTTCTTCAAGTTGATCAGGTGGATGATACGGAAGCGAATTTCCTTCCTAGCCCTCAATAGACAGTGATTCATCAAACCTATTAAACAAACGGGAGGTCAAGCCATATTTGATAATTCCAAGCTCCCTGCGATGACCTCCTCTCAAACCTTTTCATGGCCCTTTTCATCATAAAACTGAGAGAGATTGACTTGACTGGTCTGACAATATGGTTCAGGATCTGTATATCCAATATCAGTCAACCGAAATCTACTCAAATTCCATGGCTGAATCCCCTGTTTGGACCCAAAGGGCATTGGGAGACAATCCGGATGATGTGTTCCATGTGGACAGGCTCCCTTGCTCCAGAAAAATACAGAACTATTGCAGGAGTAGAATTGAGTACTAAACTGATTTTAGAGACCAAATTAATGGTAGGAAGTGCTATACTTAGTAGGCTAGACAATAAAACGAACCGCGCGAACTTGTCGGAACTCTCCGTTCTCACGTCTGGCACGTGAATTATTTCCTTATCCGCTTTCAATTTAACCATATCTGTCTTCACCCTTTTAAGGGTGAAACCGTTTTGGGTTTCACCCTTTTAAGGAAATTTGATGCCACAAACACCAGAACCGGGATCAATTCGGCTCGGTTACGGTGTTTGTGGGTGCCCAAAAGAATTACAAAAAATGCGCCCAAAAAGGAAAGAGAAAAAGGAAAGGAAAGAAGAAGAACAAGAGATTTCGGATCCCGATTCATCGGGAATTTCTACACTACAAGCTGTGAATTGGCCTGCTTGGAGCCAAAAATTCGGCCGCTGCGCGGCGTGCTTTAGTCCTAAAAATAGGGGTTAAAGAGCCTTATAGCGGCGGTATCTGGAAGATAGAGGATAGAGTACCTGTGTATAATTCATGTACCTCATGTACTACTCTTGTTGTCATTCTTATCCTCCTTCAAGCTGTCTGCAGTGTGTTGTTATTGACCTATTTCTTCAAGTTGATCAGGTGGATGATACGGAAGCGAATTTCCTTCCTAGCCCTCAATAGACAGTGATTCATCAAACCTATTAAACAAACGGGAGGTCAAGCCATATTTGATAATTCCAAGCTCCCTGCGATGACCTCCTCTCAAACCTTTTCATGGCCCTTTTCATCATAAAACTGAGAGAGATTGACTTGACTGGTCTGACAATATGGTTCAGGATCTGTATATCCAATATCAGTCAACCGAAATCTACTCAAATTCCATGGCTGAATCCCCTGTTTGGACCCAAAGGGCATTGGGAGACAATCCGGATGATGTGTTCCATGTGGACAGGCTCCCTTGCTCCAGAAAAATACAGAACTATTGCAGGAGTAGAATTGAGTACTAAACTGATTTTAGAGACCAAATTAATGGTAGGAAGTGCTATACTTAGTAGGCTAGACAATAAAACGAACCGCGCGAACTTGTCGGAACTCTCCGTTCTCACGTCTGGCACGTGAATTATTTCCTTATCCGCTTTCAATTTAACCATATCTGTCTTCACCCTTTTAAGGGTGAAACCGTTTTGGGTTTCACCCTTTTAAGGAAATTTGATGCCACAAACACCAGAACCGGGATCAATTCTCTTTAGAATGATCTTTGATGACCGAGCTCCCGGAGGCGGTCTCACTGTGCTGGTCTTCCCCTATTTTTGTGTCGCTATGGGAACACTGATGCTCAGCATTTTCCGTCTGTCTCCGATCCATCTACGTCCATTTCTTCCGCAATGTCTCCGATCTATCTAGCCTTGCCACATGCTTCTGTCCTCAAAAACACTCTGCTATAACTTGGACCCACTGCTTTTGGACTTGGGCATGTCGCTGGTCTGCTTTACTAACATCCTAATCTGTATCCTAGCATTATTCTATTCCATCCATTCCGCAATGCAGCCTTCGGGCATTCCGATTATTTGAGCCTTTGGGCATTCCGATTATTCCACATGCAGCGTTAGGCTTTCTATACAGTCCGAAATCTAACTTTCCATCCGATCCGAAATCCGTTCCACACAATACAGTCTTCGGAATTCCGATTATTCTAGCCTGAAGGCATTCCGGTTATTTCACATGCAGCATTAGGGCTTTCTATTCAGCCCAAAATCGAACTTAGCCTGTCGCTATTCCATACTGCAACATCATTCGATTTGATATATCACGATAATCACGGTAAGCTTCCGCCTCTAGCCAACCTTTCCGTACATTCTAGGTACACCCTCCTCCGTTTTTCGAGCCGCTTCGCCATAAATCGGGGCATACCAGCGGTCCGATCTTACCGTTTCGAGAACTTCTGATCTACTCAGGTTTATTCGAGCCTCCGGATACTTGACTAATCCAATTGTCTACATGCTACTTACGTGTCGTTGCCTCCTAGTCCGTTGGGTAATGCATGTGAAGCAGTCGATGGGAGCCCACTCAGTGTGCACCCAATGGTGGGAGTGCCCGGCGGGGCATCTTGCCATGCCGCTTCCCTATAAGTCGTCGGACCTACGATCCGTTCAATCTTGCCATTTCGAGAACTTCTGATCTACCCCCAAGTCTAGTCGAGCCTCCAGATACTTCAAGTTGAGTAATCCAATTTTCTACATGCTACGCGTCGTTACCTCCTAATCCGGTGGGTGATGCATGCGAAGCAGTCGATGGGGCCCATTCAGTGCGCACCCGATGGTGGGAGTGCCCGGCTACATGACTCTGTGCCCCTACAGCGGGACAGCGTGTGAGTCTAATGGTACGGCGTGAGGCGCTGGCACATGAAGGCAACTCATGGTACAGTTCGCTGCACTCAAGCGCTCACATCTCTCTACATCCAATCCATCTCGGTATTTACTACTCCTCGGTTCATCATGCTGCGTCTTCCTCAACCTCCACATCTAATCCTCGTTGCCTTTTATTTCCGTTCTCACTCGTTCCTTCCGTCTATGTCAACTTTCTCCTCTCCGCGATTAATCAGCCCGTTACTCACCAAACCACGGCCATTCCGGACTCTAGTAAGTTCATTCCGTATTCAAATCTATGACCTCCGCTTGCTCCGCACCCTCCGTCTATCTATTGGGCCCCTCGCGGAACCTCCGAATGACCGATCTACGCCGGACCTATCCTCATTCGAAACTCTAGGTCTATCTCGATTTTATTCAAGTTCTGCATTCAAGTTTATACCGTCCTCCATTCATTATCTATCGTGGTTATCGCCAAACTTCCAATCTATGCCAGTCCTATCCTTGTTCACATGAACTCTGTTTTAGCTAGGCTTCCCGATGTCTCTCCAACATGGCCGGCGGTTTACTCGAACTTTCTTCATCACATAGCTCCCACGTGTCTCCATTCTCCGCCGCTTCAATTCGACTCTGTTCTGACTATTCTGAACTACGGTTTTATTTTCTCCCCGAATCTCCGCATCTGAACTCGGCCCTTTCAAGTTGACTCGGTTCCGACTTAATTGTGTGCCGATTAGCTCCCACTTCTCTCGACTCCTCGGCCGCTTCAATTCGACTCTATTCTGACTATCTGATCTACCTGCGTTGACTCGGTTCTGACTTATCTGCCTATTGGTTTTCGCGCTGGGGCTTGGTTGCTACTCCGCTGACCTTCGTCGAGTCCTACCTATTTAATTGTCTGTCAATTAGCTCCCACTTCTCTCCACTCCTCGGCCGCTTCAATGCCATTCTGACTATCTGATCTACCTGCGTTGACTCGGTTCTGACTTATCTGCCGATTGGTTTTCACGCTGGGGCTTGGTTGCTCAATCCTCACCAATATTTCGGCCTTCCGTAACTGGTTATTCGTTTGCCAGACTTCAACTCATTTCTGTTACTGGCGAATATCCGGCATTTATCCAATCAGATCGTGCTTCAGTGTATCCCCGCTGTTCGTCTCTCGTTTAATCAATCTCGACAGCCTCCACAATCTACTGCAGCTGTGACCCACAGTTTCAGTGGTTAAAGGTTCCGCAGTCCACTCTCAGCCGAGAAACCAAGTATTCGAATCAACCGACCGTTATCGTCAAATTCTTCTTCCGGGTCTTCACATATTCAATGCCCCTCGTTCGATGCCTCATTGGCTCTGCCCCCGTGTACTTCTGACTAATGGCTGCTCATGGATCGCTGGGACTCTGGTCGATCCGTACCTGTCGCTCGGTTCACTAGTGCATCCGATGTGGTCGTCTTTCTCCCTGACCCTAAGCTCTGCGGGCCCTCAACTTCATCAGTATTCTGCCGTCCCGCTTCGGTCACTCTGTCTTTCAACTATGTGGTTCTTTATTTCCACGTGAAATTATTCTCCCCTCTTGAATCACCGGCAAGAGATGCAAACACTAGAGCTAATTGACTACACAAATTACTCCCACCAACTATTCCATGGCCGCTATACTTGTTCGGCTCTTTCGGGCTATAAATTACCCAATCTGCTGCCTTGCCTGGGTTTCCTCCTACAATTATGGTGTCCTGTCTTTGCGGATGCATCGTCAACTCCTACGGGCCGGGTATCCACGACAGAACCCCACATTGTGCCGGAGAGCGCACCGCGCTTCTCACCCACTTTCGAATTCCATTCGGATTCCGGGCCTCACGGCCACCACCTGGTCGGAGTACGAAGCGCAATGCACAAACTGCACGATGCCCATCCTCCCGCCTTCTTCGTTTCTTTCATTTACTTAGTGTAAACTGGTTTGTTCAAAAGTCAGAGCTAGTCAGCCCTTGTCCTGGAAACATTTATCTGCATCCTTCCCGCTAAAAGGTGGTCAAGAGTCGGCGGTCCCATTCAAGCCTCAGCAAGCGCCTTGCCACTGCCACTGCTCAGGTAGGGTTCGGCACCGTACCGTATACGATTACGGTCCGTATCGTCAACTTCGGCATATGTATGCAGGACGGTTACGGTGCGACTCGAAATACCGTACTTATGAACCCGTATACGGCTGTCCATCATTACTGTCGAGCAAAGGTCAGTAAGATCAAATAACTGTGGAATCAACACTTGCTTACCTTGAGACTGTCTATGGTCCCCAATTTTATCCCAGAGCCCGCTGCGCCCCGTTATAAAAATCCGTACCGTATAAGGTAACCGTACAGGGCCCGCCGGAGGGCCTTACGGGTGGTACGGCAGGCACCTGTAACCGCAACCGCACTGTACCGTTTCGGTGCCGATCCCTACGCCGTTGGAGACGGCCAGACTGGCTCGCCTCAGAGAGTGGACATGGCGGTAGCGGACAGAAGTGGATGGATGACTAAGCTACTACATGGGGATGCATACTAGCCGCTAACCCGAACCTACCACTACATCTGCCCACCCCCCAAATAGCAACGACCTCGTTGCGACCATGAAACTGAATCCCATAAAGGTCCAGAGGCAGAACTGGACCACACACCATCAACACTCTCCCAGCACCGCCCGGGTACAAAACTCTGTTGCACGCTGCATGGCTCTGCCAAAAAAGGCGGGGTATGGCCTCCGTCGCGCACCGAGAACACTCCGTCGTCGGGGTAGTTGAAGGTCGGAAAAAAGAAGTTGAAATCAGAAGGAAAGGAGTATATTGTCGTCCGCGCCAAAAATATTTTATCAGCAGTAAATCAGCGGTGTTCAGCAGGTGTCGGGAGCGGATGTTGAAACGGGAAAAAAATGAACGCATTCAACTGGAAGCGGACAGGGCCGGAGGATACCTCGAACAGCGCAAAAAAGGTAGCAGCAACAACGCAAGCCCCAATAGTCGATAAAATTGCCGGTCAATTTGCTCTAGTCCACCGGTATACCAAGGCACGGACACCCAGCTAGCAATTTAAGCACTGCCAGGCATCGCCACGTTTCGCAAGCGCAAAGCATTGAACGAAAACGCTCCCACGCGTGCAGATAGGCGGGGATCTTTCCCACGCTCCATCAACGGCGGGATTGGTGTCGAGGAGGGCCGAACTGCGAGCGCTGGGTCAATTGAGTCGAAAATGTTGCCAAGGGTGGATGGGAAGTAGTGATGATGATACCAATAAGATCTAGCTCGATCGGAAGCTCGGTGAGGTGGATGCAAGCAACGAGGATGTCGTCGGATGCCAGATGGTGAGGCTGGAAAAAAAAGATGCTAGAAATGATCCTCGCAGCGCAGCACAGCGGAATCTGGTCCGTAGGGGTGTATCGTCGAATCACACTCTAATCACCAGATGGAGACGGCCAGACTGGCTCGCCTCAGAGAGTGGACATGGCGGTAGCGGACAGAAGTGGATGGATGACTAAGCTACTACATGGGGATGCATACTAGCCGCTAACCCAAACCTACCACTACACCGTGGAAACACGACTAGTTACCGTCCTGTGAGCCTTCTGCAAGGAACTTGATGCAGTCAGGAAGTCGCCGCGATCATGATAGCTATCTAGATGGCCCCCGTTCGAACTAGTGCCTTGGTCTCCGTGGACCTGAAAATTCATTTTCGCAAGAAACCCGAATTCCCGCTGGGGACTGCCAGTGGGGCACAGGGTCGTTCAAGTTAGCTCCATTGACATGGCTAATTAGTAATGGCTGTCTTTCTGCATAAAACTCTACCTACTATCTTTCTGACCCCCCGCTCCCCTCCCTCCACCACTGCGGCGGGTTATTGATCATGCCCTTGATTTCGGGAAACACGGCAAGAGCTCCGATTGTATCCGTCACCCTGCAGGCCATCCTTTATGGCGAGTGGATCGCTACTTTTTTTTCCAATCACAGCCTACAGGCTAATGAAACCAAAGGATTTTCCGTGTCCATGTTTGGGATGTCGGTCTGTGTCCTCGCCTTCTAGCGGCGCGATAGGAGGGTCAACTCCCCATTGCTGGTTGTTGCCTGCACCCTGTGGATTCTGAGCACCATCGTTCGTTGCTTTATTTTTCCCGTTGATATTTGTGATGAGCTCTATTGATGGAGGACGGTTTTTTTTGTAGCGCATGTTCATCGACATCGAGCGGACCGTCGAGGCCTTCGTAAATCATATCGAGACGCCAACCGGGCCTGAGGAGTTCCTATCTGACTTGGCTGGCCCTGTTTCACTCCTGGACAACACAATTTATGGGGTGCAGACTCTCATTGGGGACGCGGTTGTTGTACGCTGAGTTTGTCATTCACCGCTGCGCTCATTTTCTCATATGTACGTGCGGCTCAGATATACCGCTGCTATATTGTGTGGGACCGCTTCGATGTTATAATCCTACCGGGAATGGCCTGGCTGGCGTCTCTCGGTACGGTTCACCTCTCCATTCAAATTGTAAGCATGGTACGATTGACTTTATTTATGTCTTCAATAGGAACTATCATCTTTATCCTGAACTCGTTTGCACACGGGACCATTTCTGGGAACAAGATTTTGTTAGTCTATGCGATGACGTTGGCCGCCAACCTCTCAGTGACTTGTGCGTCTTTCCTTTCATCCATACCCGCCTATCCGTGACTACTCGCCCCGTGCATAATCAACTTTAAATCTCATATGCAGGCCTGCTTGCATTCCGCATTTGGCAAGCCGACCGCGCCGCACGCAAGCGCAATTCTTCTGTGGATCTTGTGATTAGATCTAGAAAGGTGCGCCACACCGCCACACCGCCGGGCGCCATGCAGCACATGTGCGTCAGGAATTCCTCAGTAAAGAACGTATCAAGAGACAATAGTGGCTGTACAAGCAAGAGGTTGAACGGTGAGAAGTTAGAACCCAAATTTGGATTCGGCATCAAATTCGGCAATTGAGGAGGTGCACTGCCACGTAGGTCACCTCCATTTTGATTCCGTTCGTGCCGCCGGCTGATCTGTAGACGCCGTTTTATTGTAGGCGGACACCGTGCGTCAGTGTTCTGTGCTCTGCCCTCATGTCCACCTCCAATCCAACGGGAATGGCACTTTTGGCGTCCGTGGTTGGTTGCCCTGCAGCTGGAGGAATTGTAACCAGAGATTGAACTTGCGCTGCATCCAGGTGTGCCATTTGTTCTTCAAGAAATACGAGCCAGCGGATGGCCCACTCCTCGTGGGGCTGCTCCTCGTCCCACCACTAGTAATCGCGGTTCTCCCGCAGGAGGACTCAACCCGCGACATAGTTGGAACTGTGCTTGGACTGCTCCGCTCGTACGCAGTGTACTACGCCGGGCTGGTGCTCTCCATCCTCGCGTACCGGGTCTCACCAGCCCACCCACTGTCGAAGTACCCGGGTCCGGTAGCCTGCAAGATATCAAAGATGTGGCTGACTTTCATTGCGTCGAGGGGGAAGTTACACCTGTACGTCAAAGGGCTGCACGATAGATATGGTCCGGTCGTGCGGATTGGTGGGCGCATTTTCGCTCGGGTGCTCTAAAACTCCTTGGCTGATGAACGCCAGGCCCAAATGAACTGTCTATAACTGAGGTGGCCCTCGTGCCGTCTGTGTTGGGTGCGCAGGGCATGCCCAAAGGCCCCAGTACGGCTTCAGATTTGGTATACGCAAACTCTCTGATGCGGCTTTTACTTCTAGTGTGGGAGGGGCGCAGGATATCCGGAAAGAAGGGCGCAGGAAACAAAGCCGCGGCGCGAGGGAACCTCATCGGTTCCCGCGACCCCACACTGCATGCTGAGACGCGAAAGGCGTGGAATAACGCTTTCATTCCAGCCGCTATCAAAGGATATGAGCCGATGTTGATTCAACGAGTGACGCAGCTCATTGAGGCACTGGGTGCCAAAAAGGAGGGAAGCGTCGATCTGTCGCAGTGGTTGAGTTTCTTCTCGTGAGTGTTATCCTTTCAGTTGGGTTAATGTCTTGACGGTGGACGATGTGACGCCACTAGGTTTGACTTTATGGGCGATATCGCGTGAGTATCTCAATCACGCTCAAACGATCCCTAGCGAATGAATATTTTTGTTGGATTCAGGTTCGGCGGAGGATTTGAACTTATGCGTGATGGAGACAAAGACGGTCTCTGGCACAAACTGGAACGCGGGCTGTAGTAAGCATTTCGGACCAGACTTTACTTACGTCGTTTCTCACCAGGCTCTTCTAGTCTTCCTGCACTGACCCAACAGATCCCCTGGTGCATTGGATTTATTCCATATCTCCCTATGGTCGGCCAAGAGACGAAAGCTCTCGGAAAATTCGCGTTCGATCAAGCGTCGAGGCGCCTCAATGAGGGCTCGGTCCACAATGACTTGTTTTACTATCTGGTAAACTCTCTCATGCTCGCAACCATACAATGTTCAGTCAATGACTCTTCTATGAGATGGACGATAAACGTGTGGATGCGGATCCGTATCCATTCCCCCTCGTTGTATCGAATTCCGTTCTTGCGATTATTGCCGGGTCGGACACCTCCGCTACTGTCATGAGTAACACCTTTTTCTTCCTCCTGTCCCATCCGGAGTCATATAAGCGTCTGCAATCGGAGCTCGACGAGGCGTTCCCAGTTGGAGGTAAAGAACCCACTGATGCTGCAGTACTAGCGACTCTGCCGTACCTCAACGCTGTCATGTAGGTCTTGTTTACCCTGGAGTCTCTCAAACATTCGGCTGAACAAACTTATGAACAGCAAAGAGTCTCTACGAATGCTTCCGCCGGTGGCTACTTCATTGCAGCGCGCACCTACACCAGGCAGTGGTAGCAAGGTCCTGGGCGACGGGTACGTTTGTCAGGTTGAAATTCGATGCACCTAACTAAAAATGTTAATCAGCTCCGTCATCCCTGAGGGAACCTCGGTCGTAGTCCCACCTTACACCATGCATCACGACACCCGATACTTCTCCCCCCACCCCGAACAGTACATCCCCGAGCGTTGGCTCGCCTCCTCCGAAGATAAATTTGTCTGCAACGAAGACGCGTTCATACCCTTCTCGACGGGCCCGGCCAACTGCGCGGGGAAGAACCTCGCGATGCTGGAATTACGCATGGTCGTGGCATGGGTGATGCAAGCGTTTGAGATGCGTTTTGCGGAGGGGTATGACACGAGGAGTTGGGAGGAGGAATTGAAGGATTATTTCGTGATGCAGAAGGGGGGTATGCCTGTGGCGCTTACGAGTCGGACGGCGTAGGGTTGGTTGAAGTCTTGAAGAGCTTGAAAGTCTTGGATATAAAATGTACTCTTTGCCACTATTACTCTCGAAAGTCGTGTCCAATCTAGCCCTGGGATTTCTGAGAATCGAGTCTCTCGTGGTCAGCCTCAACAGACTAAAACCAAGATAGTCGATTTTTATTAGTTGACTTACCGAGTTTCGGCAATCAGCGGCTGATGGACTCTGCCGAGTGCTGCGGGCTCGCCGCTCAATGCGGGCCGATCCCATAATCCATTTATGACACTGTTCCTCAGTTTCGTACGCGTTTGCTCTTGCGTTCGCTTACCCTCGGGCTCCGGAGCCCAACTTTTCCTTGGTGCAATGTAAGCCTACGTAACACTTCAAGTTGAGATTGACAGCTTGGCGAATCCGGTTAGGATCTATATCACCCCGCCTCTCTGCCTCTCCCTCCGATGGCTGAAACACTCGGTACTATCGCGACTATCCTGCAGCTGATCGATACTGCGTTGACGGCTCGCGAGTATATGAAAGGCTTCGTGAATGCGCCGGTCGAGCAGCGGGAGTTGTTTTCGGATATGGCCGCTCTCGAACCACTCTTTCTAGAGCTCCGGAATCGCGTTCAATCCAACCCATCGCGAAAGATTCTTCAGCAGATAGCGACGCCTTTGATCAAATTCAAGACCGCGATGGAGGATCTCGTAGAGAAAATACGGCCCGCCCTCGAAAACTCCTCTGCTTGGTCAAAGTTTTCGAATCGGGTGGCGTGGTCGCTGTACAACAAGAAGGCGACGAAGTCCTACCTGGAGGTCATTGAGAACATGAAGTCTCTGCTAAATACCTGGCTGATTTTGGACATTTGGTCTGCATCTAATCCTGTGGCACCGTTTTGGACACTGATGTCTGATGGTGTCGGCAGGGATGTCACCCAACAGCAACAATTCGAACATGAAGGCGAGACGGCTTTAGGTTCTGAAAACCAATGATGTGGTGCTCACCATCTCGTCTAGGGATCCTGACTTCAGTGAAAAGCGCGGAGCACAAACAGCACGGTAAGTCAAACCTTTCCTTCATTCAGACCCCCAGTGACATCGGTTCAGCGGCGGAGCGCCAAAAAATCATCGACTGGATAACCTCCCAGAACTTCTTCCAGAGGCAAGCAGACATCCACAACGCCTGGCAGCCAGGGACTGGCGAATGGTTCCTTGCACATCCCCACTTCAAAAAATGGGATTCTGGTTCAGGGACCATTCTCTGGTGTAACGGGATGCGTAAGTCTCCCCTCCCATCCTAGTGTCTCATAATTCATGCTGCTTTTTGTCAGCTGGCGCAGGAAAAACCGTACTTGCGTGCGTGTCTAACGGAGCTCTTGTATTTTCTTTCATTGCTCTGACAGAAAATGGACAGGTCCATGGTGGTAAACCATCTCCGCACTCGGTTTCAGAAAACGAGCACCAACACTGGCGTAGCATGCATGTATTTGAACCACAAGGAGACTGAAACACAGACTCTCGCAAGCCTCCTCGCTGGTCTGTGGACGCAACTTATTGTCGAAAAGCCTATACCCATCGCAATTTTCGAGCTTTACAATCACCATCGCGAGCGCAGCACTCGGCCCTCTGCAGACGAAGTCCACGTCATTCTTCGAGATTGCGCTGTAACCCAATATTCGAAGGTTTATTTTATTGTGGACGCCGTAGACGAGTACCCGGAGGACCTGCGCGGTTTGTTGCTAGAGAAATTGGGGGCGATGGGACCCACCGTTAATGTTCTGATAACGTCTCGGCCCCACGTCAATCTCGCCGCGTTTTTCCCAAATTTGCAGACCGTCGAGATTCGGGCAACAGAGGACGATATCTGTCGATACGTCGATACACAAATCCTCAAATCGTATAGGTTGCTAAAGCATGTCGAAACACGCCCCGAATTGCGTGATGAAATCCGGTCTCGGGTGATTGGCGGTGTCGATGGGATGTGAGGCCTTTCAGCCTCGATAATCTTGTGCAAGAATTTTAAACGATTATTTCATGTAGGTTCCTGCTTGCAAAATTGCACCTCGTGTCTCTCGGCGCAAAGAGCACCATCAAGGCGGTTCGCGACGCCTTACGACAACTTCCGAAGGATTTAACGCTCACATATGAAGAGGCAATGGCAAGGATCGACCGCCAGAGCGAGGAGGACAGTCAAATTGCTCAGTTGACCCTTACCTGGGTTGCAAATGCCAAAAGGCCGTTATTGGTCGCAGAGCTGCAAGAGGCCTTGGCCATCGAGACAGGAACCAAAGCCCTCGACGAGGACAATATTCTGGACATCGACATCATATTATCCGTCTGCGCGGGCTTGGTCATCGTTGATGAAATCGTCCCTGTTGTTCGGCTTATCCATTATACCATGCAGCACTACATGGATAGTGTCCGAGAATCACGATTTCCAAACGCCTCGACCGACATTACATCCAGATTATTAACATATCTGTCCTTCAAACAGTTCGACGAGCTGCAATCAAAGGACGCGGAAAATCTGCTTCTAGAAAATCCTCTGCTGGCCTACAGCCAATATCTCCTGTTACATGCCGCAGGGGAACCTGAACAACGTCTTCGTGAAAAAGTTGTAAAATTCTTGGACGAGGTCCCCAAGTGGCGCCATTTATGGGACTACATGCACCATCGTCTCGACTACGAGGCAGCTCCTCCATGGAACTATCCGACGTTGCCAGAAGCCACGTCACCTCTATGGATCTCAGCAGCATCAAACCTGGTGTACATAGCACGGTTTCTTCTCGCTAACAGCAATGTCAAGATCAACAATCTTCCTGTATTGCACGTCGCTGCGTATTATGGGCATATTCCGATGGTTCAGTTGCTCCTCGATAATGGCGCAGACGTTGAGTTCCGGGACGCAAGAACGCGCGCAACGGCGATGCAGGTGGCATCAGAGCGGGGCCACGAGTCCATTGTCCAGCTCTTCATCGAGAGCAATGCAGATGTAAATGCGGGGGGCGGTGAATACGAAACGGCATTGCAGGCGGCGGCTTGTGCCGGGCACGACGCTGTCGCTGACCTCCTCCTTCAGAATGGCGCCGACGCCAAATTGCAGGGGGGGGCGTATGGAACAGCATTACAGGCGGCGGCATCCCGGGGACATTCAGCGGTAGCTCAGCGGCTCATCGATTATGGTGCCGATGTGAACGCGCAGGGAGGACGCTACGGAAACGCACTACGCGGTGCATCTTACCAAGCCCACCCTGCCATGATTCGCCTTCTTATTAAGAACAATGCGGACGTAAATTTCCACGGAGCGTTTGGAACTGCACTGGATGTCGCGCTGTACTGGGGACACCATGAAGTCGCTCAACTGCTCGTCGAGAATGGCGCGGACGTGAATATGCAGAGGGGGGAACATGGATTCGGGACTGCGCTCCATACCGCGGCTTATGAAAGAAATGTAGTAGCGGTTCAGTGGCTTCTCGCGCACGGGGCCGACGTCAACTTGAAAGACGGTCAATATGGGACCTCGCTACAGGTCGCGTCGTATCGGGGGCATGAGGCGGTGGTTCGGCTGCTCATCGATCATGGCGCCGATGTGAACACGGTGGGAGGCTGTTTCGGAACTGCACTGCGGGCAGGATCTTGTCAAGGACACGATGATATCGTTCAGCTCCTCATAGAAAGCGGCGCCGAAATTCGGTTTCAGGCAGAGGGCCACCCGGTTGGAACAGTGTTGCCGGTGACTGATAATTCAGAAAGTCTTACGACCCCCGACTCGTCCGCGCTGGACTCGATGGTCTGCATTGACTTGCCGGCTCTGGGTAGCTCCCAGTGCAATTACCGAAAAACCACAAAGACTTGGAGAAATCCATAAAGTCCCTACTTACTTCTTGTTTACAGTTGGATCAAAATTCTATTCAACAACCTCCAGATAATTGAAAATGCAAAGCGACTTTGCATGAAATTTGGTAGTGTAATGAATATCGCCCTTTCAACGTGCCTCACTTGCGGTGGAGTACTCATTCCGGCGAAGATTCAGTAGTCAATGCATGCAATAAAACCACGGTCGCATAATTGTTGGTTTATTCAATGGATAATTCATGGAGCTGGGTGCTGCCCAATCAACTCGGATCATCCCGAGGACTCAACGCCCGCAACCCAAAAAGGAAATCTGCAGCACCTGCGGCCGCAACACTCAAATGACGTTCTGCGGCCGCCTCAACTCTCGCTCCCAGAATGCTATGTGTATCCACCCGCTGCGCGGGCACTAATTATATATTTCGTCTGTCTAATGAGCTCAATATGTATCAGTAAGTTCTACATCGTCTAGTTAATTTTTTTTCTGCTTGGTCCAAGAGTAAGCGAGGGACCAATATTCGATTCACCGCCACGCAAGACGTGACCGGCGCCCGAGAAACCCACGCCCGCATATCGTCGATCGATCACTGCATCCGCCCTAGCACACGCGGCTGCGAGACGTCCGCCATGTTGATGAAGATGTCGTCCGCAGGGTGGCGGTAGAGCGGCGCGCGCAGGCGCTTCTGGTCGAGGTGGTGACCGATGAACCCGATGCTCCGCCCGAGGACGAACAGACCGTTGAGCGTGCCGATCTAGAGGGTCGTGGTCAGCGACGACAAGCATGATAGACGGAAATGTGAAAAGCGCACCTTGATGTACTCGTCCGCCTCCTCACGCGTGAAGGCGCCGCTGTCGCGGAGCAAGTCAACGAAGCAGACGGCGATGCAGCCGTCGACGTTGAGGATGAGCTGGGGGTTAACACTTCAATTACATGGCGAGGGTAGGGATGAACTATAATACGCACAGTATCCTTCTTCGCCGTCGTGACCTTCTCGACCGCCAGGGCGTAGTCGAGCAGGCTGTGGCTCGGGAAGTTCTTGCGCACGTACTCCTTCACGAGCTCGACACGCAGATCCGGGTTGTTCACGCTCTTGATCTTGTGCCCGATGCCGCTGACTGCGCGCACAATCAGTCAACTCATAAAGCAGTGAGAAGGAGGACGCACTGAGTTTGTTCTGCTTGCGCGCATTGTCGACGAACTCACGCGGGGTGAGGCCCGTGTCGCGCGCCTCGGAGAACATGGAGGCGGCCTCGTCGAGGGCACCGCCGAAGCGGCTTCCGATGGTGAGAAGCCCGGACGCGAGGGACGAGATGAGGTCCTTCCCGGCACGCGACGCGACGATGGTGTTCATGGCACTGCAACGTCGTGTCAGTCAACGAGCTCTCGAATGGGGAGCATCATGTACCCAGATACGGCGGGGCCGTGGTCAGCAGTGAGCATGAGGACCATCTCGATGAACTTGGTCGCCCACGGCTGCAGACCTAGAAGAACCGTAATCAGAAGACGCACAAGACGAGGGATAAAGCTGGAACTTACGGCGCTTGAACCACAGCAAACTGACGACACCACCGAGGCCGATGTCCTCCTTAAAGACGTCGGAGATGCGCATGCCGGCGTAGAGCAGCTCCTGCCCGCGCTCGTCACTGATGGTGGAGATGAAGGCAGCGGGCTTCCGGATGAGGCCCAATTCCTGCAAACGCCTCGTCAGACAAAGTATAGCGCAAAAAGATAGCACCAACGAACCTGCGCCCACTTGTAGTCCATGGGGATGACCGGGGGCTCCATCTCGGGCTTCACGACGACAACGCCCTTCTTGACGAGGCCGTCGTACGTCTCCTGGAGCACGCGGGGGAGCTCCTCGAACGTCTCGGGCACGACAAAGCCCGCCGCGCGCATCGCCTTGTTCTTCGCGTCCGCAGTCTCCATCTCCGAGTCCGCCATACTCCCCGCGTGCCCAAACTGCACCTCCGTGTCGAACATCTTCGCGCACGTCCCAATCGCCCACGCGACGATGGGCTTGCGGATGCGCCCCGTCTTGACGGCCTCGATGACGCGGTACTCCTCCACACCCCCGACCTCACCGAGCAGCACGAGCATCTTGCACTGTGGGTCCGCCTCGTAGCGCAGCAGATGGTCGATGAACGTCGACCCAGGGTACCTGTCCCCACCAATCGCAATCCCCTCGTACGTGCCGTTCGTCACGAGCGACAGGATGTTGTTCAGCTCGTTCGACATGCCCCCCGACTTGGACACGTACCCGACGCTCCCCGCGCGGTACAGCTTGGACGCGGTGATGTTGTCCATCATCCCCCCGGAGTTGCCGATGCGGAAGCACCCAGGCTTGATCCCGCCGACGGTCGCGGGCCCAATGACGAGCACCCCGAGCTCCTTCGCGCGCCACAGCAGCTCGCGCGCATGGCGCTCCGGCACACCCTCCGCAATCAGCGCCACACTCCGGATCTGCGACGCGAACTTGAAGATATCCAGCGTGCTCGAGTACACACTCCGCGACGACGCAAAGTTGACCACGACATCCACATCAGCGTGCTTCGCCACCGCCTCGTCGATCGTGGTGTACACAGGCAGCAGCGTCTCCTTGGTCCCCCAGTAGAACTTCTGGATGTGGTGCCCGCCGAAGGGGTAGATCATCGCCGCGACACTCGGCGTCTTGCGCCCGCACGAGTAGTCAAAGTCGAGCATCCCCTGGATCGCGCGCGGCTGCAGGCCGTACACGAAGCTCCGCGTCGTCTCGTCGAAGGGGCGGTACGCCGGGCGCGCGTCGTGCGCGGCGCCCGATTCAAAGTGGACGATGTGGTCGTCCGGCTGCGTGCGCTCGCCCGAGGGGTGGATGGTGCCGATGGTGGGGGCGCCGGTGCTGTCCTGCACGTCGAGGACGGCGCCCGCGGGGGTGGTGGTGCCTGTGCTGGGCGCGGGGACGGGGGCAGGCTTCTTCGAGAGGTCGATGCCGAGGGCAATAGGGACAATGTCCGTGATGTGCGTGTCGGGGCCATAGACCTTGATCGGGACACCGAGGCTCTCTCCAAGGAGGCTGCAAGAGCACGTTAGGACGCGTCGCAAGTTTGAAACGGTAAATAGAACGTACCGCATGGCGCGCAGACCCTCCTGGTAGTTAGGACCACCACGGCGGACGTAGATCTTGACGTTGTGCTGGATGAGGCCAGACTTGAACTCCTTGAGCGCGCGGATGATGCCTTTGAAGGTCGCGGCGACGTTGGTGAAGTTGGCGATGCCTCCGCCGATGATTAAGATCTTGCCGTCCGGGTGCGGCGTACCACGCGTAATCAAATCGACTAGAAACACAAATGGTTAGTCCAACCCGACCTGCACCACACATATCTCCGACTTACTGATAGTGCGCGCATACTCGTACGTCTGCCCTTCAGTGGGGGCCCCACTGTACTCTCCGTAGTTGGCGAGCTCGCCGGCAAAGCCGTGCGCGGCGATCGCGTCCGAGTACACCACACTCGCTGCGCCATTGTCAGAAACGTGCTATGTCAACAAACGGGCAGAAACGCACCTCCACCGCCGGCCACCATGGTCCAGATGCGGCCCTTGGCGTTGAGGACGGTGAGCTTGAGGGACGCGCCGGTGGACGCGTCGAGCTTTTGGATGAACGCCTCCTCGGTGGTGAGCGAGCGGCCGAAGGGTGCGGGGAACACCATGGGCGGGCCGCGGTCGGCCTGCACGCCGGCGGGCTTCTTCGCGGCGGCGCCGCCAAAGGCCTCCTCGTACAGCGAGAGGTCGCGCGCGACGGCCCACATGGGTCCGCAGATGCTGTCCGCGGTCTGGTCGAGCTTGGCGGCCATGTCGAGGAACTGGATATCCCCGCCGTCGAGGCACACGAGGGGGTTGATCTCGAGGTACGTGAAGTGGAGGTGCACATAGACGGCGTAGAGGCGGAGGATAAAGTCGGTGAGCGCGTCCTTGCTGCCTGCGGGGACGGCGCTGAGGAGGGTGGATTTTATGGTGTCGCGCGAGGGGAAGGTGCCGTTGGCAGAGAGAACGGAAACAGGGAGCTCGAGACGCAGGGCCTTGGAATCGACGTCGCCAATGTCGACACCACCTTCGTGGGTGAAGAGGATAGCATCGCCTTCACGGCCAGAGTTGATGCAGATGTAGTACTCTGTGTTGGACGGGTGGGGCAAGAAGGGCTCGACGATGAAGGTCGTGAGCGTGCCAGTTGTGTGTTCGACCTGTATAAATCTGAGACATCCGCCAAAAAATCGACAAACTGCAACGCGCCTTTACTGGCTTGCCCGCGCGTTCTTTGATCCAGTTCTTGGCGCCATCGGGGCCGTCCCAGGTTTTGTTCAGAGCCAAAAGACCAGCCTTGCCGCGACGCTTGATGAGCATGTCGGGTTTGGCGACGAGTTTTGTGGACGACGGGTCTACCCATCCCGGCGCAACGAGATACGTGTCTGGACCGTTCTCCTCGTCAATAGAGCCCACAAAGACACGGAAAAAACATGCCATTCGCATCCTCCTCTGACCAGCCGAACTGTGCGACCCGAGGCTTGGGGTACTTGAAATCTATGCTCACAGCGGGATAGGTAGCGCAGGGAGCAGGCGCCTTGGGGAGCCAGTGGGCAAGGAGGAGCTTCGCGTCGTATTCGCGGATGGGTTTGGAGGCCATGGTGGTCGGGAAGAAAGAAGGATAAGCGCGCCCAAAAAATATTTCAATGGCCTTTCCCCCAAAGTTCACACGCCAAATTTGTTTGAGAACGGAAAACGGGAAATTGGTCGTACGAGTTTCTCCATCGTCCCATTGCACCCCTTGATATCGCTAATAATTTCTAACCGACATTGCGCCCGCCCCTGCCTGTCCTCGAGGTGGACATGCCCCACCGCAACTTTAATTCCAACGGCCGCTTAGTCCAAAAACGGTATCCGGCGCGAAACTCGGCGGAAAGAGTGGATTCCGTGCTGTGAGGAGCTGTGTGTGATAGGCTGAATGCAATCCCATTGGATGACCGCAGAGGAAATTCTAACTGGACCGGCACCGAGTTGAGGATGCGGAGATAACCATAATTCCAAGGCACGCACTTTCGGCGAGGCATGAATCCCCCGCAGGCTAGAACAATAGAAGCTAGAAAATGAGACGAGACTTGGACGAGACCCACGAATAAACCGTGGTTGTGCGACTTACGGTCCCAACCTGTCCCAACGACGCGACCTCCCCCAAAAAATTGTAGACATCTTGGACGTAAGCACATACATGTAGCCATCTTGTCAATCATCGTTTAAATTCCGACGGATATCAAAAGCCTTCGGGGACGGGCGAGGTAGGCCCCCGGACACTACCTATAAAGCCTGTCCGGGCATAGAGTAAATCAACGACCCATTTTCAGGGGTATTTTTTCCGAACCAGCGACCGCCAGAAGTTTTGAACCATCTGGAGCAATGCGCAACGACCAAACTAAGACATCTGCACGGTGGGGAGGCAAAGATCGTTTTTTTTGCGGCGTCCAGGGCCGTATTACCGTCAAAAAATAGAGTAAATCAGTCAAAATCCAGGAAAATTTCCGGACAGGCTTTATAGGTAGTGACCGGGGGCCTGGCGAGGTACCGCAAGGACAAAAAGTCGCGACATAGATAAGACTAGGAACCGCCGCGAGCGGACAACTTGCAAGTTCTTCAGAAGAGATGGCTCGGAGTATCGTTGACTTCTTCATACGCGCAGTGTTTTCCTGAATCCACACGCCGAAGTGTAATGCACGCGCGCCTCTCCTACTCCAGGACTTTTCCGGAGAAGATGTTTGCCAAAGCAAAAAGCAAAAAGGCACAGTGATGGCGGCGATCATGATGGCGCTCCGGCGGCTCCAAATTGGGTACGCGAGGCGTTGTTTGGCTGCGCCCGCCACAGCCAACTTGAACAACCTCCAAGAATCAAGTCGACCTGTCAAAGTCCCTAATCCTGGAGGTAACTTCGCTGAAATCGAAAGAACTGAACGGTGAGTATACTTCCCTCTTTGTGCCCCGTCAAAGATCCACTAATAATTTCTGCTTCAGGTCCGACCAGTGTCTCAGCAAGGTCTCAGTGAGTGTCATTATTTGCTATATCTGCCCGTAGCCCGAAGATGCAAGAATATCAGGGCGTAAGAAACCGCCTCGCTGGGTTCAACTCCCAGATCCCGCCCCTCAAATGGAACGATAATTCCCGTCTCCCTCCAATTCAACCCCTGCATTCCTATCCACAGATATCGAACGCTCCGCTTCCTTTTCCATCGCATTTACCGAGCCTAAAGGGGTACTGTATTGGCGATCCCAAATTGCGGGCCTCGCTCCAACTGCTTATTTCGGCGGCTGCTTTGAAATTCCGCTTGAGTGCCAGCACTGTTCAGATCGGCTGACTCATCCCCTCTATCGATGGCGTTAACGCCGCCTTACCGGGATGCGCAAGATGCATCGTACACACGGGGTCGGGGCGGAATGCAATTCTCGACCGCGCATCCCAGAGGTGCGAAGTCGAACTATTCTGGTGACCTGGTGGAGCGCGAGTCGCAGTCCAAGCCAGCCGTTCGAAATATTCCTACGCTCCCAGGCCGCGACTCAAACTCCATAACAGACAACGTACCGCGGGGCATCCCACTGCTTCAACTTTATGTCCGGATCCATCGACGACTTCAAAACGTTCACAGCTTTCGCGGTTACCTACCCTCAATTGTGATAGATGTCCATCGCAAATCTTCCACCCCACCTTTTCCCTCCATGCACACAATTGACGACTTTGAGCTAAGAATTTTTCGATGGGCGACTGTTCACAGGCTCTGCGCATGGCTCTGGTCTTGATGGACTGTACTTTCAGATTCATCGCCTACCGTAGGCGCCCTCACATCCTCGTGCACCTGAAATCACTGGTCTTCTACGGAAGGCATTCTCGCGAGATCTCTTTCCATTGTTAACAAGGTTACCGGCCCTAACAATACTTCATCTACTTCGCTGAGACGATCCCGACACCTTTCTCCAATTCCTGTCGCGAATTCCTATCGCGACGATACATGACGTCTCTGGAAGGGGCATACCAGGCCTCAATCGACGGTGCCCGCGCACCATCAAACAAACGCCTGTCTGTCTGTCGGCAAAATCAACCCCATCCTCCATCTCCTGCGCGACTCGTCCGAATTCTTACCACATCTGCGATCCCTTCGCTTGCACACAAACACGCCTCTCTCACCTGTCGGCCCTGAGGATCGTGCGCCCTACCCGTACTGCCGCCGGGAGGACCGTGACGATCCGGAGGACTTGGAAACTGAACGCGACTACGAGGCGTTGGCCAATGCTGTCTCGGTGCGCCAATGCTCCCTGAAGGTGCTCGGTATGACTTGGCCGGAACCAACGGACGATTACAGGCGAGTACTATAATTATTGCGCCAAGTACACCCTAGCGCCGACACTCTCGAGAGGCTTTCAGACTTGAGGGACGAAGGTATAGACATCTACTTGGGGACAATGAAGAAATGTGTTGATTGCGCCCGCTCTCCGAACTCTGTCTCCTTTGCAGGTTGCTTGTAACAATTGGTGTCGCATTTCATCGTTTGATGTCGTCTTGTTCTCAGTTATTTCTTGAATTGTCTTTCTCAGGTATTTCTCGAATTGTCTTTTCTTCGTTAGCGTTCACATCAACCCTGCCTTTGCTCGTTTCCCGGTGAATAAATCGCGCTTCATGGTTACATAACTGGACCACACCGCGATTTTGAGCAAGGCTCAGATTAGTGTCTTGCTTATTATTCCCCCAGGATTACAGACCAGTTTAAACCGGCCGTTTATAAACCAACCATCCGCCGAGGGTTGTCGTACCGTACAAAGGATATCAACGTACTTCAGCAAGGGCAGTTAACTCACTTCAAGGGCCGCGCTAACACAGCGAGGTTGGCATAGATAGGGATCTAAGCCTTTAGGGTGTATGAAGGCGCGGCATACTGGGGTCTTGACGGGTACTTAGAAAATCTTGTTGGTGCAGTTAAGTTCTTGGACGCAAATCGTGTCGCACGGCCGGGGCGCAGAGAGGGGCTGACGCGTTAAGAGTATCGGTGTGGGGTATCGGTCGTTAAACATTTTCTTCCTACCTGGTCGGGCTCAAACACAAGCCTGACCCAAGCCCCGGTTCAGGTATCGGTCGTTAAACATTTTCTTCCTACCTGGTCGGGCTCAAACACAAGCCTGACCCAATCCCCGGTTCAGGGTCAGGCTCACAATTTTTCCGAGCCCAGGTCTCTGGGTAACCTAAATCCTCACATTTTCAGTTCCAATCCTCTGTTTAAGGGAACCAGAGTTACCTAAGGACATATATTATGTTGGCTCTGGCAACTATGAACTCCGAATATGCTTCCTGGACAAGGTGTGGAATTCCACTCCTTTAAGTTCAATGGAGTTCTCAATTTGGAAAGACAAGTTCAAAAACTGATTTCTAAAGGGTCAAAAGACTTCCTCTAGAACACTTACAAACTGATTGGGATACTCAGATGAAGCCGGGATCTGCCGGTAAGAATTTCCGCGGTGACTATGTTGTCAATATTACTTCCCAGGTCCCTTCTTCATGTCGTCTCCTCCCAAACAGACCCCAAAGATGTCGGCTCCCGACTTTGGTACGCCCCTAGGCTCCCCAAACGAGCGTGTCCCGAGTCCGAGCCCACGCCGCCGCCCCCCCAGGTATCCTCTTCGCCTCGTGGATTGGGACGACGACGACCCCCAGATCGTCTCCGAGTCCCTGCCTGCCCCGGATCCCCTCTCCCTCCGGGAACGGCTTGTGTCCTCTCGGCTCCAACGCCGCACGCCGCTCGTTGCCGAAGTTACGGCCGCCACCCTCCGGCAAACCATGCAGGACGTGACCGAAAGACTACGGCCGTTTCTCAAGGAGCGCGCCGCCTTCTCGGAGGGTCCCGACACCGACCAAGTCCCCCCTCGGTACACCATGCCCTCGGCCGCACCTCCTTACGAAGCCCCAGCACCTCCCGAGGTTCCCGATGACTTACTTTGGCCCCGACCCCCGCCCGACCCCATGACCACGGCGGAAAGACTCCAGTTCACAGAGGAGATGATAGCCTTTTGTCAGGCCGCGGCAGTACGATACACCGAGATAATCAAGGCGCTGGACGAACACCTTGCCTGGGAGGCGGCTCGGGACAAGGCCGCGAATGATTTCTGGGCGATGGAGAGAAAACGTTACGAGAAGCGGGAGGAGGATCGGCGGAGGGTCGTTGCTGAGAACGAGGAGAAGCTCAAGTGCCGAAAGGCCGTCGACGCGACCATCGCAGCCTTTGAGATGGAGCTGGACGAGTGCGCCTACCAGCTTTCTCGCCTCGAAAGTACCGACATCTTGATCGCCGTGGCCGAGCGTCACCTGATGAGGCTCCTCGAAGAAGCGCGGCGGATCGATGGCCTTCGAAGGACTCTGAGAGAGCCCACTTTTCTCGGGGAACACTACGACCTGGCGCTGGAAGTGCTACATTTCCCTCATCCGCCCCTCGACCATTTCATCGCGCCGATCACCAACACCAACGCTCGATCTCGGGTGTCCATTTCGTCGGACGACAATTCTTCCCAGCAGGGCGAAGAAGGGGCTGAGGCAGGGTCTCCAAAAGTCGACCGGTCGCGCTCGCCTTCGGACTTTTTGCTCCCGTTCCCCCTGACCGACCTCCTTCCCTCCGGAATCACCTCTGCCGACGCCATTCGTCGAGGGGTCAGTGTCGCCAACCCCGCCGACGACTTCGGTATCCCGGTTCCCCCGGGGTCCTTCTTCGGTCGGGGTCCTTCTTCGGTTGGGGTCGTCGCGAAGTTGTAGCCGAGGAGGGTCGGAATCCCGACGAGACCGCCGCTGTGGAGTTGAAAGTAGGGATTTATCGTATGCGCCGGTTACGAATCACCGCAGTAGTAGTCGAGTTTTCTGAATCGAACTGAAGTTAACCCATTAGACAGTCCCCTAATAAATGGAACGGCAAGGAATGGGTCAAGGGTTGGTTGGATTTCGGCCGGATCGGGCCGCCAGTTGATGTCATTCCTTGGTTATTCCTATGACATCAGACCGATTAGCACCTTGGAACGGCAGACAATCAACGATTTCGCAACTGCTGCGTTCCAACCTTCAAATTGAACTCACATTTTACGTCTACTCCCCATACAAACGCCTTGCCCACCATGTCCGAATCTCCCTTCAAAATCTCGATCCCAGACGCGGCCCTCCACCGCCTGCGCCAGAAACTCGAGCTCGCCACCCTCCCCGACGAACTTAAAGGCGCGGGGTGGGAGTACGGCGTCCCAGCGCCTCGTCTCCCACTGGCTCAACGCGTACGACTGGCGCCACCACGAGGCGCAGCTCAACGCCGCGCTCCCGCAATTCACGCGCCCGATCCCCGTCGCCGGGCACGGCACGCTCGCGATCCACTACGTCCACCAGCGGCCGGCGCCATCCCGCTCCTCTTCGTTCATGGCTGTGCGTCCGCGTCCTCTCCTCCTCCTCGATCTCCAATTCCATTCCAAATGATACAAAGAGTTCTGACTCGATGATGTCAAAGGGCCGGGAACCTTCCTCGAGACGCGCAAGATCGTCCCCAGGGCCCATGCTATGCGCGAAATCGGACGACCACCCGAGTTTCCACGCCGAGGCTCGTGCTCAGTCTGCCCGTCCGAGGGCCCGAAGACGAAGGGCTTTGATATGGCGCAGTACGCGGAGGTATGCAGCCGTTCGGCGCCCATGGTTGATCGTTTGGTTTACTGGAACTAGGTTGGACACAAGTTAATGCTCGCGCTGGGGTACACCGAATACGGTTCGCTCTTTTTTCTCTTACTTACGTCTCCTCACCTACACCTAACCTGACTCTCTCTCTCTCTCTTCCTTAGTCACACAAGGCGGAGACTGAGGATTCCTCGTACGTCCTCTCCTCCCCGTTCTAAAACCAACTTCAATTCAACTCACAATGGTTGCACCCATGGAGATCACGCGCACCATCGCCGAGCTGTACAGCGGCACGCACAGCAAGGCCTGGCACACCAACATGATCCCTTCCCCCTTTTAAACCCTTTCCCCGTCATCATCGAAGCACCAATCAAATCACGTCTGAATGAACGCAGCGGCAACCCCCCCTCCCCTCCGGCTCGCCCGCCCCACCCAACAAATAACGCCTCATGAGCAAGCCGGCTTCAACGGCGCGCATACAATGGCTCCGGAGCAAAGGCAGCCTAGCAGTCAGTCGACGCAACCACAAACGCTCGGCTACGCTTGGGCTCCTCGCGTTTATCTACGAGAAGCTCGTGCGCGTACCCGTGGACCTCCTCCTCCCTCCTCCGGGTCCTCCCTCATCTAAGCATGCTTTACGCTGACCCTCTAAGTGCTCACCTATCTCTCCATCTCCATCTCCCACTCCTTCTCCCCCGCCAGCCCAACCCACCCGCCTCCCCCCGCATCCACCTCATCTCATCTACTTCGAACTTCTTGCCGGCGCCCACTCCATCCCACTCCACGCACACCGCCGCGGCCTTCTGCATCCTCGCCGAACGGCGAAATCCCCGCACCTCCCGATCCCCATCCCCCCCGGCGTCACCATCCCGCTTCCCGCTTCGCCCGCGATCTAGCGTTCTTCCCAAAAGGTGTGTCTCTACTCTACTCTACTATCAAGTTGCCTTTAATCATCTTTCTTCGACATCTGATCATTTTTTTGGCGTAGCTAGACCCCCCCCCCCCTTCACCCCCCTCGTATCCGACACCCCGCACCGTCGCACTCCAGCGGCGGGCACTGGTATAGTACTTCCCCGCGTCGCATACGAGAACCCGGCGCACGCGCTGCGGGCGATGTTCGGAAAGGCGGGCCGGCGTTCGGGGTGGTGTCTGCGCGTTCAGGACTCTACTCTAACATGTCGCTTTGCGGGCACGAAGGTTGGTTGGTTTTCTGTTTCGTTTTTTCGTTTTTTTTTTTTGGTTGAAGAATGAACAGCGGCGTACTTGAACGATTCGTTTTTTTTCAACCTAACTACTTTGTTGAGCTTCGCTTGAAAACGAGGCGTGGGCATAACTAACCTCAGGTATCCCCGAGCTCGTGGCTAATTCATTATATTTACCACCAACCAACCAACTTTTGGAATCGACATCAAGGAACGTTAGTTGAAATTAAATTTTTTTTAAAAGTGGGGCTGGGAGGACTTCCCGTCCCTCGATTTCAATGTCCCATCATAATTTCTATCGTGCTGGATAATGAAGGAGGGTTTAAAACGCGCGATGAAATACGGCGTATATACGCGTCATATATCGTGCCCGGGGTAAAGGTAGTGCCTTGGCGGAATTTGAGCCCTGAAAAAAACGGTTAGTATATCGTGAAACTCAGGACTTGGAACTTGGGATCCGGGAATATAGACGCACAACAGGAACTCGATGAGAGGTTTGCTGTTCGCCGGATTCGTCGTCGGAACGAAGTCGAATGAGAGGTGCCTCGGAACTACGTGAATGTTGAATTCGAAAAACGCCGACAGAGTCTGGATCAAATCCAGAAATCAGCGGCCAGAGGGATGTGAAATGGAACGTTTAGATACTTTTATGGCACATATACTGTACAATAAATAGACTTTCATTGAAATGACACTCAAAAAACATGAGATGGCCCAGAATTGAGGAAAAAATGTTGAAATGACCCCTGGGGCAAATAAAACTGGAGAAGAAAAGTCTCCTGTAAAAAAACTTGAAATGTCTTTATCGAAAAATTTTGAGATGACGGTGTATCGAAAAAACCTTTGAAATGACACTAACGCGGGAAGATGAGGTGACCAGTCAATACCATCATATTTCAGTATTGATTGCTTGGTTATCACCGCTTAGTCGGATCAAACTGGGCTTGTTCAAGATCTTATCTCGATCATAGTGCGCTCCTTGGTCTTCGCCGTGCAGGACGATGCGAACACCGTCCGCCACTTTCTTATGGAGTGCCACAAGATCAGCGGTGAGGCCCAATTCATTGTGGACTCTCCCGAATGCTGAAACTCCAGCAGTCGGGAGGGTTACTCACCAACTGGACGCCATTAGTCGATCCTTATCTACAGTGCAACAAGCTTCAGAACTTGACTGTGTATGCAGCGAGTCTCTTGGGTCCGCTGGAGGACTTTCTGGCCAACCCTCCCCTTCCTGCACACACGCCTATCCCTCGGGAACCCACATCTGGCTGCGGCCGTCCTTCATACGTGCTGGACCTGTTATAGAATCATTTTCCGCATGTCTGCTCTGTGTGTTGCCGGTTATCCGGTGGTGCGGAACGGGAGGAGTAGCGGAGTAGCAAAGATTTGCGAAGTCATTTCGTGGTGTTTATTCGAGCCGTTGTCATTTCAACTTTTGGGTGACAGATGCTGTCATTTCAACTTTTTTTCGTGAAAATGTCGTTTCAACTGCTGCTATTTATTGTACAGTATATGGCCCATATACTTTCTTTTGCGGTGTATCCCTAGCTGTGGAAATAGAATGAGAGACATCAATTCGAACGCAACGGTCCGAGGTGAAGGTTTCGACCTTGACCATACGTGTGGTCAGGATAGTACTGATTGAATTCGAGTTAGATAGAGGGACGAGCGAATGGATGAACAACAGGGAGCCTTTCCTGCAGATATCGAGCCACACCCGCACAGGATATTGAAGTCGAACTCGCATCGTCCCTAAACGGGACTTGATCAAAGAAATCGAGCGACGGCAGTTGTGTGAAACGAAATATTCAGACGGTCATCAAACGGGAAGAGGAAAGGACAGACCTGTCTCGTGGATGAGCCACCTTCCCAAGTTTCTTGAAATATATTCGCCTTGAAAGGAGTATCTGATATCAAATGACGGCTTGAGCCAAGGAGTGAGCGCACGGGTATAGATCGAGTTCAATGCACTCATTGAGTCGCTGGAAAGGCACGTGGAATCTAATTGAGGATGATATCAAGTCCAGTAAGCTATGCTACTCACCAAGTTCGGGTCCAACAGTAAGTGCGAACCCCTTTGAAGTTGGTTCGTCGGTTAAAGGTGGGCGAGTTGTCAAGAAGATTATTGGCTTGGAGACGTCGAATTAAGAAAAAGGTAGGAGCCAGGATATATATTTGCGGAGTCTAAGGGTATCATGCGAAGAGTGAGCCCCAAATCGTCGAAAGAAATGAAGACGAACGTGAGATCTGAACCGTGGGAACGCCGCAAAAATATTCGCAGCAGTACAAATTCTGCGAGTCCGAGGTCGGGAAAAGCGGTTTAAATATTTAGAGAGGGGTGGAAATGAGAGGTGAAGAGAATACCTCGTGTTAGGAGAACGGAGACCGCATACATGCATTATATAGGGCGTATGGTGGAGCCGGCAGGGGTCAAACTGCAGTCGGATCGTTAGTAGGTCGTCGGAAAGCATGGATTGAGTGGAAACAATGAATACCTTGCGAGGACTTGGAGAACGACGAAAGACAAGGAGAAAACTGCATATGTGCACTTTCAAACACGCCCGAATGAGGAACCAGACTAAACTCGATTAGTCTACCGTGAAGCTTTCATGGGAGTTGACCAAGGAGATACCTTGGAGAAGAGATGTATGTGAAACAAAAACGCAACATAAGTAACACGAGAGGCTGGAAGGAACTAGCTCAACTGCCAAATCGGCAGTTAGTCAAATTCAAGTTGCTCCCCAAGTGAACTACTGACTGGGAAAGACTCGCGAACGACAAATGCCTGTGCTTCAAGATCAAGATCTAATGGGTTTTTCCGCAGCTGTAACCTCAACCTCGGCCCACTCGTATTCGACACCTCGCACGACGCCGGCGGGCACTTCCCCGCGTACGAGAAGCCGCACGCGCTCGTGGGTGACTTGCGCGCGATGGTTGCCAAGGGCGGACCGGCGTTCGGGGTGGTATCTGGGAGGGAGGGATGAGATGCACGAAAGTTGGTTGGTTTTTTTGTTACATAAAGAAATGACCAGCGGGGTGGAGTAGCGTCTTGATTGAATTCGTTTTTTTTTCGATCTTCTTTGTTGAGCTTTGGTTGAAAACGAGGCGTGGACATAGGTTACTCTCGGTCCAAGCTCCACTGTCGGATATCCCCGAGCTCGTGGCTCTAATTCATTATAGTGCGACCAACCAACTTTTTGGAATCGACATCGGCGTAACGTTAGTTGAGGAAAAAACTGAGGCTGGAAGGACTTCCCTCTCCCTCGATTTCAATGGGATCGTGATTCCATCAAGTGCTGGATAATGTAATGCAAGGATCGGTGTCTCCCGCCACCTCCAACGACCTTGGCAAATCCCGACAAAGTGAGCTCATGGGGTTAGGGTTAGCCCCAAGCACCGGCCTGAAAAAAAAAGCCCCAGAACCCAAAGTAATTTATAGCTCCAATCATTCATTCCCCGAATTCGAATTATTGAAATCCCCCAAGTCCCAAATAATCATGCGTACCCAAATTAGTTGTACGAGGGCTAGCGTCGACCGCCAGATAAATGAGCCCCCTGAACCCAAGTTGACGACTTTCGATCCTCGAACTCGAATTAAATCCCCCAGAGCTCAAATAATCATCCGTACACCCTCAGCACCCAATGGTTGAACATGACCAAAGGCGCGGATTGCCATCGATGAAGAAAAAAGCCCCTGAACCCAAGTTGATCCCCGAACTCGAATTAAATCCCCCAGAGCCTAAACGATCAGCCGTACTCCGCGGCACCCACTGGTTGAACATGACCAAAGGTTCGCGATGAAGAAAAGAGCCCCCTGAACCCAAGTTGATGTCGGACTCGAATTAAATCCCCCAGAGCCCAAATAATCATCCGTACTCCCAGGTACCCAAATTAGCTGAACGGCCGAGGTTAGGGTTGGCGTCGAGCGTCAACAGGAAAAGAGAAGCCCCCTGAACCCAAGTTGATGACCGAACTCGAATTAAATCCCCCAGAGCCCAAATAAGCATCCGTACTTCCTCGGCACCCACTGGTTGAACATGACCAAAGGTTAGGGTTAGCACCGATGAAGAAAAAAACCCCTGAACCCAAGTTGATCCTCGAACTCGAATCGGATCCCCCAGAGCCCAAGCGATCATCCATACTTCCCCGGATACCCAAACTGAACGGCCGAGGTTAGGCTTAGCATCGATGAAGAAAAGAGCCCCCTGAGCCCAAGTTTATGACCGAACTCGAATTGAAACACCCAGAGCCCAAATAAAGATCCCTCGCAACCCCCCGGAACCCAAATCACAATGCATGCCGGAAGCTGAACTAACTCCCCACTTGAACTCGAATCTGCCCCCAGAACACACCCACAGCCTCCAAGGCGATGTCATAAAAAGTCCCACACGAAATCGAATTGCCCCCAGAACCCAAATTTGCACCCCCAGAACCCAAATTTCTACGCCCACAACAAGAGGATGTCGCGTTGAGAATACCCCCAGACGAGAAAATGTCCCCCAGAACCCAAAATGAGCGGAAATTCAGTGTGATGCATAGGTTGACTCTGTGAAGCGAAATCAGAACGCCGCAGCAGTAAAGCTTACCTTTCGTAACCTCTCAATATCTAACTTTGCTCGACTGCGGTCAGCCGCCTGATCTCCAAATGGCACGATTGACAGAAGGTGAAAGGTGTTTTGGTTCGCCCTCCATGCAACTTTGCTGTAGCCCTCCGAGCCCATATGAGTGCCTCCCGAACCCGATGAAATAAACGTACCCCGGGCCGAAATAAGCCCCCAGAGCCCAGAATTGACGGCAGACTAAATCCTGAACCTGCAGGACAGTGCGAAAAGTAAAAGATGAAAAACAGGTTTGGAAAGTCGAACAGGAAGAATTCTTGGTGCTGTGGTGTGGACGTTGGATTGGACTGATATGGCTGTCGCGCCTGGTTTATCATGTCTGTACCTGGAAACAAACGAAGCAAAAAAATAAAGGATGACAACACCAAGACATCGCCTTTTGAACACGACCTATAGACAACCTGAGCATAAGTTGAGTGATGGGCGTCGTGCAACAAGTGGAGGAAGGGAAATGTTATAATTACCAACACACTGACTGCTAAGAATGAGGTTAGCGTCTATAAGACAATTGAAAATCAAGGCGATGAAATATCCACCGCGTCCTCGGAGATGGGATCGAGCCGACTACAAAGGCCATGGACCTGACGGAAAACAGGATCAGCGACTACAGGACCATTCAAAATAAGGTGCGTCAATAAAGTTACCAACCGCCCAAGCCATGGGTAATCCCCCAGAACCCAAATAGAATAGCTCATGGCTGCCAACTCGAACTCGAACTCGAATACCCCCAGAACCCAATAGTTGTGCCCCCAGAGCCCCAAAAGTATACCCCCAGAACCCGAACAATGATGGCTTCCAACTCGAACTCGAATGTCCCCCCAGAGCCCAAATAGTTGTGCCCCCAGAACCCAAACAGCCGTTCCCCCGGAACCCGAGATTAAAGTTCAACATGTATACCGCTGGTTGACTCACCAGGACCTATAAAATTATTGGCCATGGGATAATCTGACTGAACAGCAAAAAAAGACGGGGGCATAAGGTGTAACTTGAAGAGACGAGTGTTTAGCGAGTTGTCTCGACTTCGTCCCGGGAGAATAGGAATGCTGAATGGAAAAAAAAATGGAAGTGAAGACACGTTCAAGCTTTCTACGTACCTGTTTTGGGTCTGGGATGAATATGTATTATACTATACAAGGCTGCGATACGCTGGAAAAGCGCGCAACGTTCATGATGTGATCGAGGTTGCTTCTCAGTCGCTGGGTAGTGGTAAGATTAGCGTTTGTTCGAGCAATATAGGGGAGGGAGAGGAAACATGCGTTCGTAGGGACCTTCATCGGGGTTAGCTACGTCCCTCTGGTCTTGCGACGCAAGTCGCCAACAAGATGGCCGGAATGATGAGAATGGACTTTCCTTGACAGTTGCTGTCTCATAACCCGACACTGTATTACAGTGCACCAAAACTACTCAGGTCAATCAGCCTAATAATTCATCAAGAAGATGTAAAATGGCACTGACAAGGATGAAGGCCATTGAGGCTACCAACGGATATAAGTCCTTGGACGGAGGAAATTAGTCAACAGTGCAGCAACGGTTTAGACGACAGTAAAGAGCAAGAAACACGCTCCTCGCGACCTTCATCGGGGTTAGCTACGTCCCTCAGATCTCTCGGAGCGGCGGGGGCGATGGGGACACGAATATCACTCGCCTTGGAACGGAGGCCAAGCGTGTCGCAATGAAGGTTGGAAGCATTCCTCGGAAAGGCGAGTCAGTCATCGAGAGTAAGGGGCAGACATCGTAAACGGAAACAAGGTGGAAAGGTAGCTATCAGGATCTTCCTCGGGGTTAGCTACGTCCCTCGGATCCGCAAGACACCGTTGCGCTCATGTACGAGCCGCGGAAACCCAATTCGGACAAAAAGTATGCACTTGCCTCGCAATCAGACAAAACATCCAACGAGAGTGTCGGCAAGTTAAACAGTTTGCTGATCCCTCGCTGTGAGCGGAGGGGATTCCTGAGAAGAGAAGTGGTCCAGGGATGTGCCACTTATCCACCCCTATTCAATCACCGCTTTGGACCCTGCACCACAATTGTCAGAACCGAGGAAGCAAGACGAGACAGACTGCGGGGGGAAACTAACCGGCCAGTACCACACTACGTTTTCTTGGGTAGTAATATCACGTTCAAGAGGAATTGGAACAATGTGGGAGGAGGGAACGAAGGTTGAGACGACAGGAGAGGTGCGGACTGTCTGAGACACCCGAAGGCAAGGGCGTAACCAGCGGAACCAAATGTCTCGCCCCCCAAAAAAATCATGTCTCGCATTGGCCCGATTGGGCGGCAACTGAACAAGAGCTTGCGGCAACTGAACAGTGAATAAGACTCTGCGGCTGCGACGATACACGTCGTGTCACGTCACGTGCTTAGTCACGTATGCGGCGGCTGACGTTCCACTTTACTAAAGTGCGCACATCTTCAAGAGCCAGGTGTTTTTGAGCGACACTTTGTTCATTTCGGGGTCAGAAAGAACGAGGTGAGCGCGTAACACGTGTAAGGCTCCAACCATTTAGTTTTCGTTTACGGATCTCCGTAAACTAAACGGAAACGGTTCGTAAACAGTTTTAAAACGTTTATAAACGTTTATAAATGGTATATTTTTTGAGACAGAATCCCTCCAGCCACCGACCACCTGCTAACCCTGGGCTGCATTTATTTTTGATACTAGAGCCACTAATATGTTTCCAGAGTGCAGCAGGGGTGAATTCTGAAGTTGAGGGCTGCCAACTTGCCTGCTGGTGAAGCTACGGAATTGTAACAAACACATCAATAAACTCTCAACGAAGAAGCCCGGCCAGTTTTACCTTCATAAACCCCTCCCAATGAATTTCCTCACCTCAGCTAACTTTCCTGACACTTCAACTCCTTCAAAAATCCCGTCTCGTAGCTGTATAGGTGGTTATATTTTAAGAATCGTTTAAAACTGTTTACAAACATTTGTTTACCATTTGCAGGGGTCCGTAAACTAAACGGTAAATATAAACGGTTAAACCGTTTACAAACGTTTGTAAACGGAAACGGTTGGAGCCTTAAACACGTGAATGAGTCCAGCGGTAAACATCGCGCTGTGTTTGTCATTACTGTACTATTTCGACCAAATGTTCAGGTGACGGGTGACGGAGGGTCGTGAAAGGACCGGTGCATATGCCGGTTGACGTAAGATACCGAGTCCGGACAAGAAATATCAAGATCCCGACCCAACTAGGGTCATAGTCCGGACAAAATCAGTCTCTTGGCCAACGAACTCTGTTCAATCAATCCGGACAAGGTTCACGGCTGGGATTAAGTCAGACCGCAGTCCGGACACAGGGGTCAGCCGAGATCCAGAGGGCTATCGGCAAATGGGAGAGTGTATATAGTTGCCGTGTCTGTACAACAATGAAGAAGCAATGCTGATGTGGACAATGTGTGGCCCAGGACACAGTAGTACATCAAAGCTACAGGCCACTGTGGCACAGGCTTGTGAGTAGTTTTTTTTTGCACAAAAGAATCTTATACCAGTCGGAGCAAAGGGGCTTGGTTGCGGGGGTTACTACGCAGACTTACTACGCTAACACAGTTCAGAGGCATGGAAAATTTAATATAAATGTTGTAGATATAGAGGAGGAAGCCGATGTAGACGCATAGAGAGCATTAGGATTTTTTTCGAATTTTTGGGGATTTTTTTTGGTATTTTTGAGGTCTAAGCACGATCCGGACAAAATTTTGGCCAAAATCGAGGGTCGGAACATCATCCGGACAAATTTTCGCAACCCCTGCTAAAAAAAAGTCCGGACAAGAAGTTTCCAACTGGGATTTTTCGTATCAAACCTCAAACCGCATATGCACCGGTCCTGTCGTGAAATGAACAATTTTGGGATAGGTGACGGTGACAAACTGAATTTGCCGCCCAAATAGGCCTCAAAATCTTTGATCCGGCAGCTGCCGGATGTCCATTTATGGGAATTTGGCGTGATTGCCGAGAAATGAACACCTAGAAAAATGAACATCTTCGGTGACGGGTGACATGGTGGGATCATTTCGTCGAAATAGTACAGTAGACTGCCGGTTCTGACCGAGCCAATCGCCAGATACGATATCCAGTGGTAAATAATCAATGTCTTGTAAGAATTGCCTACTCGCGCCGTCGGCAATGTTCTCTGTTGTACCTTGGCGTTGAAGTACGTGATGAAAAATATTTAATTTCGTAGAAAATTGTCGTCTGGCAATGTATGCATCATAATGAACTAGAAAATCCCGAACACACCCTGAATCCTTATATACGCGACTGTAGTTCGCATAATCAAATTATATACCTGGGATCCACTAAGCACCGACGCGAACCAAAAGAAAACAACGGGGACTTACTGGTAGTACGGCGACGCATCGCCCATGTCTGCGAACGCCTCCATGTTTTTGCTCTCTGTCATCTCCCTGTCTTTGATGAAATTGAGGCGTCGGAAGTTCCAGGTCATGAAAAGAGCTGTGACGAATCTAGATTCCGGTTGCCCCGTGAGTTGGAGAAACCTTCAGACAGAAGTGGTTGGCGTACGAGACACAAAGGCATGCAATGGCCGTTCCATGACCAGGATGATATGTTGGCGCGTCTTGGGCACGGTATACAAACGAGGAGCAGACCCTAAGTATTTGAGTAAGTTCAAACACGGGAAAGGCACTGTAGCAAGGGACACCAACCCGCCGAGGTTGCCCAGACCAATGACCATCGCCAATACAACTGGCAGCAAATGAGTCCTCGACACTCGAGGAGTACAATCCCTTACCTGATCGCTTCAAATCTCCTCCTGTGTTGCTTCCGGCCCACGCAAGGACGAGGGCGGTGTTTCCAAACGTTCCCGAACATGCTAGGAACGCCGCCACGTAGCCCGCAGTGGCAGACCTTGTGGTGAACCTGCGCGTACATGAACTCAACAACATCCAATGAACATCCTTCAACCGCACCATATTGCATATCCAATAATGCCGAGAATAGCGATCCCGAGGATGTACGGGCCACTAGGGGAGGGAAGTAAATGACCTTAATCCACGCTTCTACTCAGCAGCGTAGATCTTACCGCATCTTCGTCTTGTCCGATATGCGCGTTATGATGATGGTAACGAGGCACGCAAAAACATAGGGCGGTGTCGACATCAGCTGGGCGTTTGCAGAAGAGTATCCGAGCCCTTTTATAATGGTGGGGACAAATAATGCGAAGCAGTACGCCGGAATAACGGTTCTAGGAGCCGGTTCATGAGAAAAAGAAGATGAAATAACAGAGAGACCGCACGTTAAGAAGAGCAAAGAGTAGAGGTACGAGTTGTAGTCCCCAACCGCCTGCCAAAAGAATTTCATCTCGAATTTCTTCGACAGACCAGCGGAATCTTTTGCGAGAAGATCCAACAGATAATCGCGCTCAGCAGAGGTGAGGAATGTGGCCTTCTCGGGGTACTGTATAAAGCTCCTCAGAATTGCGACTCCAAGAGAAAGTCAAAACCGCACGTCAGGCATGAATACGAAGCCGAAGACTGCGATGACGACGGTGACTGATTCGGTGTCAGCGGGAAAGGAGCTGAAACCACTCGCGCCGCTTACTGAGACCCTCTGAAGACAAGTGAGTAGAAACTAGACACCTCCGGAGACAGGACGCATACCTAAGAGAAAGATCCAACTCCACCCGTGCAGATGTCTGACTCTGGAAAGACGCAGTTGAACTGGCTGGAGCGTTAGATTATTTCTGGACCCACCCTTCCATCTTTTGGATGGCAAACGCGAGAATTCCTCCGAAAGCACCGGCCAACGTTGACGCACTGATGAATAGTCCCACCCGCTGGGCGTAATACCTTCGGGGATACCACTGCGAAAGGTAGAACGCAGCTCCCTGATGCCGACCTCAGCATCTAGCAGAAATTTTGGAGATAATTCGTACGGGTGGTAGACCAGCCTCAGAAGCGCCTAGGAAGAACCGGACAATAACAAGCTGTTGATAATTCTTCACGAAAGCCATCGAGACTGTTTAATAAATGAGATAACGAAGATGATACATAGGATTTGAACTCACACATGATGATTCCCCAGATGAACATGATAAATGAAACTGGAAGCAATGTTCAACAGGTCTCTGAAGGAGTTGAAAGCTTCTTACGCCAAAGATTAGGCCGGACTTTCTTGAGAACCATGTTACTCGGAACTTCGAAAACGCAGTAGGATACGAAGAACACCGCAGCACAAATGTTGTACTTCAACCCTGTCAGGTCAAGATCCTCAGTGAGACCTGCGATTTTCGCATTGCCTGTATCCCTGTGAGATGGGAAATTGCAACAACGAAATAAACCGCTGACCAATATTGGTGCGGTCAAGGAAGGACCAGAGGTACAGCAACGTGATGATTGGGAGAAGACGCCAATCCAATTTGAGAAGAAGGCCGCCCTCATCAATCTGGGGTCCGGGCATAGAAGTAACGTCCGCTGCGACTGAGGCCGAAGCCGTAGATTTCTGGTTGCTGATCACACTGGAAGACATTTTTGCAAGAGAGGGTCCACCGATGAACCATGCCCAAGTCAGCAGTCTTATAGTAAGATCACCGCCCGCTTGCCCAGGCACATTAATCTCGCGTATCGAGGAACCCCGGACCGAGGTATGATTGGTAGCGTCATCTGGGAAGCAAATGCTTCTAAGGATATGGAAGGATGAGACTGGCAGTACGCGCAAGCAACGAGTCAAACCCGAGCTCAACCCTGCCCAATTATATTACGAGGCGATAATATGGAGAGACGCGAACAGAGAGTCGAGAACTTCCGCCGAAACAGCGGGGAGAAGACTGGAACAGCATGCTGCGCTCTGATTCAGTCAAAGAATTCGCCCACAAGCGTCTACAAGCGCCTACACTGAGTACTTGTGAGTAAAATTCCTTCAACTTGAAATTGCCTCACACTGGGCTTTGAGGATAACTAGTGGTATGGACATAAATTCCCGATTTTACATAACGCGTTCCACCCGTCGTTCAAATTGGGCGAGGATATGCTCTTCTTTGATGGTTAGGTGTCAAGAGAAGGAGCCGGCAGTGCCGGCGACAGTAACTGCCGATGGGAAAAATCTCATGTCGTTGCTTGCTAACCGATGTCACAGGACTCTCGAGTTCCCACAATCTACGCAGTCTCGACTCGGAGCTCGGGGTGATTCTTGAAAGCGCTCTCCGATTCTGACCTCAGTCTTTGCACACCAAAATGCCCTCAATCCATCTCCCAGAGTTCCCTAACAACGTCCCTACTCACCCGTTGCTGGTCGTCGACTATTCCCTACTTGTTGCAAGGGACTCGTCCGAAATCGAGAAACTCTGGGGCGCGGCAACAAAGCTTGGTTTTTGGTAGTAGGTAGTGCTGTTGGCAGAAGTCTGCCAATCTGCCCGGCAGAATGGCAAAATGGCAGGCAGAATGGCGAAATCAGACCCCCCATGGCAGAATGCGGCAGAATCTTTCTAATTTCACGGGTAGGTGCTGGTCGAGGGCAGAAATTTTAATTTCCCATTGTTCGTATACCATCAAGTATGTATTCCTTAATGGGTACTTCATTCCAACGAGATTTTTTCCCCTGTACCATCCATGTCCAATCTAAAACCTGGTCTGTTCCACATGAATCATTTTGCTCGCAGTCCCCCCGAAAACCGGGGAATTGAACCACCTCAACTGGAAGTGCACAGTTCCCCTGCCCGATGGCAGCGATGACGGCGAGATCAATAACTTAAGGCTTATCAAGACCTGGATAGAGCCATCGAGGACGAAGAGCCCGCTGCAGCGCGCCACCAATCAATCCTCAATGTTGCCTCAATGGTGAACTTGTTGATTTTATTGAATTAGAGTGTGTTGAACATGGAGAAGCTATCACAGTGAAAAAAGACAATATGGATGTTGTTGGGGATAGAGGTGCAGGAGGTTGGAGCATTGAGGAGCTCATGGGCCAATAGAAATGCCGAGTTTTGACTGTCATTTTACATGAAATTACAGAAAATAAATCTGCCAATTTTGCCGAATTCTGCCCTGCCATTCTGCCATTCTGCCTGGCAAATTAGACTGGAATTAATTCTGCCCACAGCACTAGTAGTAGGTCGCTTCGGTATCTCATCGACTGATGCTGAAGCTTACCCTAAGCCTCAAAAATCACGGGGCTGATGACTTGGTGGAAGGGATGTTCCAAATGGCGGCTGAAACGATGCGTTTACCAATGGACGAGAAACTCCTCTTTGAGCAGGGCGATGCCGGTAATTCCTTTGGGTTTGTGCGCCCATGCCATCTGCTGCGACGGCGATTCGACGTTCTCACAGATACAAAGCCGCCGGCGCCAATGCTGTCGACGCGACTGGCCAGCCCGACACCGTCGAGTTCATCAATATCGCGAAGGACGACGCCCTGGCCTGGCCAAAGCAGGCTCGTCGCGCATATCCATCGACCGTGAACGCCCACATGTCCGAATCCGTCACACCCTTCGTGAAGAAATCTATCGAAGTCAACGATACGCTTCTTCAGATATTCAACGACCAGCTCAAACTACCTCCTGATGCTATGAAGAAGAGACACTTGTTGGAAGAGTACTCCGGCAGTGAAACCCGCGTGATCAAGAATCCTCCTTCTCCGTTTTCACCTCTAAAAGTGGCCATTGGGGCCCACACTGACTTCGGAACCCTATCTTTTCTGCACAACCGGCTCGGAGGGTTGCAAGTTCTTGTCCCCGGCTCCGAGGATTGGCAATATATCAAGGTTCATTCTCATAGCGTCCCTTTTTGGTGAGCCACTGATGATATTTCTTCAGCCCATTCCTGGCTACGCCATCTGCAATATTGGAGACGCATTGGCTTTATTCAGTGGCGGTATCCTTCGATCCAATCTTCACCGTGTCGTGTTTGTGCTTCATCCCTTTACAATTAATTCTGAGCGTTGACCCTCTTATACAGGCCTCCTCCAGGCGCTCAATCTCAATTTGAACGCTGGTCTCTGGTTTACTTTACCCGTCCCGGAAATGATGTGCAGCTTCGTGCACTTGTTGAGGACAGTCAAGAAATTGCTGAGGCCGTCGCTCGCACACCAGACAAGAATTTTGAGACGGGTTGCACTTCCCTCGAATGGTTCACACGTCGGATCAAAAATCAGAGGATGAAGAATCGGACGGTTAGCCCGTGGAGATCCGTGTCTTCTTAGGCGTCGAACTCACTAAAACTTCAGGGCCCGGAAACTTGGATGAATAGCCGCGGGACAGAGCACCGGGCAAACGCCACTTGAAGTTTTACTAGGAACACGCGATGTAAATGATATACATGTACTACTCGATTTTCTATGCTACTTTTTCATCATGACAGAATCCATTTGAAGGGTCGACATCGGACAAGCACTCCTTCGGAAGATGAAACACGATCGGGTGATAATTTGGTGAGCCTGGACGACCTCGGAACGTCCATTTGGAAGCATACGACAGCCGAGCTGGATTCGGTCACGTCTTGCATGTGTGCATCAAGAACCCAATCTAGGCAGTGTGGGCGCGCTTTCGAATGTCTCATTTAATTTATGGGAACAGGACTCAACACCATGATGAGATATCAATATCCAGGCGTACAGTACGAACGAGTCAAGACTTTCTTCGGTCGGTGTCTAATAGGTAAACTAGATGTCAATGGTTTACTTCCCCACCGATGTATAACAGTCGGGCCCTGTTTTTCTCGGATTTAAGCTCGCTCGGGTGCAGACTTGAAGCAGCTGTTCCGTATGGGACGGGGTTCCTGGTTGTCCTTTTTTTGCTTGCTACAATATAGCATCTCGTCTAAGAAGGTATCAGTGGGTCCTGGTGGGTATCGTTCTACACACTTCGACACTTCATGGGACTCCTCACCTGAGCTTCTGATGTCCTGTCTGGGGTCTGTCGACGCATGTACGTACATTCAATCGACCGAGAAACTGGAGCCGCAAATCGTGATTTCGAGTTCGCCGCGTCCATCTCCAAACGCTTCTCCGCAGATAGAAGAATATTTAACGGAGAGTGTTTTAAGCCCTTCCACGGACTTTTTTCTCTCCCTTCCTAACCGATATGGCTGAGCAAATAAACTTCAACGCCACGATCGGCCCTGAAGAGGTCGGCGTTATTGTCGGCGCTTGGATGTTTGGGATGTTCACGTTGCAGGTATGTTCAACGTGTACCTCCGTCGTGATTTTCTGATTCCGGTCCACAAGGTCGCTGTGTTATGGTATTTGCTCTTAGCCTTCCGTTTCAACTCTTCCCTGAGCAAACCATATAATAGGGTCCTTGAGCTCGTGCATGTCATCTTGAGCTGCGTGGGCCTGTATGGTACGACTGTCACACACTTCGGCGACGGACCCAACGTTCTTTTCATCAATAAAGCGATCGGCCTGTCCTTGATAATCTCGGGTATGTCCTGGGTCATGACGTTTATCGATTTGCTTACTTTGCACCTCACAGCAACTGTCAGTGCGTAAATTAATTAGGCATTCCCTACCATGAACACTGAATTCGAGATCTCAGGGCCGGGCGTACAGGTCAGGGATGGTCCAAGGACAGCAACTCATTTACTGTCAAAGAAACCAAGGTCTTCTTTGCCGATCGCGTGCGCATTTTATCCGGTCATCTGCTGGTTCCTCTCTTTTGTACGCGCATTAAGTCTCCTAGGCGTGTGTGTTGCCACATTGGTGACACCATTCATTCCCGAATTCAAAGCCAAATGGGACTGGCTCTTGCTCTCGTCTATTCCTATCTCAACCAGCGTTGACGTCGTGGTGGCGATCTCGTTGTGCACCCTGTTGTGGCAGCGCCACACTGGTGTGTCAAATTCGAACTGATCCATGTCTCAAACTGAGAAAGCATGTAGTACTCAACAGGTTCTCGCACATTATATTATATATATTTTTCTTTCCCGTATTTCTCATAGTGATTAGACCATTGACTCCCTGCTGGCCTGGTATGTCCCATTTGCGCGCTATTGAGAAATGGCCTCAATCACTTCCAAAACAGGACCATAAATACAGGACTACTCACAAGCGCCGCCTTCATAATGATGCTGATATTTGTATGTCATTTCTTGCTCAAGGAAGCCGCTGACCCTTACGAGTGGTGAACAGTTCGTTACCATGGAAAACTTCGCCTGGTATTTTCTTTTTCCCTCGTTGGCTCGCAGTTCTGACTAGACAGTAAACTAGGTTGACGATGTTATTGGTCATCCCTCGCCGTAAGTTGCAAATATTCTGTTCGTTCTCATTGACTGATTGATTTTCAGTATTTGCCAACTCAATGCTAGCTTCGTAAGCACACACACTCTCATCCTGAACAGGAAAACTGACCAATTTCGAGGCTAAACTCGCGCAACAAACTACGCAATAATGGCAACACCCATCTCATCGTCAACGCCGTTCATTGATCCTCCGCTGCCGTGACGAACAACAATCGGAGGGTGAGAAAGTTTACAACTTCCGTGTCCTTTATTAATATTGAAATTCATTTCAGTACCCCACCGCTATCGCCATCGAGATGTCCCACACTCGAGAAGTTGTTCAAGACAACCCTTCTTCAGACATGCTAGATACGAAGGTGCGACGTTTCTCATTATGTGTTTGCATCTCTGAAGTACGGAAAATTAATTTAGCGTGATCTGGAGGATCAAAGCCAGGCCATGTAATCGCCTTCGCCGCACCAAAGGAGCCGGACTCAACGAGTTTTTTTGACAAATTTCCTTTTCCGTATCCCAACACTCTTTCTTCAAGTTTATTTTACACATTACAGTTGTTCCGAAAAAGGATGAGACTGTCTGGTTTTTTTTTTCGCCCGTTCCCAATCAGGACATTCCTTACCGGGGTGTCCCGAGTTCGATCCCGGGTACTGACCCATTTTTTTTGGACTCTTTCCACACTCCAAGCTGAGCCTGTACTTTCAATTCAATGAAATTGGGGGAGAAACCATCAAAAGTGTTGTTTTTTCTTGTTTTGTAGTCTAAGAACAGGGACAATTATTGGTGTTTGACATCTTGGCTGTACTGTAGAAGTTTGAAAATGAACCCACATTGATTAGGCACATATGTTTCAGCCTATCTTGATCTACCTCCAAAGGACTCTACAGTATGATTACAAGAACTGGGTAGGAAGTACATTATTTTTTTCTCCCCTTTCAAAACTTGCTGCTGAGACCAAGACTATGTAGCAGAGAGGCACACAAAGCTCTCTTGGGAAATATGGATGTGCCCAGGGTCAAATGGGATGTGCTGTGTGCCAATCTGGCAGCATCCGATGCATTATGAAAATCGAACCGAGTCCGGGGATCGAACTCGGGACACCCCGGTAAGGAATGTCCCGATCGGGAACGGGCGAAAAAAAAATGTGATAGTCTCATCCTTTTTCGGAACAACTGTAAATTTGGGCTGTTATTTACATGGGTTGTTTTTTAAAAGGTTAAACCACGTGGATCCGTAGTATCACTTGTCACTTGTTAGCTCTCGAATTGCGAATTTGCGATGAGGTTAAGCATCGAAAATGCGATAATTGCACCCCGAAAATTTTCTTAAGGGTGGAAATAACTTAGAGGGATCTGGGAGCAACCGCCTTGCGGAAAACGAAACGTAGATATACGCGGATACTCACCTTCGAGTGCCTAAATAGGAAATTCTGATCTGCTTACGTGCTCTACCGATTCCGATCCCCTCTCGATTTTTTGTTGTCGTTGTGGTTCACGGCTTCACCTTAAGCCTCGGTCAAGCCCCGGTCGTGGATTTACTCGTTTTTTTCTTTCTGATATGCAATGTGTAGCTACTTGATCAGAGTTTCGACAGTCACACCAATACAGTCCTGGTTATTACAGTCCAGGCGGCAGCATCATGCGGGACAGTCTCACATGGACGTAGCTCGCATGTCATGAAACAATTAAAGTGAGGAGTGTCTCGTCATTGACGCAGTGGTCAAGACTCGGCATCTGCCAGAGTTCTGTAGGACATATGCTGTAACAAAAAATACTGGTGCCTCTAGCAAGCCATAAAAACATCACGAAAATTCCAAACCATCTCAACTCGCTACCCGATGTAGGCCTTCGTTCTGAGGCCCAAGGAAACGTACTCAACCAACTCTACATCGCGTAAAGTGCCAAGGTGGCCGCGATCAAGGATTTGATAGTGTATTCGGATGGTATCCAGGTGTTATAAATCCAATCAAGCACAAGAAAAAAATCGGATATAGTCGAAAGAATGGCCGAATGCACCCAATTGAAGTGTGGACAGTATAAAAATTTCCCAGTACTGATGGCTAGACCATGTCCATGGCAAAAGTGCTCTTCTTCCCTTCGCTCTAGTGGTTGTTTTAGTGTTGGAGAAATAAGATTGATGGGGCCTTACATATGAGGAGTTAAGCTGAATGTTGATGTCTATGGGCAAGTTTTCCGGGGCTGCCTGAGCGGCATGGTTACCCGAGTTCGGATTGTTGGACAAATGGCGAAGATGAATTGAGTTCCATTCACGTGATTCCTCCTGCATCCGTTCACGAATGTGTTGGCGTGTATTGAGTGTTGCGAGCAAAGAATTCATGTAGACTGTTAGCGTTGCGGTGCGATTAGCAAACAGACCTGCGGGTGGATTTCGACGCACGCTTCCCACTCAGGATGAGGCCCAGGAAAAACCAGAAAGTGTTTGGAATCGCCAAGAACTGGAGGAATGTCAGGAGCAATTATCAGGGCCAGCCATGCACTTGCCAAAATCATGTTGAGCGCGGCCGAGAGAGCAGTTAACATACCTCGATTCACAGCAATGATCATGAGTGTGTTCAGCAACGAGTTTGTCCTGAAAACAAACGCTGACTCAGACCCGTCAGCAATATAAGCGAATACATACGATTTTACTGTGGTTCTTTTACTATTCAATGTGTAACAGAGGCACACTGTAATCGCGACGTCGCACACCAGGGCACTGGCCGCCTGAAGGGTTGTGATCCTCTGAAATCGGCGTGAGGGTAGTTAGTGAGAAAATGATGGCCTCTCCACTTTGGTTTCATCAAGTAGCGTGAAAAGACCTATTTTTATCCTGTTGACGGCCGAGTTAACGACTGTTATCATGAACCACAATGTGGGTAACCGCTTACGATAGGACTGTCTGGGCTGGAAGACCGTCCACGTCAATTTGTGCGTTGGAAGGGACAGAGACGAAATGATACCGAGTCCGGCACCTTAACAGACATTTCCCGTTTAATATCAGTACTAATGACCTTCAAGTAACGCACCAATCTGCAGGAGAGCGAGAGCGGTCTTCAGGCCAGGGCCGATCAGGATGAGCACTTGACGCAGGAACGGCCACATACAATAAATATCGGCATGATCTTGTACTTGGGGCTCACTAGGACCACATGTAAGTGAGTCTGGACATGGCGATTGCGTGTTTCTCACGGGCATAGATGCAGTAGGCAAAATACCTAAAAGTCAAGACACAATTAGATCAGCCTGTAATGAGGCACTTGGGAAATGATTCAGACGTACATTTGCACAAGGAAGGCGGACAGATACTAAATGCATGTCAAGCTTCAGGTGGCCGGAAGTACTTTGAACATACCCCCGCAAGTAATTGTGCCTTCAACCAGACCAGGCCCAATCGTGTCAATAGATTTTTTGGACAGCTTAAGCAACCCACCGTGTCGTACGTGCGACGATACGGTTTACCACGAGCAGAGGGGGATGGTTAGTGTGCAACTTACCAAGTAATGACAGCAAGTGCCGGCAAATCACCGAAGTGGTCAATAAGGGCCCAGTACGTTCCGCAGAAATAGAACGTGATGTGCAGTGTTTCAAAGATCCTAGACCAGGATTATTATTCGTTGTTCTGAGAAGTGGCAGAGCACGGACAGGAGACATATGACCTAGAAAAGATAAATGTGGAGAGTCATTGCTAGCAGGGTGCTTACAATGGATTTAACGCCCCAGTGATCTTTCGTATACCACTGGTGGAAGTACAGGTACGTTTGTATGAGCCCCACTCCATAGAGGCTACTAGATTTCAGATAGACCAGTTTCCAGAACGTTTACTCGTACATTGAAGCAAGGAACAGGCACACAAGCCAGATGCCCATGGTAGAATCGAGGGGACTGGCCATTGCGGACTAAAAAAAAATCGGAGGTCTGGAAATTTCGCCGTTCGACCTGTCATTTAAATGGAGGTTTGTCGAGGACTTGGGTGTTACGAAACCTCCGAAAAAGCCAGGTATCGTTACAATCAAGAAGCCTGGGCGAGGAAGCCAACTACGTCCCTGCATATATGTGGGCGCGAGGAGGTTTACCCAATGTGGTAAGCCTCAGAAGAATGAACGGGGAGCTGGTAGGGATGGATGGGTCACCACTACATGAACTCAATGGATGACGCATACATGATCACTCACGACTTGATAATTGAACTGCCCAACCCTGAGGCCTGAGGCGCGAGATGAAAAACAAATATTTACAGAATTCGAATAGTGGGTCCAGGTCCGGGCATCTGGTACGATTACACGGGAGTATTCCAGCGAGCCCTAGTCCTGACGTAGACGGTATTGTCTGTCGCCAAGGGCGGTGTCTGTCACGTCAAGGAAGGCGTCTGTCGCGTCGACAGTTTCCGCCGCAAGACTAGGTAACGTAGATTCAGAGATATGCGCGGGCAGAAAGTGTCGATCGGAAGTCCTTGCCCTAATCGCAGAAGCTGAAACCATTTATCGGCGTTCGTCAAATCTATGGTCCAACAACGCCCGGGTGTTATTTCAAATTTGAATCCCAAGAATGCGACCTCTAAGGCACGGTCAGGCCCCCTGAGGCGATGGAGCCGCTGCTTCACGTTGAAGACGCCGTGCGTCGTGGGTCCTAGTAACCGATGTTTCCATTCCACACTCCAGATACGGGGATCTGAAAAATGAGCCGGGTGAAAGGTCCAAATCGGATGTGAATCAAATGTGAATTGTCGTCAACCGGTGCTCCGGGCCGGGTCCATCGCAAATCAACAACTTGCTAGCCCGGGCCGGGCTACACCGAGCGATCCCAAGAATCGCAGCATGGCAAAAGTTTCCAGCACATCGCAAGGCGTGATGGTCCAATTCCGAGTCCCATCTCACGATAACCCGCTCGGCGCTCCCTCCACGCTGTCGGCCAGTCGATGCACATGCGACTCGGAAGTCAGAGAACCAATTGTTCCGCTCCTAGAAAATTTCATATGATGAGAACTGAATCTGTAGCACGGGAGGTTTACGCCCAAAATCTACGAATCTTTGATCAGCTTTGAGAAAGGGCAGAGCCGAGTGCCAACTCTTCGGAAAATGTCTGGTGTGTCACGAAATAACTTCAAGTTGGTTTCATTTGGAAAGTTCTAATCCAACTAGAAGGTTCTGATATCCAGCAGTAAATTAATCAGGGAAGCGTGGCTTTGTGGGTCCGAGTAACGAGGCGGAGCATTCAACAAGTCCGGAGAAGCGAGGGCGCTACTTCACACCATGGCGAGTGCACTTTGCTTCTCCTGATACCGTCGGAAACCCAATGGTCAACGCTAGTGCATGTGGAATATATAACAACACCCTGGCATCTCTGAACATAGTTTTCGGTGAGTCTGCGGAAATTTCCGATATCTAATAAGTGGCATCGACGAAGTATGCTGCAATTTGTGGGTCCAAGCCACGAGGCTACCGCATGTTTGAATTGATGTCGCAGCTCTCCAAAACTACATCACTGCACCCGAACAAATGGAACCCTTAGATTGAGTCGAAGCCCGGGCTGCGGTTCTCTTCCGAGTGCCCGGCCTCAGTTAGCAGAGGACCCGTCACCCCCCTCAGGGCCGATCATTCATCTTCTCCGGGTTTAACATATGGCGTATATCCCACCCTGTTCCAGCTTCTGAATAAACGGCGGTCCTGGGTGAGACTGCAGACTGCTTCCCAGCTGATGCCCCATGTATCTCAACAGTATCTCAACCGATATCCGGTACAGATCGTTCGTCATAAGATATTCCTATATTTTATAATAATTGCATCCTTCATTCCCACTGTTCACATGCGTTCAATTTCTTTCGAAAAACGGGTTGTGACTTCGACAAATTCAACGATTTGACACTAGTTCACCGGCGCCGCCCAAGGCAAGTTCGCGTCCGTATCGAAACATTGAAAGACATCACGGTCCACTTTTCCGTGGAGTGTGTGTATCCTGATCACGCACATGCTTTGAAAACTTCCTTCTTGTCGAATCGTGTGTTACATGTAGCGAGGTACCAAAAGGCGGAGAGCCTGAGTCACATCTTTTGTAAACTCTCTGAAGGGTCACAAGATCACAGAGTCCAGAAATTGCTTTCCGCCGCCAAATGTGGGGAAGAAATAGAGAGATACACATGGTGATACTACCAGAATTCATCGGCCTTTGTACAACCGATAAGCTCGTCCAGTGTCGTGCTTGGATCCTCCCACATGACCTATGTTCTGCCGAGTCAGGATGGGGAAAACAGTAGAGGACAGAAAACGAACAAAGTGGTTGGCTCCCTCGATCGCCCGAAAGGTGATCGGAGCATTGGCCTTGGCAGCTGCCACATGTTCCTCTATGTTCCACAAAGCGAAGTGAATGTTCCAAGTAGTCGCTGTACCGTACATGTAGGCAACCTTTGTGCCTTTCCATGCAGCCCGAATCTCGGAGTTGAACAGTGCTTTGTTGACCAACGCGGAGATGACTGAAGCAAAGCATGGCTCTAAGACGATACTGTCGCATTTATCGCCCACGCTGAAGTCGACGATAGTGAGCAGCTCTTCGATGGGCATATCTTCATACGTAGCCTTTTTCGAAGGATCGGCGTCGCGGTAGTTCAACTGATCTGGGTCATGGGTGGAGAGATCGCCATGAATGTAATAGCTCGACACCCATCGCCCGAACGCGGGGCCACGGGTGGCGGGGGCAAGTTCTTGGTCTTGAAGAGGAACATACGCCTTGGGCGGGCTCGGAATTCCCAGCGCGTGTGAAGGGGGATCTATGGAAGAATGGTAAGACCATTATGTGGAACGGAAGAAATTGAGGGACCGTACCCCACATGATGATCGTTCTGACGAAAGATTGGAGTCTGATTTTTGTCTCGGAGGGGAGAGACAAGATAGAGGCCATTGCCGCCAAAGTGAAGGCATTTCCCAGCGACCATCCGACGAGGGCAACGCCGCCAGCGGATGGAAGTTTGCACTCCTGGATGATTCCGTCGACGGCCAGTGCCAGATTGACACCAGCTTCGTTCATGAGGGAAGTGCGTTCCTGGTCCGAGCCTGAGGCGTAGACTCCCAGCTCCTCCGCCGTATGAGGCGTGGAGCCCGGATATTCACGCCTGTTAATACAGACTAATCGCACTGAGTGAGTGGCAGCAAGTGGCAGAAGACGCTGAAAAACGCCTCAAAATGCGTGGTTGGGTATGGAGCATGACAATTGGGAGGGCTGAAGACGTACTGGAATGGTAAGTGTGCCCATGAACGAGAATGAGGGTCGTGTATTTTGAGGAACTACCAGGGGCCCCGGTATCCGTAAAGAAAAACTGGATGTCTTTGTCTGGGATTGAGATTGTGGGCATCGGGGAATGAGACTAGTCAACAGAAAGAGGCCCCGAGTTAATATCCACGCAGATAGTGCGAAGCGCTTGCAATTGCTGCCGCTGCCACGGAACCTTTTCTGGACCCACATCGGTCAGCAGTGGGAAGCACCGAAGAAGGTGTCCCAAGACGGCGAGGGTCGAGGGACAAGTTGAATCGAGGAAGGCAAAAGGAACTTCAAGAAGGCTGTGCGATCGAGGCACTAGGCACTGCCAGGCAGTATTTCCAACATAATACTTTCTTCCGAGCTTTCTTCTCCACCGCCGCAGATAGTACGGGCGAAGACGACATGCTTCTATGGATGTGGCACCGCGCCCCCGTGCACTTCAGGCAGTCAGACCAAGATGCTCTCTCAGCGATGTCAATGAGTTGGTCGAAGCTGGGCGAATCAGGCGTTGTAAGTTACTAAGTACGGCATTCAGCCGCCGCCGGTTGCTATCCGGCTTTCCGAGGACTCCCGGCCACACTGGGGTGAAATTCATTGATTCAATCGGATGGACGAGATGACCCAAAATGTCTCGGGATGAGCGAAACATGCGTCCTCTTCAACTCCGATCTTCGCGCATTATCTTCCGTTTCCCGTGTTTTTGACAATGTTAGACCCTTAATAAAATTTAAGTATACTAGCTATCGAATTGCGAATTTGCGATGAGTCCAAGCATTAAAAATGCGAGAATTGCGCTCTGGAAAAACTCTAGGGGTAGTAATTACATAACGGGGTCTGGGAGCAACCGCCTTAGGGAAAACAACACGTGAATAAATGCGGACATTCACCTTCGAGTGCCCAAATAAGAAATTCTGATGTGCTCTACCGGTTACGATCCACTCTCGTACGAGTGGTAGGGCTGTGTGAGGCCCCCCGGACACTACCTTGTAGGTTGGTCCGCTTTTTGCCCAAAAAATCCGCTGTTTTACTCTAAAAATTTCCGCCTCAGCCCGCTGTTTTACTCTATTTTGGACCAACCTCCCATAGAATTGCCATTTTTTTCTCTCCCGGGGTCGAAATTTACGTCTACTTGGCGTTATTAGCGAGCCTATTGTGAGTGCTGTCGTCTGTCATCGGGTCGCGCAACGCTTGCGATGAAGCCGCCGCCTGCCGTGGCTCACCCTGGCCGGAACTGAGGACTATTCTTCAAAAAAAAAGAAAAAAAATCTCGCGCAGAGCGCGATTTACTCTATGTCGGACCGACCTTGGCCGTTCTGAGCCTGTTTTACTCTATAAACGGACCGAGGTAGGGGTCATTTTGGACCGTTGATTTACTCTATCCCCGACATACCTATAAGGTAGTGTCCAGGGGCCTGCTGTGTGCCGTTGATTTTTTTTTTTTGACGGAACAGTACGGGCGAGGGCACAGCCGTGACAGGTGCACGGCTGTTCTCAACTTGATAAGAGCAGTTATTTTTGCCAATTTGGTGCCATATTCCTCCACAGCATGTGTGATAACAACTCCGGACTCTGTGTTGAACTTGACCGCCACACCAGTCAGTATACACAACAATTTGTCAACATGTCCAATTCAAGAGGCACGTGCACCCCTCAATAAACCTAACGCTTGGTCAGAGCTCTCTTATGGATTTTCCTATCCTCTGAAGTTAACGAAATGAAGAGCGGCATTAAGTAAAAGAAAGTTGAACACCAACTCGGCCATCACGTTTCGGGAGTTGCCGGTGTTTGCCGAGACTATCGTTACTGATGTGGAAACAGGGCGGAACAAGTATTTGACAAGGGATGAAGCCTCTGTTTTTGTAAAGGGCTACTCTGATGACAGGGCACACTTTCAAGTCAGAATGTGCCATTCTGAACAAATTCTGAAGGGGGAAAAAATGAGAAAATATATCAAATGACGGCCGTGATTACTGCCAGCACGGCCGTCATTCTACGGGCCGTCGGGATGAAAACCCGTCCCTCATTGATGACTGTGGAAAACTCGACGGAACGAGCAAGGCACCCTTTTCACGGGATACGTCGAACCATCTTACCCTACTGTCTACGCTCTTGACTTCTGTGTCGTTGTGGTTCCCAGCTTGAGCTTTACCCTTAAGCCTTTGCCGAAGCCCGGTTGTGGATCTATTCATTTTTTTTCGATACAGAAGGTGTATCTACTTCTTCAAGTTCTCAGAAGGCACTCCAATACTATCCAGGAGTTTCAGTTTTCATGCAGTGTGTATGTATATCCTGATCACGCACATGCTCTGATAACTTCCCTGTTGTCGAACCGTGTGTAGCGAGTTTGAAGGGTTACAAGATCATAGATTCCGGGGCGGCGGGAAGGGATGTATTATACTCGCATGGTCAACAACATGATTGATGAGTAAATTGCCTGGCTCCGTCAATGCGGGGAAGAACTAGAGATGTACATGCTTGACACTACCAGAATTCATTAGGCCTTTGTACAACCGATAAGCTCGTCCAGTGCCGTGCTTGGATCGTCCCACATGGCCTATGTCCTGCCAAGTTATGAGGGTGAAAATGATAGAGGAAAGCAAACGAACAAAGTGGTTGGCTCCCTTTATAGGCCGAAAGGTGATCGGAGCATTTCCCTTGGCCGCTGTCACACGTCCCTCTATATTCCACAAAGCAAAGTGAGCGCTCCAAGTGGACGCCTGACCGTACATGTAGGCAACTTTTGTGCCTTTCCATGCAGCCCGAATCTCGGAGTTGAACAGTGCTTTGTTGACCAACGCGGCTGTAACTGGAGCAAAGCAGGGCTTTAAGATGATACTGTCGCATTTATCGCCCACGCTGAAGTCGACGATAGTGAGTAGCTCTTCGATAGGCATATCTTCATATGTAGCCTTTTTCGAAGGATCAGCGTCGCGGTAGTTCAACTCATCCGGGTCATGGGTGGAGAGATCGCCATGAATGTAGTAGCTCGATACCCATCTCCGGAACGCGGGGCCACGGGCGGCGGGGGCGAGGTCTTGGTCTTCAAGAGGGAGATATGCCTTCGGCGGGCTCGGAATTCCCAGCGCGTATGAAGGGGGTTCTATGAAAGAACGGTAAAACCATTATGCAGAACGGAAGAAATGGAGGGAACGTACCCCACACGATGATCGTTTTGACGAAAGATTGGAGCCTGATTTTTGTCTCGGGGGGGAGAGACAAAATAGACGCCATTGCACCCAGCGTGAAGGCATTTCCAAGCGACCATCCGACGAGGGCGACGCTGCCAGCGGATGGAAGTTTGCACTCCTGGATGATTCCGTCGACGGCCAAGGCAAGATTGACACCAGCTTCGTTCATGAGGGAAGTGCGTTCCTCGTCCGAGCCTGAGGCGTATACTCCCAGCTCATCCGCCGTGTGAGGCGTGGAGCCCGGATATTCACGCCTGTTAATACAGACTAATCGCACTGAGCGAGTGGCAGCAAGTGGCAGAAGACGCTGGAAAACGCCTAAAAAATGCGTGGTTGGATATGGAGCACGACAATTGCGAGGGCTGAGAACGTACTGGAATGGAAAGTGTGCCCATGAACGAGAATGAGGGTCGTGTATTTTGAGGAACTACCAGGGGCCCCGGTATCCGTAAAGAAAAACTGGATGTCTTTGTCTGGGATTGAGATTGTGGGCATCAGGGATTGAGACTAGTCAATAGAAATCGGCGCCAAGTTAAGATCCACGCAGATAGCGCGAAGCGCTTGCAATTGCTCAGCCGAGGTGCCGCCAGTGGCATGGGACGTTTTTTGCCAGTGGGAAGAAGATGTCGCAAGACGGCGAGGTTTGAGGGTCAAGTCTAATCAAGGAAGGCAAAAGCAATGCTGCGATCAAGGCAGAATTTCCAACATTACTTTTTTCAATACGGGCGAAGACGATATGCTTTCTTCCACAACGGCATGATGATGTGGCACTGTGCCCCCGTACACTTCATGCAAGCGGTCAGACCGAAATGTTGGATGATGCTTTGCCAACAGCGATGTTAATAAGTTGGTGTAAGGCTGGCGCAAAAGCTGGGAGTCGAATCAGGCAAACCCACCCGGTGTTCGCCGTCGATGGCGAGACCCGCATTATCCGCTTTCGGTTACATTCGGCTTTCCAACAAGGTCCGGGTACCAGCTCGCCCCACCCACCGTCCAGTTATGCCGGGGGGAAATAAAAAGTATGCCGGGGTGAAGATACATTCATTGATTCAATCGGATAGACGGCTTATATTATCTGCATCTTCTTCAGCTAGGATTTTCGTTCCGCCTGAACTACAAATCTGAAATACATGTTATTTCTCCTACGTCCTGTTCCTATTAATATACAAAGTACTAGTACAATCGATGAGAACTACTGCCTTGTCTTCAAGATTCTGGATCCGAAAATCCGTTCAGTAATCGCAGATCTTGGAGACCGGAGAATAATCACCTGATAGACATGGAGAGGCGAGTGCTGGTGGCTAGATCATGTTCACGGTGAAACTGGCCCTCCGATCTGTTTCCTGCCAGGAGTTTCAGCAATTTAACAGTTTTTTGGATCAACGGGACGTACAGAGCTGAAACCGTCGAAGGTGTTTACGCCTACTTTAGAGGTTGTTGCGTGTGCTGTGGCTGTCCCAACGGCAGGAGCTTTCGTGGTTGTGCTTTGAGCAGAGAAAGAAGGCCACCCAAGCGATTCTTGCTCTGCCGATTCACGAACGTGCTGGCGTGTGTTGAGTGTTGCAAGCAAAGAATTCATGTAGACTGTCAACATTTCTGTGAGATGAGGCAAGAAAAGACAGGAACAGGTTCAGCGCACGTTTCCCGCTTAGAACGAGTCCCAGGAAGAACCATAAAGTGTCTGGTATCGCCAGGAACTGTAAGAATGTTAGTGATCAGCAAGTACCAGGGCCGGAAATACGCTTGCCAAAATTATGTTGAGGGCGGCCGACAAAGCGGTCAATGTTCCTCGATTAACAGCCATGATCATCAGTCTGTTCAACAAAGAGTTCGTTCTGAGACTTGAGCTGAGCGAACCTAATCACTACGCAAATTGCGAATACGCACGATTTTATTGTGGTTCTTTTACTGTTCAGTGTGTAACAGAGACACACTGTAATCGCCATGTCGCATAAGAGAGCACTGGTTGCCTGGACAATGTTCATCTTCTAAAACTGATGTGAGGACAACCAGTGGGCAAGCAATGACGTTTCTACCTTGGTTCGATAGAGTAGGGTTAATCGACCCAATTCCATCCTGTTGACGCTTGTGTTAACACCCCATGGATCCCGATTAAAATGTGAAATCCACTTGCGTGCGGATTATACCGGCTGCCCGTTCAATGAATTTATGGGTTACGAGGAAAAGACGAAATGAGACATACCAATTCCGCCGCCTGAAATGTTCTTTAATCCAATGCTAAGCATGATTCCTAGACTTATTGACGCACCAATTTGCATGAGAGCGAGAACGACCTTCAGTGGGTGATCCATCGGAATGAGAACTGGACGAAGAAATGGTCACATACGATTACTATCGGCATGATCTTGTATTTGGGGGTCACTGGGACCCACTGTGAGTAAGAACGGACGAGCAGTTTTGTTTCGCTCACGAGCGTAGATGCAATAGGCGAAGTACCTGATGCACGGGATGAGCATACGAATGTAATAGCATCTTGGGATTGTCATACATCTGCACAATGAAGGCGGATAGATACTAAGTGCATGTCAAGTTTCAGAATAAACGGAAATCCTTTGGTCGTACCCCCCCAAGTAACTGAACCTTCATGCAAACAGTGTCAAGAGAATGGATTTTCCCGGCAAATCGAGCAGCTTACCGGATCGGACCTAGGACGACAGTAAGTTCTCAATTGTGATGAAACCGCTTCGAATGTGCTCACCAGCTGATGTATTCGAGCGCCGCGAAATTGCCAAAATCGTCAATAAGCAATGCATATGTTTCGTAGAAAAAGAATGTGATGTGCAGCGTTTCCACGGCTCTGTCAAAGGTCAGCATTACTTGTTCGCTCGAGAAGGGCCAGAGCACAGACACAAGACATATGACCTTGAATACAGAGTATCATTATGATTGTCAGGTCATTGTGCGCGGCGCTCACAATCGCTTTAACGCCGTGGGGATCCTTGGGGTACCACTGGAAGTACAGGAATGTTTGTGTGAGGCCTATTCCATAGAGGCTACTGGATGTCAGATACATCGGTGTGTTCGAAGCTTTGAGACGTACATTGTTGCAAGGAACAGACTCACGAGCATAATGCCCAGTGAAGAATCGAGGGGACTGTGCATTGACGACGGAATCTCAAAGTGCGAGTTCAGGGATGTTGCGGGGCAAGGGCGAGTATCGGCGGAAACGATGTTGTGCGAGGATGAGGACGACTGAGAAAGCTATCTCTATTAAGGACTCGGAAACCAGGAAAGGGGTTGTCTTGTTTCAATTTGCCGCGCGGTTATTAAGTAATCTGTAATGGACGCAACCCAGAACGCGGTTGTGAAGGGATTATAGCTGTTCCATTGGTTGTTGCTGCTGTCCAGTGTCATATCCCTCCATATTTTCGGAAGGCGCCTCTACGAAAGATGGCCCGTTTGATTCCATGGTTTTTTTCCAACTTTTGCAAGTCCGTCGTGAAAAAAAACCTCGGGATCGCCCAATATTCTCGTCGAGAACCGATACCCACGCGCTTGAACAGAATCAATTCAGCAAATGGCGTGGAGTTGGAGTTAAGGGTGGAAGCGATGTCCGGAGGCCGTTGCACAACAAAACCAAGCAGCACCATGTCTTTGCCTCCTGCCACCTACGATCCTCGGCGTGTATGCCTCAACCCGTTCCCTGACATCGATTTCGGAAAGCACCGACGTACTGTTGGCGTATACTCTGCGGGTGCTCTTGTGCGTCGTTTCCAGCGACAATGGTTCTGTATTGAAATTGTCTGCGCCGCAGTTTGCACTCGCCAACTGGCTCTTTCTCGATGCCTGCATCCTTTCTAAACATGCAAATGCTCCCTGGGGTCTCCCGGACACGGAAGCACCCGTCCACGTCTCCTTCGTCGACTGGATTCCCGGCATCTGCTCGCTGCTGGGTTTCCTAGTCATCAATCTCATCGACAAGGACCGAATTCGCGGCGAGGACGGATTTGGTGACTCGCGCGCTGTGTGGAGGGCACGATTGTTTCTTTTCCTCGGTTTCGCGTTGATGGCAGGGGGGCTGGCAGGCAGCGTCGTGTGTATATCTTCTATTTCCCCACACAGATATTAATCTCGTTTTAGACGGTGCTGGTGCTGAAATATGTTATGCCCGACTACCCAGAACAGTTCAAGTACTACGGCTATGCGAATGTGTCGCAGAATGTCGCTCTGATGCTGTCTGTTATCGTCCTTTGGATGGCGCAGAATGCCAGCAGTGAATATGAATACAACCTCACTCTGTAGTACAGTCTCGCTTCAATAGATTTTTTTGTATGCTGAATGAAGGAGAATGGCTTGTATCAATGCCCGTATGTCGGAGCATTTGAGTAGACGTCACAGTCTCGATTAGGGAATTTAGGATCTCCTCCCTTCCATCATCATCTAAACCTCCAAGACTCAGATTTTGGCTCAGATTGAACCCAGCGACCATTTCTTGTACGGCAGAAATACTACGACTCAATAGAAAGGAGTTTGGGCTCAGTTTTTCAACGGTGGAAGAAACGTGTCGAATTTCTCGGAGTCCATCTATACTGGAGGAAAACAAACCCCAATGTCCTACCAGATCCCGTCCAAAGCGATTCTGACCCCGGGCCAGCTGGAATATTTCCAGACGTGCCCCACGCATACCGAAGTCTTGGCTTACATTGACGCCCTGAACGATGCTGTTGTCGGCGTCAAGCTCAGCGACGAGTGTCCGCAATCCGATGTGCGCTGAGTCCATTTGACTCGATTTTTTTCTCACAGAAACAGGGGGTGACCGCCGTTCTTTCCATTCTCGACGCGGTAGAGGCCACAGCTCGCTCGATTCCGCCGATGGACAACGCCGCCTCACGCTTCGGGAACCCTGCATTCCGCACGTTCTACGACCGCGTTTACGAGGTGCGTGACCTTATATTGGGATGAACTATTGGGTCAACCCGCCTCCTCGCAGCTCACCCCGTCGCTGCACGAAACGCTCTCGATCCCAGCCTCCGCGCGCGGCGAGGTCGGGACGTACTTTACCGAGTCATGGGGCAGCCGAACGCGCATCGACTACGGGAGCGGTATGGAACTTAACTTCTTGTGCTGGCTGTGCGTATGTGGTGCTGTCCTGTCGCTTCGCCGCTGACTCGCCTCCTCTTGTACAGGATGTGCCTCGAGCGCCTCGGCGCGCTGCAGGCGAGCGACCACACGGCACTGGTCGTGCGGGTGTTTTGGCGGTGCGTGACTGCATCGATCTCACTCTGCTGTACCTCCTCATTTGAGACACCGCAGGTACATCAGCATCATGCGTATCCTCCAGTCGACATACTGGCTTGAGCCCGCGGGCTCGCACGGCGTGTGGGGCCTCGACGACTACCACTTCCTTCCGTTCCTGTTTGGGGCAGCGCAGCTGCGCGGTGCGTGGGTCTCTGTATCGGTTTCGCTCCTCCCTGAGTGCGTTTCCGCTCAGGCCACAAGTACATCCGCCCCAGGGCCATCCACGACGCCGAGGTCGTCGAGGAGTATGCGAAGGAGTACATCTACTTTGCGTGCATCCAGTTCATCAACTCGGTGCGCCCCCCTTCCTTCTCCCGTTCCTACTTCGAGTTTACTCACACGGCCACCAGATCAAAACCGCCTCCCTGCGCTGGCACTCGCCGATGCTGGACGACATCTCCGCGGTCAAGACGTGGGACAAGGTCAACACGGGGATGCGCAAGATGTACGCGGCGGAGGTGCTCGGGAAGCTGCCTGTCATGCAGCACTTTCTGTTTGGGTCGCTGCTACCGTATGGGGGGCCTGTTGTCGCGGACGCTGACGCGGACGCGGACGCCGATGGAGGCCATGGCCACGCGCACGAGACGTGGGGCGACTGCTGCGGGATCCCCGTGCCCAGCGCATTTGCGGCGGCGGCGGCGGAGGAACGCAAGGAGGGCCCACGGATTGTGGGCGAGGGGATACGGAGGGTGCCGTTTGATTAGTCGTGCTTCGGTCGTGCTGATTTGAATGACTATGCAGTTTTACCGGTACATGCAGTACGCATACGAAACACATGTTCCCAGTAGCTGATATCTAAAGCTAAAAGAAATTAATGTAATTAATCGATGAGAGTCCGTCAGAAAAAAAAAATGCGCGAGCAGTCACAAGACGCGCGTGTGACTTTTTGTAACTTTTCAAGTTTGCGCATTCTACTGGCCAACATCGGCGGCCCATATCTCCACAACCCCTCCACCAGATCGCTCTAGTCCACCACCGTTGGAATGAGCTCGTTCAGGCCTATCCTACCCCTTTTGTTTATGGTTGGTTGGAGCGCAGACCGTATGACAAGGTTCTCAAACTGCCGTTTGGATGTCGTGAGGGCCTGGCATCGGTCTGGCAGCTGGCTCGAGGCCAGGGTAAAGTTCGATACCAAGGGAGGTAATATGAGTCTTATCCCGAACTGTTCGTGGGTTAGCGGAGTCGGGTTGGTAAGTAGGTAGGATTACACGGCTGGTCCAACTCATGAAGGCCGCCGGTTCCAGGGATTAACCCGGTGTACACGCATTATTGTACCAAGTTGGTAAGTAGCTACACCATCTTCAATTTCCCGGGGCCTTCCTGCATTATCCCTCCAACCGAATATGCCGCTTGTAGGCAGACTGGTAACGAGTCTAGGAGAGCGCTCTTTCACCTCCTCCCAAGCGTCCAACTCCTGAAGCTGAAGGCCTCAAGGCCTCAGAGTCACGGTCAAGGGAGTTTTCAGCGGCGTCCCAACGGCGTCCCGCCGGTGGAGTTGAAGAATCGATCGGTGATCCGAATCTAAACCCATACCCTGGATCACCGTCGGCTGTTGGCTGGACCTACTGAGAATCACTGGCCCTAATATATATCGGTTGATTCGCGTGAATGTCCCGTACTTTTCCTCCTCTCCCCATCCATGTCTCCTCGGGTTTGGTTCAGTAAGTTCAACAGCACTTGATTCCAAAATCACTGTGCTTACCCGTCATTCCAGTCACTGGCGCCAGCAGCGTACGTCGATTGGATTTTGTCCCTGCAGGGTTGTGCTTACCGTTCACAGGGATTCGGCCTCCTTATGGCGGAGAAGGCCCTCGCGAACGGGGATAAGGTAGTCCTTTTCAAGTTTACGAGCTTTCAATGCATCTGAATTCTTCTGGATTTCAAGGTTGTCGCGACCCTTCGGAAGCCAGAAGTTATTGCTAGCTTGGCCGCGAAATATACTAAAGAGCAACTCATCGTTCTCAAACTTGATGTCACCAAAGTGGACGATATTACTGCTGGGTTTGCCGCCGCAAAGGAGGCATTTGGAAGGATCGACGTCGTGCGTTCAATTCTACACGAAATGCCTTTCTTCTGCGTCTCAGTTGATTACTATAGGTCTTCAATAATGCCGGCTATGGTATCATCGGCGAAATTGAGGGGACCAGCGACACAAAAGCCAGAGACTTGTTCGAGGTACAGCCGACCCCCATCCAAGAAGAAAATTGCCTTGCTAAATGATCTTCAGGTCAACTTCTGGGGTGCAGTTAATGTTACCAGGCAGGCAATCACTTTTTTTCGCGACGTTAACAAACCTGCCGGTGGTCTACTCATGAATATGAGTTCCATGTTCGGAATTGACGCACCGCCGGGGGCCGGCTTCTACGCTGCTACGTACGTGTCGGTTCTATTTCGCATTTTGCGACTACTAAGTTGAGATTTGACAGGAAATTTGGTGCGAGATACTCGCTGATGCCGTCAGCCTTCCACTAACAATACTTCCCAGCGCTGGAGGCGGTTACTGACTCCTTGGTCAAGGAACTAGACCCGGCATGGAACATCAAGGTGGAATTCCTCTGTTTTCGTTGCCACTGACCCTCAAAAAACTTGTTCAATAGGTCATGGTCTTGTGCCCTGGCTGGTTCAAAAGTGCGTGACGTCAGGATACCATAATTCGCCTGCTCATCACTTCCCGGACAGCCAATATGACTCTAGTCAATGCTGTCGTTGAGGACGTACATCCGGCATACGCGGGTAATCAGAACTTGGGATCGATGCAGGTTCGTTGACTCCCAGACCGTTGTGCTTTATACATTATTAACGTTTCGCTTCTATAGGTTCGAGCTATGTCAGTGGGCTTGATCAAGGGCGACAGTCCCTTGCTTCAAGACGCCGGAAAACTCATCAATAAATTCTGGGATTTGAGTAATTTGGAGAATCCACCGTACCGCGTTGCCTTCGGGGAAGATGCCAAGGTTTGTTACATAGCATCCGTTTTGAGTGGACATTCACTGAGTTTGGATCCTCAGGGAAGTTTCGCGGCCAAATGGACCGCTCTCAAGTCGAATTTGGAGGCCAGCGAGGAGTGGTCGAAAGACCTCAATTATTAGAATTTAAATTGGGGAATTTTAATACTAATATCGAGCCCGATTTATTGAAGGTCCCGAATATTTGAAGATGTGAAGGGCGGTAACCACAGGCACCTATTGTGCTCTAAGGATATAGGACTCAATAGGTTTATAGAGCGGTTTTCGCCGTTCCGTCTCTTGTTAATTTTAGGAGCCGAGCACATTTCCACGCGACCCCTCGGATCAACACACTCCGATTCTGCGCATGAGTGGTTTGTCACTCTGTGGGCACGTAGTACATGTAATCTTCTGAAACACCACCGGTATGTACCGGTCGCCAGGTGGTGTTAACCCTGATTTTTCGACGGGTCAACTAACGGAGACCAACGGTCCGTTATGAAATGATGACACCCAAATATACCTCCTCCCAAACTTGGAAGCCAGTGAGTTAGTTTTAATTCGGATTCCGTTACTTAGGTCTCCAGGTAGAGCAAATGCTGTTCAACGGAACTCGGCAAGGCAAAGCAGCGTATCAATACCGATACATACCTGGAGGATTCAGGAGGAAGACCTTCGCAACGCTAACCGGCAGATCCTAGACGCGAGAAGACATACTTAGCGGAGTAATTTTGAGATCGATTTTTTGGGGGATCTCGCTTGCGGGTCGGTGTGTTTCGGCGGCTGCTGGCGTCATTCCTCCGTTGATCGACCGTGCTCTGGCCAAGCTCTGGCCATGGTTTTTCCACGCGACCGTCGGTCAAATGTTCCGCCAGGGCTGCTAATATGGACGGATTAATCGCTGTGGGGCCCTGCCATAATCGATCTGCCTTTTATTTGATCATCTTTCGAAATTCCTTCGTTCACACTGTCCTTCCTCCCCTCCCTCGCCCTAACAAAAAAATATGTTGACCACCATCGATGACACCTATGGCCTTCTGTTCATTTCTATCGCGGTTACTGCAATGTAGGTCTTATCTACGCGATTAAGCACCCGTATATTGACTGTCGACTTTCTTTAAAGGCTGTATGGAGGTCCGTTAAAGCACATCGCACTGGCTATTGAATCTGAACGTCGGAAATCCAGCTGGAATCTTGCAGTTTTGGATGTACATTCGGAAATACCACTCTCAAGATCCGTTGGTTGTGAAGATTCTGGTATGGCTCGAGAGCTTTTGCAGATTTGTCGTTAACGTTTCCCGAGGTGGTCGCCGTCTTGGTTTGTGATACTGTTCAACAACTCTTGCTGTGCCATGCAGGTAGGTGTGTTCTATCCCGCATCAACGTTTTATTCAATCCGATGCAGTATACAAGTATTTGGGTGGGTGTGCCGATTGCATTGTAGACACTGATGAAATAACACCGAACAGTGTCTTCCATTACAGACCCATTAATTCTCGCTTCTGTGGTCGAGTGAGTGAACTGAATTCGATTATTCTCCTGTCCTGACTGGATGCCCAGCACGCTCATGATCGAGCTGTTCTTCAGCTGCGCAATCGCGACCATGGTGCAACAGTAAGAAAACTCAATCGAAGATGATACTAAACCCCACGTTTACGCTCCATAGATTCTATTGTTGGCGGATATACAAAAGTATGCTGACTCTGTGCAACACATTCGTTTCGCTGACAAACTTGAAGTTGGAAAGAGCGTGGCATTAGCAGCAGCCGTGGTAAGTATTTCTGTGCCAGCTTCTTCGCTCTAATTTACCTGCAAAAAACAGTCACTCGTTAGCTGGACATCATGTGGTAGGTCCTCCGTGTCTCACCGGGTATTCGTCACAAACGTTCTTGTCCACTTGCAGCAACGTTACTAGGCAAGAGCATATTTCTCTCGTTTCCAGCGTGAGAACTAAAAGGCGAATGTCATGCAGTGTATTCGGTCAAAGCGTAAGTAAATGCAGTACGCTGACTTCCAAGTGTGTCAATCATCAATTCAGCGTCAAGTTAACACTACTCGCCGATGTAATCAATCTGAAGGTACGATTAAGCAAGTCTTTTGTTTTCGAGTGAAGTTGACAATGGTTCAGACGTTGTCGATCGTTGCGAACTCCCTGTCCGCAGTGGCCGACGTGACTATATCTGTTGTTCTTGTAATCCTGTTGCATTCCGCCAAGACAGGATTCAAACGCTCGACAGACTTGATCAACCGACTTGTACGTACTAAAATGCATTTTCGCGGGCGCAATGCTAAAGGCGGGATGAAGATGGTTTTCACTTTCAATACTGGTATGCATACCGCATCAGGATTGCAAAGAAGGAGTCGGTATTGATTGTATTACAGGGCTGCCGACTAGCATTTGCGCTTTGCTCGCCACTATTTGCGTGCGTCTCGGATCTATGTCCTGTAATTTTAGGTTAACCACCTGACAGATTGCCGCTTTCCCGGACACGTTCCTTTAGTGCGTACTCCTACTCTTGAAGGCTCAGTGAATGAAGACGCATCGGATAGCATATTCTTCTTCCTGCTCTGTAAGTCATACCCTGATCTCGGAAGAATCCATTCTCATCTTGACGCAAAGTGGGACGGCTATATACCAACTCACTCCTGGTGACGCTCAATTCCAGACAATACATCAAATCTGCAAGCGATAAGTCTACCCGAGAACAGTATTCTCTAGAGAATTCAGGGCGCCCTAGAGTCGGAATCGTTTCATCCCGTTTATTTTCGGTGTCTGACCTCCATACTTAAGATGCCGCAAGAGGGAAGCTCCAGCCAACGGGACGCCATCACTGTCCGGATTGAAACAGACACCGTCTACTTCAACGTGAGAGGTTTCGGGTCCTTCATAATCGGTGGAATCTAAAAACTGATCCCACAGGATGTGAAGACCCCGCAGACCCCGCATTAGACCAGGACTATCATTTAGTGCCTCGTAATATGACCCGTACAATTTTTTTTTCGTTGGAAATTAAGCGCTTCAGAAACCTCAATCCACAACCGAGGGATCAGTTAATTCTCACGGTTCAATGCCGATCTGAACACCATTTCAATTCGTTCGTATTTCTCGTATTGGTTTGCTAGCAATGTATATGAGTATGCGTCGCCAAAATAAAGCTGACTATACCAATCCACTGACTTCAAGGCATCCCTGACCCATCCATGACCGAATTCCCGGTCAGGCCAAGACTTCAATGAAAACCGCTACCCACTCTGAATTATGGCCTATGCGGTGTGTTAGACAGGCCGCACAGACAGATTAAATATACGTTTTTTCATATTCACCTTCACTTTTGACCAGGGGGTTCGTTTAAGCTTTCGGAGTAGAAATTTGTGCCGGCCGCGGCACCAAGTACTTGGTATTCTGCAGGTTCAGCACCAGCCTGATTTCTCTCTCTTGTCAATTTTGTGTTTGGGTGCTTCTAATTTGGGTCCTGGGGTATATAATTGAACTGTGGGGGCGTCTAATCAATCAGGTTCTGGAGGCACTAAAGTACGGGGCGCGAATTGGCTCAACCATTCAGAGATTAGACTGACTGCTGTCGAGCAAAATTAGATGAAGAGACGACGAGAAGTTGCATAAGCATTACCGCCGCGGTTCGTCCTGATTTCATTTCACAGGCTCAGCTCGTGCGGCTTACTGAATTTCCGTTTATTTTGGGTTCTGGGGCAAATTCGAACTCGAGTTGGGACTGACGCGCATCGTCTATAGAGATTCAAGCTCCGAGGCTATTCTGAACGCCATTATGACATCCTCTTCAAGGTGGTAGGCGTATAATTTTGGGCTCTGGGGGTACAACTCTGGGCTCCTGGGGTACATTCGAATTCGAGTGCGCGTCACAACATGCGAGATACGGGCACCTCAACTGTTGTGGCGTCTGTTTATAAGAGACAAGAGCGCGCCGGGGCGCGGCACTTCGTCTCAAGTGCTGGAAATTGGAAATCGGCTTTTGAAAGGCTTGAAACTGCTAAATTCGTCGCGTCGTCGCGGCTGTCCAATGTCGATGCCGTTCTTCGGCGTCAACCCTCGGTGATTTCCTGTCGGAGTTCAAAGGCTTCGGCCAGACAGGCGTTATTTTTATAAATAGTAGAACTAGTGTTCAACTGCCGATGCCATAAGAGCGATCACATTCCGATTTGGGTTCTGGGGAAGTGGTTTCCGAGGGATGTTTATGTTAGACTCGCGCGCTCATTGACTGGGTCAGTCCGGCTTTCTCTAGGATATCTCTACTACTTCCCTCGGGATGCGTCTTTAAAATTGATTGGTCCACGGCTAGACGTGAGTTCAAACAATCTTCTACCCGATGCGAACGCACGTACGTAGATTCTTCGTCACACTCGAGGTTTAATGCTTGCACTGGCTCGTATCTAGCTCGACAATGCCTCGTTATGTGATTGAAAAGTACCAAACAGGGCTGCATTAGTGGTGCCACTATATATATATACGATAAGCTAGCGTGCCATCGATATCCGAGTCAAGCTTCTCTTCTCGGCCTCCCATGTTCTGGCTATCTTTAACCGCTATATCGTTCCTTTCCTGCCCCGTACTCTCTAAAAATTTGGGCCCTAGTCTCGACCAGAAGCAGCAGCAGTTGCTTCACGACCGTCTATTCCAAACGAACCTGCGGCGACCAAGGTGGAGTACGTCAATCTGAATCGCATGTAAAAATCGATGCTCAATTTAATTTTCAACAGCTGGAAGTGAGAATTATGACGTCCTGACATCCCTGGTTGCAGATTCTATGATCCTCGCAGGGCTGGGCGTCGATACGCTTGAGTACGAGCTCTTGCGGTGTCGTGGAATAGTCACTGCACGTTCTTTCCGCGTTGCTAACCTCTGTTCAAGCTGGGATCCCCAGTGGTGGTCGTTGAGCATCACTCTCACCAACGGCACCATTATCGGCGTGCCGACCACTGGATACTGGCCGTATTCCGGGGCGAGTGGGCTCGAAGGCGTCACTGCACCGTTGTTTGACGCAGGGAGTTTCGGCTTGCTATCGAACCAGGACGCGGACCCAAGCACTCTGAACGTCACTGGGATGCCCGCAGGAGGCGGCATCATCTTCTTCGACAATCCTAGTCCCACACACAACTATTCCGAACCAGGATACAGGCTTCTCGGGTAAGTCTGTCCGAAATCCTAGTGCGGAACGTTGACGGTCGAGATGCTGCGTCCGTATATAGAACGTCTCGGGATATCTCAGCATCGTCAATTCCGGAGGTGCGTCGAGAGCGCTCCCAACCTAGTTTGAATCAGAGTGATCCATTCAGCTGGGAAACCTTACAAATACGCACTGTCAAGGGACCAAAACGCTCAATTTCGCGGAGTTGAAGGAGATGGGCGTGGTGGGCGCCATTAGCTCCTGGGTGCATACCTCCGACGATAATGGTGCCTTGCAATTCCTCCCGAACAAGGGGGCAATGTTTCCCAATGGCACTGCCGCCTTGTATGACGTTCCTGCGCTTTATGTCGGGAACTCTACGGGGGAGATGATTCGGCAGCTTATTCGGACTGGCCAGGTGGCTAATGCGACCGTGGTCCTTCATGCTCCGAGCGACTACTTTCCGACCGAGACTGTCATAGGGCATCTAAACGGCACATTGGACACGAACGACACCATCATTATTTACACGCACAGTAAACCATTCCCTCTGGCCCTTCCGGTATTGTGGTTGACATTTAAATCATGCAGGCGATGGTCCCTCAATCATCAAGAAGAACGGTCAGATCCCGTCAGGGTTGTCTGCAAGCTATTCATCGTTCTGCAAAGTCCAATTCTTCTCCTGACCATGGCAGATACTTCGCGCAGCATCAGTCCTCAATAAGTCTGGAGTCAGTGACGATTCATAAGGCCGAGGAGGATTGGGGTTGAAGATACGTAGCTTTGTGATCACAACGGGCCACATGTCCGGCCACCACCTGGACGAATCGTTGTGGATGACGGAGAGACCAAACATTGTGGCAAACGCAAAATTTGCTATCGTCTGTGAACACTTCGGCGCGGTGGAATGGAAGGACGAGTACACGACAGGAAAACCCGTTTACACACCGACAGACGAACTAGAGCCCATGTGGACGATGGCGTCTGTTTCTCGTCGCCCGACACCCCTACCACTTTTGATGCCGTTTTTTCAGGAATGCTTCCGCGGCCAGCGACAAGTTCCACGCACTATATCTGGATGCGTTTGCAGGGACCCCGGAGTCGCTTCGGATGGCTCTGTTAACTCCGAAGAAATTCAACGGCACGCGTTCAACGTGGTAAGTCAACCTCCTGGCTCGTCGCTGCAATGCTGGAAACTGGCAGGTTTGGCGTCGGCGGAAGTGCCACGCTCGGGCACTCGAGCATCCCCACAATTGGGTCGGTCGATAAACTTTCACTGTCTACTTACCTCTCATCCACTCGCAGGATCATACCAGAACCAAACTATCTCTGGGCAAGTATGGTCGACGGCGGATGGAGCAGACTCGACTTGCCGACGGTAATAACGCAGATCAACGTCATCCTCAAGCTCATCAGCGGCTTGGACGCGAAATATGTGCAAGGAAAATGTTAGACTAGACAACTTTTACATCGGTGGGAAACCCAGTGTCGCTCGCTACGCAGGAAATCATTAGAAAGAGCCGCAAAACGTGAAGGCATCGTACTAGCTGCATAATGTTCGCCCGATCCGAGGGCGGGAGGTTGTTGATTTGCTCTGGCGTCATCGACAGCACGCCCATAATCATTTGCTGCATACACACGATGAGCACCACGTATCGAACAAAGATACACAGATACCCACCCGTTGGTCCTCGGGGATCGCGGCAAGAGCATCGGGTAACGCGGCTGCTGGCCGTGGGGGAGGTTGTCCGTAGGCAGCCGGGGGTGCAGAGTTGAAACCACCGTTATATGCTGGCGCGGCTGGCGGTGCGCGCCCGTAAGCCTGATTCTGCGGTGGATAGGCGTAACCGCCCTGCGGTTGGTTTTGATACGGATTTTGTGTCGGGGGTGTATTGGTACGTGAATTTGGTTGGGAATTTGGCTGCAGATGGGGGGGAACGGCCGAAAGAGGAGCCGGGGCTGGAAGAGGAGCTTGTGCTGCTTGAGCGGCCTGAGCGCCAAAGTCGGATAAGGTTTTCTACAGCACGTTCAGAAAAAAAACCATCTTGTCTCAGATGAATATGTATACTTGAAAGACCTCAAAATTTATTGCGTTCATTGACACCATCAGCGTTATAAGGGCATAGGCTATTGGTGGTCTGTCGTTCAAGATCTGGCGGGCTGCTCCGGGGGTGGTTTTCTAGCGTTTCTGGATGAGAAACAGATTATATAGCAGTATCATAGTACTACCTTCAATTGCAGAAGAAGCTCCAGGAGCTGTTCTGTCGCAAATTGGTTGGCCATCGAGGTGGTGGTTCGTTTGAGGGAGTGTGACCGTGACTCGTTTCCGATTTCGAATCGGGTTAGTCTCCCTGAGGCAGAGTAGCTCAATTCCTTCGAACCTTCGTGCCTCAGGATATCCTTGATCTGACGTCTGCTTTTTGATCCCGGCTCTTAACGGTTCCTTGATTTCAAACTCCGTTGATCTCACGTGTTGGCCACGCACAACCAAATACTCACCGCGTCATCCGTTCGTTTACGCGTCTCCGAGGTGTATTTCAGGCGGAAAAAAATCAAAGTATCACTACAAGAATGAATATCGCCATAATCCAGGCCTCAAACGATGTTTGAGAGCGTCAAAATGACCATTTGACTTTTATATCTTATTTGTGGCAGTCGACGAACATTTAGGATGCCGCAAAGGACAGTAGAAGGTCGGGACAACGACTCGAGGGGCCAAAAAATCTTTGAGTACGATATTGGGTCAAAAAAACCATAAGGACTATGATTTATGAGCGAAAGAGTCACATATATAGGTCCAAATGCAGAAATAAAATATTCGTAACCACATCGTAGATTCCAAACCTTGTAGATCTCCGGCGTAGGTTTGTCGAGTTTGACACAGTTACCACTTGGGGTGGCTAGGGTTGATGCTACAACGGACAGAAACCGAGCAATGGTCGGGATACTAGCCAAAAATTGATGTATCGGCTAGTCACTGTAGCAGCTAGCAGGATGTTCTATTGAGTCATTCAAAATAATAATCATTGCAGAATACTCACAGGATACCCAGTTCAGCCACCACTGTGTTCCACCCTCGTTCCTGGGGCCACCACGAAGCCCCAAGAACGAGGTGAGCACAAGGCACCGGATCGGTGTCCGGTCGTCGATTTCTGTCACTGTATCTCATCCCAGGCAAGTTTTCAGGGATTTAAATAGGTGGGGAGATCGTATGGGGCCGCCGGAGTTGTGTAAGGAAGGTGAAATGCATGGGTTCTTGAGTTAGAGGTTGTCAGTTAGTTTCGACATTGTGAGGCTGGTTCTTGAAGCTGTGGTGTAGTTTGAGAAGATCAGATAGTATACGGAGGGATTACAAAGTCATTCCACGAAGGGTTGGCCTGAACGGCTGCCTCGAGCCCCAGGATAAGGAAGAACGCACGCAGGGTGTGAGCGAGACTTCTTGTGCTTGTTAAGGCATTGTTTCGAGTCCTCCAGCCTAGATCTTTCGCACAGGACCTCTAGTCAGGACCCTTCGTCCGCATGAAGGAGGCTTTGTCCATTGGTGGGGAGGGACGTCGAGAACGGAGCAGAATATGCGCGAAAATGGCTGCTTCGGTATTTTAAACCCCGCTTAGAGGTAAATTTGATCGGAGATTGAAATGAGGCAACCGTTAAGGGTCACGCGTCAGAAAGCAGACGTGTATACCGTATCCTGAGGTTGCGAAGGTTCGACGGTTACACGTCTGCCTCCGGGAGACTAAATCGGGTCACGGTTTGTTCACGGTCGCTCCGAACTGCCTTCCATCGTCTGACCTTGGTCTGAGCCTTCAACCATGCTTGGTGACCGTCTTCCTTCTTATTCTAGCCCCTGTTGTTGATACAAAAGCTCAGTTGTTGGGTTGACCGGTGGCATTGCCACAGGAAAATCAAGCGTCGCCGATTTGCTCAAGGGGAAGCACATTCCTGTAGTTGACGCGGACATTCTTGCGCGTCAAGTTGTCGAACCAGGCACCCCCGCGCTTTCACAAATAGTCTCGTTTTTTGGACCTGAAATCCTCCAAGCCGACGGTACACTGGACCGCAAGAAACTAGGATCCATCATTTTCAACGACGAAACGAAGCGACGAAAGCTGAATTCGATCGTGCACCCGGCTGTGCGGCGGGCGATGCTGTGGGGTGTTCTGAAACACTGGATCCGTGGGAGCAAGTACTGCATTGTCGATGTGCCGCTCCTGATCGAAGGTGGGCTATGGAAGTGGGTCGGCACCGTCGTCGTCGTGTACTGGTGCCTACCTTTTCCTCGATAGGAATTTCTCGGCATCTCACGCGTCCTCAGTTCAGCTGATATCCAACTCACGCGTCTCATGCAGCGCGACGGTTCGTCTCGAGAAGACGCCTCGTCACGTCTCAACTCCCAGCTCGCCATCGCGGACAAGGTCAAGTATGCTGACCGCGTCATCGACAACTCTGGCTCGCTCGTTGATCTGGAAGCGCACATCGATTCGCTCGTGCAGACTCTCGATCGGCAGGCGGGCTGGACGTGGAGGCTCAGCTGGCTGTTCCCGCCCTGGGGTTTGTTATCAGCCGTGTGGACGCTCGCCTCGAGATCCCTTTCGCGCTCAATCAAATTGAAGGATGCTTGATTATCTTGTCGTTTGTGTGGCCAGTTTGGATGTACGCTGTTTGCAAGAAGCCGGTGTGAAGCTACTAGTCGATTCTAGAGGCTTTCGTACTCGGGCCCTTGCATTTCTCGGAAACCGTTACTTGAGGTGTGAACGCTGAAAATTGCGCGACCGAATTTTTCAATGCGATGGCAGCTTTCCGCGTTGGCCTCAAGAATAACGCGCGGCCAAAAAAATTGCAACATGAAGTCAAAAGTGATCCCCATCAGTATGTTATTTTTGGAGGGTTGGACTAAACAACCCTTATGATCGATTCATTGATGGTGCGAGGTGCGACCTGGGCTTCTTGTTGCAAGAATTCAATACGCCAACCTGCTTGTGAAACCAACGAAAACCTTGCATCCGAAACCTCAATTTAACGACCTTGAATTGACTTCGAACGCTACATATGCCCGCCAAAAAACGTACCAAGTCGGCGAACCAGCCTTTCTCTGCGGGCTTCGATTTCCCGGATTGCCAAACGCACCCAGTGGATTGGATCCGGGCGACTGACATTGTCGTGAAGCGTCGTTTCGACCCTTCTCTACCCCTCGAACCTGACCCGAATCGCGGCGCACCCGAGTCGTTTTTCAAGAGCCTCGTAAACCCGGATGTGCTGCAGGAAATCGTCAGCGCCCGTCGCGTCGCCTGTGTAACGCACCACAGGTTATCGTGCCGTATCGTAGAGATGCTCACGGAACAAGACTTCGAGACGACCTGGCTCGCCCTCGGGCCTGACGGCCAGCGCAAACACTTTATCGTCGCGTTCCAGAAGCTGGAGGAGCAGTCGGAAGGAATGGTTATGTTCGATGACGCCAAAATCGACACGCCTGAGTTGTGCTACGACGAGATCTCGCGAGACGGCGGAAGAGGGTTCCTCGACCTCCTCAAGGTGTTCTTACTACCTAACAACGAGGAGCCACCGAAGCAGCCGTTTGTCGTGCCGAACGAGCGTTACGACGCCTTGATTGGATGGCAGCCGGATGATACCGCTCCAAACCGAAAGGCGTGGCTCGGGCTCCGGAGGATAACCCGCACGCGATATATCGGTGCGTCTACTAGCTCTCTGGCAGTATAATGCTTACTTTGTGTGATCATTAGCCGCCTTTCTCGGAATCGTTCTGCACTCCACAGAGGGCCGCGACATCACAATCGTCTCGTACACCCACGAGCACCACAAGACCAAAGACACGCTGCGGGGCATGAAGCCCATGATGGACACCGTCCTCGGCGAGTCCGACTCCAATAAATGGCGCAAGGATCAGACAGAGCGCCGGAAAGAGATGAAACTCTTCTGCGACTGCTGTCTCAAACCTGAGGAGAAGGCTGAGAACGGGAAGATGAGCGTCTGCAGCCCGTGCAAGGCCGTCGGCCGCGACGTACGCTATTGCGACAGGCATGTTTTTGCTTCGTCATCGGAATCAACGAAAAACTCATCTGAATGCCAAGAGCATGCCAAAAGGAAGCCTGGAAGACCCACAAGCGGCTGTGTGGAAAGCCCCTTGGTGCGTGTCTACCTGGCGGCCCTTCTCCTCCTTCTCTCATGTCTCATACAGACGTCGACTCCGCCTTCGACGACATTCCTGACGCTTTCGAAGGCAGTTCACGACCAGACATCCCACCCGTCGCGCCCGGCTACCGCCGCTCAGCGGACCTCTTGCGCCAGATCAAGCTCCTGAATGAGCAGCCCAAGAAGGACTACCTCGTTGTCCTTTCCTCGAATGACTACCTGGACATCAGTGGGATCTCACTAGACGAGCCCCAGGGCGCGGCGACCTTCGTCATCATGCGCGGCTACGCGATGTCGAGCGCAGGTCCGCGGGCGGAGGCGGCGCTGCTGTACATGTACCGCGTGCTCCAGAAGTACGGTGGCGACGACGCCGTGCTGCGTGGACAGCTGAGGAAAGAATACGGGACGACGTTTGACAATATGGCTGCGGCCCTGAGGCGGAAGGAGCAGCCTACCTTCGACAAGGTGTCGCGGGCGGAGATGGATGCTGCGTTGAGCAATTTGAGGAAGCTGGGGCGCTTCGAGGAGGAGCTGGGTGGCTATGTGAGTGGAGTGGGGAAGAGCTGTACGCTTGGGATGCAAGTGCGTCTCTCTGTCTGGTATAAAAAGACGGAAACTCATCGCAATATCAGGTTGGGCCGAAGCGGGACGTCACCGTCTTCGTGCAATATCCGTTGGATGCGTTACCGCCCATTGTAACGCTCACCCCGATCAACCCCAGCAGTCGGCGCACACCGACCCAGGGCATCGGACCCAACTTCGGTTGGTGGCCGTCCCTCCACCGCCCGCATTGGCTCACCTGCTCTTCTTTACAGCGCTCCCGAAACCCACGACCCGCGAGGACTACACCCGCTCGCCGGCGCATGACAGGCAGATCGCGCTCCTGCAGCAAAACCCCGAGGCGGACTACATCGTCTGGGGGCAGGTCGACGCGCCGGACACGCCCTATGCGGTGACCTTCACCGGGTTCACGGACGCGCTCGCGTTTCTCGCGTACCGGCAGCGCCTCTTCGAGCACGGCGCGTACGATATCGACGCGCTGGTGTTCATCATGCTCATGCTCGAGCCGGCGGTGCGTGGCCGCAAGGTACCCCGCGAGGCCGTGCGCGCGCAGCTAGCACGCGAGTACGGCGAGGGTTATGTCAAAATGGCAGCAGAGAGTATCATCAAGCGCGATGGGAAGGATGTGTACAGGCGCCGGGACGGCCGCGTCTTCGAGCGAGGAGAGATCCCGGCAAAGAAGGATAATTTTGCCCTATTGACCAGCGAGCTGAAGAAGGTCGGACGTTTCTCAGAACTCCTGAAAAATGTGCCTCTGTGAGTCCCCGCGACGGCTGGGAATTCCAAAATACATATTCACTTGTATAACATGTTGTGAGAGTTGCTAAGATGTATTTCGTACAAGGGAACCCAGCTCGTGAATAATTATATCCAAGCTTGCGACCTCTCTCGATCTGCGCCATAAACTGGTGCTATGATGGAAATATGCATACCCTCTTCTACAAAGTCCTGCAGCTGGGAAAGGATGCTACGAAAGCCAGGTGGTGGATTCAAGAAGGCTTCATTGTCACCGCCTCTCCAATCCATCTGGAAAGATTCGAGTCGAGGCCCATCGTTTCTCTGCCATCTCAAAGTGAGGACATCGAGAAGTAAATCGAAATTAAACAAGTCCGGATCACGGCCCGTCCATCTCATATTTTCTGAAACGGTGCTCTGGAAAGATTCTAGCATGGGAAGGAATGTGTCCAGATCGTGGAGGAGAATGAGAAGACTCGACATTTCAGCCACCGACAGGCCAATGTTTAGGAAGTTGAGCCCATGCAGGAACGGGGAACTTTGGACCAATGCCGCGAATGCTTCTCGTAGAGAAAGGCGCTGTAACGGAGGGCGTGATCGGGCCATAAACGAAGCAAAGTCTTCGCCGTCAAATGCAGAATTGCCTTCATCAAAGTAGTCGAGCTGTACTAGCACAGGTAGAGTCAAGATGCGGAGTAAATCGAGGCTCGCGGCGAAGTAGCGTGTTAGTTTCAAAGCCTCGAGACGGGGATGAGGCGGAAGTAGCGCATTGTGGTCCAGATCTCCACTATTTCCGATGAAGGTACAGTCCACGAGACTGCCTGCCAAACGCAAAATGTAGTGGCAGTAGTTTGGGTGGAAGTCGTGTCCCTCGAAGTGGGTAAGCTGTGCCCAGGGCAGGAGTATTAGAGACGGTGGGATCCCTCGCAAAACAACAACTCGCAAATGTGGCGCCTCTTCGAACGTGCGCACTGGAGTTGCATCTGCGGTGAGTTGTGACGACATCTCGAGTCGCTCGAGAATTGGAAGTTTGCCATACAGCGATTGGAACTGGTGGGTCCTGAAATCATGGTTCCAGAGCCGGAGGTCTGCGCTCCGCCACTGAGCCGACCATTCCAGGAGCGGAAGGCCACGGGACGGGACGGACGATTGAAATTCGTAACCCTGACGATGTAGAGCGATGGATAACGGCGTTGATCCAGCCCTTTCGATCCATTCCACCCGGCGCTGAGCGGCGTGATCCCTCAAATCGGAGGAACTGCCGGCTATATATACACAGAATGAAGCCCATAGCTTTGGGGTTTTGAAGGCAACCTGCCTCCAGGCTCGACATATATGGGATAAAATAAGGGGAAAAGGAGGCGACGTCGGCTTGTAGCCGACTGGACAGCAGTCGGATTCGAAATCTGATAGACAGTGCACGAAAATCTCCGAGGTGACCTCGAAAGGCAAGGTGACGACTGGGTATGTGAGAGAACAGAGTTTTTTGCGTACGATCTTTCGTTCTGCCTCGAGAAGTGCTATCTGGGAATCGATTTCTGCCAGTCGATCCCGCAAGCGCTGATTTGCCTGCATGTCTGGAAGGAAACTTTACATTGAGTATTGTCGAAGTCGAACGCGATGAAAACAGGCTCGGGACCAACCTGAGGCCTGAGATGCTGAACGATGATAGAACAAACCTGCGGGACCGAGTCGGACACGCAGACACAGTCCTCAGTCCTTGAACTGTCCGATTCCTTGACAAGTTGGGCGAGTCCGTGCAAGAGTCTGTGACTCCCTGCCGATTGGAAAGCTGACTCATTGGAATCACTACTCGCGCTCACGTGATGTTTGGGTGGTTCAGTTTGGCAGACACGCGCACGGTAACACATAAATGCTGCCATTGCCAACCGTGTGTCTGTCAGACACACAGTTCAATCTGAGTAATGTCATATTTTACTCCATTCCCAGGTACGTATCCCTTTGATTCTTCGGCTCTTAGTGGAGGTCCGAGTTGAAATACAGCAAGCGGATGTCTACATACAGCTGCAGGTAGAGTGACTTAACAATGAGGAACAACACTCACAGTTTTGAAGAGACTAGCCTACTCCCCGCAAGAATACTCAAAATCTCTTCACGTGGTTCCACCGGTCCCAGTACATTATGATTGAACTTGAAGTGGAGCGTTACATACTGCTATCCCGCGAACTGTCGGCTTCGGGCCTTGTTGGTAGTGCGACTCCTCGGAACCTGATTGTTGGGGAGGTCTGTAAATCTGACCGATTCCTATACTGTACATGCCCCCTTAACGGGTCACGCCAAATCTTTCTTAGAATATCTTCTCAACTAGTCCATTTTCAGACAATCTGTAAAGACAGACCTTTGAGTAAATGAGTTTCTAATGTTTTCATCTGCTCTCCCAATTTTTTCCGTTGCGGGTAGTGCCCTCGGCGAATCATTTGTGTCGAAATCAAGTAATTGATGGTTGACCTACAAGCTGGTCACGGCTTCCGATTGGTCCATCAGACCCATCACGACGCGTCCTCCGTCTAGATTTCAGACATTGTAGAGCATCCTGCCCCATTCTGGCCCTGGGAACCCTGCTATTGCATTTAACTAGCATCTAGGCTGTTAACATTCAGTTTTGACATGATTCCGCATTGTTTTACGGCGCTTAATCAAACTTTTACTTAATTCTGTCTATTCACTTCCGGCTCGTCACTTTGACCTGAATATGGCCTGTGCAAGGCCGGCTTTTTTCCCAAAGGAAGTTTATATGTATGAAATGAATTCCATAAAGTTTGGGATTCAGGACTATCGTGCAGGGAGGACAGATAAAGTATAAAAAGTGAGAGGCAGGGATGTTGACCAAATTTATGAAGGGCTCGATGGTGTGCATTCTTTGCTTGCAATATTATTGGGGTTCATTCTTCAGAGGACTCTTCAGAGATGTTACAAGGTCTGTACATAACTTCAGAGCTCGCAGTTTCCCTTGGGGGCAGATAGACACCAGAAGAGATTTAGAAAATGACCCAAAATGGCATTTGATCCAGGTTGCCGCGAAAACAACCTCCGTCCTCAGTGAGTTTTACCCCAAATGACTACTCCTCTTGGGATCATCATTGTTACATGTGAAGGTAGATATGCTACTAATCAGATTTGCCCTATATCATGCCCAATCCGAGATATTATCGGGGTGACCCGGTTGTAGGGTTGACCCGATCGTGGGTCACGTACAGTAGCGATAGATGCATGCGCTACATCATCATAAATGTGTGCCAGAAGCTTGAAGGGAGTTTGACTGGAAGAATCTGCAACTCACTGACACCTCCTAAATTACTTGAATCTCAACCACACGGCCTTCAAGCTTCAAGTTCAATGAAGCAATCCTTCAGTGCAACCGTGATCGGGTTCACGCTTGGGCTTTATTTTTGGCAAACGGGTGCTATTTTAGACGAATCGTGATCGGTTGGGAGCCGCGTGCAGCTGCTGATTTTGATGTTGAGTCGTTTTGGCGGAAGCAGAAAGTTTTATTAAGGTGAGTTGGTCTCCGACTTGTCCTGACCCGCTATGTTCCTCAAAACCGTCGTCGTTAGCGGAGTCTGCGCCCTTCTTTCCATCCGAGGCAGCTTTGCTCTGCCTTCCGAGAATTCTGAGAGTGCAGTTCAGACCTCCGCCACCTGCACTCCGGAGACGATCGCACTTCGCCAGGAATGGTCAGCATTTTGTATCCTTTGCAGCTGAATGATATTTTACTCACCACCGCTGTTAGGGGTTCCATGACGGACCCCCAACGGACAGCCTACATCGATGCCGTTTTGTGCTTGATGTCCCTTCCATCGATATTCTCTCCCGGCGAAGTTCCTGGAGCTAAAAGCCACTTCGACGACTTCATCGCTGTACACATCAACCAAACGCTCAACATCCACATCAGTGGAATATTCCTTCCTTGGCATCGCGAGTTCGTGCACCTCTATGAACAAGCGTTGCAGCAAAAGTGCGGGTATAAGGGAACTCAGCCGTAAGCCCGCCATCGCCGATGTGTGAGACTCATGATTAACGCGTCGCATAGATATTGGAATTGGCCGTTGTGGGCATCGGACCTCATCGGAAGCCCTCTCTTCAATGGTGGCCCGACCTCCCTCTCCGGCGATGGCGCGTATAATGCGTCGCAGGGCCCTTACCCGATCGCCGAAGGTGTATACCTCCCCCGCGGCACCGGTGGTGGTTGCGTTCTTGGCGGCCCTTTCGTGAACCACACAATCAACTTCGGACCGTTCAACACCAACGAGGCCTTTGAAGGCATCCTCCCGGCAAACTGGCAGGCGTACACGCCACACTGCTTCGTGCGCGACCTCAACAACTATGTCGCGTCCCTCTACGGCAACGATGGCGTCGTCGCCGCCCTGCTTGGCGCCGAAACGATGGCCGAGTTCCAGGGCAACATGACCGGCTTCCCCGCAACCTTGGCTGGCCTCGGCCCACACCCAGGGTATCACATCGCGCTCGGATTTTCGCTGCAGGACTTCTTCGCCAGTCCGGGGGACCCTGCTTTTTACTTTCACCACGGCATGGTGGACCGCACCTGGACGCTGTGGCAGGCGATGGATCCCAAGAAAAGGCAGACCGCCTTGAACGGTACCGAGTCGCTCGGGAACCCGCCCACGTCGCCAACGGTTACGCTCGACACAGTTATCAATTGGGGCCCACTGGGCAAAGCGAAAGCAGTCGGCAATCTGATGAATACCCTGAGTGGGGAGTACTGCTATCGCTATGTTTGAAAGACGTACGGCGCCCATTTCTATTTTATTCCTGGGTTTGCGTGCAGATGGGCATAAATGCAATCTTTCTCGTCTTCCCAATTGATTGATAAAATGTCTACCTATGGCACGTTGCGAGAGCCCTCAGCGGTTGGAGGACACCGGCGAATGAAACTCCCTGTAGTATAACGCCAACATAAAAACATAAATTATCATGTGCATCTCATACCTCAAATCGTGTATATTAGGCTACTCCTTGAACTTATCTCTGGAGCGGCGCATTTCATCCTCTACACCACCGTTTGTCCTCCGACCTTAGACCCAGGTCGGAGATGGAAATATCAAGCAGATAATGATTTGACCTAAATTTGATGAGATGGGGCACACCTCACTCCATCGTCGGGGCCTTTGACGTGGATTCGAGGTCGAAACGAGAACGGCCCGAGGATAACGGTGAAATATTTAAAACAATCAGCAGCAATAAGATTCGAACGCGGGGCCAAAGAATAGCACAAGAAGTCCAGCATCACGCATCATAACAACTACACTACGCATCTGACAGAAGCTGGTGAAAATAAGTGGTACTGCTATTGTCGGCCCACCCCTGTCCCTCTATTCACAACAACACCACAGTTAAGATTCGAGACCACAAGGCATCCCAGGTGCCGGGTCGACATGGGTGAGGAAGGGTGTTGAGGGAATTTACCAAGGAAGGGTGTTGAGGAAATTTACCATGCCAACTATGAGAGAACCAACCAACTTCAAATAAAACGGTGGTATACGGGAGAAGCGGACTTATGGTTTTGGAAACTGAGAGCATGATGTACATTTATCATGGCCGCAGACGGTCGAGGAGCCGACGTGGGTTTGGCCCAGCGCTCGACGTCGGATCGAGGTCGCATCACTGACGCCAACAACATGTCACAATCAGCCACTTCGGATGCCGCTACGGTACTGATCAGACCTAATTGATTTCAGCGCATCTCGACAACAGATCTGAGACAGTTTGAGCTCCCTCATAAAACAGCGCGGAAAGGTAGATTCATAGTCAGTTTGGGGTCGAAATAATTGCTCATTTGACATGAGCCCCAGTACATCGGTTCGACCCTACATCAGGAAACGGTGGTGTACTTGAATGTCCTTTGGGATAGTGTAGCATGATTTTCCAGTTTCCGGTAACAACACATATATTCACACTGCAAAGGAGTCCGGAGTCCAGAGAACGAGGTGGAGTGGAGTTCGATGTGGTGGTTCAAGTTGACAAGAGTTGGACAGCCACTGATGGCACATCATTCGAATAAATAAATACATAAATAACTAATTAATTCCATTTCAATTTCCCGTCAGTACCACCACCACCAAATGCCTCGTGCCGCCAAATCCTGCGCCAACCCTCTGTTCTGCGCATGGGTGCAAGGTGCGTACAATTAATCCGATACTGACGCGTTTTCACGGGTGCGACAGAGTTCCACGATGAGAAGGACTACCGGAAGCGCGGCGGCCCCCCGCGCGCGACAGGCTACGAGAACGCCCTCCGAAGCATCGAGGCATGCGACACCAAATACGCGCATCCGAAGGAACTGCTAGCGCTCTCCGGCGTCGGGCCGACATGTGTAGAGAGGCGCGTAGCACGCTCTGCCTTCCACTTGACGCGTCCTGACGCGCAATTTACGCGTTTTACAGGCTGACCGAGAAACTGGAGGAGCATTGCGCGCACCGTGGTATTCCGATGCCCGAGTTCAAGAAGAAGGAGCGAGGTACTGTCCCTGTTCCCTCAATATTTGCCGTCTGACAAGGAGATCCAGTAAAGAAGACACCCGCCGCCGCGAAAAAGGTTGTTCGCCGTGGCAAGAAACAAGCCGAAGACGAAGACAGTGCTGCTCCCTCGTCTTCCAAGGCCAAGGCGCATGCTTTTGAGGAGGACGATGACCTCACGCCCACCGGGAGCGCCGCGCCTTTGCAAAGACGTGCTCTTCCCCATCGAGCCGCCACCAGGAAGGTGGCGGTTTCGGTGTCGGAGAGCGACTCGGAGTACTAATTTATTTCGCCACCTGCTCTTAATTATGGTACAATATCGATTATTACCTATGTACTTCAGTTCGAATAAGATGAGGATAAAATATACGGCACATCGTCGGAAGCCCTTTACAACTTGTTTGCTTGGTTTTGTGCGTATACAGCGTTCTTCTCGTCGCCCATGTTATGACGGCAATTCGACAAACGCTTCCAAGCATTCTTCACGATCAGTCTATCCTCCAGCTTGATGCCCTCCCGGACAGAATGCTTGGCGAATTCCAAAGCCTCTCCATGGTTCTGTAAATCGGTATGAAATAATGACAAGAACCTTGTGGCCTCCACGAATCTGCGGCGAATTATTTCGTCGTTGGGTGTCTCTTCCAGTAGGATGTGGAAGAGTTCGACGGCCTGCGACGCAGGACCGATAGCGACGTCAGGCATGCACTCTTGCTCAATAGACAGATTATACAGAACGGACGCCAGGTTGCGGCGCAATGTCATGTACTGGCTCTCCTGATTGACAAACGGGGGCGCCTTCTCCACGATGTCAACGGCGGTGCGTAGAGCAGCTGCGGCCTCTGCGCGACGATTCAAGGCATTCAGGCAGATATGTTGGTCGTCATACACAGTTGCGAACTGTGAATCCCATTTTCCAGGCAAAAGACTCGCATAAATCGAGGCAGCTTCCTGGAGAGACTCTAGTGCTTTTCTGTGGTGCTTCTGCTCCATGAGAACCTGGGCCGTGCAATGCAGTGCGCGCGCGTATTCTGGATTGAAGATTTCCGGAGACTGGGCGGCCAGTTGCCTATATAGCTCCACCGCAGTACGGATTTCGGCGAGTGCTTCTATTCGTCGGGGGAGGGTGCGGAGGATAACAGAGACGGTAAACAGCCCTCTCGCGAGTTTCGGAGTGTACACGTCGGGGTTTATTTTTTCTAGTTCACGCCAGCGGGAAACGGCTTTGCGCGCCGGGTCCAGAGCCTCGCTGGCGCGCCCAAGATGGAAGAGCACCTCGGAATGAACGCGGAGAGACTCGGCGTATTCTGGGGTATATCTGTCAGAGTTCTGCTGCTGGGAAAGCTTCTGGTACGCTTTACGCGAGTCTGAGGCATCCTGGAGCGCTTCCGCATTGCACCCCAGTGCGAGAAGCCGGGTGGCCCGGTTGCTCAAAAGCATCGCCAGGTCTGCCGACAGGCTCTCGTCGGTGGGTCTACGACGCTGAAGGTCGCGGGACAACAGAACAGCCTCGTCTGACATCGCCAATGCCTCTTTCTTCTCGCCCACGGCATATAAGCAGGCCGCCAGGGTATCGAGCGCTTTGGCGCGTCCCGGGTGGAACACGCTGCCGTGCAATTGACGGTAGATATCCACTGCGCGCCATGCTTGCTCGACGGCCTCGTGAGCCCGACCCGATGCGCTGAGATGGTACGCATGATTGTGGAGAGCAATGGCGAAATTGGGGTCAGGCTCCGGCGCCGGGATGCTCCCATAGATGCGGACAGAAAAGCTGCTGATTTCAGACGCTTGGGTAGCAAGCCCGACATCCATTAGGGAAACCGACAGCATGTCAAGACTGTGGGCGCTGGCACCGGCAGAGTTGGTATCATACATCTCGACGATGTTCTTGGTTTTACCGATAGCGCCAAGGAGGGTCTTGGTTGTCTCAGATTCAGAGACGTGAGGTCTGTGCGTGTTTGATACAAGGCGGTCAGGATGACTTGGTGAGAATACTCGCTGCGAAGGCCGCTTTGTACTTAGTGATTCGGAAAGCTTCTGAAGTTGGCCGATGAGATACTCTTTCGTTCGCCGAGATGATACCGTTTTCTGATAATTAATTTGAGGTCAGCGCAAAAGCAAGCACAATGTGAGAAAATCCGTACAGTCGAGCCCGAGCTCGGCATGTGGGGCGAACTTCGCTCCAAAGATAGAAGCCTATCCAACTTGTCGCTGTTCTCGCTGATCTGTCTCTCAATTCTGATATTGCTAAGCATCTGAACGAATGTTAACACCCAAGAGGTCGTTTAAAGACATCTTGCCGACCGTGAATTGACGGAGAAACTCGGATACTCCAGCCTTCACGTCTTCCAGCGTCTTCTTTATAACTTCGCGTTTCCATAATGCTTTTGCGAAATTCTTCGGGATGTTCAAGTCTCGACAACGCTGCAAATGCTGCTCGAGGTTTCTGCGCACTTTCTATGAAGATCAAAGCGAAAGACGACAGATATGAACCCACGCTTTCAACTTATTCACGGCTTCGAAGAGACCCGGGCGCACCGATGCTATAGTTATGCCGGCGCAAGCCGCGTGAGTATCTTCCAGCAAGCGCAATATCTGCTCAATCTGGTTGGCGTGATCCTCGCGGTTTTGCTTGACCTAAGTCCGTAAGCAAGCGAGTCGGCGAGAGCACCACAGATTCACACATACCTGCTCTAGCCAGCCTTTGAGTTGAATGATTATGTCGACGGCGCCCTTTGCTGCCGACACAACTGCGAAAACGCTGGTAACCGCGCCAACAGTCTCCATTTGTCGGGGATTGCTCAACCGCGCTCAGTTGCGTGTTATAAAGCTGGAGGTGAGTCATGGATTTGGCGCCGATGCGGGGATAGCAGCGCGAGCTTCCTCGAAGGAGGTACACCGCATCGTCCTCTTCGAAAGCTGTAGGAGAACCGAGGCAGTGCCTCGAACAGTATTCCGAAAGACATACTTTTCGGAGAAACAGATCCGTGTACAGAAAGTACTGCTGTTAACATTGGAATTGCCACGGACGCGAGGTCCATCTGATATGTAAACGAGCAGATCTAGGGGGTGGGCGTCAAAGTATAATGGATCCAGAATATTCGACAGGATCAATTCTGAATAAATCTGCGAAGTTTATCGGGGAAACTGGCGTCGCTCTCACCTGCCACCCTTTCCGAAAATAAAAATAAAAATAAAAAAGGAAGAAAGAGAAAGAGAAACAAGTACTGTAACTCTTGATGTTCCCACCTTCACTTGTCGACCACTCTCATGGTCGCAAATCTCAAAATGTTTCGGGGAGATGTCTGGACGTCTGTTATGGATGAGAGGAGCTCCTGGAGGGTGTAAATGCTGACAGCACTAACCTCTACCTGGTGCTTGATCAGGAAACGGACAGCAGAACACGTCCAAATTTAATTGCCATGGTGGCCCGGGCCAACGGGTCTTCTGGCCAGTCGGTCAATGCCATACATCTAGCTGGGAGAATGAATATTCGGAGAAGAGCTCGCTGAATAAATTGGCAAAATTCGGCCTTGTACACGGTCAGTCACGGTCTGAAAAACAGATTGCGCAGTCATTGGACTGCGATTCCTTACTAAAATGTCCCACAGCAATGCTATGCATGTAGCAACGAACGTCTGGTTCGCTCAGAATCGCTCTCGCGCCTCGTAGGAGAAAGGAGAATGTAACAGAATTCGTCAGCGAAAGTTACGAACCGGGCCTGTCGGATTTTGCCGAGCACGAAATATGCTGGCTCCTCTTGAACTCATAAAAGCCGTCCATTTGGGCCCTCGGGTCCTCGTTTCTCCCCCCCTTTCAAAGGTATACTTCCCAGATATTTCCCTGCGCTCGGCTGAATTTCCTGCTCGTTGTACGGATCAGCTATCACTTGGCACCGCATTTACATCTTGCTCTTAACAACCACCATGGAGGACGAAGTCGCTGCTCTGGTAGGCTCATTTTGTCGACACTGGCTCCAGGTTTCTATAAACCACGTTTCAGGTTCTTGACAATGGTTCTGGCATGTGCAAGGCCGGTTGTATGTCTCCTTTGCTAGCGGTTGTATCTCTCTATTCAAAGTGGATCCGCAGTCGCTGGGGACGATGCACCTCGAGCGGTTTTCCCCTCCATCGTTGGACGACCTCGCCACCAGGGTGTCATGGTCGGAATGGGCCAGAAAGACTCTTATGTTGGGTGTGTCTCACTAATATTAGGGTCGTTCAGAGTAGAGATTTCGACCCGATTTCGACGTGATTTCGACTCAGATTTCAAGTCTGATTTCGTGAGAGGGTGACCGGCAACTTCCGAAATCCGCGAAATCCCATCACAATCAGAATTGAAATTCTATTTCAAAACTACAGTTTTACCCTTCCTCATCATGTGTCGGTCTCCCGCCTCCCGCCTCCCGCCCGTCCCGCCATGGCGTGCATATTGACTCATGTTTTAGGCCACGATATTGAGACGCACTTCTGGTTATATGCCAGGGATGCTCGTGAGTTACACATCCTTTCATTTGTGCAGCTGCAGGCTGCTTTACAACCTCTGTTTTGGATGGGCGGGAACGAGGGCGGGAGACGGCGCATGACGGCGGGGTACTCTGCACGACGTGGCACTGGAGCCGATAAATCCGAGATCATGATGGTAACGGAGTCACATTTGAAATCGAGTTCGAAATCGGCGGCGAATTTGAGTCGAAATCGGCTCGAAATCTGTACCGTGAGCGACCCTATTGTCGGATAATGATGAGACTTACGATTCCTCTAGCGATGAAGCCCAGTCGAAGCGCGGTATCCTCACTTTGAAGTACCCCATCGAGCACGGTATCGTCACCAACTGGGACGACATGGAGAAGATTTGGCACCACACCTTCTACAATGAGCTGCGTGTCGCGCCGGAGGAGCATCCCGTCCTACTCACTGAGGCGCCCCTCAATCCCAAGGCCAATCGCGAGAAGATGACCCAGATTATGTTCGAGACCTTCAACTCGCCCGCCTTCTACGTCTCCATCCAGGCCGTCCTTTCGCTGTATGCGTCGGGTCGCACGACCGGTATCGTCCTGGACTCGGGCGACGGTGTGAGCCACACCGTACCTATCTACGAGGGTTTCTCCCTCCCGCACGCCATCCTTCGTCTCGACCTCGCTGGCCGCGACCTGACAGACTTCCTCATCAAGAACCTCACCGAGCGTGGCTACCCGTTCACGACCACCGCCGAGCGTGAGATCGTCCGGGACATCAAGGAGAAGCTGTGCTACGTCGCGCTCGACTTTGAGCAGGAGCTCCAAACCGCCGCGCAGTCGTCCGCCCTCGAGAAGAGCTACGAGCTCCCCGATGGCCAGGTCATCACCATCGGCAACGAGCGCTTCCGGGCCCCCGAAGCGCTCTTCCAGCCCAGCTTCATTGGGCTCGAAGCCGCCGGTATCCACGAGACGACGTGAGTCACTCCGCGCCCTCGCTGCACTGCCTGCCTCAGCCTGACTCGCTCCGCAGGTACAACTCCATTTTCAAGTGCGACCTCGACATCCGGCGCGACCTCTACGGCAACGTCGTCCTCTCCGGCGGCACGACCATGTTCCCCGGTATCGCGGACCGCATGCAGAAGGAGCTCACCGCACTCTCGCCCGCGAGCATGAAGGTCAAGATCGTCGCGCCGCCCGAGCGCAAGTACTCCGTCTGGATTGGCGGCTCCATCCTCGCGTCCCTCAGCACTTTCCAGAACCTTTGGTGCTCCAAGCAGGAGTACGACGAGTCAGGCCCGGGCATCGTCCACCGTAGTGAGTGACCATTCAATAGTCGCAGTCTGATTTCTGTCGCTAACGACCTCCGCAGAATGCTTCTAAACTAGGGGCTTTAATATTATGTAGACTGTTCGTGGAGCGCATGTACCTGTACAGTCCCTAGATTAATTAACAGCAAACTGGCCTCCGAGAAGCGAGGATCTAAGCGCGGCCAGAATCATGTTTGAATATCATCTTCATTCAAGTACCTACTTCCCATCCCCAGCGTTATCATCTTGCTGCATACTCATCGCAATTGCGCGCGCAATCGCGGCTTCCTCGTCCTCGTCATCCTCCTCCATCGCCTCTGGCGCCGTCGTCGCCGCCGGCGCCGTACTCGGCGCAGCAGCAGCGTCCATGTCGACGTCCTGGTCCTGCTGCGACAGTGCCAGCGCCTGCTTCAGCATCGCCTCCTCCTCGTTATCTGTTGGGTCCGCCGGTACCGTCGAGGACGATGCCCCTGCTGAGGGCCCAGCCGCAGGCGCTGCCGCAGCTTCCCGTGCGGCCGCTTCCTGCATGGACATCCGCAGGGCCTAGAAAAAAGTTAGGGTCAACGCAGGTTGATTGGAGGCGGAGAAGGGTTAAAGCACCATCGCAAGCTCAGGATCGAGGCTGGGGTCGACACCGAATTCGAAGGCCGCGTTGCCACCAGAGCCGGAAGCGGCGGCGCCGTCGCCTGCGCCACCAGGGACGAGGTCGTCGGGGATGCTGGCCATGCGGTCGCCCGCGAGGATGGGGGACGAGATGAGGACATCGGAGAGGAGGTGGTTGCCTGGCGGGGCCGTCACGATATGTCTGGCCGTTCATCCATTCATTAGTTTATTGGGTCTGAAAATGCAAGTGACCCGACATACGAGTTGTCGCCGCTGCTCGCGCTCTCGACGAAGGACTTGAGCACCGTCCGGCCGTCCTCCATGGGCTCCTCGATGCCGTCACCGTAGCATACGACGTCGATGGCGACGTTGTTCTTCTTCAGCTTCTTGGCCAACTTGACCATGCCCTTCTCATCTGCGGCCTGGCCGTCCAACGGAGATGCCACGAACACGATGATGCGCTGGCGCAGGTTCTTGTTCGACCGGTGCTTCAGCGCGAGCTGTGCGATGGCAATCGCGGTCGGAATATCAATGTCGCCCCCGATCTTCGAAGACGTCGTGTGTATTGCTGATAGAATCTGCCCAATGTCCTTCGTGTGTGTTACCAAAACCTCTGGCCTATTTCGCGTCAGCATCGAGTCGTATAAACGCAGAAACAGTACCCTTTGCCCGCCATAGTCATTATCCCGACCGTGTTCTCTGGATTCGAGTCGATTTTTGTCTGCACAACGGTCGTGACTGCGTCGGACTGCGCGTCAAAGCGGGTGGGCTGGTAGTCGCCATTCCGCATGTACTCCGAGTTGTCTATAATCATCATCGTAGCCTCGAGCGGCATTTTGGGCGATAAGGAGGAGGGTGAAAGAAACGACAGGAAGCTGACGCGTCGCGTATTTGGCCCTGCTTGCCGCTACGCTTTTGGACGGATATGGTAAATTCGGAGAAGGGATGTCTAGAAGAGCATTTGGGCCTCAGCTTTACTCATGACTACATATAACTTGAGAGGAGGATCCCCCACAGTCTGAAATAAAAAATTCGTAGTATCGAGGCAAAAAAAAAGTTGACCAACCATCACTTCAACAAGACCGACTTGTAAGGTAGCCGCCAAGCAAACACCACCAACGTTCCAAATCGGGAAAAAATTTCGAATCAGGTCTGCTAAACAATGTCTGGAGAGAATAGCCAAAATCTGTCTCCAACATTTTGTAGATAGACATCTCATTCATGTTCCTGCAAAGCAGATTGGACTCAAATTCAGAACTGACAAAGTTTAAAGCCTCGCAAGTTGTCGAGTGGCCCGTGAGAAAAGTTGCGTGATCCCGACTTAAATTTGCTTAAACTTTTTTTCCTTGCTCACAATGGAGTGGTGGGATGGTCAAGAAGGCAGTTAGAGCATCTCTCCATAAAATGTTGGGAGCCGATTTGGCCAATCTTGCTGCATGATTATCTAGTGCATTTATTTCGTCCATTTGTCCATATTTGGAACGTTGGTGGTGTTTGCTTGGCGGCTACCTTAGCTCGATATGCAGGATTGTCTCCATTTCTTCTCAGGTGGGTATTCTCACAGAAACAACATACATTGTACCCCTTCTGGCAGATGTTGATGTATAGAATATAATACGAAGATCTAGATGATTAATTACAATCGAGTTTGAACGATACAGTACTTTAATGATTAATAGCCAGGAACAAGTTGAAGCGCCAAATATACATCCTTCCCCGACACGCTGAGAAGCCTCAGCCCTCCAAATAGCACCAAATTCTGGAACACATCGGATCGCACTGGGACAACACGACTATGAGGATGTCCCCGCATCTGCCTCACCCGCGCGCCCTCCTCCATCTTGTGCCGATCCCTCGGCACAATTGCCGCAAGATCAGACGCCGTGAGCGGCTCACTGACATAATTGTATATCGCGGCGAGCACGTCGCCCACGGTTACCGCCCTGAAATGCACCGGCACGCGAATGGCGCCCCAGCGCTGCATCCAGTGCATCAAGCTGGGATTCTCGAACGTGATGGCGACGCTGAAGCAGGGCGGGGAGGTCGCATAGGCTTGGAGGAGTGGAGGAGAGCTTCTCATACCGTGTCTGAGTACCTGCGCGGAGCCGGGAGGCAGGTACACGGGCCATTTCATCGGCGCCGAGAGGTCGGGATGGAGGGGGTTGTGTCGTGGCGGCATGGGCATGGGGAAGTGACAAGGATACATCTGCAATGGTGCGCAAGGAGCACACGAAATTTTGCGTGGGGCGTGGAGAAAGATGGGCCGATGTGAGCGATAGAGTGTTCCCCACTGATGTGCGGGGAGTACGGGGATGTGAACCATTCGATGCGGTGCGCGGACGGGAATTACAGGATTCCAGAAGGAATTAGGAATGCCTACAGCAGGAGGGAGCCCATGACCAGCTGCAGGCCATGGAGCGAGTGAGGGACCAGCGAGATTGTTAGGAGCACCGGCGGGCCATGGTGAATGTACGTGCATACCAGGAGGCCTACCGCCATGTACAGCAGGCCTGGATTGGTAGAACCCATTCCGATCGTCTTGTCCTGGATCGGGGATGGAATTGGAGGGATCTTCCCATCCATCTTCACTCCCTGATGAGCTGCTCGAACCAGTTTCACTACTGCCCTGGCCATCGTCACCGGAAGAGTTTCCCGGCCCATCAGCCCTCGGAGGATTCGGAGGAGGTGGCGGTGGTGCCGCTGTATCCACGCGACTTCTGTTTTTGGCTGCATCGATGTCGAACGCATCCCACTCCGCAGGAACAAATAACGGATTTCCGTCCGCACATATGATAGAAATTGGATAGATGTGGCCGCCAGGCTACCAGAGTCGTCAAGTACGCGAACAGGACAAGCACGAAGCGTCCTCACCGGCAACAGAGTTCCGCGTTGAACACGTTCGATAACGTCGTGTACTCGAAGCAGGGCCTCGCCATATTGCGCGGGGTTTGTGAGACGTATCGTAGGGTCCTATTTGATCAATTACTACTGGTTGAACCGTGAGCAAAAAAAACGCACCTGTGATTGATCATCGACAGCGGAGAGCTCAAAGCCGTGCAATGCGTTCCTCCAGAAAGCTAATATTACTGCGCGATCCGGAACGGAACCAGGTGCTGGAAGCCCTCGCGGGATATTTTCCGCTGCTGACAATTCGTCATCTGTGAAAAAAATTAGTCGGCTTTCCAGATGACGATCGAAGAAGTGACCCACATACGGCCGCCTGGGATCGCGCACCTTGTGTCCAAGTCACTTGCGACCTGCCCTCGTCATCTACGGTTATGAGCACCTCAAAGAGAAACTGGGGCGAATTGGAGAGTATTATATCGAACGAAGACGGCTGTTGGATGTTGTCCACATCAGAATTCGCCGCTGCCTTTCGTGCACAACGCACCGGTAGCTCATGGCCTCGAGTATCCAGAACGTGTTGAATCCTTCTCGCCATTTCATCCTCAGTGATGTCAGTAATGCTCATGATATCGACCTGGGCATTGAGCTCGCCGGGACCGCCAACCTATGGAAAAGCTGAAAATGAAACTCGAATTGGTAAAACAGATCGTACAGTGTGTCTTATGAACTCAATGAAATTGCCCCCCAGATCGAGATGAGTAAACCAAAACCGCGTAGAAGGTTGCACATTCAAGAGGTCGACAGGAGGACGAGGAGGAGGAGAGATTACAGAAAGATTTCCAGGTGGTAAGGCCGCATTGTCTGACATCTGCTTCTTTCAAGTTCGTGGTCTTCCCGGTCGAGGGATTTCTTGTACTAGTAGTGATCTCGTAGTCCATCGTTGTTGTTATATCCGGCGGACACCATTATTGTGGCCACAGAGGGAATGTTCCGAGACGCCACACCATGACAGAACAAGGCTCGGTTGAATCGGGCACAACAAGAACAAGGCAGTCGCCGGTCTGTGTTACCGTCACTCTGTGGGCGCATCAGGTCGATGATGATCTGGTTACGAGGACAAAGCGCACCTCGGTGTAATCTCTGGTAGAGACGCTGCGCTAATTCTGTGCTCACCTCCGGTATTGGTCAGAGAAATGCTTTAGCGTACGCCGAGGTACGCCGTACATGGGCACATGCCAGTCGAAGAGCGATTTAGCAAACCAATTCTCAACTTTTTTTTTGTTCTAGGTCGCAAGTAAGAATCGGAGCTGCAGAGCCATGAATCAAAGGACTAAACTTGAAATACCTGGGTCTTGTTGGGACAAACTGGACAAACTTGCTGACAAATTGGTAGAAATATTATAGTGTCCCCTTTCGGTGTAGTGTTCCGCCATCATCGGACCGATGATCCGATGACTTAAAGCTCATGACTCAATCAGGAAATTTCGGATCTCCATGCTTTGCCGCGGCCTACATAGCATAAAACTTAACTTGTCGCCAGGTACCCGGTTTGTGGACATAACTCGATTTTTTATGTGCTTTGGCCCTTTGGGATGCATGGGAAGGCAAGCCGGACAAGGCGCACCTCTCTCGAAATAAAATCAATCTCTTTTCGGCAATTCGAGTCCGACTTCACATCCCCGAGTCCACTTCCATATGGCGTGGTCGGCGGGTGATATCATGAGTCATCCTCTTTCTTTCCCATCTTCGCCCCGAATTGCGAGACCTCTCTGGACTCTGGTGAACAATGGCGGACAATGGGACACAAGAGCACGAAAAGCTGGCTGCTCCGGGCCCACTACCGAAGAAAGTCAAGCAGGCTAGAGAGGACGACGAGCACATTGTCCCCCATAACAATCTGGTTCTTGTTTTCATGGCGTTGATGATGACGGCGTTTTTGGTATGGAATCTCACTCTTCCTCTGAATGTCTGCCTGATCCTAACCTGAAGGCTGCACTCGATCAAACGATGTATGTTCCGAACGGGTGAGGAGTGGATGCAAGCTAACGCGTTCAGTGTCGCTACGGCTTTGCCGACTATAGTCGCACAACTGGGAGGAGGCAAGGATTACTCTTGGGTCGGAAGGTATCATATATTTGTTCCACGCAATATTCGTCTGGATTCATTTGTTCCTTCCAAGTGCATACCTCATCGCCGCCGCATCCATAAGCCCTGCATACGGAAAACTTTCGGATATCTTTGGTCGAAAGAAAGTACTCTACCCCTCGATTATAATTTTCCTTGTGAGCGCCATATATTTCAGGATAGATCGGTTTCCTTAGGATCTCGCAGGTTGGGTCGGCCCTTTGTGGGGCAGCCAGATCAATGACTTGGCTCATTTTGGCACGGGCACTGCAGGGGATTGGCGGCGGTGGTACGCTTGTCTGCAGGTACTGAGATTTATAACTTGCTCATTTCGTCAGGCATCCAACAAATGGTCCAAATTCTCATCGGAGATATCGTTAGTCTGGAAGAGTAAGACTTCGCAACACGAGCCGGCACGTTTCTGAGTTTTTTTAAAGCCGTGGCAAATATGGCTCATTCGTTGGTGCTATGTGGGGAATCGCTGGGTGAGATTACTCACAACATGTGAAACTACTATTGACTTTCGCCAGCGTTGTGGGACCTTTGGTCGGAGGAGTACAGATGCTGCACTCATTTTTTCTATATGCCCTGAATTTCTGACCAGGCCTTGACTCAACATGTATCGTGGCGGTGGTGTGTTCATTATTTTACGCCTGGGCGACTGATTCCAACGACAATGCTCATAGGTGCTTCTGGATCAATCTGTATGGGATCCAAAAATTTCCGGGTATGATACCAATCTCAATTATCTCTTCAGGCCAACAGGCGGAGTGGCCGGCGTCCTCCTGTTCTTCTTTCTCAACCTCAACCCGCATCACGGTAAGACACTGAGGGAACACGCTCGCGATTTCGATTTCGTCGGCCTCTTTCTCTTCGTTGGCGGAGTTCTCTGTCTGCTGCTCGGATTCAACCAAAGTCAAAATGGCTGTAAGTGTGTCCGTTTTATTCCTAACAAAAGCCAGGTTGAATTCTCGGCAGGGGATACGGCTGCCACAATCGCTCTATTGGTCGTCGGCTTTCTGACCATTGTCATGGGAGTATTCTACGAGGGCTGGACCACCCGGTCACCGATTGTACCGCCGCGGCTGTTCAAAGTAAGGTCCTTCATTGGCATCCCATTCAGCTGTCCCAAAGCTCAGATTAAAAGACCCGCACGACTGGATTAATCTTCTTCACCGTCTTCTTCCATTCCTTCGCCTTCTTTTGTGGTGCGTTGCGGTGTTTCTACCGGGGTACCTGAACTTGATGATCCTGTAGCTGCTTTCTACCTCCCGCTGTACTTCCAGATCCTCGGAGCTTCAGCAACGAAATCGGGAATCCTGTGAGCCAACTATCGTTTACCGCGTATACAATTCTATAACCATACACAGAATAATACCCTTCTCTGTGCTCTCTTCGCTGACCTCGGCTCTTGGAGGAGTCGCCACGAGCAGAATGGGCGATTACCGGTAAGTTCTTCTACTGTAAATCGTCTTCCCTGAAAGGCACATGAGTTGAACGATTTCTAGACCTGCGATGTGGATCTCTTATGTCTGTCGCACCACAAGTCGATTTCCAACCAAAATGACACGCATTTTTAAAACTTCAGGTCGTTATGGCGATTGGATTCGGTCTCATGATTATGCTAGACGAACGGTCGTCCATGTATGTGCCTCTCTCACTCGTTCTCTCGGAAGTATGTTCTTACCGCCTTTTCAGAGCCGTTCAAATCATCATCCCAACCATTGCCGGCATAGGCCTCGGGGGTCTGTTCCTTCCGCCTCTGATTGGACTGCAGGCCGCAATGCCGGTGAAAGACATGGCCACGAGCTCAACGACCTTTGGGCTGTTCCGGTTAGCCGTGGTTGAGCGTTTTATCTGCTTATGCTTATGCTTATTCTCCTTTAGACTGCTTGGATCCACCATCGGCATCTCTATCGGCCAAGCCGTTTGGACAGGGGTAAGTTAATATGTAGCGTCCGATGAACAGTGTTATTCAACCTTTGTTTCCTCCCCAGGTCGTTCGAGGACGGCTTTCCAAGATCTCGGGTTTGACTCTCGACCTTTCAGGTGCCGCACTGGCGGACAGCGTACGCGCCATCCAGACCATCGAGGTAACGGAAACCTGTTTCATATCTGGAGCTACTGCGTCTGATACTACGTCTGATACTGCGAAGCCCGACTCAGTCCGGCAGCAAGTTCTCCACGCCTACACAAAAGGCGTCTCCGCAATATGGCTGCTAGACACCCCAATAATCTGTGTCTGCCTCGTCGCAAGTTCGTCCTTCAACTTAACCCGATGTTTTTCTACTACCTTTTCGAACGCGCTGAACAAATTGTTTTTTTCCAGCGCTCTTCCTCAAAAAGTACACATTAAAGCGCAAAGTCGTACGGACAGGCAAGAAGGGGGCTGAGGTGGTGCCTGAAAACGCGAGTCCGCCCGCAGACGATCTGGAGAAGGGCCCCGACGAAAAAGAGAGCGCAGAGGAGGAGGAGGAGGTCACGGTTGCTTCAATACCGGCGAAATAAGAAGATCTCGTCACGGTGTACATGTACTGAACTCGCGTTTATTTCTAGAGCATGACTAAAATATGTGCATGATATCTTGCGTTGTTTGGCCCGTTTTTTTGGTCTCACAAATCCTGAGGCCTGAGGCCTGAGGTCTTAGGGTTCATAAACATATTTTTGTTTGATAGAATTCGGTTATACATGTATAGCTTTGTTTGGCAAAAGCATCCTCAAGGCTCAACCAACGCTCGGATATCTTGCTTTCCCCCTCCACGACAATCTAGATAAGACCCCTCGGACGAAGAGACCTGCGATGCTCACTGGACGCCATGTGGCTTTTCGCTTTTGTCTATATTGCTGCGCTTGTACTGCCTGGTTCGTTTAAAAATGGACCCAAAAGCCCAGGCCATTCCAAGACCAAGTTCTATCTGCTTTTCTGCCTCATCTTTGAACGGATAATCTATCATGGAGGACGAGGTTGCAGCTCTTGTACGCTCCCTGGGATTTCTGGACTTCTCAGGCAGCTCACTGCAATCCTAGGTTATCGACAATGGCTCCGGGATGTGTAAGGCTGGCTGTGCGTCTTCTTCTGGCCGTTCTACTTCTCGAGTTTACTGACTCTCTCCCAGTTGCTGGTGTGTTTCGAAAGCTCTCTGTACTACCCAATACCCACTATCCCCAGGCGATGATGCACCCCGCGCCGTTTTCCCGTGTGTCGGTCATCTTTGCCAACGCATCATAGTTTGACAGACCGACTTAGGTCTATCGTTGGCCGACCTCGCCACCAGGGTGTCATGGTCGGAATGGGCCAGAAAGACTCCTATGTCGGGTGTGTCTCGTTGCTCTCATTCCGTAGCGATACGTACTGAGGGCCATCCAGCGATGAAGCCCAGTCGAAGCGTGGTATCCTCACTCTCAAGTACCCCATCGAGCATGGTATCGTCACCAATTGGGACGACATGGAGAAGATCTGGCACCACACCTTCTACAACGAGCTGCGTGTCGCGCCGGAGGAGCACCCCGTCCTACTCACTGAGGCGCCCCTCAATCCCAAGGCCAATCGCGAGAAGATGACCCAGATCATGTTCGAGACATTCAATGTCCCCGCCTTCTACGTTTCCATCCAGGCCGTCCTTTCGCTGTATGCGTCGGGTCGCACGACCGGTATCGTCCTGGACTCTGGCGACGGTGTGAGCCACACCGTACCCATTTACGAGGGTTTCTCCCTCCCGCACGCCATCCTTCGTCTCGACCTTGCTGGGCGCGACATAACAGACTTCCTCATCAAGAACCTCACCGAGCGTGGCTACCCGTTCACGACCACCGCCGAGCGTGAGATCGTCCGGGACATCAAGGAGAAGCTGTGCTACGTCGCGCTCGACTTTGAGCAGGAGCTCCAAACCGCCGCGCAGTCGTCCGCCCTCGAGAAGAGCTACGAGCTCCCCGATGGCCAGGTCATCACCATCGGCAACGAGCGCTTCCGCGCCCCCGAAGCACTCTTCCAGCCCAGCTTCATCGGGCTCGAAGCCGCCGGGATCCACGAGACGACGTGAGTCCCCCTGCGCCCTCGCTGCACTGTCTGCCTCACCTGACTCGCTCCGCAGCTACAACTCCATTTATAAGTGCGACCTCGACATCCGGCGCGACCTCTACGGCAACATCGTCCTCTCCGGCGGCTCGACTATGTTCCCCGGTATCGCGGACCGCATGCAAAAGGAGCTCACCGCGCTCTCGCCTGCGAGCATGAAGGTCAAGATCGTCGCGCCGCCCGAGCGCAAGTACTCCGTCTGGATCGGCGGATCCATCCTCGCGTCCCTCAGCACTTTCCAGAACCTTTGGTGCTCCAAGCAGGAGTACGACGAGTCGGGTCCGGGCATTGTCCACCGCAGTGAGCACCCTCTATCCCTCGGGTGGTGCGCCCCTGACCCTGACCCGTACAGAATGTTTCTAGGTTTCATACCAGCTGCGTCGGATATATACACGGCTGTTGAGGAACTGATTTTTTTTTTCTTGGGTGGTTGTAAATCTTTCGCCTGTCGTCCTTGTCTTACTTTTTTATGCGAACCTCTCTGGTTAGCACTGATAGCACTGCAGTTACCCTTGCTACGCCATACTCAATTATTCATTGAGATCGTTACAAGTACGCTACAAAATGAACTCAAGAAATTAGCGAACAGTTTTGTTTTCTGTATGTAGGTTGCTGAATGCACACGGGTAGCCACTGGACTCATAGGGCAGCGGGAAAAGAAAAGCCAAGAAGTGCATTACATAAACCAAATCAAGCCACATTGATTGCAATGTATTTCGTTGTGATGCCTTGATGTGATCATCGCGTATCCTCTTGTCTTCAACCATGTCTATCTTCTCTCAATTTCTCGTCCCCAAGACCACCTTCCATGCTACCGACATCCCTGACCTCTCAGGACAGACTATGATTGTTACCGGCGGCTACGGCGGTATAGGATACGAGACAACCAAAGTCAGACCTCTTTTTTTCCCGCACCGACGCGTAGAGTAACTGTGCAGGCACTGCTCGACCATGGCGCGAAGGTGTACATCGCCGGGCGCAGCAAAAGCAAGGCCGATAGCGCGATGGCCTCGCTTAAACGCGAGAGCCCGAACGCGAAGGGAACGGTACACTTTCTAGAGTTGGACCTCGCCGATTTGCACTCAGTCAAGAAGGCCGCCGAGACATACTTGAGGTGCGATTGCCTTTATTTCCTTCCCTTCCAACGGGGCGCTTATATATGTAGGAAATAAGTCTAGAGACGGAACTGCATGTGCTGTTTAACAACGGGTGCGTTGAGTGGAGCGCAGGACACCCATCATACTGACGCGTGCATTCTAGGGGTGTGATGGAGCCGCCGCTCGACCAGTTCACGGCGCAGGGATACGATCTGCAGTTTGGGACGAACGTTCTAGGCGAGTCGGCCCTCAAATCAACAAGAGTAAAATTAACCTCGTCGGTGGACAGGCCATTTTTACTTCACGACGCTCCTGCTGCCCGTACTGCTCGCAACGGTGAAAACCTCTGCGGACGGCAAGGCGCGCGTCGTGAACACGTCGTCGATGGCGAGTGTATTCGCTTCTGGGCTGGACTTCGACACGTTCCGCGACAACCCCAAGCGCGCGAAGCTGGGGTCCCAAAAACTGTACCATCAAAGCAAACTCGTGAGTATGCATCTCCATCCATCCGACGTCGAGTTTCCGAGCAATTTTGTCGACGAGAGAAATGATTTTTTTTTCCTTTTTTTAAAAAAGGGCAACGTCGTTTTTTCTACTGAGCTGGCGCGGCGCTATGGTAACGAGGGCCTTGTATCGACCGCACTGAACCCAGGTAAGTTTCGGCTGACTCCTTCAGGCATCCATTGGCTGAACATGAACGTACTTTAGGCAACCTCAAAACAGATCTCGCGCGCCACTGGACGAGCCCGGGGCAGCGTCTTTTGAAGCTCTTTGTATGACTGCCGCTCCAGGCTTCTTGCTTGACACGATTCAGCTACGATTGATGCTTTCTTTACTCTTTTTTTCCAGGGCCATCTTATAGTATACCCCGCGTACCTGGGGGCATTGACGCAGCTGTACGCGGGCACGACGGCAGCTGGGGCGGAGCTAAACGGCAAGGTATGTAGGCGGGTGATGCCTATGTATTTTCGCACTCGCTCAAGTAATAATACTGTTCTGTTAGTATCTCATCCCCTGGGCGAGAATCGGCACCGCGAATCCGGTATCCCAGGATGAGGAGGTTGGGAAGAAGCTCTGGGCGTGGCTCGAAGAGCAGGTGGCGGCTCTCTCGGAGTGATGTGCGGAGTCGCAATTAGATACTTCTTTTTGATGGCGGGCGTATCTAACTATCACACAGTTGAAATCTGAGGTTGGCATTTTTGGGACCTTGCCTGCACTCCTTAGACCAAGCATTGTTGAGAGTGAACGTTGAACGGTTATTTCCAACTGAGTGCCCATGCAAGGTCTGTCAGCCACCCTAATATGCTGGTTCGATTGGGACCGAGACACTCGGTCAGCCTCTCGCCTTCGACTCTTCTCTCTTTCGACCACTCCCATTGCGAGTATGCCTTTCGCAGATGCCCCAGCTAAGCCGGCACAGACCCACCCTGTCCAACTCAGCCCCCCCGGTCTCGGCGGTCTCAGCGTCTGGGCGTATCTCGCGATGGCCGTTGTCATAATATCGATCATCGGCGTCCTCTGTTATGCGGCGTACAGCTTCCACCACGCTCTGAATTTGAACGCCCTGCTACTTCCTCAACACTCATCCAAGTCGTCCTCCAAGGCGAAGCGGTCAAAGAAGAAGTCATGGCGGCCTAGCATGTCGAGCTCCATCCAGGTGAGTATTTTCTCTCCGGTTATGCAGCGTAATCAACTTCCCGTCTCAGGAACAGCCGATGCTTGCTGCTGAAATCGCCACGAACCAAGACACCGGCCGCGTGGATCGTAGAATGAGCTTCCCGGCCCTGAGCCACGCCGTCGAACTCCCAAACGCGCACATCCCTCCGGTAGCGTTCCCCGCAGCGGCGGTCGCCCCATCCGCGAATTGCGAGCCGCCGGCCGTGCCCATGCCCATGTACGACAGGCACAACATCCGCTTCGCCAGCGTGTCCAACGCAGCGATCTACGCCAACCCCAAGCTCGTTCCGGTTATGGGATCCGCAGTCCCGCTCTCGTACGCCTCGCAAGACAATCTGTTCCAGAATCCGTTCACGCCGACGACTCGGGAGCCTGAGACTGTTCGGACGAGGCAGAAGAGCCTTTCGTCGTTTTCGACGGTCTTCCGGGCCAAAGGGAAGGGGAAGAGTATGAGCAGGGCGTCTGGCAAGGAGAATCTGAGTGTGGACGGGGGTGAGATGGTTCCTTTGAATGGAATGTAATTTGTGTTGGTTTTGCGAGTAACGTTGAACATCCCGTTCAGCTCCGAAGTATTACGAAATGTTCCGTCAAAAGCTTCACATGCGCGCAGTCTGAGCCTATGCCAAGTATGCGGCACTCAACACTAAGGAATGGCTGCATAACGAGCCATAGGCTCATTCTTTTTGTATACCATTAAATGCGACCAAGTACTCTGGGTACTGCATTGCTCCACAGCTTCCGCGATTTCCAGTCGAATGGCATTCGTCGTCTGAATTCTGGCTAGTGAACTGTCTCTTGCGCATCCTCCGCACTCCGCACGGTGCTTGGAATGTCCTCTTTCTTTTTTTTCGGGAGCGTTTGGGACAATGATGCCAGGTCTGCCAGCATGGAATGTCTTTCGATTTCCTGGCGCGCCGCTCTTCAGCGAGTGTAGTTGAACCTTGAACACACAAATTCAAGTCCCACTGCATTTTTTTGGGTGTGCCATCTACCATCTCCATAGATTTCAAGAAAAATCCCTGAGATTCAACATGGCTGTTCCTGAATGAAGCGGCATCTCCCGGACTCGGCCCGGCTCCGCATCACACAGCATGATGCCAGCGATGCTCGATCCGCTCTCTTGCTCTTACACTCCAACGACTCAAACTACACCCCACGGGAGACGCCAGGCCCTGAAAAGACTCCCTCACATTTATTTCACGAAGTTAAACGAACCAGTAGAACATCTTTACCAGCTCAGACGACCTCCGCAATGTCCTCTGCACCTCCCGCGACAGCGAGTGCCAGTGCGCTCCCGGCAGGGATAACAGACCCCAATTACAAGCCTAATCCTGGCCAACTTGGAAATTTGACAGTGATACAGCAACATTCCCTCGAGAAGCTGAAAAAGGAGCTCGCTGCGGAAGGGTATTATATCGAGGGGGAGCCGCGGATGAGCGATGCGACGATGCTGAGGTGAGAAATAAAACCTCCTTGAAGGGAAATACATGAATCTCACCCAAGCCCAGATTTTTGCGGGCACGAAAGTTCGATGTGCCCAAGGCGAAGCAGATGTTCATCGATAATGAGAATTGGCGCAAGGAGTTTGGGGTGGAGGAGATCGTCAAGTGCGTCATCGGAGCGCTTCCTACCATTACTTGCCCTCATTTCCGTTTATTCAGGAACTTCGAATTCCCAGAGCTGCCTATCGTGGATAAATACTACCCGCAATTTTACCACAAAAATGACAAGGTATGCTGGACTCAAATATGCATGCAGGGACGCCTGCTTCCCTGTTCATAGGATGGCCGTCCAGTGTATATCGAGCGACTGGGCATGCTCGACCTCAAGGCGCTTTACGCCGCCACGACCAAGGAGCGCCAGATCAAGCGATTCGTCCTCGAATACGAGAAATTCCTCTCCGAGCGGCTCCCTGCGTCGTCTGCGGCGGCAGGCCACCCCGTTGAAACTTCCTGCACGATCTTGGACCTTTACAACGTCTCCCTCTCCAACTTCTATCAAGTCAAGGACTATGTAAACCAGGCTACGAACATCACCCAAAACCGGTATCCCGAGGTGAGATTTCCCTCCGCGCATGATCTTGGCTCTGATTCGTCGCCAGTGCATGGGCAAGTTTTATATCATAAATGCCCCGTTTATGTTCTCTACGGTATGGAATTTGGTCAAAGGGTGGCTGGATCCGGTCACTGTCGCGAAGATCAGCATTCTCGGCAGTAACTACCAGGACGCGCTGCTTGCGCAGATCGACGCCGACTGCCTTCCGAAGGAGTTTGGAGGGAAGTGCTCCTGCCCAGGCGGGTGCTCCCTGAGTGACGCGGGCCCGTGGAACAAGACCAACGTAGAGACTGAGAGTGGCGGGAAGGTTCTCTCGAACTGAGAGTCGTCACGGATACCTTTTGCACGATGTTTCTAATCATCATCATTTAGGACCATAATGGTTCTCAAATCTTGTATTCTTTGAATCATACGAGGAGCTTCAAGCTGCGTGGGGCAGAGCGAATATACGCCCGAATTGCGGCAGAGAGATCCAAGCAATTATAAGACCGACAGCAGTAAATTCAAGACCAAGCCGCGCAGACTTTATCTTTTCGTACTTGACGGATTTTTCTGAGTACGCGGCAATCGGTTTTCAGTAGGCACGATTCAGATCTTTCGTGATCGAGAGTCACTTTCACTCAGGTCGCTTTTGAACCGGCTGAGAATGGCGTGAATGGTGAGAACTCAGAGACAGCGTTGTCCCAGCAGCGTTGTCTAAGTACGCGTCTTCGCGTAAATTCTGGAGAGTTGAGTACAGAACCTCCCACAAGCAATGACAGTGCTTTGACTATACATTGTGTATGGGCGTCCGTTGACGCATTTTGATCAAATTTAGGATCCACCGGTGTTATACATTATGACCCGTTCAAGGCTGCAACACATCAAGAGAATATTCGCGCCAGATGGCAATAAGACGATTTTTTGTAACAAAATTGAACCGTGTTGTGTACCCCTGTTTGCACCCTCTTTGGTTCGCGCGCCCATCGGTTCTGGTGCAGTGCCCTGGCAGGCTTAGCTTGCCTTTTTTGGGCAAGACTTTGAGCCCCATTTGGGCATGTCATGTCTCCACACTGGCGAACCCGCCGCCTCCCTCTCGCTGTCTCCTACTTGCGAATCCGACGGATCTGGGCCCGCAAACGCCACCCGGAGTCTTCAATATCTCTCATGTCTTGCTGATTCCTCCGATTCCCCCTCTCGTTCATGATACTCAGCATTAACGTTTACGACCCGCGGCGTCAAATTTTTACCCCCGACACAACGCAACCGGTGGCTGTTCAAACTTACAAGAATATATCTGCCCTCTTTTTGATGTCTCAATCTTGTTGGCTGGTTCATTCAAACTTTGCATGCAACAATTAACGGTGCGTTTGCCATTTTAGAAAGTCATGCGAGGCTCGCCAAGAGGACCACGTCCCCACTCCGGACTCCCACGCGGACGAAGGTAACGCAGTCCTGTGCAAGTCCAAACTGTGCCGTGGCTGACAACAGTGTTAAGAACGGCGAGGCCTAGCTGAATACGCGCACGAGTGATGTGCGCACCACAATGCAGCCGGCAACAAGCCCGTGCGGGAAGCGCCACACGGGCATCCTCCTGCTGCTGCATCCGGTAACGGACGTGCAGAGGGCTAGTGTGCCCGCAGTCCCAGCGCCTCGGCGCGCACTCAAATGGGTGTCTGTTGTGCGCGTGCCTGCTAAACTGTGCTGTGAGTCCCCACCATCCGTACCTGCCTGCGAGCTAATATGGAGAACCGTCAGCGGCGGCGGCAGAGGGCGGAGACGGGGACGGGGGCATCAATCCCTGTGATCACAGCTCCCAGCAACGGCACATTGCGCACCTGCCCATGCCCGCGCACATGCTCATATTCATGATGCACCCCCACCCCGAGCACCAGCCCCAAACACACCCCGTCCCTCAGCCTCGCGAGTATACTGTCAAGAATTCACCACCCCACCAACTCCCCGAACACGGGCGGATGCGTTCCGCTGATGCTGCCCATGCCTGCGAGCCCCGCGGAGTGCTGCAGCCTCCCGATGAAGAGGAGAGAACCGAGATGGAGATGGGGTTGGCATCAGGGAGGTGCGGCGCAAAGAGCGGGGGCAGTGTCAGATGCTGAGGCGGACGCGGTGTGGACGCAGAGGCAGAGGAGGGCGTGCCGATGTGGATGTTGAGGGTTCTGGTTTTGCGTAGTTGATGCAGCGAAATCCTTGGTGTGATGCCTGGGTACGTGGAACTACTCATCTCCTCTTTTCTCTTTCCTCCACTGATCCCATCTCATTCAGTCTGAATGTGCGTAAGTGCTGCTTGGCACTCATGTCCCGCCATTCGTTGTATCGACATTACGAAATTCAATTCATGTTCAGACCCAGCACAGGCTCAAGTGAGATCGAGGCAAAGTAAGACACGAAATAGGCAGCCGTCAAAAGTCTTCTGGAAGCTTGCCTTTGAAGTTCACGATCTCGACACGTCCAACGATGCACATGCGTACCTTCACATGCATATCTCCCTCCAAGTCCATGGAACCTCAACGGATCAAGTTTCAAGCTGAATTTCCGTGGCGTCCGATTCACACCAACGCAGTACATTCTAAAACCATAATATGTCGTCTACCTTCGGTGCCAACAAATCCAGTATCACACTCTTTGTGGCATGTACAACAATGTAGCCTTGCAAGGTTTGAAGACACATTTTTATTTCTCTCTTCCACAATTGCAACTTTCCCTCAATTCTTTGCGGAGAATGTCAGACCCGTGACATACGCACTTATTCCGTGCTTTCTCTGTTCTACTCTCCCTATTCTCCCTCTGTGTATCTTTGCGAGGTCCTCAGTTCATTTGGATTAGAGGAGAAAATGGGCCTTGGTCGGAAGATGTCCAAAAAAAGGCGTAGAAGAACTGTACGGCAGCAAAAAAAATCCAAAAGAAAGAATCGAACTCACGCACAACAAAAATTGACTGATTCATAAACGGCAACTTAACCACTCAGTGACTGATACCACAAGCAGTGGCTCGATCAGTGGTACCTTCCCCGCACTGCAGTCGAATTTTTGAATAGAAAATCTATTCAAATATTCGCCAGGACATAGCACCAGAGCCCGCCCATCACGTTTATATATCACTTTCAAAATGGCGACAATTGTGTTCTTGGGGGCACCCCTCGCTTCAGATATCCATCGAGACGTCAGGGAGTATCACTGGAGAACCGTCTCATCGAAATCCCTACCACAACAGGCTTACTCGCAAGTCGTCTACCCGGCAGCAACACTAGAAGCCGCCAGTCGGCGGATATCTCTCCTGTATAATAACGTGATATTCGACGAGAGCAAAGAGGAGGATTCGGATGAACGAGGTTTTCATTCTGGTAACAATTTCAAAAATACCTGCTCATATTTGCGACAGACGAGACCTTCATTACTTGGCCTCCAACTGCTCAAGGCGATGATTCCGAGAGCCAGGAGGACCAGTCGATCCCGTCATTCTTGAATGTCTCCAAATCCATGGCCCAAACAGATGCGCAGCCAGAGTCGCAGTTTGAATCGCAGGAATCGCAATCATACAACTATTCCGACGCGTCTTCTATCGCCAGATTCCCCGCATTCCACTTTTCCCTGAATTCTCTCACTTCTTTGACTTCCCTGGCGAAATCACGCGTGAAGGGAACCAAGAAGGTCTCCCTGCTCCTCGCAGTGCTCGAAGTCGATGGACCGGACTCGTTCCACTTCAAGAAAGGAAAGGATGCCGGAAAGGAATCTTTCGTTCTGAAAATGATTCTCGGGGACGAAGATGGTAATGTGTGCAAGCTGACTGCCTGGAGGGAGGTCGCGCAAGACTGGGGCGGCTCTGGGCAGGAGGTCGGTGCCAAGCGCGGGGACATCCTGCTATTAACAGGTAATATTCATCGTGCATCTCGCTCCCAGCGTCTCGACTCATTGTTCCTCTAGACGTTATGGCGGCCTTTGAGCCCTCGACGGCGGTGACGCTGACGGCCTCTCCATGGCAGAAGCCCAAGCTGGAGATCTGCTACCGAACAATGCCATACACACATGAAGATCAGCGCCTACGCCCCGACCTGCGGCTTGGGGCCAGTGACGCCTCAGTGCGGAAGGTCGCTGCGGCCGTACGATGGTTCGAAGGCATGGCCGGCCTCACTGGGGTCCAATAAACGGTGTATCCAGTACATGGAGAATGTAATTACAGGCAAAACTGTTTCTCATCACGACTGAACGACCTACAACCTGCCCTAGAAAATCAAAGACGGATGTTCAATCGACTCCACAAAAAAATGGAAGTGAGCGACACTGTACCTTGGCATATCTGGACAAATGCGGACCGAGCATGATCTTCTCCGTGGCCTTTGTGTGCCCTCGCAGTCCTTCCAGCTCAACGTAGGTTTCGACGACTCCGGTTGAGCATCAGGAGCCAGGCTCAAGTCCGTGAAGCTTTGTAAAAGGCAGACAAGGAAGAACGATGCTGCGTTGTGAGCGAACTTGAGGAGGTTTCAGGGACGGTGCATCGAAGATCGTAGACATATGGTGCGCACCTCTTGGCCTGGACATGTACGAGGACGTACGGAAGCGGTTTTGTGCGGAACGTCGCAAGATAAATCTGTAGGTGCGGTGATTAGGTTTGATATACCACTCTCTGGGCCGTGACTTACTTCCATCTCATCATGATAAAACCGCGTCCAGCACATACAAGGCGTCAAAATTTGTCCAATTTGTTGCTCACCGTCGCTGTTGAAAATGTCTTGGCAATAAAATTATTACCTGGCCGAAATATATAACCCGCAGGATCACATAACAAAACCAAGCAACGAATGAACAATACGTCGTCGTCGTGCGATGTAGCGTCTCTTGTTTACTGGTACTCGCTGTAGAGGTAGCCGAGAACAACCGCAGCGGGCGATGTGTGTTATGATGTGCAATATTTCTAGGATTCTCCCCACATCGCTTCAAAACAACTTGGAAATTTGTTAGACTCGACCGGTTGTACCTCGCACATCGCTCCATAATAAAACGCACGTCGGGTTTCTAACAGCCGCCTTTTCATACGATCCACACCCGGGCCCGCTCTACGGTTCATCTAATCGACTCCTCATTTGCGAACTTGGAGAAGATTCAAAACAAATAGGATCAGCGGGGTTCCGTGGAGCTCTGTGCGCGCCGGGCCCGGGCCCGTGGCGTTCTTTCTGGTGACTTCAATCTCTCCGTGCAGAGAACTTATAGACCGCGGAACATTCCGGATAAGGCAAGCCTACTACTCCTTTAGGACATTGATCAACGAATCGTGAGGGAGTCTCCAGCGGCTAATGTCGGAGCCAACTCTCAACAATGGTCTTTTGGCTGTGAAGACAGACACGCATATGGTGCACTTCGGCGGGTTTGAAGATGACGCCTGTGGAAATAAGCGGGGACGCTTCCTGCATCTCCCGCCGCCGTGCTCTAGTCTCGGAGTCTAGAGCGGAGAGATGCCTGTAAAGCGGCGTTGGCGGGGGGGCAGGACTCAGACGATACTATAGTGATGGTTGGTCAGATGGAAAACCTGGTCGTTTTTTTGATTGAGGGAGCACTGCGCTCGAGTGTCCCGTGTAGAGAAAAACTGGAAATCCAGCGACTTTTAATTCCATCTACGGGTAATATAATGTTACCTATGCGACGAAAGCTTTGCCCTTTTCGATGTTCTTCTTCAGCTCAGGGAGGCAGGCTTCAAGGAGCTTTTGCTCTTCTGCTGACAGTTCGCCGATAGGGTGGATCTTCTCTACGCCGTTGGGCTGTATGGGAGAAAATTCAGCCAATGCGGGCGGGCACGGGACGGATATAACTTACGCCGAGCTCGACGTTAGAGGAGAAGAAGTCGACGCCCTGGTCAGCGTACAGAGGGCTCTTGACAAACGTCGGCGTCACGACACCCTTCTCGCCGTTGAGACCACGGAGGACAGCGTTAGCGAACTTGGCGCCAGCGTATGCCATAGAGAGAGTGGCGCTCCCTGCACCGTCCTTGGCCTTGACGACCTCGTCACCACCAAACTGGATCCGGTTGACGATCTTCTCGTACGCCTCACCCTTGACAGTCTTGCCGTAGCTCGATTGCGAGAGGAGGGGGACGATGGTCGCGCCACTGTGGCCGCCGATGACGGTCACACGGGTATCCGCGGGGCTGGCGTCAGTGATGCCAGCAAGGAAACGCGCGGCGCGGACGACGTCGAGGGTGGTCACACCGAAGAGGCGTTTGGGGTCGAAGACGCCGGCTTTTTCAAGGGTGGCGGCGACGATGGGGACGGTGGAGTTGACGGGGTTGGAGATGACCAGGATGCACGCTGTCGGAGCTACGCGGGCAACAGCGGCCGCCAGGTCGCGGACAATGGAAGCGTTGGTCTGCACACCGTCAGAGTTGGACTCTGGACCGCGAATCTTTCACTCACGTTGAAGAGATCATCACGGGTCATCTATCCGTCGCAGATACATGATTGAATGAGATTGCGAACGCGAACATGGTCAAAAACCACTTACACCAGGCTAAAAAAAAATGGACAAAAATTTCAGAAATTATTCAAACAAGGTGATAATAACGCACCTTTCTCGGGACGCCAGCAGGGATCACAATGACCTTGACACCCTCGAGCGCCTCGTCCAGTTGATCAGCAGCATACCCTTTGACCTATTCCACGTCACTCAGGCGCATGCGCACCAAAAAATAGGGAACCAACGTACCTCGCTCCCGGTATCGACGTGGCTAACATCGGCAGCGACACCAGGTGCCCCGCGAATGTCGTAGAGGCTGAGCGAAGTTACCAGAGGGTCGCTTTTAAGAAGCAAAGACAGCGGCTGGCCAATTCCTCCGCCAGCACCAAGGACTGCAACCTTGGTCTTACGGGCGGAAGAAGAAGAGAAAAGGCGCGAAGATGGCGCGGCCAGAGTACGAATCGCTGAACGAGAGAACATGGTAGTAGGAAGAGAAAAAGTTTCCGGAGAAATGGCGTGAGATTTCCGATCCTCTCCGTGCGGGCTTTCTTTCTTCCTTCTGTCTCCGCTTCTCCGCGCTTCCGTCTACAGTGCAATGGCCACTGATTTCTGGTCCAGTTCACACTAGTGGGTTCAAGAATTGGTGTATCATTCAGGCTTTCGACGAAAAAAATCGTAGTAAACGCTGGATTGTTGACCGCGCGACGCTAAGGCAGGCTCGGGCGGACGATTTGCTGTATATCGATGACCCTGAGCACTTGGATTTTCTGGCCATATACTTTGGAGACCGTAGGTGGAGCGGAACCCCAGTCAATTTTTACCTTACACCTCCAAAAGTCATAGGCAAACTGGGAAAGAAATTGAATCTTGCACAACGAGCCATCGCCACCGCAACAGTCTTCTTCCGGCGGTTCTATCTCAAGAATTCTTATTGCGAAACGGACCCGTTCATGGTCATCGCAGCATGCATGTATGTCGCCGCAAAGGCGGAGGAGTGTCCTGTGCACATCAAGAATGTCGTCCAGGATGCGCGCCACATTTTTAGTCGTGCGTATACAGTCCCCCGATTTCGCTCAGCCTCATAATCAAGTGCAGAAGACCATTATAATGTCAAGAATTTTCCGTCCGACAATTCAAAATTGGCAGAGATGGAGTTCTACCTAGTCGACGATCTCGAGTGCGATCTGACGGTCTTCCACCCGTACCGCACGCTCCTCGCGCTGTGTAGATCGGGAGACATTTCGGACGATCCATCCGCGCCCCACGAGGAGGAAGCCGGTGAAGTAGGCGTCGGGATCAGCTCAGAAGACGGGCCGCGCTATTGGGGCACTGGCGAAGGCCAGCTCGAGCTCCCACCCAACGGCCTCCAAACGGCATGGTATGCAGACCGCTCGCCCTTCCTCCTCTCACTCACCCGCATCCCAGGTTCATCGTCAACGACACGTACCGCTCCGAGCTATGCCTCCTCTACCCGCCGCACCTCATCGCGATCGCAGCGCTCTACCTCGCGTGCGTCTTCCACCCTGCGACGCACGAGACGGTCGCTGCGCTCCTCGCCGCGTCCGCGAGCAGCAAAGCGCCCTCAGGCGACCCGCCGGAGCCGGCCCCGCGCCGTTCCTCGCGCCAGGCGGCGGAACGCAAGAAGCCCGCGCAGGACCCGCTCGCGTTCCTAGCGGAGCTGAACGTGTCGCTTCCGCTCGTAGCGACGATCGCGCAGGAGATCATCGCTATGTACACGCTCTGGGAGCGATACAAGGAGGACGTGTCTGGGGCGGACGCGGCGACGCCCGACTCGCGGGGCGACGACGACGTCGTGACGCCGGCGCTGCTGACCGTCGTGCTGATGAAGATGCGTGAGGCGCGGCTGCAGGACATTGCGCACCCCGCGGGCGGACGGCCAGCTCCTGTAAACAAGATGTTGGAGAGGACGCAGGCGGCGGGGTAGCAGAATGCGGTCGCTGGATCCCCTTAACCTATATAACGCGACGATGAAGCGTACCGGGAGCGCGGCGCGATTCCACGGCGCAAGCGGTCGTACGCGCGCCGCCATCGAACTCGTCTCGCTCTAGGAGCCGAGGTCAGTCTAAGTGGACCAGTGGGACTGGCCCACGGAGTCGGGGCAGGCGGCGGTAGTGGTCGTGTTAGGACTGGATGTCGTAGCACAGCCGCATGCATACCTTGTCCGCGACCTCCACGTAGCCTCTCAAGGACGCCTCATCCCGCCCTGGACCCGCTTGGCCTACTCCACCAGTCAGCAGCGGTGCGTCCTAGTCGACCTGGCAGACACTACTACTTATTACAGTGGCCGGCGAGAATGCAATGCTTCTGCAAATTTGATTACAATGTCTTATGTTGGCCAGTGGTAGTATCCCTATGAAGTTAAGACGTGGTCCGGCCAGTCTTGTAATCGCTTTAAGTCTGAACTTTGAAGTAGGGGAAGTCCCGTGATCGCCATTTGTTGACTTGAACCACGACCATCCAAGTTCTAACATGGTTGTTTATTATCCACTAGAACTCCCAGGCGCGTCAAATATTGGTTCTCGAGAGTGCCAAAATGCAAGCGACGCGTTCGTCATACATGATCTCCCCCACTAATCCAACCATGCATCCAGTTCGACTTATCTCCCTTCGTTGACCCACAGCAACAACAGGATTTCTCCTGTGTGTTTTGCTCGTATCGTCCGAATATTCCGCCGTCCCACACGGCGTTAATTTTGGATCTCCTAAAGCACGACGCGTCCGGTCAATATACCGATTTTTTGCAGACGCTGGGGATCACAAACAATACCCACTTGCGCATCCTCCTAGGGATGGGGAAGGTCGATCGCGACAGATTCCTTCGGGACTATGTCCCGACGAGAATCACTCAATTTGCCTTCAGCCAGCTCAGTCAATGGTTGGATTGCTTCTCCGATACCCACAAGTGGACACAACTCTCATTGACGCCGATACCTCGGAAAGGCGAAGCGTTTGAGGCCTTCCTATCGAGGCCATCCACCTGCGACAAACAAGTCGCCCAGTACATGCGCCTTTCTCGAGAGGAGTACGAGATAGAGGCAGTGCGTACTTGTGTTCAGCAAGTTCAACCTCCGCCCTGATGATGCATTGGCTACCGCAGACACAAATTCAAACAAAAATCCCCTGTTATTTAGATATTCACCGTGGACTTGAACAGCAGGATCCGAACCAGGTCAAAGCTCTTGTGCAGAAGGTAATGCGCCCATTATATACGTGGTATAAATTCTAATCTAGTTCAAGATCTGCGACGATCTCCCCATCTTCGCCCGATACCAGGATACATGGCCCGTCTACGTGATTATCCGACGCATCCTAGCGACGCCGGGCGCATACGGATCTCAGAGCCAGGGATCTATCGACGCGTCTGACCATATTCCGGCAAGGCTACTCTCGTTCAATTCCCGCGTTTACTGACCAAACGCAAGGTGCACCGCAACCAACACAGGTGCCCGCGCCTGATCCAATATTTAAAACATGATGGACCCGAGAACGTCGCTCCGACGGCGAAGCAGTTATTGAGGTTCGTCCGGATGGACGAGGAGCTTGCTCCCGCGCTATGGTTTCTAGGCGTCAAGAGTGACGCCAAATACAAAATGCTGATCAACTTAGATGCGATCAGGAAAACACAGTTCATGGAGGAAACCAAGAAAATGGAGTTGACCCCATTCCAGAGACTGGTATTGAGTATCATGTTCGAAGCGTGAACATGTTGATTTGTTGTAAGCGTCTACTATTTGTTGTGTGTCTATTTTTTGTTGTACTACTCGTTGTTGTTGTAAACTTGTACGTCTAGCACCTATGCTGTAAAAAGAAAAACATCAAATTTGTTGCAAAAACGGGGATTCGAGCGCCTCGTCTGCCAGGATGCGATCCTCCGGCTTCCATCTCAGCATGCACTTGATCAGCGAGAGGAAGTTTTGCACATTTTTGGTATCCCGTGCAACTCGAACTTCCTCGTCTACGGGGCTGAGCGGTTTTCGGGGTGCCCGCGCAACGATCAAGGAGGCTTCAAGGATTAGCCAGTTTTTTGCGATACTTGCTTCTTCGTGGTCGTCCGATTCACAGCCGCGTACGTGTCCTGGATCCTGGAACGTTTCATTTGGCGGCTGCGACGTATGAGTATCGCAATGATGAAGAGGAACGCCGTCATCTAGGAGACAACCGTAGATTTCAGGCGCAGGGCCCAAGAGTCTAGCCATCTCGGCCCCTGGGAGTAGAGAACCGCCGAAGATAGGATGTTGCCCCGGTTGGCGAGAGTATAACTCTACTAAAGAGCAGCCGAGGGTCCATATGTCGCTATGGAAAGACCAGACGTCTTCTGGTGCTGGGTAAGGGACATGTAACGCCGCAACGAGACATTCCGGCGCTGTGAGGGCACGGGGTGGGCCACTGTCAGGAAACACATCGCTCGTTCCAGGCCGAAGAGCGCAACCAAAGTCGACAAGTTTAACGACGAGCAAGGAGGCCTCCCGCCGTAGGCTATATCGATCCGAGCAAAAGACGTCGGTGCTTTCCACGATATAGTTTGGTAAGGATGGTGGATGCGCCACAGGCTCACATAGCACACACGGAAAGAGGGTAGGAGGTGATACTCCGATAAGCTCTGTAACGCTGCTGGACCGAAAGTACGGGAACTCGATTGCTATGTTCCCGCAGTGCAAATCTAGATGTACCGGTTTACCGCCGATTCAAAACAAATGTAGCCACGAACCTCTGTGTACGACGCCGTGCGTATGCAAAAAGGCAACACCTTGGAAGATTTGTCGGATAATTTCAACTTCGTTCAAGTCCTCGATCATCTTGTGCTTGCAGAGGTCAAAGACCGATGCCACGGCATCTGCGACGATGACGTTGTGTAAACCGTTGGGTCCTTCGACTTGAAATGTGTCAAGGAACGTCAAAATATTCCGGGCACCAACACCTTTCGGTGGTAATGAAGCAAGAAATCTGAGTATTTCAATTTCATTGGTTTTGTCAGTGGCCCCGGCTATCACGAATTTCAATGCCAGGGCTCGAGATACCGACCTGGATACAGTTTCTCATGAGCAAGGCGAGCGATACAGACGAGGAAACACCCACTGGGATGAACTGGTATCCTGGGCAAGCCAAACATGAGAAGAGCTTCCAAATCCCAGTTTATTGAGGATCCGGTACCGGCTGCTATACACCTCAGTCAAATGTACTGGATGTAATCCTCCAGCGCGATACCGATCTAGGCCCTCCAGCTTTCTTGGCGGAAGCTGCCACAGGTACTCGCGATCTGGATCCACGGCGTCTGCAACCGTTGAGGGCTCTGAGGCGAGCTGGTCCAAATGGAACTCTACGAGATGATGAAAGAGTGAATCGTGTCCTTCGAGATCGACTGGCTCGGAGGACGACATGATCGTCGAAATTAGAACTCAATAAGCTTACGTAAGCTTACGTTCAACCTGCACTGAACGCTCACTCACCTGGCGCTCACTGCCGGCGTTTGTTGGATTTCAGAGCAGTGATAGCCGATTCAACAGAAAGTTTCCCTTATGCTTTTTGCATCAGCACTGGCTTCAAAGAACTTGAACGCACCGTGACGTTACATGTACTATTTTATGTTGAGCACTACAGTATTAGTACCGAGTTCGCCGGCTCAAGTGACAGTTGGAATTCTGAAGCGTCTCCGACTGACCGCAGGTTCTATTGTACTAACTCTATTTGACGTACCAGGAATGCTTGAGCGTCATATGCGGAGATACGATCACCAGGACTCCATCTCAGCATTTGCCTTATCAGCTGAAGCCAAGCCCTCACGCGCTTCCTGTCCTCACGCGGTGCCCTTCTCTCTTCATCAACGCCGACATGTATCATTCTCCGAGACGTCCTTTCATCGAGGATTTTTTGTTCAAGAAGAAGCCAGTTTTCTTCAACGATATTGGGATCCGCGAGCGACTGGTCGATTTCCAATGCGGCCGCACACTCTTGCGAGTCCAAACGTTCATAGGTTCTCGAGGGCGAATCGAAAAAGGAATAAGAAGCATAATTTTTGTAGTTGGCCGATGCTTCCAGTAGAACCTTATATTTTTCAGGAATAGGTCCTAAATATCGTGCAAAGTCGCGTAACAGAAGTCCTGGTCCACCCGTAGAGGAGAAGATCCGGTGTCTTTGGCGAACAAGTATCTGGAAAAGAGTGCAGCCAAGGGTCCAGATGTCGCTCTGAGTGGACCAGACGAAATCCGCGAGGTACTGGGTGTCCAACGACGTGTTGCCAGACTCTGGCGGTGACGCTGACATCTCTAATACTCCGTCGATATGCAAGGCACCTGCGTCGCTGGCCGGATCCGCGCGGAGGACCAGTTCTGCTTCTGACAATGATTGGTCACACGAGCCTTGAGTCGAGGAGTGATTGAAAATAGGCTCGGGATCGTACGACCAGTCCAACCAAGGATCCAGGGCCGGAGGAAGGTCAACAATGGTAGCCATGACACATTCCGGGGATCGTAACACGACAGGGGGGCCTCCCCGTCCGTCGGACAGTGGCATATCGTCTGTGTCCGGGCGGAAAGCGGACCCGAAGTCGATTATTTTCACGACAATAGATAATGCTTCCTGCTGCATCAACGTCTGGAAACGTCCGCAAAAATCCGCTCTTTCTACGATATATGTCGGGAGAGAAGGAGGGTGTAAGGTTGGGGCTTCCAAGACAATAGGATGGCAGACAGGATGCCGGGAGGCCTTCATGATCTCAGTAATGCCAGTAGACCGCAAGAAGGGAAACTCGATGGCTATATTCCCAATATGCAAATCTATGCGAGTTATCTTGTAGGAGTTTTGATATTCAATTCAACTCATACCTGTGTGCACAACACCGTGCTTGTGTAGAAAAGCCAAGCCGCAAAGAATTTGTTGGATGATCACGTCCTCGTCGACATGTTCAATCATGCAGTTTGAGAACAAGGTTGAGATGGGTATGGCAGGCTCGGTGATGATCACGTTGTGAATGCCGTTGGGACCGTAGACCTGGAAAGTGTCAAGACACATCAGGATATTTTGGAACCCCGCATCCTGTTGCGAGCGGGACGACAGGAATTTGTTTATTTCGACTTCGTGGGTTTTCCCAGTGTATTCAGAGGCCACGAACTTCAGGGCAACCCCAGAAGACCCTGGGCTAACCGGAGCGCATAAGAATACGAGTGAGCGACTAAATGGATGCAACTCACTTTGGTAGATTCAGATTCTGGCCGAACCAAACGTGAGAGTAGCTTCCAAATCCCAGTTTATGAAGAATGCGATATCGGCCACTATCAGGTGCATTGGAACCGGGCGAGGCAGAGATGACATCGTTGAGATGGACAGGATGCAGGCCGCCCTGGCGATAGCGGTAGATGTCTTCGCTACCGCTTGACTCCTGGGACTCGTAGTCTGGTTCCTGCCATAGATAAGGAAAATCGCCTAGAGGTTGGTTTGCGATTATGCTCATCAGATCAGAATGCAAGAGCAGAATTTCAACTCCGCTCATGTCTCTTCGGTCCGTGATCCGAATATTGTGATTTGAACAACTGAAAAAAATGTTTCTGAAGTAATTTTGAGCTTGGTTTGAGCAGCGTCATTAGCAAAATCTTGCCCAATTGTTTTTTTGCTATGATTGAATATCAAGAATTCACCTTCAGTTCTTCTGGCTCGTTTCTTACGTAATCTGCAAATTCAACAAGGTTACCGTAAATATCAAGTACGCAAGAGCGCGCCGGGGCGCGGCACTTTATACAGGTGGTGGAAATTGGAATTCGACGTTTTGAGCCAAGTCAAGCTGCTATATTTGTCGCGGTCGTCGTGGATGTCGACGTCCTGTGGCGCCAAACTTCGGTGATCTCCTGAAGGCAGCGCAATTTTATAAAGAGGGGGAGGAGATGGACGAGAGAATGGCAATAGAACTGGAGCTGATGGAACAGTTAACATGTCGGAATTTTTATTCTGTGACAGTCGATGGGAGATGCGCTGGTTCTGAACCAAGGACATACATATTACGGACCAGTTTGCATTGAACCTTTGAAGATCCCAAAAAATCAAGTACGTTCTCACATGCTTGTAACGATAATACTTGTCCCAGATGCGAGGTACTGGTACGACACTGAGACACTATCCAATCAAAACGCGATCACGCTTTCACTCGCAATACCTAGGAGGCAACGAGTGAACTGGAAGCGCGTCCATGCCGATTCTGAACTCACCTCCTTTCCCCGAAGTCGCCGAGGCCTGGAATAATATATGCCTTTTCGTTGAGACCAAGGTCTATCCAGCCCGTTATCTGTTTGGGCGATCAGCTGCACGAATGCGATGCAGGAAACCGGAAATGGTACGCACCACCTTGAGTTGCGGGTATTTGGTGCAGAAGGTTCGGAGACCTTCTGGTGAGGCGATCTGCGAAACGAAGGAGACAGATGAGAGCAGATAAAGATAACGCGACGAATACCCACAAGGTTGATGAAAATGATGCGATCCTCTGGCACGCCGTGTTCAATTAGCACCTCAACCGCTTTCATCGCCGAACCACCGGTAGCTGAAACATGCAATTAATACTCAAGTTTCCCTCGACAGTACAGCATCGCCCACCGAGCATAGGATCGAGGAGAAGAACATATCGTGAAGCGATGTCTTGGGGAAACTGGAGGTTGACCTTCAAAGATAATCGCACGAGCAAGACGAGATAGAAACCTTGGAATAAAACAGCTTCGGCAAGGCCGTCTCTTCATCCTGGAAGCACCAGGGCTCAGACACAAATTACTGCCGCCAAGCCGTGCGCACCCTCTGAATCAGAATCTTCCCGATGCGCACACTGCGACAGACTTCGCGCAGCCCAGCTTCCATCGCCTGAAACAATAAAATTTAAATCGCGAATACAGATTGCGACGATGAGATCGTACTTCACCGGCGCGCAAGATAGACACCCCGCAAATCTTTCCTTCAAAACCCACACCTTCGTATGTGGCTCCCTACGATCCAGCGATCGTATTAATGGAATGGTTTACGCCAGAAACAGCCTCCGGGGCAAAATAGGCCTCACCGTCGGAGTTTCCACGACCTTTTTCACCACGGGCAGGTGATTCAGGCCCTCCTCGACGAGTAATCGGATAATCCGATCCGAGTAGAAGAGAAAGTCGCCCCGACTGGTCTCCTTCGATCTGATGATAGTGTACAACGCCTCAAGTTGCGCCGTCTGAGGAAGGGTGAAAACGGATGGAGGGAGAGGGTTCATCTGAGACCGGTTGGTCGCAGGCTGCGGTGGGGCAACAGGTGTAGCCATTTGTTCACTTTCCAATCCAGAGTCGCCGTGAGTCGAGGAAGGGGAAGCGAGGAGTCAAAAGAACGCGGTCGAGAGCTGGTCGTGTGTCGGTGCGGCGGAGCCAAGGCGTTCAGATCACACGTGGTAGATATCTCCTTTGGGCAGCCATGTTTTCAACCAATTTATACGGAAAGTATTTATTAGAGGACATCAGAGAAATTGTTGGATAGTTCAGTGCATCGAAGACCTAGTTTGAGTAGCCTGTATATATAGGCGGGCCTCACCGTTCAGGCGGGGAAAGCACTCTCTAAAAATAACAAGACCCAGCTCGTTCTCGAGAACTCCTGAGGACGTCAGTGAGACTTTAACTGTGAGGAACAACGACGCGAGAGTCCCGGCCGCTGCGTCGACGTCCATCCACAGCCCCGTGTAGAGAAATGAAGGCAGATCTGCTGTGGTCGGTGCGCAGTCCCGAGTGACCACCAGCGTCAGCTGCTGCAGACGTGTCTCTGGCGTGAGCCGCGAGAGGAGGAGCGGGATGGTGGCGAGAGTGCTAGGGGCGAGGACGTGGACGGTCAAGCGGGCAAGATGCGGGAGCGTCGAAGGCCCGATATTCAGTTGTCGTGCAAAGGATTCTGGATCAGCTAAGACCGAAATCAGTTTGCAAACCAGAGCGCACTGTTAAAACCCTAACCAATGATGCCATGAATCTCCAGGTCCGAGATGTAATCAGAGTGCTGTAGCAGGTCGTTGATACGCTCGGCACCATGGCAATTGTGAATAATGAGCCGCCTCAAGCTGCTGAAATCAAACACCCAAAGAAACATGTCGAGTGACTGATGTGAATGCATAGGGGCGGGGTCATCTCTACCCCACATGTCGAGACATTCGACCGTGCTCCGCGCCGTTTGTGAGGGAAGCGGGTCAGCGATGGGTGGATGGAGGGCGTCGGAGAAGGTAGCGTTGCCGGAAAGGAACCGGTAACCGATTTCTAGCGTTCCCAACGTAGCTTCCCGAAGGCAGAAGAGGGACAGCTGATTCGCATCTTGGGGCCGTAACGTGGATATATGTTTAACGGACGGGAGCGATACGAGGTGTTGCATCACGGACACTCCGTGGGGGGGAATCCGGCAGTAGATGGAGATTTTCTGCAGATGGGTGAACTGAGACTTCATCTTCGCCAAGATTTCATAGGCGCCCGACGACTCCGTTCTCCAGGGGAAGATGGCGATAGCAAGGTGCCTGATCAAGCTGTGAATGTGGGAGGATGTAGCGAGAACATGATACAAATTCTGGCAATCCCGCTCGCTCTCGAGAACACAATAGGAGAAGAGATGGAACTGAGCCGGAAATACCCAGGACCTGCTCACGAGGGCGCATCGCTTCAAATCAGCGCGTGAGTCGTACAAGAAGTCTATGGTGAAGTCGACAAGTTCTTGGACGTCCATAAGAAAGGTTGACATCGCGTGACGTGTTGAGCTGTATCGATCTCTGACAGGCATCTACCGGCCCGGACAATTGAACCAAGCGAATGTTCGAACTATGGTTTCCATGTTTCCACTTGAAGGAGGTACCAGTATTTATAGGGACTTAACAGAAGATTCTCTGAAGTTTATCCTTCAACACGTTTTCGGAACAAATGAAAAGAAACTCATTTGGATTCGAAGGGTTTTCGATTACATTACAATGGGACGAGACCGTGTCCCCTGGTGTCGATAACTTGTTTCGGGGAGACCTTCATCCTCCGAAAAAACGACGTCCTCAGAGTCGTTGTCCTCCTCACTCTGTCCTCGCTTACGCTTCTTGCCCTGCGATGCAGAGGCGCCGCCACGCTTGCCCTGGGAAGCTGTCTTTCTTCCTCCGTTCGTAGATGACTTCTTCGCTGGTTGCCTCCTCAGCGGCGGGACGAAGAACGGCTTCTTTGCAACGAGATCTTTTTGGAAATCCGCATCATATCCTATGCACTTGAGCGTTGAAACCGCAATGCGCTACGTGTAATGCAGTTAGCTCCTGATTAAAAAATCGGAAAAAAAGCATCTGACCACTTCGCCTCGATCCAACGCGTTGCTGATATCCGTTACGGTCACATTCGGTACGTACTTCTCGCGCCTTGCTCTGGCAGCTGCCCTGTCAACCTCCATTTTTTTCACGGCCGCGTTTGCCTCGTGTTGTGTCGGCCGGCGTCCCAAACGCTTTCTAAGCCCAACACCAGCCACGATAGAGAGTCCCCATCCTTTCTGCAGGATTTTGGAAGCCCACGTGTCGCGTACCTGTCGTTGAGATCGTTGAAGCCGGTGCTGTAAGAGCAGAGAGCACACACCTTGCGTGACTGTTGTTTCCATTCCTCTGTCGTCAAACGCGGAGCTTCGCCCTTTTCATATTCGCCTAAATACGCCCAGCAATGGGAGTCCTGCCGGATAATGAGAGTATAGACGCCTGTGGCATTCGATCCGTCTAGCTCTCCATTGGCGTTATCTTGTAGAGGGTAGTACGCATCGAAGAACAGGCCGGGGGCACCAGGCATTTCGGGACAATGTGGGTTGTAGGAAAGGTTGGGATACATAAAGTGACTCTTGCCTGTTCTCGCCGCCCTGGCTGGTTTGATGGCCGGGAAAGTCTTTTGTGTATTTCCTCCGTAATGCTTGGCGATGAAATCCCGCCTCATCGTAACGTCCCGTATGTCTAGCTCCACATCGACTGGATACACGTCCCAACCGATAGGCTGTATGCGCCCTCGGACTGTGTCCAGATCCAGACCCATGTCTTTCGGTTTCTTGATCGCTGGCTAGAAAGCATCAGGTAGCCTACTGCTGACAATGATGGAATATAAGATGAGACGTACGTTCTGATACTGCTCTAGTTTTCGATTGACAGCCTCGAGCTCGGAGGGCGTCATCTTATTCCCAGGGTTCCTACGAATTCGAATCCGAATGCCTATAGACTCGGGTGTCGGAACAACAACGGCGGCCATGAACACTTTACGCCTCTTCGCCAGTCTGGGTTGGTCGGAGGCGTTTGTATGTTCGTGTAGATCGTCATCCGCGGGCTCGCATTTTATGTTCGCCGTGTGCGTGTTAGCCCGCCGTATCTCGTTCTTGGAACATGTGAAAGAGCGTATTATTTGGAGGAGGTAACGTACGATGCTCGGACCAGAAGAATGACGATCTTGGGACTCCTCTTGGACAGGCCTATCGAACTCATGCTTAGTAGCAAGGCAGACGACAGGTAGCGTAGCATGAGGTCCAGTTATATTCTCCTCCTTGATTCCCCGCTTGTCGTCAAGGAAGTCTGCGACGGCTTTGGGTTCCTGCGAGGCAACACGGCCCGCGGCATTTGGAGTCTCTTCCTGTAAAAGTGGTTCAATGGGGTTCTATTATTGCATGTGGCTCAGGAACCTTTTCGGGCTTTATTGGGTCGTCGATGTCCATCTCGACAATCTCGGATTTTGTCTATCAAAATCAACCATTGTCGCCCGAATAAAGCATGGGGAAGAACAGACCATTTCATCCTTCACTTGGGTCCCTTCAATCTTGGGCTTGTTTTCCTCTTTTGTTGGGTCGTCGATTTCCATCTCGACGCACTTAGACTCGGATTTTGTCTATCAGAATGAAACATCGACGTTCGAGAGGGGTATGCGGAAGAACACACAATTTCATGCTTCACTTCCAGTCCTTCAATCTTCGGCTTCTTTTCCTCTTTTACTGGGACGTCGATTTCCATGTTGACGAGCTCGGATTTTGTCTTTCAAAATTAACCAGTGTCGTCTGATGAAGGAACACACCAGTACCATTTCATGCTTCACTTGGGCCCCTTCAATCTTGGGCTTCTTTTCCTCTTTCACCTCCACTGGCGAGGGCAGAACTGTAAAAGTAGAGCCGCTACCATCTCCGAGAGCGTGTTCCTCGTCGTCCTTTACTTTATCTTGATGCATGATAGGAGGCAGACTAGAAAGGAGCTGTGGCAGACAGCGGCACTGGAGTCGGAAGTTCAAGTTGGTGGTTGTATCCAAAAAAAAAAAAAAGGGCGTGGCGGTGCAGATAAGATAAGGCTCGAATCCCGTTGCGCTCGGAAGTATTGTACCCAAACCGTTTCTGTTCAAGCCTTGCGCATTTCTAGCCACCTCAATTGTAAAGCTGCTGAACTTCAACGATACTGCTCACAGAGCAGCGATTTCACCTCGGTAAGTACATATGCCAATGGGAATTTATTCCCGAATCCAGTCCAATCGAAGTTAGCATTTTTTCCGATCCGCAAATATTCTCCTCCTCATTCATCTCTCTCAAATCTCGTTTCTGGGCTTACATTAATCTTCGTGAACGAAGAAGAAGCGGGGATCGTCAACCGCAGCTCCAGCGGGATCCCAAAAAGGAAATTTGGGATCAGCACGCACTGCTCTCCACGTACCTTTGCTGGCAATTTTTCTTTCTCTTCTCCTCACGATTAGCTGGCCTCAATACGGCCATGTCTGGCAATGTTAGAGCCCGGAGACCCGCTTCACCACCGCCAGGCGCTTCCCATGCTCTTCCAGCGACTTCACAAAGATTTCCACATGCACGGCAAGACCATCTGGACGCGGATGTACGGCGCGCAGCAGCGTCCAAGGGGCTAGCTCCAGGGCGTGTAAAAGCTTACCCATTGGGTGGTCTGCATATCGACTCGGGTGAATGGAAACTACTGATAGTCATCCTGCTCGTCGCCTTTGCCGTCCGTCTCTTCCGCCTCTCCAAACCATCAAGTGTTGTGTAAGTGGCCCTCCTTTGCAAATTACGAGTCTTGATCGACCGTGTTAGATTTGACGAGGTCCACTTTGGCAAATTCGCTAGCAAGTATATCAAGACTCAGTATTTTGTCGACGTCCATCCGCCTCTTGCAAAACTTTTGATTACTCTCGCCGCATTTGTGTTCGGATACGATGGAAATTTCGAGTTCAAAGACATCGGAAAGTGAGTGTTGCGACATCGAGGACGCGTTCAGATCCTGACCATGCACAGACAATATGACGCCGTTCCCTACGTGGCCATGCGACTCGTCCCTGCGCTTCTCGGCATTGCAACAATCCCGGTTTCATACCTTACTCTCCGCGGCCTCGATTGCCGCGCGACCACCGCGCTCCTTGCCTCTCTCTTTATCACCTTTGAGAACGGGCTCGTCACACAGTCCCGCTACATTCTCCTCGACTCCCCCCTCATCTTCTTCACCGCGCTCACCATCTTCTTCTGGGTCGGCTTCTGCAATGAGGACAAGCACGAGCCCTTCACCGAGTCGTGGTGGGGCTGGCTCTTCATGTCCGGCCTGTCGCTCGGTGCCGTCGTTAGCTGCAAATGGGTCGGCTTTTTTACCATCGCCACGGTCGGGCTGAGCACTATCCGGCAGCTATGGGTCCTCCTCGGCGACCTGCGCGTTCCCCCGCGCGTCTGGTTGCGCCATTTTGTCGCGCGCGCACTCTGCCTCATCCTCGTGCCCACCCTCTTCTACATGGGCATGTTCCAGCTCCACTTCCTGATCCTCGGTAGCTCCGGCGACGGCGATGGGTTCATGAGCTCTGAGTTCCAGCACACGCTCGGCGGGCGCGGCATGGCGGACACGTTTGCAGACATCGCCATCGGCTCCCAGATCACCATCCGCCACGTTAACACGCAGGGCGGGTATCTGCACTCGCACCCGCACAGCTATCCCGGTGGCAGCAAGCGTACGTGCTTTGTTCTGGCAATGATCCTGCGCTCACGTCCATCACAGAACAACAGATTACGCTATACCCGCATCGCGACCAGAACAACGACTGGACGATCTACAATGCGACATGGGCGGAAGCAGACCCAAACAAACTCACATACATCACCGACAAGATGCGCGTCAAGCTCCAGCACATCTCGACGCATAAGCACCTGCACTCGCACGACGTACGCCCGCCCGTCTCGGATGTCGACTTCCAGAACGAGGTCTCCGCATACGGTATGCCCGGCTTCGAAGGCGACGCGAACGACGACTGGTGGGTCGAGATTGTGAAGGGCGACAAGCGCGACCGCGAGTCCGGGAAGCGTCTTCGTACACTCCGCACGACGTTCCGGCTCCGCCACGCCCTCACGGGCTGCTACCTCTTCTCGCACAAGACCAAACTGCCCGAGTGGGGTTTCGAGCAGCAGGAGGTGACGTGCAACAAGAATGCGGTCATGGCGAACTCGTTGTGGAAAGTCGAGACGGCGATGCATCCTCAGCGTTAGTCGACATCCTTCCCTCTGTTTTGGCCTTACTGATGATGCTCGACGTAGTCCCTGCCGATGCCCCGAAGGTCAACTATCAGCTGCCCGGGTTCCTGTCCAAGTTTTGGGAGTTGCAGCAGGTTATGTGGACGACGAATGCGGGATTAACAGACCGTCATACATTCGATTCGCGCCCCGATTCCTGGCCGCGCCTCCGTCGTGGCATTGTACGCGCTTTCTTCCCGACACTGTTTTTCTCGCTCATACCTCCTCGCTCTTAGAACTTCTGGGTCAAGGACCACAGACAAATCTACCTCATTGGGAACCCGATGGTGTGGTGGCTCAGCACCCTCGCTGTCGTCGGCTATATGGCCGTCCGCGGGTTCCTTGTCCTCCGGGCGAAGCGTGGTTACAGAGACTTCGACAGCAGTATGTTTCTCCGCTGTAAATCTCGACGGTCTACTAACTAGACTCCGCCCCTTGTAGCGAAAGTGGTGAAATACGATTCCCTCTGCGGCTTCCTGTTCCTCGGCTGGTTCCTGCACTACTTCCCCTTCTTCCTCATGGCCCGCCAGCTCTTCCTGCACCACTACTTCCCCGCCCTGTACTTCGCCATCCTCCTTCTGGCCAGCGTCTTTGACCTGGTGACGTCGACGCTCCGCCCCCGGGTGCGCCTGCAAATCGCCGCCGTGCTCATCATCCTTGCCGTCTGGAACTTTGTCCACTTCAGCCCCCTCGCATACGGAGGCCAGTGGACGAAGAGCAAGTGCAACAGCTCCAAGTGGCTGAAGACATGGGACTTCTCATGGTATGTCCGCGCTGCCCGCCCATCCCATTTCCCCCACTGACCGTGTCTCCGTACCCGTCCTTCTAGTAACGACTTCCCTGAATCGGTAAGTCATTTTGGTTTCTCGTTGATGGACATGCTTACTGATATCAATGCTTCTCGTTGCAGTACGCTGAATACGGGGGCATCGCCGCGCCCACGCCGCATACGCCCCCCGTGCTTGCCACCGGCGGGCAGGGCGTCCCCGCCGCGGAGCCCGACCCAGAGCACACCTCCGTGTACGTAGTCAAGCCCGAGCCGGGACACGACATCTTCGGCGGCGAGCGCCAGGAAGTGCGGAGCAAGGCCCGGCCGCCCGTGGTCGATGAGGATAAGATCATCAGCGAGGCGATGCAGACGACCGAGGCGGCGGAGTCGGCATTGACGGAGGCGTCGGCGTCGGTGTCGGCCTCGGCCTCGGCGGCGGAGGGAACTAGCGAGGCGGCGAGCCTCTCAGCGTCTTCAGCTTCTGAGAGCCCGGAGACTGCGGCAGAGGCTGTCAGCAGTGCTTCCGTTTCCCCAGATGCCAAGCTCGCAAAACCGGCAGGGCCGCTTGGCGAGGCAGAGGTCGAGGCAGACAAGGTCGCGCAGGAACTGTTCCCTGATGCGGTTTAAAAGTAGCATGTATTTTCGTTTGCTTTATAGCTCGGGTTTCGTTTAATTTAATATTTCCTACCTCGGCCGGCTTCCCGGAAACGGGGAACAGACACAAATTCCTTCGGTTTCAGGCACCAGTGGAAAGTCGGCTTTGTCGTTTCAAATGACAAGATGAATCGACCAGCGGGGCGTGTGCCTCAGCGCGAATATCAGATCCTAGTCTCCCACTTAACAATGAGCTATTAGCTAAGGCTTAAATAAATTCAAATTAAGTAATTTCTCTTCAAGAACAGGCCGAGACACATGGCGCAAATGGCCCGGGATTATCATAATGCTGTCCAGGAAAATGACCTGCCAGACGAATATAGTCGGCTGATGGCCACAGAAATTGTTTTAGAAAAATGTACGGTCCACCTCTCCAAACACCAATACCGTGAGATGGAGAAAGAACTCTCAGGGACAGATATTCGAGAGGCCCTGAAATTTTCTAAAAATGGCAAAGCTCCGGGCCTGGACGGCATACCGTATGAATTCTTCAGGTTGCTCGACATCAAATTCGAACTAACTAAAGGAACCTCACAAGAAATGTTCAATATCATGGATTTCCTTGCCAGGCTCTACACACACATTGAGACAAACGGTATCACAAAGGGCACAAACTTCAACGAAGGTTGGTTATGCCCATTTTACAAGAAGGGAGACAAAGCACTAATAAAAAATTACCGGCCTATCACCTTGTTAAATACCGACTACAAGTTAATGACAAAAGCATATTCTCTCAGGCTAATGAACATCGCACCGTCTTTGGTTCATCCGGATCAGGCCGGCTTCATGAAAGTAGGAAAATTGAAGATCAAGTCAAGCTTGCAAAATTTCTCTTGAATTATGCCGAAGTCGCAGAAGAAGATGGTGTTATTGTAGCTCTTGACCAAGAAAAAGCCTATGACAGGATCAACCATGACTACCTCGTACGTGTATTGCGCCATATGCGATTCCCACCCAGATTCTATAATACAATACTGAATCTATATACAGATGCAAAAACTGTGGTAATGGTCAACGGTATGATAAGTGACCCGTATATTGTTTCGCGTGGAGTCAGACAGGGTGATCCCCTTTCATGCCTCTTATTTAATCTAGCTATAGAGCCTTTGGCATGTCTCATTCGTAAAGCTGATCTGAATGGGATAAAAATTCCGGGTACGAACAAAGACCTAGTTCTTTCTCTCTTTGCAGATGATACTACAATCTTTCTCTCATCCCGTGATTCGTGGTCAACTCTATGGGCTGTTCTCGACCTCTGGTGCACTGCATCTACCGCAAAATTCAACGAAACTAAAACAGTAATTCTACCGTTTGGTACCCGGTCCTATCGTGAAAGCGTTGTACTGGAAAGGCGCATGAACAAATCACAAACTGAACGCATACATCCAAATGTTAGAATAGTACGTGATGGCGAAACGTTCCGCATGCTAGGCGCCTGGATTGGGAATGCTGTACCGTACTTGACCCCCTGGCCTTCGACTGTGGACAAAATTAGGAATGATTTAGAACGGTGGAAAGTAACCAATCCTAGCATTGAAGGAAAGCGTCATATCATAAACATGTTTGTTGGTGGCAGGTCGCAATATCTCACCAGAGTACAAGGAATGCCCGACGACATTGAAGAATCTCTAATAAAACTTATACATGCCTTTGTCTGGGACGGCAAACGGGCCAGAATATCTGACAGTGCCATACATTCCAACGTCCTGATGGGTGGCAAACAAATCTTGAACATCCGTGCACGTAACGAGGCTATTAACCTCTGGAATGTTCAGTCGTACTTGACACATGGGCCTCAACGAGCCTCCTGGTGTTACTTTGTGGACTTCATCCTAGCCAAATGGCTCGAAACCAGCTACCTGAACATCCAACCCGGTCAAGTTATCAATATTTTTCTGCAAGATATCCACTTACCAACGTCGAGTAATAAATCACAACTACCGGATCAGATCAAGAAAATGATTACGACTGCACGTAAATACGGACTCAAATTCACTGCTCTTTCAATGAGCCGAGATGTAAAAAACACCCAGCAGTCCGTAAGTCCGATTATGATCACGCTTGCCGCCGTCAAGCAGCTGTTTGTTTGCGAGCAAATCACAATGTTAGATCAGTGGAACATGCTCTGACTATTTCGACACGCAGAACTACAGTCATACAAAAACCTCACACAATCAATCCTTCAGGAGTTAGCCGACAAAATTGTGGATGTCCAGCTTGCCGATGGGATCGTGTCGAACTCGGATGCAAACATCCTGGGAAGTGTATTGAAACTGCGAAAATTTTGATTAACAGCATACATCCAAAATGGAAACCGACCACAGTTACCGAGGATTTGTGTGCAAATGGGTCCTTGACGCCGGAGGAAATTCAATTAAATAACCAGCCAATTCGGACCGGTGAAATCATGATTTTTGATCCCAACTTCATGTTGGACAACATTGAGCAAGGATTCCGGATCTTTGCATTCGAGGATACCTTGAACGAAATACCAGCAAGGAGGTTAACCCTTCCTGGGCATGAACCTACCCTCTTGACAATTTTCTTCCATCCTCATATTCAACATCCTGGTGAATTCAACGCTGAAATACATCTAACTGTCATATATGTTACTGACAATCAAGAGGATCACACATCAGCAAACCCTGGATTTGACCATAGTTGGCCATAGTTGGCTGTAGTTGCCATAGTTGCCATAGGACTCTGTAGTTCCAGTCAAAGCTACATAGTTGTACATAGTTTTGCAGCCAAGCTGCATAGTTGTACATAGTTTTGCCACCAAGCTGCATAGTTTCACATAGTTTTTTGAAGTTTCACATAGTTTTTTAATTCCTGTAGGCACCTGAGCCACAAGGCATTTCAGATACACAATTAGATTTCAAAAAGCCACAGTACTTCATTGAGATAGAGCAAAGAAGAGCTCTTTGATAAACTATTTACATAACCAAGATTCTTCACAAAAATATTCATAGTCCAGCTCATCTGTCTCTATGGTGTTCAGAATAGCTCTATGAATTTATTTTGTGTTTTACATCTAAATAAAGCAAAGGCTTTAGGGGGAAATTGCTAGATGACTTTGTGGAGCTTTGTGAGTTCTGGTACTTTAGTTTGGAATTTATCACTATCTATATGACGATGTTACGGAAGTTGTATCAGGGAGCAGACAGTTGTTTTTGAGAGGGAGGTGACCCCTTATATTGAACAGCTTACCACGTGCTTTAATGGTTGTGTGGCTCAGTGGTTATGCTGCACTCTTACATTATGTCCCGGTGGTCGCCGGTTCGACTCACGCAGGAGTCACTTTATTTGCAACTTCTCTAATAGTTGTCTCTACCTTAGATGCCTTTCGTAGGATTAGGATAATAGTGCTTAAACATCATTAGTCTAATGAAATGGAAGAGGCCACAGTTTATTTGCTAGTCATATTTTGTTCAAAGCTTCGCAAACCACCAAACTACACAGAACTATGTAGTACTGCTGAAAACTATGGAGAACTATGTAGCACTCCCACCAAACTATGGAGAACTATGTAGAGGGTACCCTTCCTATGGTAAATACAGGAGCTATGGCAACTATGGGAACTATGTAGACCTAGGTAGCACACCCAGGGTTTGCTGATGCAAGCTTCTTCTAATGACGTTCAACAAGCCTAACATTCCACATTCTTTTCCAAGTGCTCTGTTAGGCGGGCTTCTATATACATTGCAACACTGCCCTAAAAATCAACCTCTCCTAGTTTGCGCCTCGTCTGATTTTTTGTTGCGTGCTCTAGTTAAGGACCGGAACCATTATGAAATGGATATGCTGAACCCGTACTTTGATTTATTGCAAGCTGTTTTAGCGGCCTTGAAGGAACATTCCGCAAGAGTCCACTTCAAAAAAGTTGAATCAAACCCGGCCAAACACACTCTGCGGCCGACAAAAACTGAGATTGAGATCGATACGGAAATTGACTTGATGTTCAATTGCCCGGGGATCCCATTGTGCGGTGGCTCACAACGACTTTTTACGAAAGTGATAAATAGCTTGACCTCGATCCCCTACCGTAAAACAACCTTTACTAGCCTCACACGAATTCGTTGCGCAGTCCAAGAAATTTCTCAGGTCACCCCAACTGATGAGATGATATGGAAATCAATTCGCTCTACCACCTTCCAACGTCTAACACGTGAATTCTACTGGAAATGCATCCATGAAGGTGGTAGGCCGGCGAGCGGCGGGTCACAAACAGAATTATTTTTAAGGGCTCTGATATTTTATCAGGAGCAGATCTTCATTTTCATAGCAGACTCAGAACGCCCAATCCTAAGTACTAACTTCTAAGTACTAGTTTATAAGCAGGTTCTCGTCCTTTCAGGATTATCAAGGTTGAAGAAATTTTGGTGCCCGTGTGGCGAGCCCTGTATCGTCAAGGGTGTGCGACCTTGGTTTGTGCCTCCTCCCGAAACAGATCACCTTTGCCGACGGCGATCTATTTTCTTTGGCGGGCACGAAAATATTTTGATGGGACACGGCCTGAACGGCAGCTGTGAAAAAGTCTAACATACGAGACTATTGAGCACATTAAAACCGAGTTGGCAACAGTCTCAGTACCCATAAGCACAAACTATTGCTTGTGAATTATCCTGGTTGTTTCTACGTTTTCCACGGTGCGAAGGCCTAGAACATCTCGAGAAACTGTAAGCGCCTGAAAAGCTATGCAATGACGAGATGCCGCCTTTGCCGACACCTGTCATATCATGTACGTGATACGTTCTGAGACATTCTCGGTCTCCATAGCACAAACTATTCTGTTTGTGAATGACATTTTCAGACTTGGAGATTTCTGGACACACATCCAACACTCAGAAATTTTTGGACGTTGTCATGTCTGTGAGGTACCGGAAACCCTAGAGCATATTGCCTTAGAATGTAATGCACCTGAGCGAAATTTAATTTGGAATCTCACCCATCAACTCTGGTCTAGAAAATACTCAGATTGGCCGAAATTGAACTGGGGGTTGGTATTAGGATGTAACCTTGTCCAGTTTAAAACTCCAAATGGGAAATTATTACCAGAGAAAGGCCGTTTGTTTGCTATCTTGATATCAGTAGCCTGGCATGAGATTTGGAGGTTGCGAGTTGACAGAGTCTTAACTCATCCAGGGAAAGTTCACTCAGAGCTCGCAATCTGTACCCAATGGCTGCGATCCGTCAACACATCCATGACTCGAGATCGGATCTTGACAGACAAGATGAGATTTGGAACACTATCGTTCAAAAAAGAATTAGTATTGAACACCTGGAGTGGTCTGCTTTTGAATGAAGAGTCACTGCCGGATGATTGGACTTACACAAAGGGGGTTTTAGTGGGTATACAGCCTTATACTGTGAGAAATGGCATTGGTTAATATCTTGAGGCTGGAGTCCCACACTCGTAATAATTGTGCGTAATGGCATTTCCTCCTGGACACCCTCCCCGGCAACATCTGGTCCATCACCAGGAATACAAGCGGACGACTCGGAATGCTTCTGCTGCCTGAGTATCGTTAGGTTTAGACCCAACGCTCAAAAAAAAAAAAAAAAAGAAAAAAAAAAATTCTCTTCATCACGTGCACAAACTCAACCAGCTTCGGTACTGCTTCGGTCCACTTCTACGGTACCTCCATGGCTGTGATCTCGATAGACACGAAGCCTGTTAAATCAGAGGACACAAAAAGCGACTTAGTTATCAAACTGGAAGAAGAAAAACCGAAGAAAGTGAAGACAGAACCGACGGTGAGTCGGAGTGAGTCGGTGACCTTTTCCTACATTCTTCCTCGGCGGCAGACTGACCGTGACCCTGGTGCTAAAAAGGTAGAAGTGAAGCCCTCGCTGGTAAAGGAAGAGACAAAAGCTCAAGATGTCAAGCCTGTTGCGGTGAAAATGGAGCAGGTAACTGTGGAACTGACGTTTTCACGGTTGAATGACGACTGACGTTGACGACGTCTTGAAGGAGGATTCGAAGGGAGCACTGATAAAGAAGGAGGATTCCAAGCCTCCAATGGTTTCTGAGAACTCCTCGATCCCAAATAATTCCTTGTTAATCACTGTCCAGAAGAGTCCGACCACGTCGCTGGTGGTTAACGTCAAACCCTCGATGATTATTGAATCTAGCTGCAAAGCCGAGGTTAAAGAGGAACATGGTGCCCTGAATCCCAAGGCTGATGAAGTCGCGGTAAGACTTTTGAGGCTAGTCCGGTCGGTACTCAATGTCGTGTACAAGGGTGTCTGCACCACGGAGAATTCTAATGGCAGACATGGCAGGCATGTCTCGTTCGATGTTGGTTCTGAAGTCGGGAACGACGCTCGCAGTCATTCTGCATGTGTCAATCTTTTTTGTTCCACCGCATCTGACCTTGCGAAAGGCCGCGACACCTCCGTCGAACGAGCGAGGTTCGACTCCGATGGTAAGTTGTTTTCTTCGGTGCTGGAACATTTCCGGATCCTCCACCAGGGCGACGCAGCCCCGATGCATGTATCTCCTTCGCCGACTTCTCTTGACAAAATCGTCAAAGCCGAGCCTACCGATGTCGACATGGATACGAGCTCAATCTCAACCGACCAAGCCAGACCAGAGAAGCGCAAAATCGTCATGGAAGCTGTCTTTGTCCCTTCCCTGGCATCCGTTCCGAGTCGCCTCGCAGAGGCAGAGCGTAAGGAGGCCCACCAAAAACTCGAACAGCTCCGTAACGTATTTTTCTCCGCTCTTTACCACATATTCGCACTTTAAATGCTCCCGCTTACCAGTCGATTGTCAAGAAGCCGAAAAATACCCTAACTCTGGATACCATTCGGGACCGACTCCAAGGTGCTTATGCCCTGTATCCAATCGACTTGAAAGGGGATATTTTGGACGTCACCGCAAGACGTGATTTGATATACAAAGAGTACGGAGGGAACCCCCGGCTGATGTATCCTACAAATATGTAAAGGACGGGCATGAAAATATTCATGTACCCGAATCTGTTACACTGTCCGGAGGTTCCCGGTGGTCAATAAATTCACAAAATCCTTCGGGTTTAGCCAACACCAGTGGAAAACCCGGCGTCGGCGTTGAAAAGGACAGACTGGAATGACCAGTGGCGTGTGCCCCGGCGTAATATCAGATCCTGGCAGAACCTCGAGCTCGTAGCCACACACTCTTATTATTGTAACAAAAGTTGAAAAAGTTGAATAAATTGACAACTTATGTAAGTAGTTTCTCCTCGTCACGTGCACAAACTCAACAACTTCGGTCCACTGCGATACCTCCATGGATGTTTTCTCGATAGACACGAAGCCTGTTAAATTAGAGGACACAAAAAACGACTTAGGTATCAAACTGGAAGAGGAAAAACCGAAGAAAGTAAAGAAAGAACCGACGGTGAGTCGGTGACCTTTTCCTACATTCTTCCTCGGCGGCAGACTGACCGTGACCCTGGTGCTAAAAAGGTAGAAGTGAAGCCCTCGCTGGTAAAGGAAGAGACAAAAGCTCAAGATGTCAGGCCTGTTGCGGTGAAAATGGAGCAGGTAACTGTGGAACTGACGTTTTCATGGCTGAATTACGACTGACGTTGACGACACGGTCTTGAAGGAGGATTCGAAGGCAGCACTGATAAAGAAGGAGGATTCCAAGCCTCCAATGGTTTCTGAGAACTCCATGATCCCAAGTAATTCCCTGTTAATCACTGCTCAGAATCCGACCACGTCCCTGGATGCTGACGTCAAACCGTTGATGATTGAACCTGGCTGCAAAGCCGAGGTTAAACAAGAACACGGCGCCCTGAATCCAAAAGCTGATGAAGTTACGGTAAGACTTTTGAGGCTAGTCCGGTCGGTATTCAATCATCGTGTACAAGGATGTCTGCACTATGGAGAATTCTAATGGCAGACATGTCTCGTTTGAAGTTGGTCCTGAAGTCAGGAAAGATGCTCGCAGTCATTCTGTATGTGTTAATCCTTTTTGTTCCACCGTATCTGACTTGGCGGAAGGCTGCAACACCTCCGTCGAACGGGCGAGGTTCGACTCCGCATGAAGATCGTGCACCTTCTACAATTCGCGAAACTCTGATGGTAAGTTGTTTTCTTCTGCGCCGGAACATTTCCGGATCCTCCAACAGGGCGACGCAGCCCCCATGCATGTATCTCCTTCGCCGATGTCTCTCGACAAAATCGTCAAAGTCGAGCCTATAGACGTCGACATGGATACGGGCTCAGCCTTAACCGACCAAGCCAGACCAGGGAAGCGGTGCAAATTCGTCATGGAAGCTGTCTTTGTCCCTTCCCTGGCATCCGCTCGCCGCGCAGAGGCAGAGCGTAAGGAGATCAATAAAAAACTTGAACAGCTCCGTAACGTATTTTTCTCGCCCTTCACCGCATGTTCGCACTTTAAATGCTCCCGCTTACCAGCCGATTGTCAAGAAGCCGAAAAACACCCCAACCTTGAGTCTGGATACCATTCGGGACCGACTCGAGAGCATTGGCTATGACCCGTATCCAATCGACTTGAAAAAGGATATTTTGGATGTCACCGTAAGACGTGATTTTATGTCCAAAGAGTACGGCGGGAACTCCCAGGCGATGTGTCCGAAAATTGCGCCCAACTTTGTGGAAAGGACGGGCATGAAATATTTCATGTACCCGAACCTGTTATTCAATCCGCACTGTCCCGAGGTTCCCGGTGCGCCCGGTCTCCTTTTCCATGTCGGTTGTCCGGGGACTTCGGGCGAAGGAGAGGACGAAAAGAGAGTGGCAGGAGGGGACAACAAAGATGACGAGGAACTAGAAGACGAGGAGGAGGAGGAAGACGACGACGACTTCGAGTCCTGGATACTTATCTGTCGATTGGCTCAGGGGATTTGGCAGTACCAAGGACAATATGTTCAGGGCCCTGCTCCGCGGTTGACGACCCAAGAATGGAAGCAGCAACCATCGAAGGTATGTAATTGCTAAACAATATCTTGTAGACCCGCGGTTGAGGCCCACTACACAGGTCAAAACCGTTTGGACCGATGGGATTTCGAAATGCGACTGGGGACAATCCATTCGTGCGGATATCGCCCTTCGAAAAGAACTCGGACGAAAACCTACCATTGCGGAAAAGGAAACCGCGTTGGAAAACGGAAATAAGTTTTCAACTGTGACGCCGGAGGAGGTATGGGCCGCGTTTGATCGCGGAGAAGTGGTAAGTATCCAAAAACCTATTGCCCTCATCTCCTCTCACAGACCGTCGATTAAGGCCATCTATCTTTCAACCATGAAATGCGTGGGGTACAACGTTGATTTTCAGAAGGATCTTGCTGCTAAGATGCCGTTCTTCGTCCCGGAGCCGTCGAAGAAGAAGAAGGGGGCCCAAAAAACCGGAAGAAAACAGCAAGCTAAAGGCAAACGCGCTGCTGCATCTGCGACCAAGAGCCGGAAGCGTAAGCGAGAAGAGAGTTCGTCTGATGAGGGCCGGGTTTCCGACAAGGGTGATATTGACCTAGAGTCAGAGGACGACGACTTTGATGAAATAGTTTACCGGCCTCGCAGGAAACGGTCGCGTTCTATCGAACTTTAATCCGGATTAGTTGAACTACCTAGTTAAATACCGATAAAAATATCTAGAATTACTATACTATCTCTCCAGTCGTACTTGTTAGTCAGTCAGTCTCCTCTTCCGAATCCTCGTCGATCTCCGTCCAAAATTCCTCCTCCTGTGACCGCACAGAAGAAAATACCGGCACCATGTCGGAAACACTCTGCCAACTCGCCACATAGGCGCTGAAAGGTTCCGCCAACGCGGGCGCATTGTACGGAAAGAGATATTCCAACCGGGGAAATAAATTCGATATGAACGCCGCAGCTTGAGCCGTCCTCGATGAAAGTATTGGCGAGGTCCCTACGTTCAAGCAGTTAAGCCGATGGCTAATCCGGCTCCCAGGCACCTGCGAGAATCGGGGGATCTCGGAGGAGTCCATCCGGATGCCAAGATTGGCTAGCTTTCGGCAGTGGCGCGCGAAACCAATGAGGCAATTAAGCGTTGCCCTTGGCGCCTCGCTTACAAAAACGTCGGAGCTGAACTCCAACGAAGTGAGACAGGGCCAAGCGACGGCCAACTCCTCCAAAAAGTTGTCGTCGACATTGATACCGGGGAATGATTGAAAACTGACGTTGAACAGGTTTCTGAACGCCAGCAAGGGCCGGATGGTATCAGCAGATAAGATATACTGCGTAACATCAAGTAGTCGGTTGCGTTCGTCCGACTCGCTGATTTCAATCAGCTCGAGCATGTTATGATCGAGGCAATCGCGGAGTGTGGTGAACAACTCCTTCCAGGACGATGCTGTCCAATTCGTCAGCGGAGTGATGGTCAAGCTTTCGAACTGGCGAGATGAAATGACTTTGATGAAGCCAACACAGAAGCGGGGTAAATCGCAGGTGATGTTAAGACAAGTCAGGGTTGGAAAAGTCGTGCCGGAGAGGAAATCCGAAAGATAGAGCAGGGTGTCTTTTGCAGAGTCGAGGGTGAGACTGGTTAAAGACGGAAGTTGGGAAATATGGATAAAACCAGCTTTATCCAAATTCGGGACGGAAAGCTGCTGGAGATGCTGCCATCCACATACAGCATTCGAGATGAGACGAACTGTGAGTGGATTGGCCTTTACACCCAAGGTAGCATCGAGGATACGAGGGCACGAAGCCTTGATGTAAGGAAGAAGAGATAGAGCCGGGTTAGAATCATCGAGTTCGAGTTCGAGGTGTCGACTGCAGGGCCCGAGAAAATGGTGAATGAAGGGAAATTCTCGTTTTCCGGGGGCCCAGCTGAGGTTTGAAAGTCTGGGCATAAGAGTATGGGGAGCAAGACACATATTCAGAGCCTGCAGGACTTCCGCGTGTACATTGCCAAGGCGGGAACGGTAACGGGGGACGTCGAGACTTCTGACCCGCACAGAGTAGAATAACAATCTGGGAATATCTACATCCATGATGGGACGACGGAGATACTAGGGAGAGTAAGATGCTGAAGCATCCGACGCCGTGGCGGACTTACAATGGTTTTGTCCTTGTCACCTCTTTGCTCCCATACCGTCTCTGGCATGCATTTTATGAGTGGGGCTAGACTCGTTTGTTCACGCCAGATGAGGTCGAGTGCAGGACCACTGAAGATCTTCGACACCCTTGCTAATGAAGGGAGAACGTCGTGCGGGAAATAAATCGAATTGGGATCAGCTTCTTCGCAAATCATATTCACGATTTCAGTAATCTGTAGGGCTCGCGAGCAAGCGGTAAGATTGGTCATTAGATCTGACGGGGGTTAACATCAGTGTATTTCTCTTATAAATTGGTGGGCACCGATGCGAGAACAATCCACTGTCCAGTCGTGCCACGGTAGTGGAGGTGACGCGTCGGTACTAGGTCACGTGCCGACAGAGGCTTGAAGAACATGGATTTATGGAACATCCATTCGTCATCTCTCACCTTATCTAGGCTTTCCTTCCATGTGTCCCCTGGCATGACTTGTGAGGCACTTGTGAGTGTGGCACTCCCCCGATTCCCCGGATTACTGCAAGGTTATTTTTTTTTTCTTTTTTCCTTTTACCTTGAAGCCCTGAATATGTTTCATTTCCGGCGGGAATGTTCACTTGAATCATGCAACGCACGAACAATAAATTGCCCGTCTCCAATTACAACGGGAAGTCAGCCTTGATTCTGGCCTGGAAAACGTCACCAAAGACAAGAGTCTCGCTGTCGACGCAGCAACATATCACGACAGCATGTCCAAATGGGGAGAGTGTGACGTGACACCCAGTGACACCCATTTGTCTTTCAGACTCTTCCTGTCCCTTGTTGTTTTCCTGTCCAGTCTCATGGAAACGAAGCCTTGTCCCCCTTCGCGTCTTTTGCTCAATTCCATTGTTCCATTTATCTGGGATTTTTCTCTGTCGCCACAATTCCGGGAGATGGGTACATCAAAAGGCTCGGACCGGCGCCCAGCGTGTAATCTGCCTCGAGGCAGACCTGCCGAAGATGGCCTTCCTAACGTGGATGCCCGCCTCGTTGTTCTGTTGACGCTGTGTCTGACGAAGGGCACGTTGAAACCGCGCAGACGAATTCTTTCTGTTAAAGCAAGAGCATCGCATTCCCCCCAACTCTTCTCTTCTTCATAACTCTGCGCAGCCGTACAGTCAGCTATTGCTCATGGCAAGTCACTCGCCACAGCGCACTCGGAAGTCTCAGGCCCATCCGTCAACTACAGGTGGGTCTTCTACTGTCATCTATCCTTTACTTCGGGTGGCACTCGCCAGGATCGTCTGCTTCGCGAGTTCTACCTTGCTACTTATGTGTTTATCTCGATCCCCCCTTTCTCGATACTGACTTGCTCTACCAGGTTCGATGCATTCTCTACAGTCCAGGGAAATGTCTCCCTCGCCTACTCATAGACCACGCTCTATGAAGACGGCTTCAATGCCTATAGTGCCCAGCGTCATGCAAATTTTTGGCCCAGGGAACGGTGGTCAACAGGGCAGTCCGACCGCCCTACACAACCTCAACGCATTACAGAGATCCCCTCCCAATTCTCGACTACTCCCATCGCCGCCCCATCCAGGCGCGCCCCATGAGCAAGAGCGCCAGATCACCCCGCCCCATAACGCCCCCAACGTGAACTACCCTCGGCCAATGAACCGTGTACCGCCCCCTCAGTTCCTCACCCAGCTAGATGAGAATTGGCAAATGACAGACGAGCTTATGGCGGAGATCGAACGCGCCGACCTACAACAGGCGCAGAGCACTTCTCACCCCTACCCTCGCGATTCTCCGCCCAAACAGGATCCCGCCGTCGAAAGAATTCGCGCTGCGGAACGAGTCAGCCCAAAAAATCTCGATAGTCAAGGACAGCGCCGGCAACCTTTGCGGGAGAGCCCAAAATCCCGGGAACGAGAGCGCCAGCCCATCTCCCCTACGACCGCCTCATTCGCACAGGCACCTCGTACGCCCGAAGGCGGATCACCTGCATATCATACCCCCCTTCAGTCTCCAGGCGACCACGAGTATGCTTACAACCCATACCAGAATCAGGACCACGGCTCCCCCTCGCAGGGTGGACTGGCCCGGCGGCCTTCCAACGCGGCTCCCTCTGACTCGCGTTCCGTCCTGTTGGCAGTGGGTACACAAGGGCAGACGCCCCCGCTCCAAGCCATGTCAGTGAATCCTCGTACCCCCGATCGATCTTTACCAGTGCAAGAGGAGCAAGAGGACGAGGTTCCTGGTGCCCTGGATAGTGGCGTCGCTTCTCCCCGTGATCATTACGGGGACGGCCGCGGCCCTCTTCGCTCAAGCTCCCCAACCCCGTCATCCGATCTCAATCCTGAGGGGATTGCTCGATATGAGGCCAACTTGCTGTCCCATGGTGGGAGGGACAGTCGAGCGGGCCACCGAGAGGAGGAAGACGACGAAACTTTGATCGAACAGGACCTCGATGAAACAGTGCGGCCCCGCGGGACACACGCCGGTGCCGATGAGGAGGGTGGATACACGCCCAGATCCCCGCAATCTGGCCTACCTCCCGACCACGCCTTGGAGCCTGATCGATATCCCCGCTATGCCGCACAAAACGCGACAATTCGGGCAAGGACGCGCAACGGCTCCACAGACCAACTGGGATTGCACGGTTTCGATCCCGCCATCTTCGCGCAGTCGGACAAAGTCGGTCTCGGGGCCGTCGATCTCGATCGGCCGCCGCCCCGGTACGTGGAGCAGCGACGCGATGCGCGCGAAGCACCCCAGGATTATGACCAACAACAGAGGCGGTACGACCCGAGGGCACAAAGTACGCAATCTTTATACATCCACCCCGACGATGTGCAGCACTACATGGACCATCCGACCATGCAGTCGTACTTCAATTCTCCCCGCCCGGATGCGCCGATCCCACCCACACCGCATAGCCAGACAGCTGCTCCTTCGCCTTCGCCTTTGGTCCACAACTCGTACGATGCGCGGAAGGACTACCCACCTTTCAGCCCTGTGGTGCCGGCGGGCTCGCCTTACCCCTACCCGTTTAACCACGTCCGACGCAATCACTCCTACCCGTACACGTCTCGCGCGCCGGCGCCGGCGCCGAACGCCTCCTACGACCCGAATCACCCGACCACGATCCAGGAGCAGCTCGCGCGCCAGTGGCAGGTGTACGCGCAGAACCAGAGCGCGCTGGTGGGCGGACACGTGTCCGATTCGACGTTCTCCCCGGCGGCGACGCCATTCCAGGGCCACGGCACGGCGTACAATCCATGGGCGTATCTGCACACGAACCGCACCCTCGGCGGCGCCGCGGGTATCGGGAGGCATGATCTACGCAGCATGCAGTCGAGCCCGAGCCACGAGCCCGTCGCGCTCCCGATTCCTCCGACCGTCGGGGTGCGGAAGAAGGATCGGCCGGTGAACGCGCGGATTCAGGTGTCCGCCAGGAAGCCTCCTCCCCGTGTGGATAGCACCCAACCCCGATCGACCCCCGAGCCAGAACCGGACTCTTCAGGGGAGGAGACAGCGGGTGAGCCGGAGGAGGCACCGCGGTTCGCCGTGCCGGAGGAAGGCAGCTGGGTTGGTGCATCGGTTCTCGACCCCTCATCGGCCTCCGAAGAAGACTGGGTTGACGAGGATGATGACGGGGACGAAGAAGATCTTTTAGAGCTAGAATATCATCCCACGTTTATTAGCAACATCGAGAAACGTCGCCGACGCTGGGATACGCGGTGGGATACGCTCGTCCAGGCTGTGAGTACATTTTACCTTTCGTGACCCTTTAGGCAACTCTGACCCTGCCCGTTGGCTGCTTCTCTAGTTCAATGCCCTGGATCGGCAGACGGACTCGACAATGGTCCTTCTAGCTGCCCCTTCGCACTCCACCAAACTCCATTCCCTGACATCGAGATCCATCAAGCGCCACCCATCCTTGTCGCAGTCTCCCGCCATCACGAACGTTCGCGTCGCATTCCAACATATTGCTGCACAGCGGCGGGCTACGCGGTCGCACCACTCGTCCCTCGCGGATAGATTTTTGGTGTCGTCCAACTCGTCGGGTGATGGAACAGAGGAGTCCCGAGAGGAGGAACTCAAGCGTGCTTTAGGTACTGCCCTAGGAAGCTTGGGTACTCTCAAGGGTATTTACGAGCAGCGAGAAGCGCGGTGGGCGGAGGAAATGCGTCGCATAAGCGACGATCGTGAACGCGTCGAGCTGCTTTTACGACAGGTCTTAGGGGAGGACCCAGTCTCCCCAGGACGCGCCGGTTAATCTTTCCGTTTCTCGATGTTCCATGCGCCATCGTGCAACACTTTGTACATTTGTACACAAGACTCCAGGTATATGCATATTTAACACCTCACGCGATACATCAGACATGCTATAAAGACGCCATTTCCCCTGTACCATACATATCTGTAGAATTTTAGTCCAAGACGGTTTATGTCCCAGGCTGCCAGTAGGCTATGAATCGGAAAGATGTCACCTGATGACCGTCCGAGTAAGCCTTGAACGCAAACCATACGTATCCTTCAATTACCGTATACTGCTCTTGGGATGTTGTCCGCCCTTGGATCACCCGAGTCACTTGCCAGTGGATCTAGTATGCAGTCTAAAATTCGGAAGCCAGGAAACCGTTGCCCACCTGCCATTCTGGACTCTATCCTTCGCACAAAGAGAACAGCAGAAGGGTGCGCATGCCAGTGGGGCCATAGTCTCGACAACTTCTTTTGCGCCACGACGGCCGACGAAGAGAATTATTCTTGGACTGATGTTTGGACCACAAGCGTTACAGTGCTGGAGGAGCTCGGTTTGAAGGACTCGGATGCCAACTTGAAGTCTGGTTCTATTAGAGAGCCTCCCATGCGAGCTAGGCAACCGTGGCCTGTGCTAGAGATCCCTCGAGCCGATGACAGCGGCTCTCCTTCCCTTGCGGATGTGGACCTTGGGTCAGATCATGAAGATGTAGAGCCAGCTCAATTACGCCAGCTCCGCGATATGACCATATCTACGTGTGGTAACCCGGGCACTGATGTCTTTCTCTTTTCCTACATCTGACAAGTATATAGAGCCAACAATTGCTCTGGATGTTGACCCCTTTCAAATTGGTCAATTCCCGAAGCTCGAAGAGTCCATCCCTCGGCAATATCTGCCAAAGGTGCTCTGCATCCATGATCCAGACGGACGCGTGTCGGGCACTGTACCCACAAAAGACGTTGTCTACTATCGACGTATCTTCCCAGCACTGGACCCCGGTTCCGAAAGAAACAGTGGAGCCGACTCCGGGCACCTCTACCTGACCCGCCAGTCGAGGCTAGGTTGTGGTCACCATTCAAACGTTTACCGGGCTTCATTTATCCTGCCTGCACCCGCCTCGGGCAGACCTATGGGTGTTGTCGCGAAGGTTGCTGTATCTCGACGAGAAGCACGAGAATTCCTTCACCACGAAGCCGCCGCGTATGATGCTTTCCCAGAACACCTGGCACAGGAGTTTTGTGGGTACGCACTTGTTCCAGGCCTAAAATACCCTGTCCCTGTTGGCGCTGTCGTCCCGAAATTCTTTGGTTTCTACGTTCCAGAGGATTCGGGGTACGACGCCGGTAATATTACAGAGCCAAGTCCTATCTTGCTTTTGGAGGAATGTGGAAACCCCATTGATCCACATAACCTCTCGCACGATAATAAGTAACTGGTATTGTTTTATCTCTGTGGGACCCCCTCTCATCGACTTTCAGAGCGGAATGCTTTTCGCTGTTCCTCCGACTCCATCTGTCAGGTTTTCTTCAGAAATCTGCATTCAAGAAAAATATTCTTCTTCAGCCTGGGCCATTGACGGTTCCGCCGGCTAACCGGACATTGCAGACGCCAAGTTTCCGCATCATCGATTTCGGACGAGCGATACAGCGTCCCGCCAGCGATAAAAATCGAAAGGAATGGCTCGATGAAAGGGACACCGAAGTCAAAGACGTCCAGAAAGTGCTCCGGATCTCAAGGCACTCGATGTACTGAATGGAATACCCAATTTGATGGGGCGGGATCGAGCGTCCGCGGACACTTGGTTGGAAACCTGGCCGATTTCTATTACTGGAATTATCTTCTACCCCACTCTACATACAATTTCCACCACGGTTGAACGTTGAACCATCACTCGTGCTATCAACTGTATCATTATTCCGCATGTAATCGACCCCAGTGGTCCTGGGCAGCGGACGAAGTTCGTCGTTGAGACGGTGTCACTGGAACAGTATCAATTTCTGTAACGTTCTCATCGGTTCGATTGTCGCGGGTATCTCGGGTGTCCTCCAGGTGTCTCCGCCTTCCCGCTCGAGGGTTTAATATAATTGCTGCGAGGATAACCGCGCCGTCCATTACCTGACGTATACGGGTCAAGTGGAAATCCTTGATAATTGAATAACACCAACGACCACAAGGCTATAGGTGATTGTTGCTATGGCATCGAATTTCGGCTTGAAAGCTAATGATAGATCAGAAAAAACGCCTGGTCAATGAATGAGTCAATTAGGTTTTCATAAATAAATCCGCAAAAAACGGAACCTCCTAGTAAGTCAACTGTCATAAATGTGATTGACAATCCCACCACCTCTCTACGCTTGTAGATCTCATGGTACTGCGTAACCAGGCCGAGGGAAAGCAACACTGAGCTGAATATGCCGAAGAACTGTATTGCACGATGATTCTGTGAGGGCCGTATTGCAAACACCATGGCAGTTTCAAAGCCGCCCAAGGCGATGATTGCGGAGACTGCGATAATCAATGATAGATATTTTGGCCGCGTGGAACCATAATACTGGCACTTTGATTTTTAATTTAGCAAGGCGCCGTCAATAGAAAAAGAACCAACCTGTCCCCAAGAGATCAGACAAAGCAATCCAAAGAGCTGGGGTTGCACGATGAGCGGAACATTGAGATTCTGGACCACGGCATAGACCCCAAGAAATCCACCGGAGATTCCCCAGCATAGGCTGAGGAAAATGAGTGATCAAGACGCGCTAGAGATAGAAGAGATAAAACGAACACCAGCCACGCGGACAGGCCCGCGGTAGACTTTTCTCGATATGATTTCCACACCTTTCATAAAAAGTTGGAAACGCTGAGGTTCCTGTCAAGATCCTAACTTACCTGTGGAACAAGCTGAGCCGACCAACAGATCGTTCCTACAAAATGAGTTGTGAAAAAATAGGGGTAATGTGGCATCTCCGAACCCAATGTTCCAAACACATTTTCCGCTACCTTGTTCGTTGGCATCTTATCTCGTCGGGGAGCTTCAGGTCTATCGCCGCAATTCCATCTCTAGATAGAAACGTGCGATTAGATCTGGTGTCAAGGCAGCGCGCCATAAGAACAACGGACTGTGGTGGTTGAGAGCAAGATGTGGACGTCAATCGATCAAATTCGGGCCGGTGATGGCCGAGATGAGATTGCGTTTTTTGCGTTTTTTGGCAACAAAGGAAGCGGCGCTGATGTTCGAAATTCACCATTTGGCGTTCCTAAGCGGGACCAGCCATGTAGTTCTATTATCTATCTACCTACCTACGCCACACATTGTCCGGTAACGGAGAGACCGAATAATCACGCCTCGGCAGCAATTGGGTGGAATCGGCCATGAACAACGCCAAGTGCCCAAAAAGGAATTTTGGCAAATCCAAAGGAATTCACCCATGATAATATTTCCATGTACAATACAATGTAAGGGACAGGGAATGTCTATGAAAGCGTCGTGCGAACCGGTCGTCGAAATAAGTTATAGCACACAGGTCAAGACTCTGTGGTCGGAAGGAGTGCGGGCGATTCGGATGATACAAAAGAGTGTGCGATAATATACAAATGAAGTTTGTGAGTCTAGAATCAGCGGACGTCGGTGGGAAGACCTGGGGCTGCACTTTCCGATTTCAGGTGCACCAGAGTTGAGAGGGATCGGAACCGGGTATGACGCCGGGAAGCCCTATTAGTGTTGCTGCCCGGAGGTGAATTGAGACGATGTGAGAAGGAACGCGCGATGGGCGAAATGCTAAACCGGCTAACAGCCTCAGGCCGAATGTCTTCAGATACGGACGTTACGTGGCGGTTTGCTGCGGGAGGGATGATGGGTGGAGGGCGAGACCCGCGAGTGAGACTCGACCCACGGGGTCTGGGCTTCACGGTAATCGACGGTTGCTCAGGCTGGCGGAATAGTATGGGTGACGGCGGCCTTTCCACCTCGGGTTCATACACATAAGTCGGCTGTGGGAGCGACGGGAGGATACGTGTGACAGGTTTCGTCGTTGGCCCCCCAGACGTAGAATCAAACTCTGATCTCCGCCCCCGTGATGAGGTAGTCTTAGACGTGGGGTCGCCGTAAGTGGTGGCGTTTTGTTCACCGTCCATATTTTGGCGCGACGTTACCGGGGGGGTCTTTGCTCTCCTCGGCGGAATGTTCTTCCCAAGTGCGTCTGCATTGTCCAGGAACCAAGCGGACTCCAGGTTATCCAGCCGGCGCGGCTCGGCCTGCGGCGGACTCTGGAAAGGTACATTCTGGTACGGATGGTATGGCCGCTCCTTGTATGGGGGAGAAAAGGCGGTGGGAAGTGGAGCCCCCTTGTTTTCGCTGGGGAACCGCACCATAGTTTTGGCCGTATCAGAAGATTGTTTGGCACTCCGCCGGTCCCGCTGTCTTCGCAGAACAAGCAAGAGCGCGAGGAACAGTGCGGCGAGCATCGCCGTACCGCCAATGACACCGACGACGATGGTTATAGTGGTTAAACGGTTATCAAGCCGTGGTGCCCTTCTCCAGAGGTTCGTTAGCTTAGCCTAGAGTGTCGTTTATACAGTATTGCAAATTTAAGCAAGGAAAGCTGGTCGTACCTCTACTCCCTCCGCCGGGCTCCCCTGCGCCATGGGATCCTCAGAGAATGCATACCCAAGGTTTTGAACACTGGCTCGAGGTCAGCAGCTGTTTGAAGAATAAAACTGTAGGAATACCCCAACCCCAAGACCCTTCCACAGAGGCCAAAGATAAGGATGAGAGACGTAGAGAGATTCATGAGAGGTGGGACCAGAGAAGGGCCACATCCATTAGTATAATATCACAATCCGGTCAAGATCACCGTCGTGATTCCATCACACGGTCCGTGGGCTGGCCGATGCCAACACCCCGGTTCTGGGAAGTACATATACGAGTCTCCGGTGCCTCGTCATGGAGACTCGAGTGCGTAATTCCCGTATATATCTGCCAACCGGGGTCCGAATAAATATGGCCTACGAAAGGACATCAACGTCACGGCCAAGAGAATTGACAGTGGACACCGCGGAGGCCGAATGCTTCTAAACTTTCGGTCTTATCAATGGTTTCGTGAGGTGGCAGTACCGGAGGGCGGGAGACCAGGCCCCCGGTCACTACCCACCGCCGAAAATCCAAAATCCTAGTTGATTTCAATTACCTTACGATTTTCGGCCTCCAGGGCCTTGATTGACTTCAAGGCGGAGTGAATTTGGCCAAAATTTCCAACGAAATCATCGGTAATTGCATTTTTTTTTTCCTCCGGGGTCCATTTCTTGCATGTTTCGGGGTGTTCCGGCAGTTCAAAGGTTGAATTTTGGTGGCGAAACTGAGACTCAGCCCAATTTTTCTTCTCGTGGTGCAAGCTTTACTTCGTTAATTCATGACGAAGCGATTAGCCTCGTCCGGCCGTTGATTTCCTTTATAAAACGGAGCAAAAATCACAAATTTGAGCGTTGATTTACTTTACGGCGGAGCTAGTTAGCAGGTAGTGTCGGGGGGCATAGGAGACCCACCAAAACATGAGATCTGTTTTCAGGAACCATGAATTTGGAACTCTGGTGAGAGAAAGGCGGAAGACGGAAGAAGACGCGCAGTGTCACATCCACGTGGGATAGATGACAGCGTGACTTTCCGAATGGGCACATCTCTGGTTTCTTACCTTTCCCATCCTCTGCTTTTGTGTCTTTGCTTCCCAAATCTGGTTCTGTCTGGCGTCTTTGGCTTAAACACTTATAAGAGGATCCACCGTCCCTCCAACAAGGAGCCAGGAACCGCGATGGAGGCTCTTTCTTCAAATTTACCGACCCTTGACTCCAGCTCCTCATCGAATTTGACCTCCTCCGACAAACTGTCCGAATTGCCTATCACCTCTCCAGCTTCGGGTCCAAACCGTGCCATACGTTCTCAAACTGCAAGAGCTCTTCGTCGAAGCCTCGATTCCCTTCCCTCTTTCTCTACCGGCGACTCCGGTCATAGCCCTAGTATTAGCCAAGCGTGGACCACGATCCCTGCAAGTAAATCCGTTCCCCAAGCCGGCACATCCGATGGCAACGACACTCCCAAGCAACGCGTTTCTTTCGACAGCGATAGACCGCAAGGTGGGAATTCTATTTTTTTGTGAGAAAAGTTAATTTGGTCTGCAGGATTTGGACGGGTTGATTCTAGCCACGCTGTAGACTCAGCATCTCAATCGCGCTCCAGAGCTGCATCTCCACTTCGTATCTTCCAACATCTGTCTGCTGGATTCCGCCGCCGCAATGAAGGCACAGACGACCCTTTCCGTCCCGTCAACCCGTTTGAAATCACCCGCCTCGGACTGTCATTTCTCCGCCCCTGGTCCGATGCCTCTGTCGAACACGCCAAGATCTTCATCACAGACACGCTCCCGCGGCAGGTCTACCTCCACCTGCTGCTGCGCCTTCCGTCAATGTACTTTTCCCGCGTCGCACGCATCTTCGAGGACGCAGACGTTAGCCGCCCGGACATCGAGCGCATGATCAGTGTGGGCATCGGTAGCGATGCACTCGATCTGTACTCTCTGCCTACAGCGAGCGTGCGCGAATCGCTCGCACTGTCCACCCGCGCGGCGACGCCCATACAGAGCGTGGTCCATCTGCCCCTTCCCATTCCTGACGAGTGGACGCCCGCTCTCGTCTCGCCTGCCCTGATCCGCTTCAAACACTCGTATGCCCCGTGTCCTCCCAGATCGCAGACCGCTAACCCGGCCCCAGGTGGGAGGATTTCATCGGCTCGCTCATCAAGGAATGGAAGACGCTCAATGTCGTTTCGGCGCTGCTTTTGTCGTACGTCCTGGCGCGCCTTTATTTCATTTATTCTATCAGCTCGCGACTAAAATACCCGCAGCGCTATCCTGACGATGTTCCAGATTCCGCCTGCGGCGAGCGACCCCGTCACACGGACGACCGCCATGCTCTCGCTAGTCTCCGCGCTGATGAGTCTGTGCTACGGATGCGTGTACATCGTGCGGTTCTCGACCATGGGGAGCATGTATCGAGCGTCCAAGTTCGCCGAGGTGAGTATTGCGACGTTTTCTCCCTTGCATATATTGAATACAACTCCCAGGAAGCGCGGAAGACGGATACTTTGATCTGGTGGAACGTACGTTGCTCTTGGTCCAATTTCTCCAGAAGGTCACAACCCCGTCAGGTATGGACGCTGCTGGCGATGCCCGCCGTATTCCTTGCATGGTACGCCGCAATTCAAATATGCATTCAAAACTCACCCTGCATCTGTATCCAGGTCCGTCATCTTCTTCATCATATCCATCACCTCGTTCGTGTGGCGCACGGGCTCGGTGCTCGACCCCGACGAGCGGCAGTCGCTAGGACGTCACGCCGTTCTGGGCCCGCGGATTGCAATCACCGTCGTGCTGCTTCTCGGCCTCCTCTACTTTGCGCTGATCATCGCGACGCTGGCGCGGTATGGTCGGTCACCGGTGCCAGCGAGGATGAGGCGGGGTGATGATGCCGAGGCGCAGACGGCGCCGCGGGGCCGTCCCGTAGAACGCACGCCGTCGGGCAGAAGGCGTCCGCGTAGAAGAGAGGGAATTCCGCCGGCTCGGATTCATGATAGCGAAAAGGGCGCTGGCATTCTCGTGCCTGGAGCTTCCCCAGATGGGCTTGGGTTAGCACTTGGGGTCGAAACCGGAACAGCACCGGAATTAGAGAAGCGCATGGGGAACACTGGAGAATCCGGGAGCGCACCGCACTGACAAGCAATGACTGTCATGTTCTTACTTGTATTGAAGTTAAACTGTATTCTAACAAATTCATCAGACTCATCGTCAGAACACATACTGCTAGATAGTTCAACGATCAATTTCAACTGAGTAGCACGTGCCCAATGGTTCAATTTTGTCGTTCACGTTCATACTTGGTTCATACGGTTCAATTGGTTTCCATCCATTCTTATACAAGTCAGGACACACGAGATACAGATATAGTATTGAATCCAGAAGCTGAAAGCGCCTTCATTTGCACTGGCTAGAGGTTCCTTAGCACGAAGTTTTCTGGACCAACTCAATCCCTGGACACGCTCCCGGGAGAGCGTCGGGGTTGGTCGGCGGGCCTGTGTTGGTGGAGGTCAGAGTTCCCTCAACGTTCTGCAAAACTGTCAGTATCCGGACTGAATCGGAGTTGATTCAAGCTTTGTATACCTGGTAGAGGCAGGCGGGAGCCAGGCCTGATACCGCGGGCGACCCGTAGCTGTAAAAGAATCGTCGTCAGGATGTGAACCAGAAACATATGAGCCCTCTGCGTACGTGCAAGCGACAGTATTCCCGGTGTCCTGGCGCGTGTTGGTCAAGGTGCGGGTGAGGCCCTCGAAGAAAATGCTTGGGGCGCAAACGCCGCAGGATACCGCGGCAGCGCCGGAAGAGAGCCAGGTGCCATAACGAGAGCAAGGACGACTGGAAGACAGGGTATTTGTACTCGAGCTGTAACATCGTTGAATTCACGACCTTGTTTTATACTCTGAGAAACAAAAGACCGGCAACTCCCAGCCGATGGGCCCTGAGGAGAGCTGATGAATGGACGATTTAGAACGGAATTTGAGCCTTTCGATCGTTCAACCGGTCAGAGTGACAAGTGTTGGACGGAAGTTCTACGTATGTTTTGACAGCAGTCAATAGAACTTTGCAGATGTCTTGACTAGCGGCTACACGCCTGGACTCTTGAAGTAAAGAGATGGTGTGAATACAAATTAACCTTCTGAATGCTGTTCATGGCCCGAGTCAACATTCGGAAATTATCAGTGAAAATGAACAGGGCCGAGTATGCAAAAAGCAAAAGAAGGGTGGTAAGTGGAGTCGCCGAGCGTTGAATCAGACAGTTGATGTACTTTCACATCTGAACCGCACGTTGGCTGCAAAGCTATAATCACGAATGTGCCCCTGCGGCCGTTACGGGGCCATATGCATGAATATTCTCACCAGAAGGCTGAAAAAGCAATACGATTAAGCGGACGTCTGGATGTGGAGTTCTAAGTTAAAGTTCGTCGTGCCCACCACTCTGACTGCCGATAACTTCGTCCAACCACTTTCGTAAGAGCGCGTTGAACGTCTCCGGATGCTCAATGTGGCACCAATGGGCGCCATCCACAAACTACAGAGACGTGAGGCATATGAAGAGCCAATGCTACAGATATCCTGGATACTCACCTCGGTCCTCAAGTTGGGCAGAAAATCTGCAGATTGCATCAGTTTCGAAGCCAGGGCCCAGTCAGCGACAGGGTCCTTCGGACTATTCAGTTAATTATAATTATGAATTTGCAGTGCACGCACGTCTTTCGGCAGGATAGAAAGAACGGGATGTGAGATCGTGTGGTTACCCTGTGCGTTACTGAAAGCCCAGGATGCCCGCCGGTTCTGCATCGAGGTAAAGTTGAATTCATGATTGGCGCGGTGACGCACTTGCCTCTTCCGTGTAAAATTGCAACGCTGAGACTCGTTCACTCAGTTTAACGAGAAGAAAATTTTGGAGACGTACTGTTCTTGAAACCCTGGATGCTGTATTGCTCGACAAAATAATCCTCTTCATCCGGTGTGAAGAACGGGATGGGAGGGATCTTGGATATACCATCAATGGGACCCGGCTGGCTAGAAAGTTAAACTGCACCTCCGCGACGTCGGCCCAGGCGTCTAAAAACGATGTTCGGCTCCTCAAGAAACTATCGGGAGGCGGACTCGCGACGGTGCGCAACGTCGCGCGCACCGTCCGGCGGACGTCCTTGTCGAGCTCTGCAACGGCGGCATCTGTGTACTGGTTGAAGAACAGCTGGTAGCTGAGCGTCGGGAGGGCGACCGCAAGGTGTTCCGTCGGGAGGAACGTCCCCGCCGAGGTAATGTACTAGATGGCCGTGCGTTAGTTTCAAAAGATGATTCTGTTCGCTGTCACTCTTACTGGGACAACAGCGCCCACGACACCACGGAACAGGTCCGGACGCATACGCGCGGCTTCGTAGCAGATTTGGGAACCCCAGTCGTGGCTGCGTCGGGATACGATCAATACCGGGCGGAAACCCATGCGGGGAACCCGACTCTTACCCCACGCAGACCGCTGAGGTGACACCTACGCGTTCTAAAATACAGACCATATCGCCGACCATGTCGGGCATCGTTCCAGAGCTCCGAACGTCACCGGGATGAGTGGATTCTCCAAAACCGCGAAGATCTGGAACAATGAGGTGGTAGTCTTCCTACAAGAAGTAAATTCCACGATGAGGCCATGTGGGGGGAAGATTACTTTGAACTCCTGGATTTGATTCGACCAAGTGCTCCACAGACTGGGCCACCCATGCACCAGAAGCAAGGTCGTCTTTGCACTGGGATTGATGTCGACGTAGCCTGAAGTCCAACGGTTATCAGAGGAATCGAAAACTTAAGACTAATTACGAAGTTGGATATCTTTTTCCTTCCCTTCCGCGCGATTTGTTGCTTTGCAGTTCGCAGTGCTCTTCGAATACGACCGTGGATTGAAAGTAGAGGAGCCCGATGCGCATGCAGAGCAGGAGAACAAACAAAGTACGCCGAGCGCGAGGAATTTCAGCCTATACATTCTTTGTGAGCTTGCGAGCGCGAGATCTCGAGAATACGGTGATGACGGGAAGAAACAAAAGTAAGAGGCCAATATTGACGCCCGTGATCGTGGCGCGCGCAAATCAGACAATTCCCAAAAAGGTGCTATGGCCGGTGCAGGCCCCCGGACACTACCTTTGAGCCCTGTCCGCGATAGAGTAAATCAGCGGCCAAAAAAAGGCCTACCTCTGTCCGCTATATAGAGTAAATCAGCCTTGAAAGGGGTGGTGTCTGTCCGCCATAGAGTAAATCGCGCTGTGCGTGAGAAAATTTTTTGAGCGCATATAGGGCGCAAGCACGGCCGAGGGTTCCGGTGGTGATGTTAAACAGCAGCAATGAGCACCAATCATATTCAGACAATGGCATGCCGCAAATTTTCTCACTGGACGCACGGGGTAGCCAGAAAGCGCCTGCGGCGGGCTGGGAGCAAAAAAAATAAGGCCTGGAGCGCGAAATTGGTATTTTATAAGAGCCCCGTCCGGAATAGAGTAAATCAACGGTCTATGACCGGATTTCATAGAGTAAATCAGTTAGAAAATTTGGAAAAAAGCGGACAGGGCTCAAAGGTAGTGTCCGGGGGCCTGCCGGTGCTCGAATTGAGGCTCGACAAGAGGATTATTCATGCGGTAGTGAATACAATATGATGCTATCTACATATTACATTGGGCGTCTGGCAAAGGCGCATTCAGGGTCAGTGGGATCAAGAAGGAGCAAATTATTTAGTCGACGTCCTCCATCCCGCCAATGCCAGCGGGGAAGGGCGAAGATGAAGGGCCGGCGGCAGAGCCAACGGGATGCGAGGTGGTGAGGTATGAGAATGGAAACGCGGAATGTTGCGTGATATGAGGGGGGAGGGGAGCGGGAGCGGGAGCGGGAGCGGGAGCGGGAGGGACCCTAGCTGAAGGACCGGATCTGGATGCCGCCTTCCTCGCCTCGTTTTTACGTCGTTTCTCTTGGCGCGCTGCCATTCTCTTCCGCTGCATCTTCGCAAAAGACAGCACAGAGTCGACCACGTCGGCGACGTGCGCCTTGCTGGTGCGTTCGCTGAGTCTGTGTTTCGACTGCTTAGAGACGCAATCCGAAGAATCAGGTCCCGGACTCACCTGCTCAGCATCTCCTCCGCTACGTCGTTGAGCTTAAAATAGGGCATCTCCTCCATGATCTTGAGATACAGGCTTCCCAGTACCCCGCTGCCACCCTTCATCATCAAGACAGCACTGACCCACCCATCGAAACGATCCCGCAGTTTCGGGCGAAACTCTTCCCGCAGATCCTCCAAGTCTGGATCCCGTTGGTCCACATCAAGATACGCGAGCATATCCATATCGTCGCCGTCTTCCATCCCGGGAGCGAACGGGAAGCCCATTATCATCGCGGCGAAAGCCATAGGATGTGGCGCTGTCATCCCGGGGGTGACGACACTATCGACCCACGCATCGACGCGTTGGCGGCGTTGAGAGCTTTCGGCACGCAACTTCGTGATTTCTGCCAGCGCCGCTACAGTAGCCTTATCCTCTACGCGGCAGAACGCTGCCCGCACAGCGGCACGCACGGCAGCAATCGTATCGAGTAGCTCCTTTTCCGCAATCTGCAGAGCGCGCGCATGGAATGCGCCGAGGTCTGCTAGGAAGCCGACGGCGCGTTGTAGGACGGGCGCGTCGCGTGGACGGAGGAGATACGCATGCTGATCTAGCAAGGTCATGAGGGCGTCTGGATTACCCTCTGCGCTGTGAATATTGAGCGCCGCAACGAGAGTGTCTGCAGAACTGCCCGCGATCTGAGATAGGGTATCCAGGAGTTGGGTTTCTGTCTCTCCAGAATGAGGGCTGATGGAGATGATACTGGTGAAGATCTCGTGTGACGGAGTGAGCTCGAAGAGAGTGAGGAGGTGCTCATAAACGAGGTCTCGAAGCTCTGTCCGTTGCTCATTTATAGTTTCGGACCAATGGCTAGCATGTAAGGGGCATGGACAGCGCCATGCACTTTCGTCTTCGTCTTCGTCTTCTTCGTCCGACGATTCATCTTCGAGACAGGTCTCGTCCATGAAGGCTTCCAGTTGGTACTCATCATCTTCATCGTCCATATCGTCCAGTGGAGACCTCGCTACAGGGGCTAATAGTCAGCTGGAGTATTTCGGGCAGAAGAAACACGTACGCCTAGAGCCTCCATACAGCATGCGCTCCAGGGCCTGCCAATCTAAGCACTCTTCGATATCCGACAGCATTTCCGGAACTTTCTCGGTGTTCTTCCCCTTTGCGAGCAAGGAAACAAAGAGATCGCGCCAGATCCACAATAGGGCTCGGTCGATGTTGCGGGGGCCGGCGAGAGTAAACGTCTTGACGATTTTGCCTCTTCGTCTGATGGAAAGATTCGTTCTCAGGTGGGCGAAACATCTGCACGGTCTGGAGGAAAGCTTTGATACGTATGATGAGAACCAGAAAAATGAAAGGACGCACCCCCCAATGCCTGGGACGGTCTTGATCGTATTCAGCACCTCCGCAATGAACAACAGACAAGCGTGCGCTTCCTCAAAAAGAACGTTGTACTCGTAAACCACCGTCCATATGTCGTTGAGCCAGTTGACCATGCTATCGACGATTTCGGCCAGCAGTTCCTCGCGATTGGAGCGCTCACGGACAATCGCCCGCTTGCTATCGCGACTGAGCTCATCGAGCAAACAATTGATCTCTCTTTTCTTCGCCTTCAGATCCAGGATGGGGATGTCGCTGTATCGGCTTTGGAGGACGTTCGCTGATTTCATTACTGTGGCACTTGAATACTTCAAACAATTTGGTGGCGGAGAGTTTCACACCTTTCTTTGCCCGTTCCTTCGGAACATGGTCAAGGAGTGGCGCGAGCTTTTTCTCGACTAGAGACTGCCTAGCTTCCGGTGGCAGAGAATTGTAGAGTTTCATGAAGCTGTCGACAGTTACCTATGTCGATTGCGACTGAATTTGGACGGAAAACACATACCTCGCGCTTGTAGGGTTATGGGATACATTTGGTTTCATTTTTCCTCAGGGCAGCAGAAATAGAGAGACAAAGAAGGATTTTGGAACGTTGTTGTTGCGGTCGAAAGTGGAGCGTGCACGTGCTCAACACGTGATGATTATTCGCGCGACGCGACGCGTCGAGAACACTGAACAGTCGAAAATAGTAAGACTATTTCCTTCGTTCCCGCTTTATTCTGGATTGAAATGGAATTGTATTACCAAGCTTTCGCTCTTTAGGCTTGTAATACGGCTGTCTTGGGCACAATCATTAGACAGGATGCGCAAAAGCCGCATGCGGGTTTCAGAGCCGCACACGGCAATATATTTTTGGGGCTCTCGGGCTTCACTAGGAGTGTTGTAGACTGCCTGAACACCAGATCCCCCTCCAAAGAAAGCCGTATGCGGTGAGCTTGCGCGCCAAAAAAGCCGCATGCGGCTTTGCGCATCCTGTCTATTATACGTATGGTCTCATAAAACAGACGTCGCAACAAAATTCATCGTATGTGGGCCAAGACACCCATCGAAACCGTCTTAGTGTTTGGTAGTCAGGAGTGGGAGATATAGACGGACATCCGATTGTGTTAAAAACGGAGGAGGACGGACAGTGAAACTCGTAGGTTTGTTGCCATTTTTCGTCCACTGCCTTGGATCAGGCACTGAGACCACGCTGAGCCTAATTAGACAGGATGCGCAAAGCCGCATGCGGCTTTTTTGGCGCGCAAGCTCACCACATACGGCTTTCTTTGGAAGGGGATCTGGTGTTCAGGCAGCGTCTACAACACTCCTAGTGAAGCCCGAGAGCCCCAAAAATATATTGCCGTGTGCGGCTCTGAAACCCGCATGCGGCTTTTGCGCATCCTGTCTATTTAACCTGAGCGTTATCCCGAGTATGAAAGCACTTGAAAGATGGCAACAAACGCGCGAGTCCCACTGTCCGTCATGCTCCATTTTCAACCCAATTAGATGTCAGTCTCGATCGCTTCTGGCTTCCTGACACCAAGGCGGTCTTGACAATCGTTGACGGGTCTCTTAGCTTACACAAAGCTTGCCAGGACCTACATATAAATTGATAGGCAGAATCGTGATACAAATCGAACGTGCCGAGGTGCTCGAAGACACAATCCTAGTATAGATTATTAGATACAGTAGTAGTACGAATTCAAGTGGTCACGCCCCAGAAATGCCAAAGCATAGCAAAGCCTCACCTTCATGCCCTCGATCTGGTAATTTTCCCTTCTGCGTCTGCAACAGGCTATTCTTCCGTGGCAATCGACACTGATCAGGGTCGTCAGTATATCATTGGTCCTAGTCGGTGTAGATCATCGCACAGTAAGGCCATTTCAGATTTGCTCGTAAAGATCAAAACCGAAGTTCATTATTAAAGTCGGAAACATATCGTGCGTAGTGCTATCAAGATGTGGTAACTTACAGATACACCGCTGATTACGCTGGAGAGTATGATAAGTGATACCTATATCTTTTGTTCCTCTGTCGACGACTCGTCGTGCGAGGCAGTGGCCTTGTTGTGGTGTGCGAAGCTCTCGTTCGCAGCGATCATCTGCTTGCGATACGCGTTCGAGTTGCGGACTATGGTAGGTGCGGTCAACGAGGGTCTGGGACGTAGAGCTGGGAAACGCACTAGAGGACTCCTTGTACAGCAAGTCGATCTGCTCGAGCGACAGACCCTTGGTCTCGGGGATGAAGAAGTACGCGAAGACGAGGCATCCGAGACATGTCGAGCCCCAGATGAAGAACACCTTGACGTGGAGAGCGGCGGTCGCGACTCCGTTGGGTTGACCCTTGGTGGAACTGTCGACGAGGTACGGCGTTGCGTAACCGATACCAAAGTTCCACAGCCAGTTGGATGCTACAGAGAGCGACATGCCCTTGGCGCGGATGTTGAGGGGGAAGATCTCGCCAGTTACGACCCATGCAACGGGGCCCCAGGAGGTGGCGAAGAAAGCGATGTAGAAGCACACGAACGCGATCAGAACCCGTTGCGCTGCAAGATTGACGCTACCGTCCGCAGCGACTTGGCCAGCAGTGACACCCACCTGTCGCGAGATAATTAACCTTCAATTACGTGCGGAGACAGCATAGCGGCCATTTTGATCATACTTTCCCTTTATGGTAATCGGATTACCATAAAGGGAAACCATGCTCAATTTCGCCCTCCCAGTGCTTCGTATAGAAGAAGAAACTCACAATGGCGACAATGTACTCGCAGAACATCATTCCGGCGGCGCCGATGAGAAGAAGTCGGCGACGCCCGACACGGTCGATGAGTTGGATGCCGACAATGGTCATGCAAGCTGGGGGAAGTTAGCCGCAGTAAACGCAAAAATGATCATACCCACTGTTGACGACGTCGGTGATGATCCTTATAGTCGTTAGCAAGGGATATGGGAAGATGCGCTGAATTTGTTCACGTGATGATGAAGGGATTTTTTATTCCAGCCGTTATAAAGAATGTCGTGCCCTAAAAAAATAGTCAGCGTTGATTCTGAGTCGTAAAATGGATTCGTCGCTCATGCGGTTCAATAAACAGTTCGGAGGGGATCGGGGATCAAGCACAGAAGGCGACGCGGAGAAAACGCCGCGGACTAGTGCTCTGACACGCGAGAGACGACCAACGCAGGGGCGGAGTAGGAGGGGAGACCTGATCACACTATCATCCTATACTCTCCTATACTACATGCTGCTTTTCACTGAACATGCGCGGCACACGCCATCATCCAAGTCGTCAAGAAAAGGTGGATGCGCGACGTACAGACAGCTACAAAAAAGTACAAACGGGCCAAGAAAAGGTGGATGAGGCTAAGAGCTACAAAAAAAAAGTACGAAAGGAGAGGTACACCATACAACAGCTAGCATACGGAGACGGACAGGGGCTACGGAACCGCGCCGGCCAGACGAAGCTTGTACATTCTATCACGGATGCTCGCCACCGGGCGCTCGATTTGGCCTCCCAGGATGGCGAGAGCCTTCCAGCTCCGGTCTCGGGAACCCTCCATAAACCTAAGCGGATGCTGTTAGATGTGGGCCTGGCAGAAGAGGGGAAGACGCACTTGATCACTTTTTTCTCTTGCGCGCGGGTCCACGGCTCGTAGATGGTGGGGACCATCCCCGTGGACAAGAAAACATTGAGGGCCTTCTCCGTCGAGCCGTAGGGGTCGGTGGCGCGCAAGACCATTAGCATGAGGTACAAGGGGTTGTGCCACGCCGGCGTCCCATCCCTATCGGCAAGAATGTTCATGAACGCAACTGTGTCTCCTTGGTTAGGCGACAATAATAGGTGGATACTGTGCACATACAGAGTTCACGGGTCAACATCTCCCGGTCCACCCTTCGCTGCACGCTGCAGAATGGTGGCACCCGCTCCAGCGCGTCCATCCACCTATCCTCGTCCCAATCTAGACATTGCTAGAGGCCATACGATGGTTAGCTGAGCAACGGTTTAGTGCAAGGGTACACACCGCCTTTCGTATGGCATCCAAAGCGCTCTCGAGATGATCCCGGCCCGTCGTTCCCAAGTCTATAGATGGGCGCGCGTCGCCGTTGTTGGCGACGATCTTCCGCACCAGCCATAAGATGGTGGTGTTGTTATGTTTTACGCCATATTGGCCCTGGATACGAGCACCTACCCAGTATTAGCATAGGAAGATCTCTGGTAAGTTGATAAGTGCGCACGAATCAGACAAAGCAAAAGTTTGATGGGCCGCTGGCTGGGCTTATCGCGGATTGCACGGTTCATACGACGGAGGCCTTCATATTCATACAGGACCCATTCCTTCAATTGCTCGAAGGGAACGGAGAAAATCTACGGTCATGATTATGTAGCTGCGTGGTGACGAATCGGGCCAACATACCTCGCAGAACGTCTCCGTGACCTCGCGTAAAACCGGTAGCCACGCCTGATCAGGCAAACGGCCATTCATGATGCCTTCTCCGTACCAGGCCCTCGTGAGGCTGACAATCAATGCATCAGCCAACTTGGGCCAGCCGAGAAGGGTAGGAATAATGCACCTGTCTTGTAGGGTGAACGGCCCTGGGGGCGTGTAATACACGTTGACCGAGTGGAGGTGGTTAGAAAACTGCTCGGGTAAAGTAAAGTTGTCGGGCAGCACACTCAGTGAGAATTGTTCTAAGCACAAAATTTAGGTTAGGTCGTCCAAGTCTGCCGTCAGACGCACCCTGCACGTCGTGGTAGACGTCATTGCCTTGCGGCGAGAACCGGTGAGGTCTTTGGTTGGCTTTCAAGGGCGGCTTCCCCGCGAGCTGCTCCTTGATCTCTGGCGATAATTCGTGCGCCGACAGAGTGTAACGGGGTATTTTACATAATTCTTCGAACACAGCGAAGCTGTTACCGCCGAACGCCTGTACATACCGGCGGCAGTCGGGGTTGAATTTTGGAAACCTACGCGGCGGTATGTCGTGATAGTCGGACATAAGGATGAGTCACGCGTCACGTGGTAATGCACAGTTGATCGCGGCAGGTCGCGGCACTTCAGCGGCACCTTCGTCTCTCTCTCTCCAGCCATGCCAGGCCGCGGACACATACCTGTTGACCGCGCCCCTCACCCCCCGCAAGTCCTGAAAACGCCGGGGCAAAACGCCCGCATGTACCCAAACGAGGTACTTATTTGTCTTTCCGAAAATAGAGAATCACATGGAACTGACTTTAAACAGGTGCATGTTTACGACACCGGGTTCGTCGCTCTGATAAGTCTGTCCATTCAAACTGACAGGATTATAACTCCGCAGTGTGGCTTATATAGTGAGGATTCCACCACAGCTTCTGTTTCCTCAGTCGTGAAAAACCTTCTCTAAGATATACGGGGCGAAAGCAAGAGATGTCGCAGCGCAGAAGAAGCTATCCCTCTGGGAATATAATAGCGTGGTTGAGGTCAGTGTCATGCAGTCGCATACAAACCGGGAGGTTGACGTTTTGCTAGCTGCTCCTCCCCAGAATAAGCCAGTCGTCACTCAGGGCGTAAGTCGTCCATCGTATCAGTTTTCATCCGTTTGACCGCTCGTAGATACCTGGGAACCCCCTGTAAGCATGTTTCCAACAACGATAGGCGCGCTGACAGGCCCAGTCCGCCTTTTTCGTCCCGTCCCCGACGGAGCCCCCGAGCAACTCGTACATAGTACGGACCATGTGCCCTCCGTCAAGGTCAAGAAAGACACACCGGTGCCGGTGGAGTTTGACGAGAGGTGTGTGTCCAACCATCTTGACATTATTGCGCTGATATACGTGGTAAAATTTGCAGGCGCGACTACGTCGCGGCATGGGCACAACAGTGCCTAAAGGCGGGAGGAAAGGTGTCCGTCCGCGATGTCTTGGAGGCATGCAACGGCACGTGGAACTTATTCTCCCGGGGGTGCGAATTCATGCTTGGGGAGGTTTGCTCTCATCTCATCTCATACGGCTTCGTCGATCTCGCGTCGACCTTCGAGAGCACTGCCGACGAGGATACAAGTCAACTTTACACAGACCTCTCCCAGGACCTCGAGAGTGCTTTGAAGATCGTTGCCCTTCTCGGCGACGGCGAGGAGATCGATTGGAGCGACGGCGAAGGAAACTCCGCTCAACCCCAGATCGCTGCGAAGGAACATGCCAAACTTCAGGATCCGAAAGCAAAAGCGGCGCAGCCCTCCAAGCCCGCGATGACGAAGGCTGGGGCGATGCATCACCTGTGAGTGTTAGCCTGAACCCTCCCACGCGTAGCTGAACGTACACCTAGAACCCACTCGGCGCCCGACCACGAAGCGTTCGCCGACCCGGAATCGGACGTCGAGATGGTGGCGGGGCCCTCCAAGCCCGCAACCACGAAGGCTGGGGCGAAGCCCCGAAAGCATCGACCGTGAGCGTTAACCTGAACCCCCGCGCGTAGCTGAACGTACGGCTAGAACCTTCGCCGATTCCGAATCCGACATCGAGGTGGTGGCGGGGCCCTCCAAGCCCCCAAAGGCGAAAGCTGGGGCGAAGACCACAAAACGCAAACAGTGAGTAATATCTGACGCGTTTGATTCGTGTGCTTGGCTAAACTGACGGCTAGGCCGTCGTCGGCGCCCCCGTCACCATCGCAGCCGTCTGCTGCTCGCTCTGGCAAGAAAACACGCCGGGCACTGGGCGACCCTATGTGAATACTATGCATTACGCACTTATCATTTTCTTGTTGCCAGGGTCTTTTTTCTTGTAGCTTAGGTTCTGTCAATGCATTGTATCTTATCATAAAAAGCTCGTTGGCGTATTCAAGAACGGTTTAATATAAAACATAGATGCGTCTAAGCGCGGCCTTGCACGCTTCGAAGGGTTCGCTGCGGGCAGTGCTGGGCTCTACGACCAATACCCGCCTGGGATTTGGAGACTCTAGCACTGCGGTGAGCGTCAAGTTCCGACGGTTTGTCAGCCGAGGGAACTACTCACGAATTTTTGATCGATCTAGGCATAGTTTTGTAGCGATCCCGAACCTTCTTGCGTTGCTGGACTTCCGCTGCTTTCGGCGCATGCACTTTTCGTGCCAGTTCCTCCTGTTTTTGCACCTCCATTTGTGCTTTCTGCGCGTCCGCTGTTGCTTGCTTCCGCTCCGCCTTCTTTGCATCCGCTTGGCGGCGCTGCTCCAGGCGGCCCTGGCGAAGTTTGTGCGCAATCGGGCTAGCATTGAAACGCCCATTGCCTGCGGCGATGATAAATGGAAGGAATATGGCTTTGAGCCATTTAAAGAGATCGTTCCAGCCTGATAGCAGATTAGACGACGATCCAGAAGGTGCAGCCAGCGCTCTTACCTAGTTGTTGATAGATGACGCCGACGATCCGAAAGAAAGCGTCCATAGATTCATGAGGATGTATGATAGACGGAGCGTTGCCCGCCCTGCGCAAAACATGGAGATGGCTGTCCAGACGTAAAAACAAGCCGAAGTAGGCTAACAAATCTGGATTCATGCACTCGACGCGCACGTCCTAGGCAGGTCAGGGATCAGCCAATACACGAGGAAACGAGAAACTCACGTCCAATTGGGCAGGGGTTGCATCCGGGAGCTCTTCGACCGCCGCCGCGGTCACCACAAGAGCGCAGAGACGGTCCCCGAGCAATCGGTGGCGCTCGCTGGAGGTGAAGTCGGTGCCGGCGTGTATATGACAGAGGGCGTCAGTGAACACGTGCGCTACCGTGGCAGAACCCGTCGAGAGCGGTATGGTCGGTGGGTATTCCTTAGAAAAAGATACTTTCGACGCGTCCAGATGGGCCCACCCCGGCCAGAAAGTACTTAGTCGCGCGAGAACATGCCCCCCCGGGAACTGTGACCCGACTTCCGCTGCCACTGTGGTGAAAATGTCGTGGAGTGAGTCGCTCGATGGCATCGGCGGCCCGTCCCCAAGGCTCAACATGAGGGCGCGGTATCTTACCCGATCAGCCCGCCTTGGTCGCGCATTCCCTGTTTTGCAGAGCGCAGTAGTCCAGGGTTCAAATAAGCGTTTAAGCCAATCCAGTGTGTGGACGAATCCTAATCAACGATTACCCCGCCGCTACGGAGTATGGAGTTTGATACGCACCACTGTCAAGAGCTGCGGCTCCGATGAGAGATTCAAAGACATCGCACATTCGCTCCATGGAAGGCATATCTTCCCTGCATCGCCGATTGCAATCGTACAGCTGTAATCCGTACAGCAGCGCGAGATGGCCTAAAAATCGGTAGCCGGCAAGAGTTCTAAGTACCACCTACCGAAAAATTAGACATCAGGCTGTCGTATGGGCGGCACAACTTACATGGTTGATCGGCGTACTACAATCTGCCTCTGAGGTCGAGAGGCAAGCGATCAATGTAGCGGCAATCAATGCGTCCCCAAGCCACTCCAAAACAGCGTTTTCGCCGCTGGTGAAAGCTCTACAAACCAGGGTGGCGCTGAGGGAGGGTGGGAGATCCGGGGGGTAGTTATCCGGGAAAGATGGATAGTCCACTGAGATTGGTGACCAGTGCGGCTCATCGTCCAGCTGCCCAAGTAAATCTTCGGGAGATGAACTTAGAGGTATGCGCATTCGGGAGTACATAGGGGTGAGTAGCGGATGATTCGGGGGTAGTTGGTCCGCGATAGCTTCCACTGGTGTCCGTGGCATGTTGCGAAGAAGAGGTCGCGTACATTACGTAACCCGGTACCACAACAACCACAACAAGTGGTCATTAAATTAATGCGCTTCCGTCTAATACATGTAGGACAGCGTCGGTTACAAAAAAGGGGAAAGAGTCCAAACACTAGAATCCGGCGCCGATCTTCGCGTGCCTCACGCGCCGCCTTGACCGTAGCGACGGCGACTTCTAACTGAGATCGGGCGCGTCCCACTCTCGTCCTGCGCTACCGCCGTTGCGCGTTTCTGGGCGATACTGGGGCGCAGGGGCGCCGCGCGTGCGGGCACGTTGGTCGAGTTCGCGCTCCTCGGGCTGTCCGTCTCTGCAGCGGTCGATCGTTTCTTCACGGTCTGCTCCTTGGGTCGATGGAATTCGGCGCGATCCTCGGGGGCAGGATGGGGGCGAAACGGCATGCGGGGGAGGCCGTCCGTGAAGTCCGTGTACGATTTTGAGTGACAGATACGGTGTAGTGTCTGGACCGCTATCTCCTGTCCATCCAGTGTCTTCGGAATATGACCGCCGAGGACCACTTGCCACGACTCCACCGTATCGTGGTGATGAACGTGTGTCGCCGACATGAATCTGTACGCCGGGAGGTTACGCCCGCTTGCTACGTGGGCAAGCGCACGCATCCATATATCGCAAATCACTGCTGGTGAGATTGCCTGCTGTCGTACGCGGTCCAAGGGATACACATTCAAGCCGCCGACTTCAAGATTCGTCGAGTCGAGGAGGCGCATGATCACTGTCTCGGCGTGGTAGAGAATCGGCGCAAAGACATCCTCGTGGAAGCGCAGGACGTGCTCTGGCCACCACAGACGCATTGGCTGTATTTCTGCCAACGATGGTCAGTTGATATCAGGGCAACCAAGCGAAACCACCGACTTGCATATCGAGTCATTTTGCGGTTCACCTTGTTCGATTTGCCGGTTTCGGGGTCTATGCGGAGCTCGACGAGGTGCTGGCTCGTGCGCAAGTCACCGCGTCCTGTGAGGCCGGTGTATACCAATCTCAACCAAGCATTCTTTGCGCTCTTCTCTTCTGAGAGCTTGCGTTTTGGGGATTTCTCGCGGGCGATGGGGGACTTGGCGTTTTCCTTCTGCGTCTCGGACTGGATAACCGTCTTCGATATATTCGTCCGGATGAGATAGATGAGACCCTGTGTGTACTGGGCAGGGCCTTCCCAGCGGGGCAGCGTAATCTTATCCATGTCGAGGTGCGCCCGTCCCTGGCGCGCAGCGCTGCGAACCCCACATGAGTTTATTGATCTCACATGGGTGCTTTAGACGTACCTCTGCACCTCCTCGCACAGGGCCGGGTTCAGGTTGAATTCTATGCAGATCAAGGCAAAGAAGTATTGTTGCGGGTCGCCGTCGTTTTCGAAGACGTCCAAAAGTTCCGCATATGGTGGCAGGTCGCCGTCGTTATCGAAGACGTCTAAGAGCTCCGTCATGCACGACGGCGACTCGAAGTTGTGCGCCTTGCCGATGCGCGGCGATCCGACCTTGAAGTCGTCACGCCGGCTGAAGAACAGATCAGGGTTTGCGCGCCAGCAAAGGGCGCGTGCTTACCAAAAGTCGACAACCATGTAGGGCCCGCCGGGGCGGCACATGGCGGCCGTAATGAACTCGCAACATTCGGAGAGGACCTAAGGCGCCGCTTCAACAGATAGTTATCCGGTCGGTTGGACGTACCAAGCGCCTCACTGCGAGCGGAGTTTTCTTGTAGCGACTGCGAATGTCACTCAGGAGGATCTCGACTGCTGCAGCGTGCGCAGCGGCGGGATCGTCAGGATGAGCTTCACGACAATCTTTCACTACCAACGTCCAGGTCGCTGGGGGGTCCGGTTTCAAGGCGGGGTCGATGTCGTCCTCGTCGTATTCGTCATCGTATGAGTCTAACGCTTCGGGTTGCGAGTCCGTCCCTGAAATAGGAATTGAGCTGTCGCGGAGCCAGTTGTGATGAAAACTCACGCGCAAACTTGTGAAGAGACCGCCCCTCATCTTGCGATTTGGCCGGAGACCGGTGGCGCTTGGAAGAACTGGCAACGGTCCGAACTGTAACCTGATCCGACGGGGCGGGCGGTTTACAGGGGGACCGTCGCGCGCGTCGCGCAGCGTCGCGCAGAACCGGAGGCGTCGACGCGTCGGTGGCGTTTTCGCTGTCTGAAAGCGTCAGATCAATGTATACCTGAGTCGCGTCGACTTGGTGTAAGTCGCGTAGAGGCAGCTTTTTCGCGTTATTACCTGCTTAGGCATCGTCCACTGGAATGCATAATCAGCAGAATACTGGAACAGTCGATAAAAGGCACTTACGATGCGATTTGTACAAAGGACAGAGAAGGAAAAGAGAGGAAAGAGAGGAAGACGCGTTTGTCACGGTCACTGGGTCACGCAAATATTTAAGGGATAGCACCTCCAGTAGCGTCCTTTTATGGTAATCTGATCACCAAAAGAGGAACGCACTGCGTCGCATGTAAAGGCAATCACGAAATTATTATAAAATGACAGGACGATAGTCGAGACAGTGTAGAATAGTCAAATCTTTTGCTCCTCTGATGATTCGTCGTGCGAGGCGGTACCTTTGTGATGGTTTGCGAAACCCTCGTTCGCAGCAATCATCTGCTTGCGGTAATTGTTCGAATTGCGGACTGGGACATGCGCAGTCAGCAGGGCCGAGGCAGGAGGTAACCCAATCCAACTCACTCGACGACTCCTTGTACAATAGATCTATCTGCTCCAGAGACAGTCCCTTTGTTTCCGGAATGAAGAAATACGCGAAAACGAGGCATCCCAAACATGTGGAACCCCAGATGAAAAAGACTTTCACGTGAAGGGCAGCGGTCGCTACGCCGTTGGGCTGGCCTTTGGTTGAGCTGTCGACGAGGTACGGCGTGGCATATCCGATGCCAAAGTTCCACAACCAGTTAGAGGCGACGGAAAGGGACATTCCTTTCGCACGGATATTGAGAGGGAAAATCTCGCCGGTAACAACCCACGCGACGGGGCCCCAAGAAGTCGCGAAAAATGCAATGTAGAAGCATACGAACGCAATTAGGACTCGTTGTGCGACCAGGTTGACGGAGCCGTCGCCTGAGACTTGACCGGCGGTGACACCGACCTGGGAGAAGCAAAATCAGCAAGGTATTGACAGTAGCGTCCTTTTATGGTAACTCGATCACCATAAAAGAACGCACCGAGCTCATGTAAAAGAAAACTCACAATAGCCACAATATACTCGCAAACCATCATCCCAGCAGCCCCGATAAGAAGAAGTCGGCGACGTCCGGCGCGATCAATCAATTGAATACCAACGATGGTCATGCAAGCTGAGGGAAATTAACGCATGTAGATACGGAAACGAATGGATTCACTGTTGACAACGTCGGTGATGATCCTGATAGTGGTCAGCGAGGAATATAGGAAACAGGAAATTACTCACGTGATGATGAACGGGTTTTTAATGCCGGCGGACGCGAAGAAGGTTGTGCCCTGTCGATAAAAAAAATCAGTGATGAATCTAGATTCTGGGAATTTTTTTACGAAGTAGAACACGAAGTTAATGCCTGTCAACTGCTGCCAGCCCTGCAGCATGATGCCAGTCCAAGTGCGGAACCCATTCCGGAGTTCGGTATTCTTGAAACAGTCGGCATAGGAACCCGAACCGATCGCGCGCTCTTCCTCGAGTGCAAGCGTGATCTCAGTGCACTCAGCGTCAACCTCTGCAGAGTCCGCGGGACGGTTGGTGAGACGGGCGAGGGCGCGGCGAGCGGCGTCAACGCGCCCCTTGTGCAGGAGGAAACGCGGCGACTCGGGAAGCAGGATCATTCCTCCGCCGAGGACGAACGCCCATGCGAACTGAACGGCGATGGGAGTCTAGGGGGCGCAAGGGTTAATTTAGCGAAATGAAGCGGCCGGTGGACTTACCCGCCATGCAGCGCTCGTGGTCTCGTTCTTGGTGGCGTTGAGGACGATGGCAGCGAGGAGGGCACCGATCGTGATGGCAAGCTGGTAAAGCCCGACGATCAAACCACGGATGCTCTTGGGGGAACATTCACTCTGGTACATAGGAACCAGGCAAGAGACGAGCCCGACACCGAGACCGGCGATGACTGCGGGATGGGGTGAACATCAATGGCGTCGACGGTTAGAAATAAGGCGAACCTCGTCCCACAACGAAAGTTGCCCATTTGGTGTCGAGTTGCAGACCGACACCAAGAGAGAAAATGACACAAGCGGAGACGATACCCCACTTACGGCCGACCATGTCACCCATGGGGTAAGCGAGCAATGCACCGAAGAAGGTCCCGGCAGATAAGATTGACACCTGGAAATCATAAGTACTTCAATGGCGTACAGAAGAAACGGAGGAAAAAACGCACGACCAAACTCTTGTTAGAGGTTTGCAGGTAATTTCCAGCCGCGGTCTGGCCCGGAACTGTTCCCGGAGTAGCAAAATCACCAAAGGTGTTCAGCCAATCGTCCATAGCAATGACCCCTCCAATAGTTCCAGTATCGTAACTGAGCATCGGGATCAGGAAACAGATAACAAAACAAATCCACAGATAATCATACCCAAAGAGAATACCGCCGAATGCTAGATGGTGAAAACGTAAGCAACGTTCGCAATAGAAAAAAAAGAGGAAAAAACACAAACACACCTGCAAAAGCACTCATTATCACAGCCCAAACGAGCGAAGCATTGGAAACACCCCCGCCAGATCCTGAAGGTCCACCAGCCATGGCGAAATTATGTGCGGGGTAAGTGCTTGAGGTGGGGAAGCAAGCTCCAACTTTCGTCTGTGGAGCTTAAATACCGCCGGGACCAAGGGGGTGGTGTTTCAGATGGATGCGTCCCACCGGGGACAGAAGCATGGAGCTTCAAAGCGTGTAAAATCCTGGGCGCATCACCCTGCATCACCACCACCGCCGGTTACCCGAAATAGAATGCAGTGGATGGGATCTGCGCGCTTCGGCAAACAAGTTGAACTCGTGAGCTGGAATTTGGTTTCAATGCTCTGAGAACTCTCCGAATTCTCCTGAGTAGAAGGATAGCCAGGTTTGACCGCATACTAGATCGAATCCAAGGCAAGAAAATGAAATGTTTCCAGCAGATTCGGATCTCGGGAACCAATACCGTAAAGGAGACGACATCAGTATGTACACACCATTTTACGCACAGGCCTCACGAAAGACCGGATCCCACTGAGTTGAGCTCCGTTAATTAGTCGTTAATTGGGATCCTTGGAACAATTCGGCCTTGGTGTTAGAGGGGACCTACCAAGACTCCGAGTCCGTCGAGGGACCAAATGTATTTTTAACACGGTTACCAAATACGATTTGTTGATCAGTCTTTGTGCGACGTCGGATCCCATTGTTGTTTTAAAGTGGGAAAGGGTGCCTTTGCTAGTCGTTGAGCTTGAAGGAACAAAGTAGTACAGGAACCTTGAGCGTTTGTCCGAACTCTAAGTCTCCATTTGGTCCGAGGTCTCGGGACGGAATTAAACCGGTCAAACACGTCCCGAGTCCCGCACAAGTAAAATCGCCTTAGGAGAGGATCGGTGATGTCCATGATTCGGCACAGCGGCTCCATCGTGTTCCTGGAACCTGCTGCGGCAGTATCCTGGTTACCCGCAGGGGCCAAGTGGCACGCAGGACCTCGCAGGACCAGGTGGCCAAAAAATCGTACTCGCTTGATGCAGTTAACACATGGACGTCGTTACGACTGCCGGAGACCCCCTCGCTTGTCCTAGACCTCCGACGTCATAATTCGATTCTTCCGTGGTTCGTCGTCACTGCACAGATATGTTGCGACTCTTCCTCGCCTTGAATAAATCAGCATCGCAAAGGTTCATGCAAACTTGAGTTCCACATGAAAGTAGGATCCTGAGACACCGTCTAACGATTTTGCGACTTCAACTGAATACCAGTGGTGTACCGCATGGCCACTTTATGCCGCGTTGCAACCGCGTTGGGTAATTGAGCCTAGTCAATATGAAGACATAGAGCAACATAGACCACGCTTCCGTGATCATCGACGCATGGTCAGAACTGCGCCCAGGAGGCCCAGGCCCAGGCGGACAGTCGATTTTCATATACAACCCGAGTCATCCGTCGAGCCGTATTTACCCATGTCATGTCTTGGAGTTGTACGCAAGTTGTACGTGTGAAACGGTGGTTAAAACCAGCGGCGTGCACAGTATGACACGCCCCACTCCCACGATTTCAACGATCAGGTAGCTTTGGAGTCCTAAGGCTTACATAGACCTTGGATCTCAATGGATACCCATCGGTGCAAGAGGTGCGGAATTGAGGCGGAGGATGTTAGGGATTACATAAAAGGAGACGATGCCGAGGTTCGATTTCAACACAAGCAAACAAGATCTGCACCAGGTCAATATCGCCCTTTTCCTCTTGCTTCAACGCGACGCGTCAACGTGAGTCCAACCAATCCAAGCTTATACTCGGCTATTTTTCCTCTTTGGTCGCCGCGCCTTCATCCCTTGGTTCGTTCTTGCCTCTGGAGCCATTCTCTTTGTCCTTTGAAGAGGTCTGGGATTCTAGATCATAGGGTCGAGTTCAATTCTCTTCCAGCTTGGTCTGTCAGAATGTACCCCACTCTTGCTGCTCATTGCGCAAGGCTTGTAACGAGGCTAGAAAGCTTGAGAAGTCCTTAATGTCTCACCCAAATTCCTAAAATGGGACCAAGGATCTTCTCGATACTTACTCATCCATTCAACTTAGAACTAGCGACGCGGAAGTCATTGACTTGACCCTTCGGTGAACCCGCGAGTCCACACGGACGTCTCCATGAAATGTCACTGAACCAGGGAGGCTTGACCGCAAGCAGCTCAAAAACAGCGCCGCAGGTAGGTGACCAGTTTATATCAGCCCCAGAGCCTGAACAAAGGTTACCTCCAGATCACCTCCAGCTCCAAGACTCTGAACCTCCCTACCGGCGCCGTCAAATACACCGAGTACTGCGGCCCCTGCGCGCCCCCCGCCACTCTCGGTGTCCTAGGCGACATCTACCTGGATCTCAAGACCCCGGCTCTGTACGGCCGCTGTGCCGCAGGCTGGCTCGTCTGGCCCGGCCCAAAGTCCCACGCGCCGGTCGTGCACCCAACGTACCCCGACCGCGTCCTCTGGGCGTCGATGGAGGACGTGCGCTGCTCCTGGGTCGCCAGCGCGAAGAGGAGGGTTATCAGTACGTGACTGCGAATGCGGTGAATAGGCACTGATGGATACGTGCCGCGCAGCTAAGACGACGAAGGAGGTGCTAGCGACGATCATTGACCGCGACGAGCGGCGACGCAAACGCAAGGCGAAGGAGGCGCTGGCGGGTATGGGTGAAGCAAAGAAGGCTAGGGTATCGGACGCCTCCGACGCTGGACCTGCTGCCCAGGTACAACCTTCAAATGACGCGCAAAAACAGTCTGTTGCGCCGCTCAGCAAGCCCGTGGAAAGCCCCATATCGTTGTCGGGGATGGGTGCGGCGAAGAAGGCTAAGGTGGCGGACATGAATGCCTCCGGCGCTGGACCTGCTACCGAGGCACAACCCTCGAATGACGCGCAAAAACAGCCTGCCGCGCCGCTCAGCAAGCACGTGGAAAGCCCCACATCGCTGGCGGGGATGGGTGACGCGAAGAACGTTAGGGTGAATGCCTCCGACGCTGGTCCTGCTGCCCAGGTACAGTCTCCAAATGACGTGCAAGAACAACCTGCCACGCCCCTCAGCAAGCCCATGGAAAGCTCCACATCGCTGGCAGGGATGGGTAAGGCGAAGAAGGTTAGGGTGTCGAACACGAATGCCTCCGACGCTGGACCTGCTGCCCGGGTACAACCTTCAAATGGCGCGCAAAAAAAAACTGCCGTGCCCCTCAGCAAGCCCGTGGAAAGCCCCACATCGCCGGCTGGGATGGGTGCGGCGAAGAAGGTCAAGGTGTCGGACATGAATGCCTCGGACGCTGGACCTGCTGCCCGGGTACAACCCTCAGATGACGCGCAAAAACAACCTGCCGCGCCCCTTAGCAAGCCAGTGAAAAGTCCCACATCTGCGTCGCGCGGCAAGCGCACTGCGCCGAATTCTCTGGCTTCTGACACTGCTCGCAAACGCCAGCGCGTACAGTCGCCCTTAAACGAACGGTACGCTGCTTATTCTGGTACGACCTATCTACTAAGAGCACCTCTCCGCCTAGTCTTTCCGTGGCCGACGCGGAGGAAAGCAAGCAAGTGGAAAAGGTCGCGAAAGAGACGATGCGGCCCGTGAAGAAGCATCTGGCGAGTTTTTCTTTTGTATTCAGCACTCGTAATTGACGGCTGGGTGCAGAAATACCTCGGGGAGCAGGTCTCGGCCACGAGGAGCGAGGAGGTCGATAAAGCGGTGGTTACTATTGGCCGACACTTGGAAAAGGTGGTCGAGCAGAAGGAGGCGTCGGGGGAGGATGCTGCGCAGTGGAGCCGCCGTCTCTGGGCGTAAGTTCGCTTGCAGCTGAAGATAGTATACGATGCGATGCTCATAGGCCGCGCAGATTCACCGCACTGTTCTGGCCCGAAGCCGCTGAAGCCACCAACCCAGAAGAGCTCTATCGAGAATTGGTCGCCCAGCGGCCGACTGCTCCAATATCTGAAATGACGGAGGTTCCGGAGGATGTAGCCGAAACGCGAGCGTTGCAGCAACTTTCACCGGAACCAAGCAATCCGCCGCTGCTCACGCCGGTAACCCTTTCTAATCCAGCGTCCACCACGATCACCGATGAGGCCGATCCTGTGCTCGCCGAGCTCCTCGCAGTGATGAAACGCAATACCGTGATCTTCAAGTCCGAGGCCGCCTCGTCCGCCCGTTCTATCGCTTCGACAAGCACGCGCCACCGAAACACGGTGCAGCCCGCCCGTCCCGCTGCGATGTCCACGACTTCCACAAAGGCCGCCGCCGCCGACCCCGGACGTCAAGCCCGTCCATCGCAGGGCAGGAGTCGTTCCGGATCGGCTACTCTTATGCGGCGCACGGACCGGTCCCCATCGCTTCCTATAGACGCTCCTCCGCCGTCTCCCCATAAGGCTGCATACTCCCCTCTACAAGCCTCTGACGCTCGCTCGCGACGCTCTTTGGCCGAGCCAACCGCTCCGAATGACGGCTTCGCGGTGGCGGCGGAAGAGGGTCCGTCTCTGTCGACGATCGTAGAACTGCGCAACCGTTACATTGGGTGTCAATCCGAGGCGGTATCGCAGAAGCAGACGAATGCTGGATGGACGGCAGAGGCCGCGGCGACGGCGCTCATCGAGGCGCTGACGGCGGCGTACGACGCGCTGAAGCGCGAGAACGAGGGGCTCAAGGCGGAGAACAGGCGTCTGAGCGGCGACGTGCTGATCGAGCCCGAGCGCATGGAGCCTGAAGAGGAAGAGGTTGTGCGGGAGGAAGATAGGAGCGCGGAGACGCCTGTGGGCGATATGGTACGTACTAGTCTGCTACCTTCCCTCGTATCCCCGGCTCACGCTCATTCCTCTCCAGATGCAGGAGATAGAGGAAAGTGTGGTACAAAACACGCCGCCTGTGGTTGCTTCAGATACAGTATGTTCCGCTCTATTCCCGTCCCTCGCATCCGTCCTGACTTCTCCAGGTGAAGGTGAAGGAGGAGAAACTCTCCGTGTGCATCCCGCCTGAAATCGTAGCACCCCCGAAGACTAGGCTCTCGGGCCGCGGGATGCCTCCTTCGATGGGTGCAGAGGTGATTGACCTCACGCTGGATGATTCCGACGACGAAGATGCGCATGTTCCTATCCCCCCGCCGGCCACTTCATCCGCTTCGATGCCAGTCGCGCCAGCTGCGGTTGTGGACAACTCGGACCCGCTAGTTGACGAGATAATGCAGGACGAGCCAGTCCCAAATGATAGCGTCCCGATGGGTGAGCGGTTTGCCTTGTACACTGCTTCTCACGAATTGACAAGCGTTCAGATGAAGAAACAGACCCTCTGGGAGATTCAATGGACTTGGAACCTCCGCTTGATGTCGAATCGCGGTCCAACACAATGGATATCGATGAAGATTTGGATGCACCGACCAGTGGTAAGCAGAGTGCAATTGTTCATCATTCTCTCTGACGGGTGCCCAGCGGAAGCACCACCGGACACGACTGGTCTCGTCGTACCTTCGATCTCCGCGCCCGGACACTTCCGTATCGATGATACGGACTATGACTATCCCGATGCGCGCCTAACGGAGCTCGTACTTCTGAACGGCGCCCAAAACGATGTAAGTCAGCTTTTGTCTCATCTGAAACAATGTTCGGACCACATGAGTTGTCTACTTGGGTCATTACTTGTCTATGATACAAACTATATCCATGTCCGTACTGACGCATTCCATTTACCTATCTAGCCGACGACGCATGATTGGGGCACGATTCTCGCGCACCTGCAGCTGACTGATAAGCGGTCCTCGAATAAGCCCTTCTCGGTCGAGGTGTGGCGAGCGACCGTTGATGCGTTGCGAGAGTACTACATGCAGTTTCTGGCTCCGTATGTGGATACAGCGCCGACGCTGCAGCAGCGAGAAGAGTCAGATACACTCATTCTTGGTGCCAGTGTATCCAACCCGGGGACACCGCCCGCTGCTCATGACCGAGATTCTGTAGTTGACGAGGGCCATGAGTCGGCGCCGAGGGGGCGAACACCGGGTTCAGAGACTAGGGCTACTTTGAAGATAGCCATCGACCATTCTCGTAGTCCTCCGATAACAACACCAACGACAATAGGTAGTGATGATCCCCGTCTCCTGGATCCCAGCGAGTGTAGAACTGCTCTACCGCTGCCCAATGTGAAAATAGAACAAGGTATTGGTGGTTGTTTTTCGCCCCTCGAGCTAAGCTTACATGTGTTTGCAGATGCGGTCCAGGGGCTTGGTCTCGAAATCGGTGACGGGGTTAGATGTCAACCCGGTGGACGCCGCCTTAAGCAGATGCACCTCGACATAGTGTTTCCGCGTTGCGGCGGCCAATTTCTTGAATGTGTCATGTGCCTAGGCGATGGGTGCATGGGTTTATCTTCTTTAAACCGACCTCCTACTGAATTTTACTTGGACCTCAGAGAAAAATACGAATGGCCGTATCAAAGCCCTCTCGACGTGCTGTCAGCGCATGTTGAGAAGACGCATCCAGAAATTTTTTAGTTAATACTCATCCAGACGGCTGGGATGAATGCCATCCAGATGCAAGAGTGGTTTGCACAGCTAGAGGAGTAAGCATTCGCACTGTTCGACCATTTTCTTGGGTGTCTGGCTGTACATGATTTCATAGGTAGCTAGCTATTACATACTTCTGTAATAAATAATATATCGTATTGTATTCTATCTCACTCAATTCACCCAAGATGTGATTTCGTACATTATCTCAGCGTATCACATAGCCTGTTCAGAAATCCCTCTCCCGTTCTTTCCTGTGCTTTCGCATCCAACGGCGGGCGTTCCTTTGCACAGCGTTCGTTCTTATCGCTCTTGTAAAATCTCCGTAGACCGCAAGTGAAGCTTACTCCGGGCTGCAAAGCTTAGGTGGTTGAAAAAGATGCTGCAAGTTATGTATCACATAAAATAGGAATCACCAACCAAGAGACACAGATGGGTGGATTATAGTAACAGTGCAATTATTGTACTTGAACTAATAAAGAGGCATATCACCGGAGATGCGCGTTATGCATCATCGCCGAAACTACAAAAAAAGACAACCAAGCGGAACCGACACCGAAATTTGGATTTGTTTCCGCTGTATCATCCCTAAGAGAATTGTCAATAAGTTGGACCTCCGTCCAACCTAACCGTCCAACCTAACACAGAATGCGCATATCCATGTCGGCGGGCGTCGCTTTTGACAGGAAGAGATGGTGGAGCGGGTGCTGTATTACCTCCTCCGCGTCGACGGGGTCTTCCGTGTCCCACAGCTGCCGCTCGAGGAAGCGTCGCCGCCACTCGAACTCGACCTGCGCCTCCTCGCCCTGCACGACGAGTGCCTCCATCATCTGGTCCGCGACCTGCACGATGATCTCGTCCTTGAGCTGCAGCGTCAGGGCGTCCTGCAGCGGCACTGCCAGCTCGTCCGTGAACTGTCCGACGAGCTCCTTCAGCTGGTCCTCCAAGTCTTCCTTCAGCTGCCCGGCGGAGCCCTGCTTGAACTCGGCCGTCAGGTCCGCGAAATCCCCACCATCGCCGGAGCCATCCACCGCCATCGGTGCGAGCGCAGCGTCCTCGTCCTCTCTGTTTGAGCGCGCGTGCTCCGACATTATTTGCCGGACGACACTCTCGGGCAGACTGGCCCACGGCGCGCTGTCTTCGCCCTCCATCGATCCCTGCGGATCCGCCTTGACCTGAACCCCAAACTGTTCCTGCAGGTGCCCAAGGAACTGCGCCTTCAACTCCGGATTCATGTTCTGCATCTTGATTACGAACACATCCTGCAGTGCGGCGAACATCGTCGCCGCCGGCTCATCCTCCATGTCGGTCGACGACGACGCGAGCGGCGTCAAGGACCGGGTGGACGTCGGGGGACTGTGGGGTGGCGATACAGAGAGATTCTTGTCCATGAGATAGGCGAGCGACGAGACTTTGAAGCGCCCAAGCGGCGGGGTTTCCTCCTCGACCGGCGGCTCCATCGGTTCCGGCGTCACCGGGCGTGCTACTACGTCCTCGACCGACGGCTCGCGACTGACAGCGGTGGAGTGTGGGGCTGCAGGCGAAAGCGCCGGCGAAAAGACGGGCGACATCGCTACCAGCGGCCGAGACGCCAGCGAGAATACGTCCTCCACGCCGAACATGGGCTCCACCAACCCACCGAGCGAAATCGGCGGATGCAAACCTTCCTCCTCCTCCTCGAGCTCCATGTCGACGTCCTCGTACGGCTCGTCGATAAACACATCCACGTCCATCAGCAGCAGGTCCGCGACCTCTTTGTCGGTCTGAATACTATCACCGTCATCGGAACTCTTTCTGGTCTGCTCTGTTGGATCTACTACTGCCGGTTCTTCCCCAGAAGATGTAACGACAATCGGGACACTAGCACTACTGGTCGAAGGCGGAGCAACAGCATCGGGGGTGTCCCGCGGCGGAGGCGTTGAGGAAATGGAATCGTGGTCTGCGGCGGCGGGGGCACCCGTCTCTGACGCGGATGCAACAGGCGCAGCTTGCATCGTGTCAGATACCGCCGCCTCACCAGAAAGGAGCGCCTAGGTCAATTAGTTGGAGCAACAAACGTTGGGTTTTTTTTACCTGCAACTCGAGGGGCCCTTGGCTGGCCCGAAAACTTTTGCGAGACGGCCTCATCCTTGGCGGAAGCATTCCAATGGGCGGCGGGGGTGAGACTGATTTGACCCATCCCGTAACTGGAAGCGGTGGAAGGGGCTTCGGCTTCTGCGCAGGAATGACGATTTTTCTGGGGGCGCCAACAGCTTTCTTGCCTTTCGCCGGCGAGGCATTTTTCGCTGAAGTTCTGTGAGCAGATACAAAGGAAGCACCGTCTTGAACCTACGTTTAGGACCAGGCTTGGCTAGAGAAGAAAGGGAGATAAGGGAACAAGTGTAATCACGATGATGATTGACTTACCCCTTGGAACTGCAGGCGACGAAGGCTTGGCTAGAAGAGACCCGGTTTTAGAATATCAGTATAGAACAATTGGGTTTCTTACATTTCAAAGGCACCGTCGTCAAAGGAGATTTACCTTTAACAAGTTGAGAAAAGTTGAACATAAAAGTTGAACAATTGCGTAATCAATTACCTGATGCTGATGGTGATGTCTTCGTCGAGGATGTGGCTGTGTCTATGGGCAACAAAGGTCCGGTTGTTGCTTTTCCTGGGAATAAAGGCTTGAAAACGGATGAAAAACGGCAAATTTAGTTACCTGTCGACTGCCTGCGAGAGGAAGTGGCTGTATCGGACCAGGCTTTCGAGAGAACAACCCTGTGTTTCTCGCGAACGTGCCGCGTCCACATACTTTTAGCGTTCACACCTGCGTATGTCCGGGGACAGAAAGTGCATCGGAGTAAGAGGTCCTTTTGTCTCCGCGGACGCGGTGGCTCGAGATCGCGCGGATACCGAATGGCGCCATCGGGGCTTGCATCGAGGGTGATGAAGTCTTTGATGTCCAGGAACCACGTCGGGTGCTGGTGCATCACAGAATAGTTCATCCCTTCCGCGGGTAGTGCTACGTTGTCGGGTAGGTTGTTGAACGGAGGGTGTATGAACATCCCGTCGAACGGCGGAGCGGTTGACTGCGGTGCGTCGAATATCGCTGGTCCGACCGGGTTCACGGACGCCGGACGGTATACAGGGAGTGTCCTTTGAGGGGGTTGATAAGGGGAGGGATTGAACGTTGTGTCAGCGGGGTAAAAAATGCCCTTTGAAGACGCTGACGCTGATACCGAGTCTCGGGAGCCAGAGGCACGACTAGGCGACTCGGAGCCCGAACTTGGAGAAGGCGACGCTGCAAGGCTGGTCCTTGACGAATGTGTCGCCATTAAATCGATCCGACCACGTTGGGGGGGAGTAACGAGAAAGTTAACGGGAGGGGTGTCAACGCATCGACGTGGAAGGTGTAAAGGTTGGTTCAGATTATGTAACGCGTGACAGCGTGATTTTTTTTCAACAAAAGGCTTTTCCCACTGTTCAAAATTCTTCGTGGCCTTCAAAACACAATTACTTGGCCTCACTGGGTGAAAACTGTCTTTCTCACCTATCCACGCCGTTTTTCACCCGTTCCAGGAGCCATTTTCCGCCCGAAACGCCATCATTAATCGCCGAGGTCCCGGCCGGGATTGGTCACGTTCCCATGTCATCGGCCGCAAGCTTCAAGTTGAAAAAGCTCGTCAAGGGCTATTTGGCTTGTTCGACGTTAGCCGAAGCACCCAGGTGCGAAAGACCCCCGTATTTCTCGTCGTTGATTTCAGGAACCATCGTTTTCCGAGATGTTATAACTTAGATCTAGACTTAGCTTAGACTTATAGTCTTGTTATACTTAGCACAGGGTTACACGCCATTTCCGCGTTGCCGAGCTAGCTTTGCACATCACCATGTGAACAACGGGATTTTTGCATTCGCCGCTTTGATTGACCTTCGCATCCCCGCTGATTTCGTAAGCGGGCTCTTGTCAAACTCCTTGGCTTAGGTTCAGATTCCTAGAAACATATATTCACAGTGAAGAGAAATTTAATTAAGGGGCGTTCAGAGTATGCGGTGTTGACGCGGTTTTAACGACGGTTGTCGCATTTTAAAACTCATAAAAGGCCGAAGACTCGGGTTGTAAATCTCCTCTAGAGGAGGTTTGAAGCAGCGAGATCGCGGTTCTGGTGTGCTGATAGACACTTTGATTAGGGCAAACCCGTTTTTCATTTAAAAAGGGTCGGTCGGAGCGCTTATCACACGGCTTTGATAAAAATCTTTTCCCATAATCGTTGTCAAAACTGGCCGTCACAACCGCCTACTCTGACCGTCCCTATCGCTCCAAGATAGTAGGTATGTAGGTACAGAAATTGGCAAGGGTTGACATCCGTCTTGAAAAGGTGCCTGGAGGTCATTATATTAATAGCCGCTAGCATTTACCCGGATCCGGCTCAAAAAAGGTGGTCAAGCTTATTTTCAAACCTGGGTCACCAGTGACCCAAGACCAAACAAACTCAAGATGTACAAGGTCTCGTGGCGGAGAGAGATGAATCAACATAAGAACTAGAATTTTTGGCTGAACCACACTGCCGTTACGATAGCGGGCGTACTGAGCGCAGCGGCCTACTTATAGCTTATGATTTATGATCTTCCATCCCCCCCCCCCCCGAGTGCGACGAGACGTAAGCACGAGTTGGTGATTTGAAATATATCATCTCGCATTCGCCCAGACTGGTGACGAGTCTCCTCGGAGGTCCAAGCCCGCGATTCGGGCTTAAGCCCGTGTCCCCGTGTCTCCCGGCTACTCTACTTGTGTAATACTTCGAGTTCAAATGGTTCTTCTCAGAGAATCAAATATATACACGAGTCCATAATTTTGGTTGGCTCACCACGGGCTAGTGGTCGCCCGAAGGCTTAACGCCTCAAGCCTTAATTAAAGCTCCAAATTTTGGGGCTGGTGTTCCGAAGGCCTTAAGGGCTTAAAATATCCTAGAATTGCCCCCTTGACTCACTGGGCCCAATTACGAGTCCTAAAAATATCCTTTTTTATGACTCGTTCCTTCAAATGTTTTACCGCCATTTCAGTGGGTCAAAAACCTGGTTATCATGACCGTGTTGGAAACTACAGTCATCTTGCCCTGTCATCTATAGTATGCCGCGGACCCGAGGCGGCCCGGTCGGCCACCGTTGGAAGGCGCACGTGAAAGGTACACCGCCTTTTGCCAGTAACTCCACCCTTTTGCGAAAGACAAGACCGTACATTCGCCCAAGTGCGCGACTGTCTGTTGCAATGGGATAGGCAGCTTGCTGTCCAGTTATGTTGCACTTGTCGGCCTCGTATTTCGGTATGTATGGAACGAACGGTTCCCGCGCAGTCCGGAGCGTGGGCGCGGGGCGGGCCGGCTATAGCTCACACCGCGTTGCGCGCCTATGTTTACCTGGGCTCAGTCGGGGCTATGGAACCGTCCTGCTTGCGACCACAGAGGACGCCGGCCGCGCGGTGGACATGCGGATGCCTGGTAGGGACGCGTCCTCGAGGTACGCACAGACCGAGTGCGCGACTTTGACCAGCCGTTTCCCGACGCCGAGGAAGAATACGCGCCGATGGGGCGCAATCTCTTCTTAGGGAATGTGAGCAGTGTTCAGTCTCTTGGTGGTTTTCCATTCAAAATCTTTTTCTGTGCAGTTTCCGTTCCACGTTCAGTGGCAGGATCTCAAGGACCTCTTCCGCCAGGCGGGCACTATTGTCCGCGCGGTTCTCACCTTGGGTCCCGATGGTCGATCGTTGCCACACTCGTTTTTGCGATGTAAAAGGATGCGCACCGACTAAGAGCGGTAGGAATGTTCTCCGGGTGTGTGTTCGTCCGTCTAATCCCCACCAGCTACGAGTACAGCGGCCATGCTCTAAATGTCCACTATGACAAACTTTCGCATGGCACGCAGTAGTCGTTCGACCTCGCCCTCCTCTCCTCCCCGTCGGCGTCCTTTGACTTGGGGCTCGGCTCAGAATACCCTAGTTATAAATTTCAATATGCGGTTACAGTATTTTTTTTACAAAAGTTCAAATTAATATAGCTTACTGGGGGAGCGGAGAGGTATGCAAAGTATCCTGGCGAGTCCGCGAGGGACTCGAGCCGACCGAAGGTCGGGTGAGAGTTCCGAGCCCCGGAATTTGTAGGTACTGTATTTTTTACGGGGAAAAGAAAACAATTAGAGAGACATGGCTTACCGGACAGACCGTACATGAATGACTTTAAAGTAGCCTGACGAGGGACTCGAGCCGACCGAAGGTCGGGCGAGAGTTTCATGCCCAGGAATTATAAATGTCATTATGCGGTTACAGTATTTTTTAGAAGTTCAAATCAATACACCTTACTGGCCGAGCTGAGACGCATGCAAAGTATTCTGGCGAGGGACTCGAGCCGACCGAAGTGAGGGTTTCACGCGCTGAAATTCTAAATGTCATTATGCGGTAACAGCATTCTTTTTTTAAGAAAGTTCAAATCAATATAGCTTACTGGCCGGGCGGAGATGCATGCAAAACATTCTGGTGAAGCTGCGGGGGACTCGAGCCGACCGAAGGTCGGGCGAGAGTTCCGAGCCCTGGGATTGTGGACATAGCTTATGTACTTCAGGTTTTTATTTTTTTTACTTACTAGTACTGTATCCAGGTTTGCAGAAGTTTGCTACGTTGACGCCGAAGGCTGACGGTGACCACCAAAAAACCCCGGATAGGACTCGTATTGCCATGCGCAGCAATGGCCTTAAAAGCCACGTTTAACTGATGTCGTTCTCTCATGAGAATTAGAGCAGTATTCCGACCTCAACGAGAGAGAAATAATGTTACATCATCAGGATAAGCTGGGTATATACCGGCCAATGTAAGTTGAACTTGTCCCTTGAAAGAGAAACGACGAAGCGAGGGCCCATTATTCATATGTAAAGTTACCACATACTGTATGTACCGTGGTTGCACCATTCCGGCTACCCAGGGACCGCGGGAAATTTTCCAAGAAACTCTAAACAAGGCCTTAAGGCTCCAGCAAACCCTCAGAGCGAACACTGCCACTGGCTGACTATTTCTTTTGACGTGGTACGGAAGATTTCCTTTGATGCAGTTCCCAATTCGGGAATAGAGGTTCGAAAACTGATTTCAGAACGTACATAGGCCGCGGAGTTGATGATGGTGTGGGTTTTGTACGACCCTGTACAACGTCAGGAATCGAGTCAAATCATTTGAACAGACCAAGCCTGGGCCTATGTTTTGCGACCCATGGCCCAACGCTTTATGTGAAGCCCAACTCGACCCGAATGCAACTAGAAAATATCTCTTGTCCCCTCTGAAAACGCGACGAGACTTTGACTGATGAGTGGTCATCTCGAATGACTGACATGGAACAAAATGCGAATCTCTTTTTTGGCACGATGTCTGCTCATTCGTGCGGCGTGCCCGGAGGGAAAAAATTGAACGCCGAGGAAAGCCGAACCGAACGCGAGATTCTGTGTATCTTCCCGAACTGAACAAGGTCATGTACTACACCCGTCTCTGGATGAGGACATGATTCAGACTTGAATTTGTGCATTGTTCCATGAAATCGTATACTACTTTACAAATAACTCTCCAATAATTCTATACACTATCTATGCAAGACCCCTCAACCTAAAACCCTCCTCAACCCATCGCCATCTCGATATTCTTGCCCTTCACCGACCGCCACTCCATTCCTAGGGCGCCCGCGAGGGAAAGACAAGCCATGGCGACAGAAACGTAGTACGCCGAAACGAGAGCGTCGTTATACACCGAGATGACCGCAGGGAGGTACTCTGCTGCGATCGAGTTCCGCAGACTAGTCGCACCGGCACTGAGGACGATGGTGGGGTCGACGCCGGGGACCTGACTAACCAACCCCGAACTGAGCTTGTTGGAGAACACGTTCTGAGCAACGGAAACGAAGAGGGCGCCGCCTACACATGAAACCGGTCAGTAAGCAAGATCCAAACGATGAACCAGGAGGGACTGACCGAGCGTTTGCATGAACATGATCAGTGACGTGCCGGTGGGGATGTCCTGCAGGCTGAGAACCGTCTGAGCGGCCATGATCGGCTGCTGCATGCCGAACCCGACGCCGAACCCGAACAAGATCTGGAACCCGATCCAATGCGCGTGCCCGGTGTTGACGGCGAAGGTCGAGATGAGGCCAGATCCAACGCCCATGAGGACCGAAGACACGATCATGAACGGCGTGTAATAGCCAACGGCGGTGATAATCCCTCCTGCAATGAGCGACGAAATGACCAGCGAGAGGATCATAGGAAGGTTATCGATTCCAGACTTGACGGCCGACACGCCTTTGATCGCTTGGAACCATATGGGCAGCTACGTCGTCTGATGAGTTGTTGGATGTACATTTCAACCAACAGGACTCACGAAATAGACCAGGATAAAGAATGACGAGCCAAGGCACAGAGCGAACCACGCGCCGAACATGATGCTGCGCTGCTTCAATATACGCGGAGGAACCGTCGCCTGGTCTTGTTTCCAGATTTGGATCCCAATGAAAGTCGAGATAAGGACGCCGAAAATAACGAAGAGCGCGATGATGCGGCCGTTGCTCCACGCGTACTTCGATCCGCCCCATTGCAGAGCAAGCAACAGACAGACAACGGCGGGCACGAAAACCAAAGTGCCGAAGGGGTCGAATTGTTGTATCCGTTCCGCGAGTCGCATATTTGATTTCTGGCGAGCGGCGCCTGGCGCCTTGAAAAAGAACGTAATCACGAACAAAGTGATTCCGCCTGTAAGATAATAAATTAGCCTTGCTGTAGCGTCGTTTTGGAGTGCCAAAACTTAGCTATCGGTAAGTTGATGAAGAAGCAATATCTCCAAGTCGCCTTGTCTGTGAATACGCCGCCGAGAAGTGGGCCTGCAACGCTGGCAATACCGTACATAGCGCCAATCAGACCGGTGTACATGGGGCGCCTTCCTAGCGGCACCGTATTCGCGACGATTATCAATGCGCCCGAGAAGATACCCGCGCTACCGAGGCCTGCAATGGCTCGGCCGATAATCAGGGCCTTGGAGGAAGGAGCGACCCCACAGATCAGAGAGCCGAGTTCGAAAATGCTAATAGCGACGATGTATACCTGCCAGCCACCGAAGGTCAGCCGCCGTGCTGTACTCCATGAAGAAAACCTTACCCATTTGATAGAAAGGAAGCTATAAAATCTTCCAAACAACAGCTGAAATGCAGCCGTCGTAAGAAGATATCTGAGGGAATCATATATGAGTCGCATGAAGACGTGTAGGCAAACTGAACATACGCCGATCCATACCAACCGACATCATCGAGACTGTGGAACTGGTCCGTGATTTTAGGCTACGTAAAGTGAGAACTCAAGTCAGGAAGTGGTTGAGATAAAGTACGCACGATGGCCGTGGCGATGATGGTGTTATCCTGCGGAAACATTAGTTAGACCACGCCGACTTCAGGGGAAGTAATGAGACGCACAAGAGCCACGAGGAAAACAGAGAGGCACAAGGCGAGAGTGATAAGAAACAATTTCGGGCCTGCGGGATATTCGACATCATCCTCGTCGACACGGGCCGCCTTCTCGTTTTCCGGAGATGTTGGCAATTCTATTGAGGAAGAGGCTCTGAGAGTGCGAGTTGGGGATCCCGGTTGGGATTCTTCTTGGGCGTTCATGATGTGGGGAAGGAGGAATGGGGTGTAGAGGAGAGGAGCAAGGCGGCTTTTATACCATGTCGCCCCTCTTAACTTCGGCTGAACATGACGTGGCTGTCTCTGAACCTCCTAGGATCGATCCTAATTTGCTGACTGAGTTTTTCCACCGATCATTCTGACGTTTCGGAAACAAATTCCTCACAATAATCCCTCCTACATGCCGTCGGTCTGCTGCATACTCTTGAAGACACGACACTTGTTTTTTAAAACGCGTTCACTGGTCAGAATACGCGTGCTTCATACACCGGACTCACTTTCGATCCGCCGCTGATCAATTGTGATCCGCCAAGCACATCGCGTAAACGGTGAAAGCTCAAAATCGGATGACACAACTGCTCTCGATCCGCTATTACTCCGCCGAGCAGAGGGGCCGCGAAAGTGCAACCGCTTGTCTTACTCATGGATATCCGAGGCCGGCGGGAAATAGCGGGTGGCCAACGGCTGAGCGCTGAGGGCTGAGCGAGCAGCCTGAGCAAAGTCTGATTATGAGAGACAGTAAGCAAACCAAAGCAAACAAACAAACGCTCGCGACCCAATTAGGATATCACACACACAGACTAAAAATCGAAATACGGAAAACGGGCAGAAAACGATAGATAAACTCTCCTAGTCATGGAAATCAAGGGGCTAGATTGATATTTATTCTCCCCTCATCTGAGTTCTCAGGCGCCGCCGGAATGTCGAGATTCCCATTATTCAACACAAGGTCACGAGCTGAAGCTTTCAAAGGAAACAAAATCGGTGGCCATGCGCAACTGATGATCATTTAAAGAGAGAAACTAGCCACGTCTGCTGTCCAACTCGCGAGCGTTATTCTATTAACGTTTCGTCGGTTATCTGCTCCTATGACTGCTCAGTTCAACTCCATACGAGTCATCCATCAAATTCAGAGTGCACTGTTCTGAAGATCAGGTGAGGTGGCTCGGAAAGCGGTATGAATGAATTCCGCACTTCAAGATCCATCGAGATCATTTTGGGCGGGGGACTACATCCAACTTAGATTCAATCTTGAATCGACGAACACGAGTCGGCTTACGTCGTGCCATAGATATTCCACGCACACTAAAACTTGGAACGACTAAGGTTGTGAAAATAGTTTCTAGGCAAGGCAATCAATGGAGCACTGAGGTTGAATGGCATTCTACTAGTACTACCAGTCCGCGAACCCCACAAGTTTACCGTCCCAGCTCCACCAGATCATCTCGTCGTCCTCCGATGTAGCTTCTTCAAAGAACTCTACGCCCGGACTCCGGCAGGTCACCCACGCCCCTTCAACCTTCTGCGCCTTTGATCGAGCAGGCTTGCGGCTACTCCGCGTGTCCGAAGCAGTCAGCGTCTCGTCGCGCGCTTCTTCCCGGAATTCGCGAAGCACGCCATCGAGCGTCGCCGACGCGGTCTGCCGCGGGATCCACGCGGGGTGAACGAATCGCCGAGGTGCGCGGACGAGGATGTGCGTTTGCGATGGCGCTAATGCAGGACAGCGAATTAATGGACGTGACACCGGGAATAATGATGAAAACCTACCGAGCTCGGCAGACATGCTGTGCTCTGCTGTTGCCAACGTGTGCGACAGGAGGCGGTTCGCAGTGCGCAGGGTTTGTTGCGTTTGGGTGAGTGGCACGGGCGGGGCTGCTTGAGGCTCAGGCACACCAGATATACACGGAGAGGGAGAGGGCGATCGAGAGGGAGGCGGAGAAGACGCGGCATCGTCGGACTCTGGTTCTGATCCCTGCTCGTCGTCGTCGTCACTCTCTTCTTCCTCTTCCTCATCGCTCTCTTCCTCATCGCTTCTGGCAGAGTCACTATCCGATAGATCATCCCGTTCGCCCCAGATTTTTGCCACCAATCCGTCCACAGCGAACATGACCTTGGTTTTGGCGGAACCGATACTCGGACCAACTAATATAGCAAGGTAGGCACGTCGCGTGGGCCTGTTGATTTTGGCATCGGGACTGGCAGTGAGAGCAAAAGCCGTCGACAGAGCGCTGAACGTAGTACCGAGGTGAGAGCTCAAGGTGTCGTACGATGCCAGCAGATCTGTCCGCAATTTAAGTGCCCTAGGATTGGACTTGCGCAAATATGAGTATCAGTGGTACTAATTCAATGGTAAGCATCAACCTTTCCGTTCGGTATTCGATATAGCTGCATAATTGGGCTGCAAGAAAACAGTGAGTATCTTGAGAGAAACACTACACGTCACGTACAACGGGACTTGATTTTTTAGAAACAAGATATGAGCGACCAGGGATGAGGCAAGATCCGAGGCAATTTCAGCGCCGATATTCTCGAGATCCAGTGAAATCCTTGACACCGTCAAGGGTGGGTCGGCGGATTTTCCGTCCGAGTGCTGAACGTCAGGTGGCAATGCGACGGTTTTGGTGTCGTGTCCCGAGGCAGTGATGTTTTCAGAAGTCGGGGGGCTGATAGCAAGGCCTAGCACCGGCATTCGGGAGGATATGGTGAGTGTTCCGGTACAAGAGGGGACAAACAAGCACAACGTTTAAGGACGCGCTACGCGCAGTGACGTCACGCGACTTCTTCAACCAGCGAGAGAGAAAGAACTTGCAAGAGAAGGAAGCAACGGAACTCCCGAAACCGACAGTAGACCAATGCGAGTTTGAACTTGACGATATCCATGTTGGCTGCTCATTACTGCAGATTTTCTGGCACGCGAATAGTGAAACCCAATATCTGCATTTCTGCATTGCTATTACTTTCAAACTTCCTACCTAAGGTCCATTAAGTTCCTAACCAAACTTCCTAAGGTCCATGACGTCCAACTTAAACACGGTTCCAAACCGTTTACGTGCAGTCAGCGACGACGTTGTTACCGTCCACGATGGCGGCAGCGAGCTTTGTCTGCGCGGTCGCAACGGATGCAGTCGCGGTGGGGCTATTGAAGAATCAGAATTGAGATAGAGGGTCAAGATAAAGATGCTCACTCAGTGATGTTGTTGAGTGCTGCCTGAGCGTCGAGCAGCCCCTGTTTGACCTGGATGCGGGCAGCAGCGGGTGCGCTCTGGCCAGTAACGAGGGCAAGGGCGATGGATTTGATTCCATCTCCAGAAGATGTGAGACCGGCCTGCGCCGCAGTTACTGAAGTCGCGGTGGCGGGGTCACTGAGGAGTGGATGTTAGCTCTGGCGCTAAAAACGCTTCAGAACTAAACGCACGTTCCGTTAATCTTCCCAACGGCGCTTCCGGTCGAGGCAAGAGTGGCGACAATCTTCAAGCGGTTAATGTTGCAGGCGAGATCGCCAATTTGACGGTTCTCGATCGGTGCTGAGGGGAAGATGACGGTGAGAACTTATCCCAACTTCTTGAGCAACTAGCTCTTACCGGAGACAGCCGCAGACGCGAGGAAAAGAGCCAAAATCACGGAGAACATGCGAGCCATTAGAGATGATGTTTAAGAGGGAGTGGTTAAAGTTGTAAAGGTTGGTAGAAGAAGAGAAGAATGAAAGCAAAAAGACAAGACACCAGGTCGAAGCAGAAGAGGGAATGAGAGACCGAGATACCTTGGCCTGCTTTTTAAGTCGTTTAGCTTCTGGTTACCAGAATGACTGTCATGAGGTTAGGTTGATCATTCCATGTAGATCATCGGTCGTTCATGAAGTTGCCATGAAGATAATCTGTACACCGGGGCGGTGTAAATGAATGCCCTCGATACCGGACTTCTTGCATCCCAGATGGAGGCCGGAAAATACATCATCACCCGCAGACAAAGGCGGGGAAGGCGGTAAACGAGTTGCATTACTGAGCCACTGGATCCGTGGCAGCTCGGGTGTATGTAAATGCCCTCGATACGAGACTTCTGAATCCAAATAGACGTCAGAAAATACGACAGCACCTGCAGACACGCGACACAGGCAAGGCAGGGAAGCAGGGCGGTGAACGGGTGGTATCTCTCCGAGTCTGCCAGATGAGTTGAACATCAATAACCTGTTGTTATCACGACGCACGCGAGCGGAACATTGATCACGATCAACGGATCGTAAATTTCTACAAATGCCAAGGCAGGGTTGTTCTCTTGAACCACTAAATGAATGGCAAGCAGCCTGGCAGTTGCCTATGAATATCTTTAGCGTACGCGCAGTTCAAAATATTAATGTTGCTACGACATGGGCGGGAGCAGATCGAGAACGCCATATTCTGGAAGGCAGTCTATGTTGCGAGGGTAGGCAAGCGCTAAACGTTAACCAATCAGCAGCCAAATCATACCAGCGGCGATAGACCATTGGTAGGTAGGTACATAGTAGGTAGGTAGAATTACACGGCCGGTCCCGCTGAGGAACGTTGGGGCCCAGGAATTATCTAAGTGTACACGCGATTGGAGTGTGGGGAATGAGTTTATGGTGTGGCAACGTACATGTGTCCACTCAACTCCACCTCCACGGCACCTCACGAATTACGTTCGGTGTGTACTGTCCCAAGCGGACCAAAGTCATCAACGATGAAGCTGTCGTTTGCGATTGGCGTCTGAAAACCTTGGTGATCATTCAAAGATCATCCCTGGACATGGGAAGCATCGATGGCAAGACTGAACTGATAAATCATGCTGTGGCAGTTCGGTCAGTTCGGTGTTCGAAAAATTGAACAGGCTCAACTTACTTTTGAAATACGGTCCGAGCCCTCGGGCTGTATATCGAGTTAGTGGAACATCGGTGTGGAAAAAAATAGAACCTAACCCTTCAACGATGAGAATGAAGTCGGCCAGTTCATACTATACCTGTACGTCCCAGGACCCGTGAACCGTAAATCAATACGCATATTGAGTGACAAAAAAAGCAAAAAAAAAACAAACAAACAAAGGCCCAAGGCGGGGTTGTTCATAATAGTCGGATTGAACGGATGGGCTCAAGTCGTGAACCGCTGAATGACCCTTAGTGTGAATGGAAAGCAGCCTGACAGTTGACTAAAAATATCTTTAGCGTACGCGCAGTTCAAAATATTAATGTTGCTACGACATGGGCCGCCGGGCGGGAGCAGATCAAGAACGCCATATTCTGGAAGGCGGCCTATGTTGCGAGGGCAGGCAAGGACGTTAACCAATCAGCAGCCAAATTATACCAGCGGCGATAGATCATTAGAGTGTGGGGAATGAGTTTTAGTGTGTACTGTCCCAAGCGGAACAGCATCATCAACGATGAAATTGTTGTCTGCGATTGACGTCTGAAAGACTTGGAGATCATCCCTAAAATATGCTGGGTTAACATGGGAAGCACTTACCAAAAGACTGGATTGACAAGTCATGTTGTGACAATTCGGTCAGCTCAGGGTTCGAAAAGTTGAACAGGCTCAACTTATTTTTGAATCACGATCCGAGTACTCGGGCTGTATATCGATTTATTGGAACATCGGTGTTGAAAAAAATTAGAACCTAACCCTTCAACGATGAGAATGAAGTCGGCCAGTTCATACTATACCTGTACGTCCCGGAACCCGTGAACTGCGCCGTGAATTAATCTGCATATTAGGGGACAAAAAAAAAGGAAAAACACACCGAGTGAGCTTGCGTCGTGGCTTGGGCACGGTGGTCGTGTACCGCTCACGGTTACTCGGACTGTGGGTCGGCGCGACGACGCAATGCGCCCGCTCCTTGAGTCGTATCTCCTCGAGTCGTTTCTCTTCCTTGAGCTGGTTTTCGAGCTGCATCTTGAGGCGATTCTCGCGCAACTTCTGGGCGGCTTGGCTGATTCGCAATGCCCCATGTCCGGCGGCGATGGTACACGGGGAAAGCAATAGATCGAACCATTCCATCAGGGGGTCCCATCCTATGAGAACAGCATGAGCTGGGAACCGAAATATGGCATGAAGTCTACTTGCCCGCGTAAAGATGAAAGACTTCGACCAGGGCATAAAAACCTTGCGAACACTGTGCGCCGACCATTGCGTCGCCGAGCCAGTCAAGAGCGGTGTTTTCGCCAGTTGTTAAGATGGTGGAGAGGATCTCGGAAGGTATAGGAGGGGGATCGGGCGGCTATTCTTTTGGGAACACGGGATAGTCAAAATTGAGGGGCGTCCAGTGTGGCTCATTGTCGAGTTGTTGTAGGAGGTGGGGAGACGAGTCCATCGAGACTTTGATTCGGCTGGGGATTGGGTATCGCAACAAGTGGTTCTCGGGTAGTTTTTGTGCTATGCACCCGATCGGCGTATAACCGCCCAGCCCGCAAGATACGGTACTACAAGTGGCCGTTGCGGTCATCAAGGACACGGTCACGGTGTCACCTAATGTGGTGCGTACGTGACTGGACGCGTCTTTTTCCAAAATTTAAACGAGCATATTGGATTTGAGGAGCCAGAAAGCCTCCGGAATAACAAATAGGACCCCTCTATTTTTTTCTGAATTCCTGGACGAGCTGCTAGGCCAAAATATGGACAACTTCAACAATTAACTTTTACTTTATAATCAGTTACCAATGAATAACTCATTCTTGATAACTTCGCACCTACCAATCCCGGTTCCCTTTAGGTACTTTGTACATCTATATATAGACCACTAGTACGAAAAAACATCCCAGCAGAGAGGAGCACAGGGAGGAGAAAACCCATATTTTTCAGACCCGTTGGGAGTGATAGTGAAGGTAAGGTGTGTGCTTTGCTAGTTGACCCAGCACAGAAAACAGCGTGAAGCATTACAGCATGTCTACACGATTCAAAAAATATCTTTACGGCGTGGGGCGGAATCCCATCAAGAACGCCATACCCTGGAAGGAAGCCTGTGTTGCGAGGGACAGTCAGCAAATCGGCGCACACAACAATCAAGAGCGAAACCCACAAGCGGCGAGAATTGGGGGATCCTGATAGACAATGATTAGGATGGGGGGATGATTCAGTTGCGTGCCAACGTACATATGCCCGCTCAACTCGACCTCCAAATACGTCAATCCGCGTTCAGTGTGTGCTGTCCCGAGCGAGCCAACACCATCAACGATGAAGCTGTCGTTTGCGATTGGCGTCTGGAAGCCCTGTTGACCATTCCCTAAAATATGCTAGGTCAACACGGGAAGCACAAGTATCTGAACAACTGGACTGACAAGTCATGCTGTGAAATTTCGGTCAGCTCGGAGATTGAAACATTGAACAATCCAACTTACTTCTGAATCACGATCCGAGCACTGTATATATGTAGAGTTAGCGGGAAATCGGTGTTATGAAATTAGAACCGAACCCTTCAGCGATGAGGATGAAGTCGGCGAGTCCGTGGGCAATCACGGTCCGCACACTCTTTTCGATGACGTTGGGAAGAACGGACAAGGCCGACGGGGGACTGGCATCGCCATGGGGGAAAACATTTATGTTCGAGCACTCTGTCCAATCAACATCGGTGGGCGCGTGAATCGCCAGCTTGACGTCCTTGCGATCGAAGTACAACGGGGAAAGTTGAGTGTCTGGGAACGATCCGCTGCCAAAAGAATTGAGAAAAAAATTGATCCTGTGCTGGGATCATGTTAAACTCACGGGAAACCAAGAACATCCCACAAAGTGGGGAACGTGTCGAAGATGCGATAGATATTGAATACGGGATTCAGTGGGCGCAACAAAAAAAGTAAGAAAAGGAAAAGCGGCATCCAAAAATGCACGCTCACCTTGACTAACGCCGCATCAAAGACTGTGTCCCAAACATCGCATCCGCGGTCGAAGTTCGTTGATTTACCGGGAAGAGGAAGAGGGCCAGCTGGAGGATAGGTCGCAAATTTATCGTAGTATCCCGCGTAGTTGCACTTCTCCGCAATGGCATCCAACTCGGCCATGAACGATTGGCTGAGTACAAAATCAATCACAGATCAAATCAATGCCTGGGAAGTTCGTACTTGAATGAAAAGACGTTGGTGTATTTGTGGACAAAGTCCACGACAGGGATCTCCGCTTGGACGACGTTCCATCCGAGCACCGCTGAGGGAGTTTGGTTGAGGTTGATTTGAATAAATATGTGTAAATAAAGCACGTACGATCACTGATCCAGATACCCTGCAGACTCAAGTCGAGGGCGGTAGGGTGTTCGTAGATGTAGTTGGCGATGTACGGCACGTATTGGCCAGCGTACTGGCGTTGGATTCAATTTGCTTAGTTTGTTGAGGGAAATACGTGGATGAACTCACGCTCTCGCCACTGAGGTACAGTTTCTTCCCATTCAACTCAGAGAAAACCTCGAGGAATTGCTGCAGAAATCCGACGAGTTGGGCGGCAAGATCATTCTCGTCCTATCGAACAGCCAACGTCAGGTTGCTCCACCTCGTTGGCATCAAGCTGTTGAATACCTTGATGTTGGGCGTTCCCTGGGAAAACCCAGTGCCAACTGGTTGCTCAACCCATAACATACTTGACAGATTTGTCCAGCTATTGACATTTGGAATAGGTCTTGCTGTGCCGACGCCCCATTGGAAAGGCTGAAGCAAATTTAGTACAGGCTACGGGGACATAGAGGAGCCGTACGCCATTTTCTTGGAGGAAGCCCTCGAGACTGGAACATCCTGGGCCTCCGTTCGTCCTATGCTAATTAAAGAGAGGGAAGATATGAATCACAGGACGTGCATACCAAAATATAAGATCATCTAGACTTCCTTCCGGGCCGGGGGGAAAAAACCAGAAGAAGAGCTACCAGAGTCAAACACTGCCCAAGTCTTCATTATAGGAAACCCACCTTGCGTGTTTCGTTCGCATTTCCGCTTATCGGCAGGAGGCCCGCCCAACTAGGCCCAACGTCAAAGTCGACTTCGGGGATCGTTGCACCATCCACGTAAAATTCTATGAAGAAAAATGTGAGTCACAGAAAGCCTGTCCATTTGTAAACGCACCCGAGGCCCGGGGATTTGTGAAGGTGATGTTTTTGATTGACGGCGCTGCGCGGGGAGCGGGGCGCTCGAAGCGCTTCGCGGCCTCCACCTGCCGCGCGTGCAGCTCCGCCTTGGTCATCATCTGCCGCGCGTCCGCGCCGACCAGCGAGCCAAGCGCGGACAGTGCAAGTATCAGGCTTGTGAGCATTTTGGGGAATAATGGGTAGGGGAAGAAACACTCGGAGTAGCCCCCTCTTGTAAGTTACGCGCTTGTTACGCGCCTAATATACTTCTTCAAGTAGATGCAGCCGAATATTTATGTTATCGCTGGACGGGCGGCAGAAGAGGGCAGAAGCATGTGGGGCATAGAGTGGCATATGTTCAGAAGAAGCCGCGGACCGGCGGTGTGAAAAAACCGCCCGTTGTGTGCCTCCAGCGCGTGCCAGTCCCGATGGCAATGACCTGGCAATGCCCGTTGTTATAGCGGTGTCCTGCGGTTTCGCGGTACATCATGCTGGTGAAACGAATAGAATTTATCCGCTGTTGATACGCGAAACTATTTATAAGCATCTATGCACTGTAAAAGCAATAAGTTATCCGTCTCTAAAGGCTCTATCGAATCTTCTAATTTACGATGCCAGCACAGTCGGAAAAACGCATTTTCGTGCAAAATATTCGTGAAAGCGGTCATCTTGGGTCAGCTCAGGGTGAAATGTCGTCAGCAAGTGCAGGCCTTGACGAAGTGCGACGATCGTCCTTGGGTCGCTTTCGTCTTCAGCGGGTTCAGGCAGCAGATGTGGCGGCAGCCGCGCTATGATCTGTATTGGTGCATCCGGCACAAGAGCAAGTACGACCTACAGGGACAGACGATGAGCGCACAATACTCGACGCTCGATCCGGAAAAACACTTGCCGGGGCGCGAATGAAGATTCCCGTGAATGGAACGGAAGGATCGCGAAGGCCCTTTACGTCCAACGGAGCCTCGAAGGACTCGACCTAGTACCTTGCGGTTAGGCATCGTTGGCCCCAACAACATTAAAGTAGCTGCGAACCTGCGATCCCCACCCATTCCGCGCGATATCAACCGATACGCCCCCAAGGAGCTCCTGGCCGTCTTTTTTTGCGCCCGTGACAGACTGAGAGAGCAGGATGGCACCGGCACAGGTGCCCCACACGGGTTTCGTCCGTATAAAATCCTTGAGCGGCTCCAGCAGCCCCGATAATCGCGCAAGCAGTGCGATGGTCGTAGATTCTATCCGCAGACGGTTTTGTCGGCCAGCAGGACATGAGGAGACGGTGTCACACACCCCCGCCAGGAATGATCAACCCATCGCAACGCTGGAGATCCTCAAGCGTCTTGACCAGGGTAGTGACAATCTTGCGCTTCAAACGCAGGCTCTGCAGCCGTGTCTGGTGCTCAGCGAAAGCACCTTGTAAGGCTACACAGAACGTATAAATCGGATTCCAGGTCTGGATGAGTCACTCTTGACGTGCTTGCCTAGGATTCCAATGGTGACCGTCATGAAAGTCTTGACAGAGAGCCGATGTCTAGCACGAAAGAGAGCCTGGAAAAAACAAGAACTCGAAGAGAGGAGAGCTTCAAGCTTCAAGGCTCGGAGCAAAACTATAGCAAAAAAAACGAAGCGAGAATGTGACAATGGTCACGTGTCACTTCACACTGTTGTTGAACTCTGTTGAACTTCAACCAGCAGCTCCCTTTCACTCAACTTCGCTATATCACTGCTATACCGTGCTCGGCGGTCTCTCTCAATCGTGAAGTCGGAAGCGTTTAGCCTTCTATGGTTGTTTTTGCCCATGTTTTGCAAAAGATGGTGGGAAACCTCTGTGAGTCGTTGCCCTGAAAGGTTTACTAGTAAGTCCTGCATTGAAGGAAACAAAACTGGTTGACCGCCCTCGTAAAAACATTTTGAGTTGTACACTCTTTCTTTCTTTAACCCACAGCTCTCGATCACTTCTCCGACTGTCAGACCCAATCACTCGAGAATTTTCTATGGTTCAAGAATCAACTACGATACAAACACTCGGCTCATTCACGGCCGATTGACAGCGACTTCCTTTCCGTTTTACATTGATTCTGGTTATTCGTCCTACCCACATGCTGGACAATATCGATGCCATCGAGTCAACCCTTCCCGTGTCGATTACCAAAGACGTTTTCAAAGGTGGGTGAAGGGATCAATAGGAGCCCCTCTAATTTGAATGTCCACGCTTTCCTACCCGGGGTACAATCCGCCCTATAGGTTCTACACCGTCGACCATTGTCAGTCCCAATTATTTCGAGAAGCTTTTGGATCTAGGTTAGATTTATTTCGTCTCGAGTCTCTCAGCCGACCTCCTGTGAGATCTTTGACTCTCTTATTTCACTGTCAATCTCTCCCAATTTGAGTGTGAACCTTCAACTTTCATGTTGCCATCGTCGTTTAAAATGGACACTGACACCCCAAAAAATCGACAAAGTTTTCGAAAGCCATCACTTTTTTTTTCTTCCCCCTCCTTCCCCTTTCAATCAAGGATCCCGACTCGTTCGTTACTCGTTGGCCTTGAAATTGTCGACAATGCCTCGCTCTCGAGTCTCAAGGTCTCGGCAGTGTCTCGGCTTTTCTCCACCTCAAAGAGGAGCTTACGTACAGTACCTCCCACGTGGTGGCAACGGTGACTGTCACTTTTCAGCGGCTGTGTTTGAGGTCAACTCTCTTTCTCCTCCTCCCACCACCATCCCCTCATGTCCGACCTCGACGCAGACCTCTACGGCGGTAATTTCTCCTCATGCGCCCATGGAACGCTCCTTATTTACCCTTTTCTAGACCTCTACGGCAATGACGAGCCCGACTTTGCGGAACAATCGCAAGAAGACGGGACGACCGCTGAATCTACGAGCCAACCTGAGCCCGCAGCCAAGCCAGCCGCAAAGCCAGCACCGACCCCCGCACCGGCCTCTATTGACAACAGCCAGCAACAATCACAGTCGGGACCGACTAGCGCTCAGGCTCCAATAGCGCCCTTTGTACCTGTGACTCAGCAAATTCCCACATACGAGCAACCCCAGCCGTCTGAATATCGCAACGCAGGCCCTTCTGCTGGCGACGGCGCATATCAAAACATCTCCGTCTCTGAGCGGAGCGTCCGGCCTTCGGAAATGAAAGACGAAGGGTGAGGATTCTTGCCACTGATTATTCTTTCCCTAGACATCTACTGTGGGCCCGTGCAGATACTGGCGATTCATAGATTCGCGCGTAGTCAGTCCATCGTCTCTAGGCTAGAGCTAGCTAGCACGCCGTCTTTACGTCTAGGCTAGGCTATGCACCCACAGTAGAGTCTTTCCATTCTATTCCTCCTTGTCGTGAAACCTCTGTTCTAGCCTACGGGATACTAATAACACCTTTTTTTGTTTTCTTCCATGTCTTCCCTCCGTGAATCGGCTCTGGCGTCCATAGCAAAATGTTCATTGGCGGTCTCAACTGGGACACCACAGATGGTACATACATCGTTCGTTGCATGTCGTGTAGCATACTGAACCCGCGTACTTAGAAAGCCTCCGCACGTATTTCACGCAGTTTGGCAAGGTCGACGCGTGCACCATCATGCGCGACGCCGCGGGCCGCTCCCGCTGCTTTGCCTTCCTGACGTTCGAGGACCCCGCGAGCGTCAACGCGGTCATGGTGCGCGAGCACTTTCTCGATGGCAAAATTGTAGGCTCCAGTTTTTGCGTCAAATATCCGTCGCTTACACAAATGCACGCAGATTGATCCCAAGCGCGCCATCCCGCGGCAAGAGCACCAGCGCGCAACTAAGCTCTTTATTGGCGGACTCGCGGGCAGCGTGACGTCTGAGTCGATGCGCGAGTTCTTCTCGCAGTTCGGCAAGGTCATCGACTCGACTGTCATGCTCGACCGCGAGACGGGCCGCAGCAAGGGCTTCGGGTTCGTCTCGTTCGAAGACACCAACGTACAGCCCTTCCTCGGGTTCGGCAACCTCGAGATCGACGGCAAGCTCGTCAGTGGTTTCTCGCCTTCCTAAAATAATCTGTACTTACGACGAAGCGCAGATCGACGTCAAGCTAGCGCAACCTCGCTACCAACGCGACAGCTACCCGAACGAGGACGGCGAGGGTGGTGCGCAGGGCAACTTTGCCGCTGGGGGCAACTTCGGCGGGGCGCAGGGTAACTTTGGCGCCGGAGCTGCGGCCGGCGGGGGGAATACGCCGTTCGACCCGCAGGCGCTCGCCGCGCTCTACACGCGCATGTTCCAGATGACAAACGGCGCGCAGATGAACCCCGCGATGATGGGGATGGGCGGCGGGATGATGGGTGGGATGGGGATGGGCGGTGGGATGCGCCCCGGGATGATGGGGATGGGCGGTGGCGGAATGGGCATGGGCATGGGCCGCGGCATGGTGCAGGGTGGCGGTGGCGGTGGCGGCGCGGCGATGAACCCGAACATACCGCGGGGGCCACGCGCTGGTCCAGGGGGGCCGGCGGGACCGCCAGGCGCCATGGGCGGCGGTGCGGGGGTTGGGCCCCAACGGGCGGGACAGCGTGGTCAGCACAATTATCACCCTTATGCGCGGTGAGGGTGGTGTATCCGCCGAAAAACGGCGATTGGGTACTCCTGGCTCCCATTCTAGTTGTACATATCCCTAGTCTTAGCGCAGCGGCGCTTGAAAACTGTATTACTTAAACCCTACTTATTTTCAAGAATCCTCTCCTCATGAATACAATGCCTTCCTTTTAATACGATACAACGGTAATTAGAGAGATACTGTGACAAAAACAGACTGGTCCCACGGCAGGACCACTCCGCGGTCGGTGACGCCCTGTACATAGAATGTAACCGTCTTTACACCTGTCAGGCCAAAAGGCAGATTCGCCTGTTGCACGGCGAACGTTTGCGCCTGACCATCGTACCCCGAAGTGCCAATCCACACCGCATCTTCCGGCTTTTGTACCGCGGATCCGCCGGGTGCGTGCGGCTGCGCATAGACATTGAAGTACATGAAACGCGGAAACCAGCGCTCCGAGGTCGGCGCTATGGGCCACGCTGAGGCAGGGTCCTCCGCGCCCGTTAGAGTGAGGGTCGTCGGTGGCCCGACCGCGCCCCTCAGAGTGAGGGTCGTCAGCGGCACGAAGGTCGCGGCGGCTTCCCATGTCAGCGTTCCGTCGAGTGGCGCGTTCGGGGATGCCGTGGCGGCGAAGTCCGCCCAAAGAAGCATAGGTGCGTGGGGCGGCGCTGCGGGTGCTGGGGCGGGGTACGCGTTGAGCTGACCGAGAAGGAGGGAGAGGTCGAGGACCTGCGAGACATCTTCGGAAATGATGGAAATGATAAAGCCAATGGCAGCTTTGACCATCGAATCGACAGAGGGTGCATAAGACTCGAATCGGACGCAGAGCTTTGTCCATCCTCCCGGCAGGGTTGCAATGTTGACTGATTGGGGAGTTACTTCAAACGAGTTGGAACCCGCGGGAGATGTAACCATCATCTTAACGGAAAGTGCGATGTCGAGGTCGACATTCGCATCCTGTTTGTCAAGCTTGTAAACCGCTGTCGCCTCGTATGACTTGTGCGAGGCAATGGTGACCGACTGCACAGGCACCCACACGCATCGAAAGGCTGCGTCGTCGCCAGCTTCACCCGCCGCCGATAGACCGAGCCGTAAGCAGCTCCCGCCATTCCACGCCTCTTCTAGGGTCAGCTCGGACGTCGCCGCGGGCAGGGCATCCGTCCGCGTCTCGTCGTCGTCGCCCTCCCACGCCAGCACCGGGAGGGGCCACACGAGATCCCCGATGCTCGTCTGCTTGTCGACGTCCGTCCAGCCCTCTCGCTGCGGACGCTGGAACACTCGCACGCCGTCAACCCACCACGCACGGCCGACGCCGGGGCAGAATGTTGTGTGCAGCGGGACCGCGCGAGGATCCGGCGGCGTGCGGTGTTCGAAGAAAGAAGCGACAGGAACAAACGAGCCATGCGAGCACGGAGGCTCGCCGGCGCGGTTTGGCGACGCGTCGGGAACGAGGACGCGCTCCCCTACGCGTGGGCCGGCCCAGAGGCGCCGGTCGTCGGCAAACCACGACTCCCAAGAGAAACCCGGCGCATCCTGCGTGCTCTCCCAAGTCCAGCCCTGTCCGAAGAACGCGGTGCTAAGTCCAGCGGGGGCGATGTGCTGAAGGGCCTTGTACGCCCCGAAACCGCCCCCGCCGTGCGAGCCACGGCCGAAGACGTCAATGCCCATATAGATGTTGCGCAGGGATTTCGGTGCGACGTGCGCCGCAGCCATGTCGAGTGAATTGAAGTATTCCACGGTCCGGGCGGTGTAACTGGGGCTCCACTAACGGATGTTAGAATGATATATACATATCAGTGAAGAAAAAAGATACCGTGTAGTTCGTAAAAAACGACGTCGAGGACAGGAAGAAAGGCAAATTGAAGCTATTGAGCCTGTCTTGCCAAGCGAGCTGACCAGTGACGACTACGGAATCATACCTGTGTATCGCATTTTCAGCGCGCTGCAGCTGAACGATTCACTTCGGACTTACCAGACAACCTCTGCATGGGGACCGATTGTGCTTTTCATTTCGTCGGTAAGAAGAGTGATCCACGCCGCCACGGCGCGCGTCTGCTCTATGCCGCCTCTCAGTGGACATTCAAAGTTGAGCAGGTACCCGTCAAAGCCCCGTTGAAGTGCGAGGTCCGCGAGGATGCGAGCATAATGGGGAGAGAGGGGGAGGGATCTAAACTCGGACGGTTGGCGGGCGGGCCCTGTCTTCGACTTCGGCAGACGACCAACGAGGAGTCGGAGGCAGTCATCTTCGCCGCTGCCTTCAAAAATTCTAAGAGACCCGTGAGACGGATATGATAAGGGTAAATGGGGCTCACAGAGTCCCGAGGATCTTTACTCCTTGTCGATGAGCAGCGGTGATCCAGCCTGGCGGCGGGACCGTCACACGATGGTGCGAAAAGCTGAGTAAAGTCCAAGTCAGTAATTTTTCGGGTTGTAGAATTGAATATTAAACACTAGACAAAGATGTCTGCAGAAGACCAAAAGTTGAACGTATATCCCAGAGAGAAAGGGCTCTCTGTGTATCCGCCCTGCCGGGATCAGCACCACCTTCAAAGCAATTGCTCCCCAACGCACACCTTGTAATCATGGCACACCTTGAGAATATTTTAATACAGCGAGCGCCACAAAGACAGTCCCGTCACCAGAAGCTTTCCACGAGTATCTGAGGAGGAAGTTCGAGGATAGTACTTCAAAACAGCGCCGAATGGTTTCCTGGGTGTCGAGGCCCACGTATCCAATTCGTCAAGGGTTTTGAAGTAGGCAGAATCCGGGCCATTGTAAGAGCTTCCAACGAGCGGCATTTTTGTCCAGAGTCGATTCAATGCGCTAGTAGATCCTGAGTAGATCTAAAAGACCGAATATGATCGATATATGATCGCTTGGACCAGAGTCGTGGCTGTACGCTCTCGTCACGTGCTTCTCCATCATCGGTTTGCCACTCACCTCGAGTTCTCTTGTCCTCTCCCTTCTCCACATTCTTGACATAGCCACGCCCACAGGAAGTAAGACGAAGCTGTCCGAACAATGTGTGCTCTTTTCCTCCAGAAAACTCATTGTAATATCAACTGATACGCTATCGATAGTTTTCTGACCGATTTGCTCTTCGAGGCATATATTGACATTTACCAGCCACAGAAACAATCAGTACGCGACTGTTGCATCTGGCTAGTGTGCAGCAAGTGTCGGATTGTCGTTTGGCTGATTACTTCCGCCCCTCTAGGCATATCTTTCGCTGGTGCACGTCTATCAGAGAAATAGCCTTGTAGTGCTTTGACCAGTATTTGACTTAAATACCATGTCTGAAACCCTGCCTGACCCGACTGTCAAATCTGAACCTGGAGCGGACCCGGTCATCCCCCCACCCTCATCCGATTACGATGCACTAATGGCCCGACTCCAAGAGTCCCCACACGATCCCGAGAGCTGGAAGAGATTGGTTGACCTTGCCGAGACCAGTCCCAAGGGCAAAGATTACCTCCCACGCATTCGCCAGACGTATGATGCATTGCTCGAGCGGTACCCGAACACCGCCGCCGCTCAAATGGCGTACATCAACCACTTCCTCAATAAAGATCAGCCTCACCTCTTCGCAACAGCGGAACAGCTCCTCAACAAGTTCCTGCGCACATCGCCATCCGTCGAGCTTTGGAAATTTTATCTCGACTATGTACGGGAGGTGAATATCAGTCCAACAACGCGCGACATCGTGCACAAGGCATACGACTACGCCCTCAACCATATCGGCCAGGACCGTGACAGCGGCTCAATTTGGGCCAAATACATACAATTCCTCAGCGATGCAGAAACTACCGGGACCCGGGATGAACAGCTGAAGATGGATGCGCTCCGCAAAGTCTACCACCGCGCCGTTCAGATCCCACTCGACAACGTCGAACAGCTTTGGAGCGACCTTGAAGCATTCGAAACCGGCCTCAACAAAATCACCGCCAAGAAGTTCATGCAGGATCTTACTCCTGCGTACATGCAGGCTCGTACTGTGCTACGCCAGTTGTCGGTGCATATGCAGGGGCTAGGCATGCCCGACCCAACCAAATTGTTCATACCCGCTTTGCCTACATTCTCTCCACAGGAACGTCCTTTCATCGGGCGTTGGAAGGCGTACCTGAGGTGGGAAGAGAGCAACCCTCTGGAAATCGAAGAAAAGGATCGTGGAACCCTCAACTCTCGTATCCAAATGGTTTACCGCAAGGCGGTCATACGCATGCGATACTATCCTGAAATATGGTCAGTGGTGTCTCTTTCTTCCGCCTACCTCTCATCCTGACGGGTCAGGTTCATGGCGTTTTCCTGGACGGCCTCAATCGGCAAGAATGACGAGGCATTGTCCATTCTGAAAGCGGGGCTGGAAGCCAATACAGACAGGTACGTTTGCCAACTTTCCATTTGTCGCATGCTAACTTCCCTTACCCCAGTTTCGCGCTGACCTACGCATATGCAGAGTACCTGGAGAAGGCCGAGCTGAAAAAGGATCAGCGGGATTACTCCGAGGTGCATGCCGTGTACGAGCGCTTCTTTGGCGTGCTGCGCACCAACCTCGCACGTCTCTCCGAAGAAGCCGCTGCGTCTGCGCCCGCACTTGTTCCTCCGTCTGAAACCCCCGTCATCGAAGAGCCCAGCCTCGAGGCCAACGGCAGCAGCGAGACTGCCCCAGCCAACCCGCCGGCAGTGAACCAAAACCAAGACGAGCTCACGGAGCGCAAGAGGCAGTATTCGAACGCGTGGATCAACTACATGCGCTTTGCGCGTCGGGCGCAGGGGCAACAGGCGGGCCGCGACGCGTTTGGCAAGGCCCGCAGGGACGAGTACATCTCGTGGGAGGTGTTCGAGGCGGCTGGTACGTATTTCTCTATTCTTGCGCTGGAATCTGTATTCATTTCATCCTCAGCGCTGACGGAGTACCGCTGTAACCCGGATGACGGGCGCCATGTCGCGTCCCGGATCTTCGAAGCGGGGATGAAAAGGTTTGGGACTGAAGTGGCTTACGTGTTGAGCCACCTGGGCTTTTTGCTTACGATCAACGACGAGAACAGTAAGTGAACGGGTGTCTGTCCTCCCTCGCCGCGTGAGCTGAGGCTCCCTAGACGCACGTGCACTTTTCGAGCGTGTAATCGGGACTTTCACTCCCCAGCAAGCGAAGCCAATCTGGGAGCGCTGGTCTCGTTCGCAATACCAATATGACGATCTCGAGGCTGTTCTGGAGCTTGAGCGGCGAATGGCGGAGGTTTATCCCAGTGGTCTGTTAATCTTTCACCTTTTCGACACGCACCTTCAATGTCAAAACCCTTCCTTAACGAGTTGACCCATCCTTGCCACTCCCATTGCGCGCTGTTACGATGTCCCAGTCTAACCTCTTCATTTTCTAGACGCCCCAATCAAGCGCTTCGCTCAGCGGCACACCTACCATTCAATCGATGCTATCGCAGACCATGACCTCGGCTTCGCCAAAGCGCGAAAACTCGGCCCAGCTGGAATCCGCCTCGAGACGACGCCATCTTTTCCTCCCTCTGCTCCCGGCAGGAGCAACGGCATCGAAGTTTCCTCGTCGCTGCTCACCATCCCGAACCCCAACAAGCGTCCGCCACCGCCTCCGGACCGCAAGCGCGAGAATGATTACAAGCGTCCCCGGCCAGATGACCGGCCTGGTGAGCGCGATCGTGCCAGGCGATACGTGTCGCCGCCGCCACCACCTTCGTGGGAGCGCGACCGCGACCGCGATGTGAAGCCGCCGCCGCCACCGCCGCGCCGCGACCCGCCTCGCGAGGAGAAGCCTGCGACGCTGCCGCCCGTCATCCACCGGTTTATCGCGCAGCTGCCCCCGTCAGATGTGTTTAACGGTACGCTCCCCCATCCCTTTATCGATGCGCTCATCGCTAATGGACGGTGCCTCCACAGGACCGATCTTCAATGTCGATAATCTCATGGACAAACTGCGGAATGCCGTCATCCCGAGCACCAGTGCGCGTGTGCGCTCCCCTCCTCCACCCCCGCGATCATGTACGTTACCTCATTTGCTCAATAGTTTGCTGTGGTTAACGACCATTCCAGCCGGAAGGCCTCCACCAGATTATGGGCCATATCAGGGCCCAGGGAGCATGCCCAGACGAGGACGTTACTGACACACGAACTCGAAAAGAATACGATAGTCTTGATAGTAAAAGTGCTCTTCCGGGCACAACCATTTGTACTATAGGTAAAAATACAGTGCATATACTTCCATCTTACAAGTCTTTCGTATTAGGAGGGGGCGCTTTATGATACAAGTCAAAGCTGAAAAAAGACCATCCAAGGCGGACAGACCGGTTTGGCAGGCGGTTTTCAGAGAGACTAGAATTGTGGCTTGGAGTGGAAAGTTAGGTTCGGAGAGCAGGACGGCGCAGCTCCGGCCCGGCGTGCCGGCCAAGTAAAGACTGATGATTCCGTGACAATTGCCCTACGGGCGGAGCCTGGATACCCCAGTCATGTTCTCCTTCCCAGGAAGGTCTGGATGAATGTGGACACCTTTTACGGGGTGAGTGGGCGCAGAAAAGATACTAGGCCCGTTTTTCGAGACCATGACTCGAAGAATCGAAATCGACGACGACTTCCCTGCTTCGAAGTATGGGACGGATGGTTCTTGTCTGGAAGAGCAACACTGTTCATGGACAATGCCAAAACCTTACAAGTATTCCAATGAAATGTTTGGAACGTTCGACGACTGACAAAAACTTCAGGAACTGATTGAAAATCTTGACGCAAGGAAATTGGTAGCACGGCTAACCCATCTAAATCTGTCGAAACGAGGGACTCTGCGCTACCTGGAGAGGGGTAGATTCATCGCGACCTACGAACTGTAACCAAGTTGACGCTGCTCACTTTCTCTACAAAAACAAAATAGTTTTCGGAGATTCAGGCTTAAAAAATCCACAAGGTAATCACGTTTTCCAGCCCAAAATCACTTTTTTCCCCATGTTTTTCGCTCTGGGCCATCTTTGCGAGTATCCGCGGCGCATCTATGTACTTTTGCCCTTCCCCAGTTTCGATGTCAGTTGGATGTCAGCGTCTTAACCTCCCCGGCCACCGGAAACTTGGCTGAAACCTGCCGACCGATTGGCGAAATCGTCCTAAAAAATCCTGTCCGGTTCACGATTTTCGGCCTCAAAAATCCTATTTGCGGACAAGGAAAATCGTATTTTGCGGACAACCCTTGGCGGATGAAGATTCGGAGACCGAGACGCGCGAGATTAGTAAGCACGCTGGACCGACCTAGACCGACCCAGACCCGGATCAACCGGGCCTACCTCCCGCTCGTGTACACTAGACCTGGAGTACTTCGTATCCAGGCACTAATGGCACTGCAAGGCCACGGCATCCTAACACAACCATACTCCTCCATCTCCTTCAAGAACAGTCATGAACAATTGCTAGTTGACTTCAAGGCCCGCGACGAACGATCTGAAAACTTTTTGAAGTTGGACAAGCTCCGACCTTCTCCCAGATTCTGGTCTTCCGTCAATTGAACCAATACTACAGTATCGGCATCAAATATGTGACTCCCCGCACTGGCAGCAGCCTTGGGAAGGTGGTACTAGAATTTTTCCCCGCGAGGGCTCCCTGATCTTCCCTGATGCCATGTACTCAAAATTGTCAAGTTAGGAAGCAAGATGAAGTTGGGAAACTTCCATTGTTCGTTCGCCATATGTTCCACGTCCGACCCGTCGGCACACAGTCCAGGGCGTCCTCAACAGTGACTGATCCGTCGGTGACAATTAAATCCAAGGATTGTCGGATGATCAGGCACTGGAAAGAGTAATACTTATGGCAGCGCATCTTGCGACGGTTAAATTCGTGTTTTCTACGCGACTAGTACTGATCGAGTTCAACTTTTTTGTATTTAAGCAGCTTAGACAAACCCAATCCCCCTGACACAGCCTGCCATAAGTAGGTCGCAGTGAGGTTAGTCTAGCTCCCCTTGAAATCATAACTTTGTCCATATGTATGTTTTTGCAAGTCCGGGTTTCTTCAGCTCTGGCGAGGGGACCTCATGTGGCGTTCTTGAATCTCATGCAAAAGTCGAATGGAGACCCGATTTCAACACGGACCTTGCTGGTCGGCGCATAAAGCCTTGCATGGGCATTGGGGATGTCTAATGTCTGGTACCAGTGATGACTACGCCCCTTCATTTCAAACTGATAAATTAGGATCTAGTATTCTTTTGGCAAAGGTTGATGGTATTGTATAACTATTAACAAGCGATGGGATATATTATGGAGCGCACACCGCAAGGGGCATATGGATACAACGGAAGGGTAACATCTTGGCAACACGGTCGAGAAATATTTATGCCGCCTCCGTGGTTGAAGCCGGTGCTAGTTCCTCGAGTGGAACTTTGATCGACTTCCACTCGATGATGAGAGCCCCAACGGCGGAGAGACAGGCGGTTGCAGTCGCCACGTAAAAGGCGCTCACCAGCGCCTTGTTGTAGACTACTGTTACGGCACCAACCAGCTCTGGTGAAACGGCGTCTTGGAGACTAGTCGCGCCGGCACGGAGGACGTGCTTGGGTCAACGCCTGGCACATCGTGCGCAAGTCCGGACACCAGTTTGTTCTCCCAAATATTCTGGGCGACAGAGACGAATACCGAGCCGCCCATCGTCTGGAGGAACAAAATTAGAGCGGTGCCGGTGGGCACGTCCTTGATGTCCAAGACGGCCTGTACGGCCATGACAGGCTGATCCTATATATTAAGAGACAACGAACACTGCCACACAAAAAGTCACCTGATAAAGTCACATGAAAAATCACGGGATTCGGAATCTACCCGTGCACGGCGAACCCCGGGACTCGGAATCCGCCGTGTGTTACCGAGCTCGGAATCCACCGGGGTTTGGGGCGGAGCCCCAACAAGCTGTGGACCCTGCCGAAGGTGCGGACCGAGCGCAGCGAGTGTCCGCGCCGAAGGCACGGGTCCTAAAGCTTGTTCCACCTAAGGTACCACCCTAAAAGTCACGTGAGGGACCTGTTAGGTGGGTTTTAGTGTATTGCGGAAACCTACCTAAGAGGTACCCCTCCGCGGAGGGTGGTCGCGTCTTCTATTACGTGCGTAATCCACGTGCCAGTGCCCGCTGCCTCTGCGCCGCGCTCCCGGTTCCATTTTGAATTACGGAGGCCTCCTTCAATATGTTCAAATGTAATCAGCAAAATTCTGAGCATACATGCAACATGTATCATTAACAGATAGTTTACACCTGAAAAATGTTTTTATGTCAAGACAGTCACTCAAGAAGAATGGAAAGGAATTCAGCAGCAGCAATATCTCACTCCCAAAAAAATCGGAGGCCTCCGATATCGCACTGTATGGTCCGGGGTCCTCGAGAACATGAATGATTACACTGGGAGACTTACGAGATCAAGCTGTCTTTCATCCTTCATGCCCGACGCCTCCACCACTCCGGTAGCACAGTGATATGCACTTGTGTTCCATGGAGGGGAGGCCTCCGCAAATCTATTAAAAGGATCCGAAAAGCATTCAATGATTGACTAGGCGACGCTGAAGCTGCACGATACCACTAAGTATACATTAGAGATTGTCTGAAGCATCAAATAGAATAAAAACGCGTGGATGCCAGCGAAACATCAAACAAAGAAGGTGACTGCTATGGGGAATCACATTGGGTGCTGGGTGAGCGATTATACTGTGTAATGGAGTTTCATTGGTGGTTCAGATGATGAGACCGGCATACCTGGAGGATGGCGCGGGCCGAAACGGAGGCCACTGTGGACACGGGGGATATACTGACAGAAAACAGAAGAGTGAGAGGTACAACTTCAAACGGAACATGTATGCCGCCATCGAGAGAAGAGACCCCGAGAGATTAACAGTAAGGTTGGAGAGGCTTGACGGAGGCCTCCATATCTGAAAGGGAAAGATCAAATCACAGAAGAAGAGTGCGCCATATGGTCAGTCAAACAAGGAATTACACATTTGTTGCAACAGATAGCAAGAGTGTCAAAATCGAGAGTATGGCGGTTGACAAATTTCCGACAGGGAGGCCTCCGTTTCAGATAAATGGGGACCAAATAAACTGCAAAAAATTAAATTAAATGGGTCTGCGCTGTACTGAGAAAGCAGACAGTCAACTGAAATATGTTAAGGATTGGTGTGAAACATTGGGAGCAGTGATTTATTCCAAAAACGAAGTCGATACGCACGGAGGTACCAAAAAGGATATCTCCCTGTCGCAAAATCCAGTGTAAATAGGGCTTGAACGGTCGGAACACAGCAGGGAGGCGAAGATGGTGGTCGGTCCATTTTCATGCCAAGGAAGATACTGCAATCGCAATGTCATACATATGCACGGGGCCTCCGGAGACACACCTCCATTATTACCTGAGGAGACAAACTGGCAACAGCGGCCTCATCCACGAAGCGGGGCAGGGGGTCCTTCTGCCGCCCGACACCTTTCGAGCAGTGAGGTGTATTGGCAGTGGCCGTTCGAAACAAATCTTCCGATTCAAGGAGTGCCAATTATTGGAGTGCGAAGACGTGGGCAGAAAGGGTGGGGAGGGCGGGGATAGAGCTTGGGGCTCGACGGCGACCTCGTGGGGTGGTATTCCGGAGAAATGGGGCCCGTGGAATTCGAGTACGCACGATTTTAGCGTAAATAGGGGTCAAATTTAGCGCACTGCTACAGGCCGAAACGGGGTCATATCACACACCAGGTTGTCTAGGCATACTCTATACTTCTATGGTCATCATCTGAAGCCTGGGTTTACTTTGTGAGAGGCTTGGTACGAAGGGCCTTGAAGTTGGCAGTCGTTAAGTATAAGTTGTAATGAAACCCTGTGTGCCGTTCGGGCCAAATGTTGCACCGGATGACTTAGAGCTCCTAAAAATTGGCTATAAAATCGAGGGGCACCCGGCAATGTTAGAGACCAATTTGTATGTTTTCTCGATGCTCCGAATCCAAGTATTGACTGAGATATAGAAAAAACAAATTGGACCCACGTTTATTCGGCCTCTGATTGGTTGATGATGTTACGTGGATAGAAGCGGAAGCTTCGGATGCAGGAGGTGAGGAGGCCGAGGCCTACGCGCAGGGACACAGAGGCGATGCGGAGGCACAGTGGTCAGAGCATTGTGGTCAAAGTGCACGAAGATCATGATGGCAGTTCAATTTTGGACTCGGAGGTGTTGCGCCGCGGATCCGGAGTATCTCCGCTTGATTTGTTCCCAGGCCGTTTGTCCTTGACCTGAATTTTCGCCGGCTTCCTGCTGAGGATTCGAGCCATCTTGCTATGAGTGCCAACATTTGATTTGGTGTACCTCTTTTCCCTCCTCTGGCGAGGAAATTCCTCCATCCCAAAAATGTGTGTTCCTGATAATTTGGCGACGTGGCGTGGATCTTTTTCCATGAAACAGTAACCTCTTGGTCAAGCCGTGCAATTTTTATTTTATTTAGGCCGCGCTCTCTCCTCCCCGGAGGCCTCCACAAATATGGTAACCTGCATGTCGCTCTACTCGATTTGGTGCCTTGCTCCGTTGCTCTGTTGCTCTCGGATTTATTGACTGTGCCCCCCTTGTGTTGCCTCTCATTCTCTGGGCGTCACAGTTGCGGACATGGAGGCCTCGGAGGCCTCTGTCAAGCCTCTCCAATGTTGATCTTACTGTTAATCTCTCGGGGTCTCTTCTTTCAATGGCGGCATACATCTTCTCATCGAAAGTACGCTTCTGTTTCTTGTCAGTATATATGGCCGCGGCTATGGCTCGTGTATGGCGGCCTCCGCACCAGCCCACACTGTTCACTAAGTATGCCAGTTCATCATCTGGACCACCAATAAAATTCCATTACAATCTCTCACCCAGAACCTGACATGCGCAGGCTGAACAATGGAGCAAGTGGTCGCCTCCGTTTAATTCTTCATCCACATGTTCTTATTCTATTTGATACGTTAGGCAATCTCTAATGCATACTTAGTGATATCAGGCAGCTTCAATGGTCAATCAAGGATTGCTTTCGGATCCTTTGAATAGATTTGCGGAGGCCTCCCTCCGTAGAACAAGCTGTGCTACTGGAGCGGTGGAGGTGGCAGGCATGGAGGATGAAAGACCATTTGTTCTAGTAAGCCTCCCAGTGCATAATTATCCATGTCCTGAAAGTTGCTGAACCATACAGTGCGATATCGGAGGCCTCCGATTTCTTTTGGGTGTGAGATATTGCTGTTGAATGCTGTCTTTGGCCGTTTCCATTTGTCTTCATTGACTGCCTTGACATGAAAGGCTTTTCTGAGTCTATACTACATTCAGTAATGATATGTGTGTGCCATGTATGTTCAGAATTTTGCTGATTTCATTTGTACATGTTGAAGGAGGCCTCCGTAACTTAAAAAGTAGCCAGGAGCGCAGCGCAGAGGCGGCGCGCATTGGCACGTGGATCGTGCACGTAATAGAAGACTCGACCTCCCTCCGCGGAGGGGTACCTCTTAGGTGGGTTTCCGCAATACACTAAAACCCACCTAACAGGTCCTTCACGTGACTTTTAGGGTGGTACCTTAGGTGGCTGATTCATACCCATACCACATCCAAGACCTTTGCGACAACGTAGTCAGCATATCAGGATCGGAAAGAGAGGATGCACGGCGCGGACCTAGAATGGCCTGATATCCGATCCACTTCGCGTGCCCGGTGTTCACTTTGAAGGTGGTAAGCAGCCCGCCTCCGACTGACATGAGGATGGTCGACAGGATCATGAAGGGAGTATAATAGCCGATGGCAGTCGTCGCTCCTCCACTGCCAATCATGGAAATAACCACCCCAAGAATCATGGGGAGATTGTCGATTCCAGATTTCACGGCCGACACCCCTTTGATCGCTTGGAACCATATGGGCAGCTGCGCGACATGTTAGATGAATGAAAATCGAACAGAGGAATTTGGTCGCGCATAGTATACAAAGACGAAGAAGGTAGCTCCCAGAAACGCGGCGAACCAGGCTCCCGACCATATGCTGCGGTTCTTAAAGATACGGGGCGGAACCGTAGCGTTATCTTGCTTCCAAACCTGCACGACAATGAATGCCAGAGTGAGCACGCCAAAGACGACAAAAAGCGCGATGATGCGGCCGCTCTTCCACGGATAGGTTGACCCGCCCCACTGAAGCGCCAGAAGCAAGGATACCGCCGCGGGAATGATGAGCAGCTAATTCTACAATCAGCAGCACATCCAACTAAAAAAAAGGCACTGACGGTGCCAATGGGGTCGAATTGTCCGAGTCGTTGCCTGAAATTCATCGCCTCGCCCTTATCCTGGTGAGGCGACTTGAACAAAAAGACCATAACAAAGAGTGTGATTGCGCCTGTACAAGAACAACAGGTTAGCCTTGCTGCAGCGTTATTCTTGGGCGTCAGTTCGTACCCAAGGGAAGATTGATGAAAAAAGCCCTGGAAATAATAAGTGTTATGGTGAAGATGGACGGAGAGAATGAACACGAAGATAGAAGGAAGAGAACAACGGAAAGAATTGAAGAACCAAAGAGAACAAACAACTCGCCGTCTCCAAGTTACCCTCAACATTATGACGAGGAGATGGAAAGAGAAGGAGAAAAAGATGTAAGGAAATAAATTAAGAGCGAACGGGGAAAGAGAATAAACAAAAAAATCGACATCTCCGTGAGCGAGGCAAGAGAGAGGGAAGAGGGAAAAAATAGGAAGAAGGACGGAAAGGATAATAGAGTTGAAAGAAGGAATACAAATAAATAAAACCAACCATCTCCAGGTGACCTTGTCCGCAAAAGCTCCCCCTGACGAACCCAGGTTAGATGGTTTCAGTTAGTCTGCTCACCCATGAGTGGACCTGCTACACTCGCCACACCGTACATGCTCCCCATAAGCCCGGTGAACATCGGGCGTTTGGGAAGTGGCGCAGAATGAGCCACGATGATGAGAGCTCCGGAGAAGATGCCTGCGCATCCGACTCCGGCAATGGCGCGACCGACAATCAGGGCGTTGGAGGTGGGAGCCACGCCGCAAATCAAGGACCCCAACTCGAAGATGGAGATGGCAGTAATGTATACCTTGAAGCGCAAATATAAGCAGGACGGAAGGATATCAAGGACTGGAGACGAACCCATTTTATACTCAGAAAACTATAAAACCGTCCCCAGAGCAATTGAAATGACGCGGACGTGAGCAGGTATCTGAATGAAATGAGCAGGGTGTCGGACAAGGACAAGCCGCTACATACGCCGAACCATACCAGCCGACATCAGCGAGCGATTTAAAGTGGTCGGTGATTTTTGGGATGGCGGTCGCAATGATTGTATTGTCCTGTGTGCGTCCATTAATGGTGGGCCTTCTATTTCGTAGAATTAGAACGTACCAGCGCGACAAGAAAGACAGAAATCATGAGAGCGAATGTGAGGAGAGCCAATCTCACTCCAGTTGGGTACTCGGGCTCGAATGCAATGGGTTCAGCGACGACGGCGGGCAATTTTTCCTGATATTCGGTAGTATCCACGGACGGCGAGAGCGATCCATTGAGCTTGAGTTCATGAGCCTTGCTGGGAGAGAGCGTGTTTTCCATGGTTGGGACAAGTGGGTGGAGTCAGGAAGAAACAAAGTCCGTTTGTAATATTGTTGCCCAAGAAAGGTGCTCAATATCATTGATGAGATCCAAATCATTAGAAGGTTGTACAAGGTTCTTTCTCCACCGGGAACTCATTTTGAAATCTCCAGTTGAACGATTGAGATCGCAAAGCAAAACCAATTAAACGCGTGCATTTCCATGTGGACAAGTGTTGATCGAAATCGAAATCCCCTGAGTGAAGCCAAGGGTACTGGATAAGACTCCGGATAATACTGAGCCCGGTTGTTACGCAAACAAGGAAAAGACAAATTTAAGAAATAGCGTGTCGGTCAAAGCTTGGTCAAAGCGGTGACTTTCGCGTTTGAGTTGTCACGCGAGTCACATCAGACGATCAATATCAGCAGATCTTCAAGTCGGCGATCCGTGATTCTTCTTTGTCGCAAGAGACCACAAGATCTAGAGCTTAGAGAGCTATCTAGAGAGGCTACATATTCCGATTCGCGGACTTTCCGGCATAGCTTCGAGAAGACGGAGTTGATATTGAATTTAAACTCCGATTTAAGTTCTGCCTCATTGTTCGACCCGACGACTTTCTGCGTCTAGATAAGGCCGGCGAAAGTTCCTATTCAGACTAGTTGTTCGCTGACTCGAATTAAGCTCGGGGGCCGTGTCTCGACGTATCTTTGGCCTTTGTCTTTCTGAATGTGCCAGCCTACTTACGTCCGGAACTTGGGCTAACATTCTCTCCCTCCTCATCTGTAACTAGTTTTCACCAGCCCGCGCTCTGAAAATTTGCCTTTGTAACCCGATTTAGATTCTGGAAACCGACGAACATCAAAGGTTCAAGTACATCGAAGCACGAAGCCCGTTGTGAAGTGCCTCCTGCTTCAAGCCCTTATCCAAGATCTGTCGGCTTCTATGCATGTACGTCCAAAGAAGGCATAATAGGTAAGTGCGGAGCTTCGGTGCACCTTCCTCGGTACAAGGGAAACGAGGGAAACGTATTTCTTTCTCTACCCTTCCACTGAGCTGCACAATGACCGGAGAAATCAGCGCTTCATCCACACTACAACCCTCCGACTCCTCAGATCAGGCGGGCGGTGTAGCCAGTAGTGAGAAGGCGTCCCACGAAGCGGCCGCCGAAACTACGACCACAGGCCCCAAAAGCCTTCAACTCACTCTCATCACCGTCGCACTCTGTCTGTCTGTTTTCCTCGTCGCTTTGGATAACACCATCATTGCCACTGGTGAGTCCAAGCTTCCGTATCGGATTCGAAGAGCTGACGGGCCTTTCGATAGCCATTGTACGCCCTCGTCTCTCACCTTTCAGCCCTGCTTCTTACAGCAGACAGCCCAAGATTACAGATCAATTCAAGAGCCTCGACGATGTTGGCTGGTATGCCAGCGCGTGAGTATTTATTTCATTTCCGCAGATGATCAAACGTTACATCGAAGCTCGCAGGTACCTTCTTACAACCGCTGCATTTCAACTCATCCTTGGAAAATTTTACTCCTATTACTCAATTAAATTGGTGCGGGGTGGCTATATTTTCTCTTCGGTGTTACCGTTAATCCCGACGTCCCAGGTGTACATTACTGCGATATCTATATTCGAACTCGGTTCTATCATATGCGGTTCGGCGCCGACGTCGGACGTGCTTATCATTGGCCGTGCTATCGCCGGATTGGGTGCGGCAGGTATTTTCTCCGGCGCCTTGATTATCGTCGCAAACGTCGTGCCGCTCGCAAATCGGCCTTTATATACAGGGTTGGTCGGGTCCATGTACGGGATTGCCAGCGTTGCTGGGCCGCTCCTCGGTGGGCATTACATTAGCAGACAGATTGAAAATATTAACTAAAGCACTGGGGGTTCATCAGGCGGCGTGTTCACGGACAAGTTGACTTGGAGATGGTGAGTTTTCATTTTTTAAAGATTTTTGCCGATGATTCTTCCTCTTTCTTCACACTCTCTCTCTCCTTTTCATAACGCTCATTTTCACCCAGGTGCTTTTATATCAATTTAGTTCCTGTCTCTCATTTTTGGTTGCATCTCAGGACTCTGTCTGATCTTTTCTAGGGCGGAATTGCGCTGCTCGTCATGGTGTTCTTGTTCAAGACGCCGCCAGGGATCATACGAGGAGAAGCGACCACTTTTGCGAGGCGCATGCGCAAGATGGATCCCTTGGGCACCGCAGTTTTCATTCCGGCCGTTGTGTCTCTTCTGCTTGCACTCCAGTGGGGTGGAACCCAGTATCAGTGGAATAGCGGTCGCATCATAGCGCTGCTGGTCGTTTTTGGGGTTTTGATTTTGGCATTTATCGGAATCCAGATCTGCGCCGGGGAAAATGCAACTGTTCCTAAGCGAATTTTCAAGCAGCGGAGCATCATGTCGGGCGCATGGTTCTCGTTCTTCGCAGGCTCGGGATTTTATATCTTCGTATACTTCGTACGTGCTTCTCCTCGTCCGTCACATTTTCCGCTCACGCCAACCTGGGCAGCTTCCTCTTTGGTTCCAAGCGATCAAAGGAGTGTCGGCCGTAAAATCTGGGATCGACAATCTTGCGTTGGTTTCTTCAGTGGTCGTCGGGACCATCGTGGCCGGTGTGGTGGTCACTGTAGCCGGATACTATGCGCCTTTCATGATCATTTCTAGCCTAATTATGCCGGTGGGAGCGGGCCTCATATCGACGCTGACGATGGACTCCGGCCATGCGAAGTGGATCGGTTATCAGGTCATAGTTGGTGCGTCTCGCGTCCGTTTAACCTTCCGGTTGGTATTCATGCTCCTTATGCTCCTTAGGCTTTGGATCCGGTTTGGGTATGCAGCAGCCTTTCATCGCCGCGCAGGCCGTCCTTGAGACCAAAGATGTTCCAACGGGGACCTCGTTACTTGTATTTCTGCAAACACTCGGTTCGTCATCGAGCTATCCTGCTCCTCCTTCGGCTCATTCAATCGCAGGCGGCGCCCTATTCGTCTCCATCGGTTTGAACAGATTCACCAACAGCTTAGCTCATGGTCTAGCGAGCGAGTTCCCCGGCCTCGACCCGAATTTGGTGCTCAGCAGCGGGGCCACGAACCTCCAGAGCGCAATACCCCCGGAGTATCTGACCGCTGTTTTAAAGGTGTACAACGAAGCGCTGATGTCGACGTTCCACATTGCTATAGTACTGATGTGCTTGTCCATATTTGGGGCGCTGGGGATGGAGTGGAGGGATATCCGAGCGAAGACGCTGCGTGACTAGAGCGTCGCATCGCGGAATCTGCAATTACCTATCTTGAATGAGCGTCAGCTACAGTCTATTATTTATATGCCACATGACTCTGTTTGAATTGAAAATAATTGTTGTCAGCTTGATGAACCTGCATGCTATTTCGCGGCGCGAGTTATCTCGAACCCCACCACAATCTCAACTTCAGTTCAAATTACATGTTTTGTTCCAACCGTGGGAATTTGTTCTAATTTCAGAAAAAACCGAAACTTTTGGGAAAGGGTTATTCACGGCAGCCCATAATTTTCCTGTCCTTCTTTCTCGCTTCTTGATTTTTGCTTCATTTTCGGTCGGTTTTTGATTTGACAAGGGAAAAGAAAACAAGGCCAAGTGTAAAAATATGGGATACTCGTTCGGTTCACCACAGGTCTTCTAGGTCTGACCATTGGTTCTAATTTGTGTGCTAGATGCTTTCGGAGTCGATCATCCTTGGATTAGGATCCTCACTTCTAGACGAGAAGCCTGTGTGACCATCTTATAAGTCCTTTGCAATGATGCCTCTCGGGAGCGAGTCGGCTTTCTCGGAATCGAAGTGAATTAGGCAGAGTAGAAGGCTGGTAGTATGACTGGATATCGATACGCCGCGCAGCATATTTGCGAGTTAATAATCCCACCAAACGAAAAGCATGAGAAATGTTCTAGTCGGTCCCGGCCCGGCTTGGACCGTTCTTCGGACAAAAGCTTCAATTCGTCCTCCCATCATGTTGTTTTGGAGAACCATACAAGCTTTACTAAGAACGCTCCTACAACCACACCTTCCACGACGTTATACAGGCACCCTCTTCTTAACAAAACCTGCAGCCACAAAGCACGAGGTTGTGGTGGATGACCAGACAATGTACTGTATATCACTCGCGCGATGGCAGAAGCTCTAGGCTGGAAACCGAATCAAGGTATGTACTACACACTGCTCGTCTTGACAAAACAAAAACAATTTCCAGTTCTTGATGGTGTTCAGCTAACTCTGCATGGATGGGAGCCGTCCTATTTCGCTATTAGTCCGACTGGCTCCGATAGCGGTCCGTGAGACGTTATTTTTCGTCTTCCGGAATTCAAATGTTCCTTGTTCAAAATAGAATTGCTTGCCAAGGGTACGGTCGAAGGCAGTCGCGACGAAAACGTGAAGACTGTACTCTCGTACCTCAAGGCCCGGGATCGATGAGTCTGCCTCCGATGCTTTGGATCGTTGTTTGTCTTATTCAAATGCACGAGCCGAACTTATCCGGCATTTAAGGGAAATGGGGTGACCATCAGCCTTGTGGGGGGCGGGGAATGAGTGTTCCGATTCTTAGTTGTATTTTGCCTTATTCTTCCACGTTCTGTGGGCGTTCTCATCATCGGTTGCAGGCTAGTCCCTAAACTCAATTCTAATTTCTCCTGTCCTTAGAATGAAGCGGTGTCTGGGCGTACATATCTGTGGCCGCAAATGAACACTTCATAAAAAAACCACACACTCACCGAGCAATCCGAGGTCTAAAAGCCGCACCGCGCGGACCCACACCGACTTTTTTCTTCTGTCATGTGCGAAATATATCTGTTCTTTACCCTTGCGTCTCGACGTCATCGTCACTTCATTCCTGCAATGCATGGCCGGTGGGACGGGCAACGAAGTCATTCCTCCAACAAGCGTCGTTCGGTTTCGAAAGGCAACGTTACGTGGTTGAAGATTTTCATCCGTTAACGAGTGACCAGGCTTCCCTCAATTTCAATTTTGTGGTCGGTCCAGAGCACCAGTTCGTCAAGCATATCGTCCAGGGAGTGTACATACGGATGCGTCGCCACCGCCAGCTGCGTCGTTCGGGGAGGGCTGCAGTCGGCACGACTATCATTGACAGCCGCAAGGGCTCAGGACTACAGAACCTAGATAACGAGGAGGCTGAGGCATACGCATCCTTAGTTTTAAGCCACTCCATCTGCTTAGACTATCATTTCGATTGTCATGTAATAGAATCTCTGAATAGCCCCTAACTTGGTATAACGCGCTTTAACCGGCCCTAAAAGAGTCCACGTGACATAGGTGTCCAAAATCTGCAAAAATCACCTCCCGGCTCCGCTCTTTTTGACTCCATGAACTTACTATAAATTTGACTCAATCTCTTTGAAAACGGGAGCACGCATCTCACTCTTGACTACCATGCCAGTCGCCAGAACAAAAAGTTTCAGCCTCCCCTCCGTTAAATACGTGACGCCGGCTTTGGAGGCAGGTATGTTCCCCAGTAGCTTATGTTCCAGCGACGCTGTTTATCGGTATGAAAAGATGGTGAAATATACTATCCTACCACAAGTTCTCTCCGAGCCCAGTTTAGGACAGAGGCGGGCAAGGTAAGCGTAGAACTGTGTCCGACGGAGCCCTCTTGTCTTACCTTCTTTACGACAGCGCGTCTCGGCGCACCAGTGGGCCGTGTACGACTTCACGCGCATGATTCCCGCCGGAAAGGTAACCACATACAAGGACGTCTGCCAAGCGGTCGGGGGCTCGCCGCGCTCGGGTACGTCCTTGGCCTTTGCCACTCACCCTCGGCGGGCTGATTGAGATCTCGCGACATACGTAGTGGGAGGCGCGCTGCGGACCAACCCATTCGCGCCGTTCGTGCCGTGCCACCGCGTTATCGCGTCCAATCTGTTCGTCGGCGGTTTTCTCGGTGAGTGGGGCAAAGAGCATAGGACGGGGACTCAGTGCAGTCGGAAATTGGATCTTTTATCGAAGGAGGGTGTCGGATTCACGGCGGAAGGGTATCTAAAAGGTGAGGAGATGTTGTGGAAACGAGATCTGCTGCCTTAGGCTACATATGAGGTTTCAACGAGGTTGTTGTATTCGTTGCATATATGATCTTTTTTTTTGCATTTTGCAAGGTTCCATTCGTTTGCATGCGTCGCAGTGGTCGGCCGAGAAGCCCCTGGCTAGTCTGGCATGTAGACCGAAGGTGTGCCTCGTCATTGAACTACCAGAATTTGTTTATATGGGGCTGAAAGGGAGGTCACGGTCCCATGTCGTCTAATGCCACCCCGCCGCAAGATACTTCGCGCGCAGCTGCTCGAGTCACTCTCGAGGTCGCTCCATCGTGAGAGTAGAAGTCAGGGCGCGCAACGAGAATTCGAGCTGCGCGATGGAGACGCCACAGGAGGCACGAAGCACTCGCGCTGGGACGATCTCGGGAAAGCCAAGCTACGACAGGCAAAGCTAACACGAACAAGCAGCTATGCGGAGTCGAATTGTAGTAATTGTACGACTGGTACTTAGCGCGCGACATCTGAGGCCGAAGAGCAGCCATCTGGTACATATGAGATTTATTGCAGAGTGGAAGTAGCTATAGTTCAATGCCCGGTACAATAGAAATAAGTGAGAAACAAGCGGGATAAAATCAATACAAAGCAAGCACTGAGCAAAATACAAATGGGTCACATCTCAGCATCGGAATCGTCCGCGCCGACCTGGTCTATGAAGTCCTTGACAAGCTCCTGCAGCTCGCGCACGGCGGGGTCACGGTCCCACGTCGTCCGGTGCCGCCACACCGCCGCAAGACACGTCGCACGCAACTGCTCGAGCTGCTCGATCGTGAGCGAGGACGTCAGGTCGCACAACGAGGATTCTAACTGCGCGACGAGCGCGTCGTCGATATGGAAGTCGGGGAGGGGCGGTGTGGGTGTCCGTTCGACTATGATGGGTATAGGCGGCGGCGGCACGGGCTCGGGCTCAAGCGATTTTGGTCTGTTTGAGGGCGACGGGGCGGACGAGGGACCGGCGTCGGCGGTAGGCGTCGCTTGCAGAAGGGAGTGGATAGGCATGGACGGGCCGCTATTAGGGGAGCGGGCATGTGGCTGGTCGCTGTGCGCTGGACCTGCGAGGAAAGGGTCGTCGTTTGCAGAAGTGGAGATGGAAGCGGGATTGAGTAGGAATGGGTCGAACCCGGAGGGCCGTTGCGACGGTGGCGAGTCGACGGCCATGGCATCTGGCGAGGTCGAATACAAAGCAGGATCTATGGCCGGGTCGGCGACGGGCTGCTGCGTTATGGGATCAAGTGGCTGCATGATGTCCATACGCTGTGGCTGATCGTTCGCGAATCGCACTGCTGTCGGTCGCGACGGGCCGAGATTTAACGGATCGTCGCCGTAGTCGTCAGCATCAGCAGCAGCAGCCGCCGCCATCTTGGACCGCTTTGCATCGCGCCCCTCCAGCCCATCTTCGTCGGAGGCATGCGAGTCGGTCGCCGCCCCAACAGACCGCTGCCGCTTCAGCCTGCGCTCTAGCTGTACCGGGTCGGTGATGGCAAGCTCCGGCTGCAGGCCGTTATGCCGCGCACTGCGCCGGGCCCCAGGTGGGCCCTCCGTCCCGCTCCCATTCCCGCTCCCACCACCATTCTCCTTCTCCTTCTCCTTTCCCTTGCCATTCGTAGCGTTCGCTGCCACGACCGCCGCACGCGCCTCCTCCCGCCGCGCCCGCTCCCGCAGCGCCATCCGCTCGCACTCGACACGGAGCTGCGGGTCGAACTCGTGGATGCTCACCTGCGTCGCGGTGAACATCGCCTGCGCCTTGTACAGTCGGTCGAGGTCCTCCGCCTGGCGCACGGCCGCGTTGTGCACGATCTTGCCCACGTCGTCGAGGAAGTCCTGCGGCGTTAGATAGCGCCCCTTGTACAGCTGCGTGTGCATCCGCTCGAGATCCATGTCATAAAGCTCCGGGCGATCCTGCACGGGCGGCGCAGGCGGCGCGGGCGGCGCGGGTGCCTCGGGCTGCGTGATGCCGTTGACATGTCCGTTTACGGGCGGGTGAACGACTTGGTCTTGCTCCATTATATTGATCGAGCCGTTAGGTTCTGCTTGCACCTCGATGGTGGTCGTAAGGACCTCGAGGGCCTCGAGAGAGTGGCTCTGGTTCGGTTGCTGCACGTCTTCCATCCCTTCGAAAACGTACTCCTCCTGAACGCAGTCAGCAATCGTACTTTGGTCGAATTATTAATGATAACGCACCGTTGCGCGCTTCGTGAACCGCTTGAACTTGCGCTTGAGCTGAGTCAAGATCGGCTCGAGCCGATACTTCAGCAGGGCAATCACCCGCTGGTCGTTCTCCTCCTGCAGCGCTAGCTCTGCGGCAGACGGCTTCCGCGGCTCGAGGGGCGGCGCGACTTCGAGCACCTCAAGCACACGCTTCCTCCTCGGCATACCATCGGCAAACTGGTTCGGCGGGCGCCGTACATCGCGTACGAGCCCCTCAAAGAATGCCGCGCGCGCCTCTGCATTCGGTGCGCCAAGCTCGACGCGCCCACCCGCGCCGACGCCGAACCACGCGCGTACGTCGCGCGGCAGGTCCGTGAAGTGCCCGTCGACGACGGCAAGCAGCAACACCGGATCCGCCGGCGCGAGGGTGTCGAGCATCGCACGCACCGTCGAGCGCGCAGTCTCCGACACTGCCGCACACCACCCACGCAGCGCCGGGATGTACACCACCGCCGGCGCGTGCCGTTTCGCCTCCACGAATAGCTGCACAATCGCCGCCTCGGGCGTCTGTGTTCCATGATGAGCTGTTATCAGGTGAACAGAAAGAGGGGAAGACGTACTCGTGTAGAGTCGCTCAGGAGCGCCCCGAGCTCAAGGCTCTGCACATGGTACCCCTCGAGATGGTGCAGTGCCGCCGCACCGACAAACGTCTGCCCCATGCCCACGGCGCCATGCAGCACCACCCGCGGACGATATACGCGCAGCGACGCCATCGCTGCACACCTAACATCAGCCACAATTGACAACATAATGCACACTCCATCACGTACATTGCATCGTCAGCTCACGCTCCAGTGCACCGCCCTCGCCGCCCACGTCCTCAAACTCTGCCTCCTCGAGCGCCGATAGTTTCTTATCGACGGGGAGCACGAGCGCAATTGCACTCTTCACGCGCTCGAGCGCGTCACCAAGCAGGGGGGCGAGTTGCTGCGGCAGCGGCGCTGCCACGGACGCCGAGGAACGCGCAGCCGCCGGGACCAGCTCTATATACGTCGTCGATAAGCTCAGAGTTTTAGTGAGCGCTATGAAATGAAGGAACGCACTCTTAATGGAAATCATGAAGTCGCGCAGCCCGACCTCGATCGTGTCGGGCTTGAGCAGCAGCCGCTCACTCGTCTTGTAAATTTGCGGGTAACGCCGCTGCACCGCGTTGAGCGCCGCCTCCGTACAAAGCGCCTGCACAAAAAGTGAGCAAATGGCAATATAAATATGCGGCGTTGTGGACGTACCCTCAAATCTGCACCGCCATACCCCTTGGTGAGCGCCGCGAGCCCCTTGACGCGTTCCCCGCCTTCCTCCTCACCCCACCCCTTCCACCCGCGCGTCATAATGGTCAAGATACGCTCCCTGGCCTCCGCACTGGGCAGCCCAAAGTAAAACTCGCGGTCGAACCGCCCGGGGCGGCGCAACGCAGGGTCGAGCGCGTCGGGCCTGTTCGTCGCACCTATGACGACGACCGACCCTCGCCCGTCCATGCCGTCCATGAGCGCGAGCAGCGTCGCGACGATGGACGCGTGGATCTGGTCCTGTTTGGACGAGCGCACGGGCGCGAGACCATCAATCTCGTCAAAGAAGATGATGCTCGGTTGGTGCGCGCGCGCTTCGTCGAAGAGGAGTCGCAACTGGCGCTCGGCCTCCCCGACCCACTTGGAGAGGATGTCGGCGCCCTTGCGCATGAAGAAGGCTGGGAAGAGGTGTGGTGAGAAAGTAGTTGCGATACGAAAAAGAAAGAAAAAGCTTACTAATTTGGCGGCCGTTGGTACGACAAGAGGCGGCGAGGGCGCGCGCGAGGAGGGTCTTACCCGTTCCTGGCGGCCCGTGGAAGAGGACGCCGCGGGGCGGGGTGACGCGGAACTGCTGGAAGACCTCAGGGTACAGCAACGGCAGGAGCGTCATCTCCTTAAGCGCATGGATGTCTGCGAAAATGAGAATCGAGGACAAAGAAATAGAGCAAAATGCTTACGTTCATCCAAACCTCCCACCTCGTCAAATGTCACGTTCGCATTGACGCCGAGGGGATCTGCATCTGCAAGCGCGGCGTCCCCGACCTTTCCGAGGCCGAGGTTGCCCATGTTGGACGGGGTAGACGCAAAGCCCATCGCGACAGGCTTGCGCGGGGTGCGGGGTACGTTTGCGGGATTGTCCGAGTCGGAGTCATCGGCGGGGCCACCCATACCCATCCAACGACCGAGCTCGGCGCCGTTCGCGCTCCAGCCAGGGCCGGTGCGGGTGCGCTTGCGCGACGGCGGGGGGCGCGCAGGCTGCGGCGGGGGGCGCGGCATCTCCTCGAGTGGCGGGGGGATCGCATAGTTTATTTTCTGGCGCTGTCGGAGTGCATATGGGCGGTTGTCCTCCTCTTCCTCTTCCTCCTCGCGCTCCTCCTCAAGCTCCGGCTCGAGCTCGCCCTCCGCATCGACGTCCGAGTCGGGGTGGGTGTCTGGGGACGACGTGTGCTGCGTCCCGGGAGAATACACGTCCTCGTGGTCGTCCTGGCGAGTGCGGCGAGCGTGACGCTGTGCACGCGACGATGGGCCACTCCGTTTCGAGGCAGGGGCGGCGGCACTACTTGTCCCGTTCGGCTGGGGCCGCTTCTTCTTGGTGACTCGACTACGCATCTCGTACCGAGGCTTGTCGTCGTCGCTAGCAATAAATCCTCCGAGAGTATTCATCTTGGTCCGGCGCGTCGCGTAGCGTCTCGGAGGATCGTCGTCGTCCGTCGAGTTCGACGGTGGTGCCACCCGCTGTCCTTCGTCAAAGAGCCCAGCGGGTCCCGCAGCTTCGTCCCCGCTGGTTTCGACATAAGAGCGTTTGACTATACGGCGACCACGGCTAGTTGTAGTTAGCTCCTCCTGAGGTTCCTCTTCTTCCTGCGGCATTTCTTCATGGTGGGACGAGTCTTCTTGGTGGTATTCGGAGCCAGAAGATCCGCTTTTACGGCGGCTAGACCGTCGGAGAGGGATGCCTTCAGCAGCCATGGCGGGGAGGGTAATGAATACCCTGTGGCCGTCGTTCATATAAACCTTTGTGCTGTGACACTGGCTTTGGCTTTGTTTTGTCATTTCCTTTTCAAGCAATTTCTCTCCCTCCTCCAGAGTCTCCGTTCTGTCACCAGCAACGCTGCAGCACTTCTGCCCGCTAGATAATCAACGTTGGAGCTTTAGTACACCACAGTGCTCTGGGGCATACTTCTCAACCAAAACATTGCGCTTTTTCTCAATGGGGGGACCGATTTTCTGTCAAGATCCCTCGAATTGCGCTACATCCGCCGCTCGGCAGTTTTAGTGAAAACTCATCTCACAAATCCAGTACAGGAGTCGAGCATCCTCTACTACCGCATTCTTCGCAAGTCTCACCTTCCCCGCTTGGACTCGCCATTTTGCGTCCCCCGATTGACAGACTTTAATTCACCGGTTTACACTGCTTCTGTAAATCTGTCCATTCTCTATACCCTGAAATCCCTCTTGACCGACTCCATTTTCCTTTTCCACCCCCTCGGCGTCAGCTCCCTCACGGCCGGTCTCTGTCAACGGGAGGAAATGCAGGCGCGTACCAGACTGGCCGCGGCATTTGGAAATAATCACCATGTCCGGATCCTCGCACTACGTTCCGCGGTCGCCCTTTCTCGCGCACATCCGAGTCTCCTCTAGTCGCCTTCCATTGCGCCGGGACTTCCCCCGCTGTGTGGATGCCTGCTATCCATAGCACGAGAGTGCTGCACGGATCTGAGGTACTGTAAACCGGGTCGGCGTGGACTCCAATAACTGCGTTCCGGCCTCGTCTAAATTCAGCATGCTGCTAAATCTCCTAGGCCTGTAAGGCCGCTACACAGATGTTTGTGGCTATGCGCCTAGACATGCTGTTTTTAACGCTGTGAAGGTCAGTCTAGATCTGTTTCAGTCTTTATAAGTCTGTTCAGCTAAGTAGATGTTTCCAGTAAGCTAGACACACCTTCTTACAGCATCATCTCAAACGCGCGGTATGAGGCTGGGACTGGTCGGTTAGACACTGGGTGAATATCGGCCCGATGCTCATACGCACTCTCTTGTACTTGATTTCTTCTCGGCGCTTGTTACATTGTACTGAAGCAAACCATTTTCATATGGGTGACTGGACTTATTCAACTCGACGTACCTACTATTTATTCTTTTCTTTTGAGAGGACTGGACAATCATGGCTGTGCTCGGTGTTTGTACTATAACAACGCGTCTTTCTCTTTTAGATCTCACTCTCATCGCGTCAAATGCCCCCGAACGATCCCACCGGCACGTCGAAGAAGAGGAAACGCTCAGACTCCCCCGAGGACCATGCAGAACGCGAACGGACCTCCTCCATCGTCCGGCGCTCCATCGCGCTCCTCACGGCCATCCCGAACTCGGAGCTCCCCCACGCGTCCTTTTCCCCGCTTCTGAGCACGCTCAACAACGCATACCAGTCTGCCCTTCTTGACGAATCCGCGGCTACACCTCCCCCCGCCCACGCCCAGCGTCTGGAAGACTGGAACTGGGATTTGTCAGCGCATCAAATCGCAGGGCTCAGCGAGGAGGAGTGGACAATATGGAAGGACATGCTCGTCTGCAGGCACAGCCCGCACCTTGCCGTACGTTCAGTGTGCTTTCCTTCCGTTTCAAACCGCATCTCACAGTAATGGCGGCCAGGGTATCAAACTCCATCCGCGGGACTGGAATCTGCCCGTGGTCGATTTGCGGCAGTGGGTAGCGCATATCCCGGGTCTCCGTGGTGTATGCTTTCGAATCAACGTATCCTTCGTCTCCGCTCTGATTGCTCGGGTCTCTCCAGACGCCATGGGAAGGAGGCGTTTACTCGCTCGAGGTGTCATTTCTGCCTGGCTTTCCTGAAGAGGTACCGAAATGTAACACCTGTGATCATCTTTCTTTCAAGTGTAAATTGACTTGGTTTGCAGTCCGCTTCATTGTACCTTTGTTTCACGTGAACACGTATCCATCCGGAACCTGGGCGCACACCCCTACTGAGAAGGCTATGATTGTCCCTGGAATTACCATTGACACATGGAAGAAGACAAGGCAGGAAGATCCGCTTCGTTTTGCCAAGGTCCGGTCCTTCGCAAGTCAACAGATCTTATTTACATGCTCTTCCTCATTCAGATGCTGAAAAGCATCCAGAAAAGCTTGAATGAACCCAACATCAATGACCCAGCTCAAGACGATGCATACATGCTTGCCAAGTGAGGGATCCTTCAATTTGTTCTCGTTTGCACAAAAATTTATGCTCTCTCCCAAGAAACGACCCCGCCGCCTACAAGTGTATTTTCTCCCGCTTCTCATCGAGCGGCGCTAATTTCGAATTCACAGGGCAATAATCAGGGATCAGGCTGAAGCTTGGAAACCTGATCCACGGACTGGGCTCGCGGGGAGGCCAATTCTCCGGCCTGAGGAAAAACTCTAGGCAGTATTAGACGGTGAAGGGAGGCATGTAAAAAATGTCTCAAGTACCCGAATTGGCACACTGAATCTCTCCGTCCATCACTTATCTTCTATTCAGCGTGTACGACACGTATCTTTGCGCCCCGCTCCGATTTCGTCATCACCGCCTTCAACTAAAATTCACACCGAACTCAAATTCGTGGATGCTCGCAAGAATATATATTCGATTGCCAGTCGCATTTAGCAATTGATTTGACCCAGTGGTGCGAAGTGTCATCGGATTCGTTTGGAATTATCATCGCTTTCCCGATTTCAGCCAACGTGGACAACAACATAGGTGACACTCAACAAAGACGACGCGTGCTCGGTTCAGACGAAAACGTTGCTTCGCAGCAAGATAATCGTACAATTCAACTTGTGCCCAAAAAATCAGATGCGGGAATGGTTCGGAATCAAACGGCCTTTCCAAGTATTTCGTTGCCTCAGTTTTCCTCCTTCCCGACCCTTATCGATTATCATGATAGTATTCTTCGACATGGAAATGCAGCGTCTGTGCCTAGATTTTGGTTGGCTGGAATGACCTTGTGGTCATTGCATTTATATTTTAAACTAACCGAGTAGCTCAGGTATCTCTCCTCCTTGATATTTCTCGAGTTCGCCCCGGCAGCATCTTTGAAGATCTTATAGTAATGAACCTATGAGCTGGGATGCCTGGCGGTGCGCGAGAACACTGCCGCGGAATTTTCAACGGCGTCGAACCATACTTTCAACCGTGGGATACTTGGCCAGTAATCAGCTATCACTTTATCCATCGCGATTTCACTCTACAAGTACTCGAGACAATCTCTAGTTTCTCGAGACAGACCCTCAATGAAACCGGCTAGTGAGGTCTCCGCGAAATGGATTTCTGAGTGACGATCTGCATGCTATCCGATTGTATGTAATTTTTCAATTTCGCCGTCTCGATGATTTGTTGAGTCGTTCAAGAACAAATCCTAAGGAATTCACATGTGTTCCTCGACTCGCTGCTAGTTTGAGCGAGAATAAAGAAACCAAACGCATTTTCGATGTGAGACTGAGAAGATTCCACCAGTTGCAAAATTAAACATTCCAAAGCTGGTATATCCACGAGACTACAAGTACAGATACAAGTCGAGGGAAGATGGTGATTCCGAAACCGAAGGGTATACAAAAAATATTCGGGGCAAGCTGAACACAAGACGTGCAGCTGCGGGTATAACCTAAGCTCGGCGGTCGGAAAGCGGACGGGACTCGACGACCCAAGCGCGGCTGGCACTATAAACATCCGTCAGAAAATTCAGACAGGGTCAGACAATGAAGATAAATACGCACACGTCGAGAACAGAGCACCGCTGTAGTAGCGTGGAGGTAAGAGGCTTGCTGGTGGCGAGAAAGTAAGGCGTCCCCGACGATTCCCATGGCCGCACCGGCAGCCTCGCGCGTGTCCCTCCGTGTGCGCTCTTGTCTCGCGGTGTCTGCGCTCGGCACTGCGTTAGGCACTTCTTCTGGCCGTCGAGTCGCTGCCGCTAGCCGATTCTCAACCGAGTCGCAAAGGTGAAGAAAAAATAAGAAAGGGTATCTGTATGCATCTGAAGATGTAAAATAAGAAAGATAGTAGGATGGAAGCTACAAATTTAAGACCCACCATCCATGTCGGCGACGCCGGTTCCGTATGGTCACCAGAAGCTTGCGCGCGGCGGGTATCTTTGATTGGATAAGTCAAAATAAAAGACGACATGATGAGACGCACGATAAGAAAACGGCCGTAGAAAATGGCAGCGGGCGCTACAATAAGCTGGAAGGTGCTCAGAACGTGACAAGCAAGGAATAAACAAGACTCACCAATTTCTGAATATAATCCAGCGTTCCCCACGTCTCGAAACACACCCTTACTGCTACCCAGAATGAACGGTGGAGTTCCGATCCGAGGTCGTGGCATTCCTGGATCCGGCGCATTTTCCAGCGTAGGTATCCTTGTATCAGGTGTTCACCGACCTCCCAAAGCTGGGCCCGTGATTTTGGACAGAAAAATGCCTTCCAGACCAGCGTTTTGACGTGGGGAGGGAGGTTTTTGTATTCAAGGATGGGGTACCAGAACAGGGCCCCGGCGACGAGGACTACCAGGAAAATAATGCAGTCGCGGAAAAACATGAGCAGGACAGCTAGCAAAAAGGGGAACACCCTGAATGTGGGAGGGATGGCACGGACTGTAAGGACAACTGTCCAGAGACACATCATGGCGGCATGGATGACGAAAGGGCCAAGCATCATCTGGCATTCGCTCTGCGTGAGACGATGATTGAAGACGAAGGGAATAAAACAGACTGACCGCAACTTCGATTGAATTCGGTGTTCCGAGCAAGACCGACAAACGGGAAGGGACATTGTAGACGATTTGGCGAATGTCGTCGATGCTTGGCAAAATGCAATCGCAGATGTAATATCCAAACCACAGAACCCAACTGAGCTTGACGGTGGAGGCGACCACGGCGATGGGCAAAAGCATCGCAGATGAAGCCAAGCAATGGACCCAAAAGACAAACACTACAGCAGGTGCGCGCAAGCGGCGGTGGACGAGGACGATGAAAAGACCGAAGCAATGCCCAGTGAACGCGAGGGATAGGATCTTGAAATATCGCCACCGACACTTGAAGACATACCGCACGACGGACCAGATATACGACGCGACCACACCACACCCCTTTCGGAACCAACCCTCGAAGGCGGACATGCTTTGGATGCAGGATGTTACGAACGCGCTGACCGGAGCCGGAACCTTGAACTTGACCTTGTAGTCGCGATAGAGAAGCGCGGCGAAAATCCCAAATGCCATCAAAGCGAGAATGAGCAAGACGAGCCACAACCACGGAGACCTCTGCGAGACCTTCTGCACGCTGGAATTGGAGTCTGGCGCGGGTGGAGGGGATGGATTTGCGGGATGAGGGCGAGCAAAAAAGCCCTTTGCGCGAAGGATGCAGAAGAGGCCGACGAATATGAATGCAGCGAAGCCCATGGTGGCAACGTAAGGGAAGACGGTAGAACTGCTTGAAAGGTCGCATTTCGTGGGCGCAAGAATGATCTCGATTGTTCGGCTCGGAGTCGCGCTGATGATGTTCTTGGGAGAGGAGAGAGTGGAGAGGATGAAGGGAACCACGACCTGAGCAACGAGAAAGAGACTAGCAAGGCTGGGAGAGAGGGAGAAGAGGGCGGGAGCGGAGGAGGGGATTTGGCTGAGCATGTTGTGGTATGGGATCAAGATGTGAATTGAATGTCAGCCACCGGAATGCGCCCAAATACTGCCCAAATGTGGCCCAATCGGCCACAACAGGGCCACACAAAAACGCATTACTTCGTCACGTGTGCGCGTACCTCTCGTCTTGAGTGACAGTCAATCTTGAGTCCTTCCATTCTTAGTCTTACTCCCCTCCCCGCCGCAGGTTTGTCCCGCCTAGCTCAATTTTCTGATATAACGCTCAAAGATCCCTCAGGATGTATATTATTATATTCCAAGCCCTCCTTGGGTACCCCCTAGGCGTGCTGGTGTTTGAACCAGCCCTACGGTCACAACCAGTTTCGAATCTTGCGCGCGGACTCCTCGATGCCGCCCGTTCCGCCCGTATCATGATCGTTGGCGCTGACTCGGCCGTTTCTCCCGAAATGATGGGTTCCGCACTCACCTCCAGTGAGGAAGCAGGCCAGCTGCCACCAGCATCTCCGCTGCACCTGGAACCAATTTGGGTCATCATATCTTCGACGATACCTCCACATGCTTCCGATTCTCCTCGGCCACTCGACGACTTTGTCTTTGTAACTCCAGCTCAACCGGAATCCTCGCCTCTTGAGTCCACGACTCTTGTTATTCCCGAAATACACGGCGCGACCGCCCCCACTCCCTTCAATTGCAATGATTCACAGCACGGTGTTAACAGCGATGCTTACCTCCTGTTGGCTCTGACCATCGTCACCGGATTGTGCTTTCACCAGGCCTTGATCAAACAGTTGATCAAGCGACTGGGCGGTCTGATCTACCATTGGTTGGTCCTCTGCTTCACCACTCTAGGCACATTGCCCACCTTCTCACTGCGCCGGCATGAGGAAGCCGATCCCGCCGTCCCCGCCCGCCTTCCCGTGGCTGACGCCGAGGACGTGAACCCCGTCGTGCGCCCGCCGACGGCCTCGCCACCTCGAGCTGCAACCCCTCTCATGCCGGCATCCTCATCCTGCCCGGAGTGGCCATCAAGATTCCCCTGGGATGACTCCGAAGACGACTTGAATGTCGATGATCATTTCGGTTTAGCCCTCAAAGATGTGAAGGCAGTGGAGGAGGACGAGGAGGCGGAGGAGCTCAGTGTGGAGTTGCGCCTAACCACCCCGCCGTTAACCCCGATATCGACGGTTCGACCGCCCATGGCCCAGCTCACGCCACCAAGGCCCCTCCCAGAGCGTTCCTTTCCGCCAACTGCCCACCACGCTCACCCCGCGTCAATGTCGGACCTGTCGGTTAGCGATCTCCTTACCCCCGGGGCACCACCGCCTCCCGAATTCCCCGCTATCCGATTCGGTCCTCCACGTCCTCCGCCGCCGGAGATCCTATACGTGGAGACGCTGGAGGAAGTCCGCCCCATGATCCAGCGTCTCCACTACTCCGACACGCGGGCGACGCCGATCGTCATCTGGAGCCCGCAAAAGGCCCGGATCCAGAGGCCAGTGGCGCATCGGATGGAGGACCCGCCGAGATGGAGCCTGGGGATGGCGAGCGCACATTCCGTGCCTTCAACGCCCATGGAGACGGCGTTCGAGGCTGTGGTGGGGACGGCGGGACACGAGGTGGCAGGGACGGCTTCTCAGCAGGCGGCGTCACGGCAGGCGGCGGCGATGGAGACGTCGGCGGAGCTGCAGGTGGGGGAAGCTCAAGAAGGTATCGCGATTGCCCCTGTTGCGCCCTCGGCGGCGCCGGCGATAACGGTCGACGAGGCGCAGCCGGGACTGGCGTCCGAGGCGCAGGCGGGAACGGCGGGGGCGGGGATGGCGATAAGTCAGGCGGGGACGGCGCAACTCGGGGACCACGTCCGCCGGTTCCTCGAAAACATGCTGGCGGAAATCGGTCACCCGGACCGCCCGGTCGTGGAGCTCGAGCTTGGCATGGATTTCGTGCGCGCCCGCATTTCCCTCGGGCGCACTGTCCCGTACCCTGTCCCGAACCCAGCTCAACGGGTGGTGGACGCTGCGGAGACGGTGGGCGGGAGCGATGGCGTTACGGCGACGATTCGCCCCGTTTCTCCTGCCGCCTTGGAGCCCCTCGATCTGGTGCAGCTGAGCGCCTCCGCCGCCAACGCCGTACAGCCTCGCCTACCGACATCGCCGCCGGCAAATCGGGTGGGAGGGAGGGAGGGAAGGACCCCTTTGGGCCCGTCGAACGGCCAGGCGGTGGGGGCGGAGACGGCGGAAGCGGAGCGTAGTCCCTTCCGCGATCGCATTCAACTGGGGCGGACCGTTCCTTATCCCCTCCCCCAGCCGCCAAGTTCTTGGGTGGACGAGAACGGGGACCCATGCTCGGAGAAGAGGTGGGGGAAGTGCCGGGCGGTTTGATGAATGTATTTTATTTTATTGCACATTTTGTACATACACGACACGGACAGCCTATTGTATCCCTACATCACTAGCTTGTACACACACATTTGTATCTCTATCCCACAATTGTATTCTACCCTACAGCATACCTACATACACCTAGAGTTATCCGATAGCGTGTCATTCAAGACGTTTCCGGAGGATTCTGGTCTTTCACTATTCACTGATTTTACATCCGTTCGAGAACTCTGAGTCGAGATTGGTTCAGCTGGGTGCTCTGAGCGGAGCTTCACTGGCTGAAATATGATCCATTTGTCCCGAAAGCTCGTCAAACTCGACCGTTGTCAGACTTTCACGCGACGGCATCCAACGTTATCTCAATCCTTTTTCTTTCCGAACGAGTCGGACGCGGCCGCGTACGTATCTAGTGGCTGCATCCACCCGGTGCATGCCCAACACGAGCCCGTCGAGAGGCACTGTGCGTACGTCCGACTCATCAAATTCATACTCGGCGCCCAAACGGACTGGATGCATCAGAGAGATCGGACTGCCCGAAATTTAGATTCAATATTTTCGATCTACATGGGTGGTCGATACGGATAGAAAGGCTGGAACGTTGAAGGCCCCGTGAGGTTCTTGCCATAGTATGGGTGAATACAGAGGCTGGCATCCGGTCGCCGATTCTGCGAGAGGATAAAGTTTCACAAAGGAGAGTCGGGCCGATTCAGCGGCAGACGTTGTCCTGTCCCGCAAATGGTTGGGTCGCGGGCACAAACTGGGCACAAATCAGCGCAGCGTTGAGCCGCAGAGTAGCCGCGCGCATTATATCGAGTTGCAGGAAAATGTTTGTATTCAAGGCCACCTCGACTTGGATTCAGAGGATAAAGGGATCGGAAGCCTGCGGTGGCGTAGGGAGGCGAATCCTCGGACTGGACTCATTCCGAGCTCCCCTGCGCGACTCCCGCGCCAAAACCTAAGCAGGATTGATATTCGTAGTTATTTTCATGGCCCAAGTTCCAGTCGTTCGTCAGAAGTTCGCTGCCAGCAGCCCGCTCGAAAAAATTACGGCAGTTTTCTGAGCATGGAGAGGTTTTCGAGTAAAGACTGTCTGGGCTGACAGTCTGGCAGTGGCAGAAGGCACTCCGAGTCAAATGAACAGCAATATGAGAACTGAGGACTGGGAGAAACTGAAACAGAAGGCTTTCGGCCGAAACGTGATCGGATCAGTGCAGATGGCGGGGGTGCTGCTCCGCCCATAGCCACTGGCCCATGAAGCGACGATTCGTGCTCCTTCCCGGCCTTTTTCTCCACCGAGATCTCTTTTTCGAAAGCTCATGACGACTGAATTGATGGGTTTCAGGCGAAGGTCTCTTCTTTCTAGGGTGCTCTCAGTGTAGTTTCACTGTGGCTGAAATACGATCCACTTATCCTGGGAGCGGCACCAGGCCTGTGTATGCCTCCGGGGACACCTGTACCGAGCGGCGCAGAAGAAGAAGAGGGGAAGTACGCATTGACATTTTCGTCGGGCGCACGCACGGGGCCGTTCTCTGCCGCGCAATGCAGCACACCCGACGTACGCGCGCGTCCCCGCCCTCGTAGTCGTCCGTCTCCGCCCCGCGCACGGCTCCGAGGCGAGAAACGTGCCGAGTGACGCAGGGCACGCCGAGCTGTGGTGCTTCTTCACGCAGGCGCCGTCCTCCATCACACCGCCTCAGCCGTGCGCAGACCTCGAGTGCTTTGTCCGTCGGGCCGCGCTGCTGATCCCCTCTATTCCTCGATTTCCCGACCCTACACCTGCTCCTCCTTTCCTCCGCTGCTTCCATCTGCACTCTCCAACCCACCGCGCAGTCCAATCTGCGATTCGGAAGCTCGCCGCGATCCACAGTGCGCGAAACTTCCGATCCGAGTCAGAGCTCCGCAAATGGCCCACGGGTGGGATGGGATGGGATTTGCGGCGGGTGCGGGGCAGGCCGCGTGCGTTTGCGTTTTTGGGACGTAGTGTCGGTCGGCGCTCGGGAACAGGCCCGCTGTATCTTCTTCCAGTCAGCCCGCAATGCCGACACCCGAGAACGTGGGGTGCGGGAGGCGTGAGCGGGGCGTTCAGGTTGTCCTCTTCTTGCTCCCAGCTCCCCGGGTGCGTGGGCGATGATGGTCGATCCAGACGCAGACAGCGCGGACGACGCAGCCGATTTGCGACTCCCGCGCAGCTCTGAACGCCGCCCCCCTTCTTTTGTTTTCGCTCTTTCTTCTGCTCCCATTACGGGGGCTTACCTGCCGCTTGGCTGCGCCCTCAAAGGTCGATGGATGGTGAACCGTGTGGGGACGGGGCATGCTCTGAATTGAAGGCCGAGGTGTGCGCGTGCGGCGCGAATGCTGCGGGGATCGTTCTCGCGAGGTTCGAGGGTGACCCTATGCATGACGCTAATCGAGATCGATTCGGATGCTTCACTGTGGGGGGAGAGTCGAGCGGGACGGGACTTTTCGCGCTTGTTTGCGTTTTGGGGTGTCCAGTACAAGCAAGCCGGATTTTGTGGGATTGCGGAGGTGCGCGTACCGAGGGGAACCGCACCAGTGTGTGGATACCAGCAGCGCACGGCGCCATCCGGGCGCGAGCTCAAGATCTTAAGAGCTCTGCACAAATGTGAGCGGGTGTAAACCGGGTTGGCGTGCCAATGGTATCTATCATATTTCTTCTCGGCGCTCGCTCTTGTATTTAAACACGTTTATATCATACAGTACTCGATCCATTTTTACACGGGCTATCGACATGTTCTGGTACGTCGCGAGGCCGCTACTATACACTCGATTGCCCACTTCACAGTCCCATATCCGCAAGCTCCCGAAGGTCCCCCACGATATCCTTCGTCTCGTACACCTCCCACTGTTTGCTGGCGAGAGAATCGGTCAAGGCTTCGTCGTTGCCCGGGTCGCCCGATTTTTCCGGCTCATCTCCGTCCCCGGAGCCTTCGGTTTGGTCCCAGCCGCCTCCCCCAAGCCCACCTTTAGATCCGCTGGGAAGGCGCACGCCCTGCTCCGACCGGAAGAAATTATCCTTGTCCCAGATCTGCTTGACGCGGCGCAGCTCCTCGCGATTGCCGCCCCAGTACGCCCGCTCGCAGAACTCGGGCGGCAGCGCGCCGTCGGGGAAGTTGACGAACGCCGCCGCGCCCTGGAGCGACAGCGGCCGCAGCGCGCGCTTCGCCTCGCCCAGGAACGCGCGCATGTCCCGCTCCATCCACTTATCCTCCCACTCGAGGGTCAGGTACATGTGGTACGTCGCCTCGCGCCAGAAGAAGGCCGAGTCCGCGGGCGCGGGGGCGCTCATCTTGCCGCCAGAGTGGATGAAGGTGGCGAGGAACTCGACGCGCTCGCCGGGGAACGCCCTGCGGAACGCGACCGCCTTGTCGCGGATGAGCGCGGTGACGCGCTCGATGGTGGGGCGGTCGTTCCGGAAGACGAAGGAGCTGTAGATGCTGTAGCTCTTGTTCGTCGGGAACGCCTTGACCGTCTCCTCGGACCACTGCGCGACGAGCGTCTCGTGCAGGAAGCGCGTCGACTTCTCCGGCAGCGAGCGCCGCTTGAGCTGCGTGGCCAGCTCCGGGTGCTTGATGTACCGGTCGATGGTGGCGTCAAACTCGTCCTTGCCGCCGTCAAAGTACGTGAGGAACCGCACGCCGTTGCCCGCGCCCAGCCGGAGGTCGCAGATCCACGTGCTGTCGACCGTGATGTGCTCGGGCCAGTCGGTGGTGTACAGCGTGTTCATCGTGGACATGAAGTCGTCCTGGTCGAACAGGTCGGGCTCGTTCTTCCCGGCAAACCACTGGTAGCGCCCGGCCACCACGATGCCGCCCGGCGCGCGCAGCTGCTTGACCGCCAGCTTCATCTCCACCACAACGCCGAAGTTGCCGCCCCCGGCGCCGCGCAGCGCCCAGAACAGGCGGCCCTCGTTGGAGCTGCGGCTGTCGGTGTCCTTGACCGTGAGCAGCTTCCCGTCCGCCGTCACGAGCGTGATCTCCTTAATGGTGTCGCTGCCCATGCCGATGCTGCGCGAGAACGGCCCGAGCCCGCCGCCCAAGAGGAACCCGCCCACGCCCACGAAGGGGCAGCGCCCGCCGTTGATCACGAAGCCGTCGTGCCGGCGGTTGACGAGCGTCTTGTAGACGTGGCCCCACTGGCAGCCGGCGCCGAAGGTGATCGTCTTGGCAGCCATGTCGAGGGTGGTCTTGTTCATCCGGCGCAGGTCGAGCGACACGCCGCCCTCGAACGCCGTCGAGTGGCCCGCGTACGAGTGGCCGCCGCATTTGATCGTGAGCGCGAGCTTCTGCGCGCGCGCCTGGCGGATGATCGCCTGGACGTGGGCGGGCGTCTCGGGCTGCAGCACGAACTCGGGCCGCGCGAAGCGGTAGAGCAGGTTGGGCGTCGCGACGGACCGCTCGTACTCCTCCTCGCCGCGCTCGAACACCGGAATCCTATCTGCTTTGAACGCCCGGATGGCTCTGCTCATGGTATCAAGAAGAAGAAGACGGAGAGGATGTCGCCTCGAGAAAAGACCGACTGCTCAGAGCGCCGGTGGAGAACAATTATATGCCTTGTGGACGGTGTGCGGCAGGTTGTATGCAGGGAACATGGCAGATGACCGGTGAGATCGCACCAGGCTGTGTGTCAACCACGACGCCGACGCGCTAGCCGGGAGTGTTTTAGGCCTGCGGAACGTGGACCTGCCGAGGCCGGGTATTCAGACAACTGTCGCGCGTCTGGCGCGAGGTTGGAGTGCGACCTTTGCGCTTCTACATAGTCCGACTCATGACAGCGGTTCCTTTTGGGATATGATGAGGGTTTGGTCCGAAGTGAGGGTCAGTGAATGTGTTTTGTGCAATGGCCATAACATGTTACATCCAAACCCAAGTTTTCAACTCATTTGATTGTGCTCTGAATCCACCGGCAAAATATTCCCAATGATGAGGTGGGCGAAACCCCCCCCCCAGGATAGTACGTCTCATATAGCTTATACTTACCCAAACCCACCATCAGTCCGTGTTCAACGTTCAACGCGCGATTCCGGCATCATCGGATCTGTTGTGTCTCAAAAATTCAACTTCTTCCATACCTGCTTTCATTCACCCAGTCAACATGATCGGCGCCATTCTGTCTACCTCATTTTAACGGCACCCTATACAGTTTGCCGGCGGATCTGCGGCCCAGAGCTTGTTATGTTCAGTGGTTCCGCTGTACCAGGGTGAAATATCCCCACCTGGAATGCGGGCCTTTTTAACGGGTTTGGAAATGGTTCTCATGACAGGTTTGCCTTCGGGATGTCATGAGGGTTTGTTCCGAGACTTCATTCACAACGTACTTTAGGCGCGCAAGTTTATAAGGAGGTGTTCCTAATTTTGACGCAGTTTTGCATTCCTCTGTTCGCGCGCGCCATGGGCATTCACGAAGATGCACAGAAGGGGGAGCTCGTCGGGGACACACTCACCCGTTACCTCTCCGGCAACCCCAACATTCTCAACGAACAGGATCCCGCCACAGGTCGTGCGCCTCTGGCCACCGCCGCAGTTGCTGGCTTCGCAGACGAGGTCGAGCAGCTGCTCAAGAGGGGCGCGAACGCGGACGCGCGCACTCGGGACGGCGAGACCGCACTCCTGCTCGCCACTCGCGAGACCGTTAAGAACCGGCCCAGGATCGTCCAGCTCCTCCTCAGCAAGACGCCCGCCGGCTCCGTTGACGCCACCACCATAACGGCTGACGGCAACAACACGCCGCTGATGTACGCCGTACTCAACGGGGACGTCGAGTCCATCAAACTGCTCGTCAAGGCTGGGGCTAGTCTGACGGCCACCAACGACAAAGGCCTGACCGCGGAGCAGATGGCCGCTGCGTCGTCAAACAAAGCTGTTGCACGCGCACTCGACCCGGAGAAGGAGCTGTCGGCATTCGCGAAGCTGGCCGCCGTGGTCGGTTCTGTCCTGCTCTACATCGTCGCTTGGGTCAACAAGACGGCCAACGGCGTCATGCGCCGGTTGTTTGGGCTGAATCCAACGCTGAACGAGAACATCGACGAGGCAAGTCGAATGGTGGATGCGCACGCTGCCTCCTGTCTTCTCTCAGTCCCGTCGTCTTCATTGGGTTTTGCTAATTTAGCCATGCAGGTCGTAAACGATGGCGAGACGCCAAACAAGGTGCAGTTCCTCGAAAACATCGACAATTTCGTCAAGGAGAACCCGACGCTGGAGCGCTTCTTCAAAGGCAACCCCAACTACATACAGGAGCTTGCAAAGAAAGCCACTGAGCTGGAGAATGACCCGAGCACGCCACTCGGACAGCCAGACATGCTGCCCAAGACGATCAAGGTAACCTTGCACCAGCAAATCATCTACTGCGGTATGTCCCTCAACCCAAGCTTGATTTAATTCTGACTCGTAATACCCTGTAGACGACAGTTCCTCGATGAAGCGCGATGGCCGTTGGGATGCCCAGGTTCAGCTGGTCAAGAAAATCGCGCAGATTACTACGCGCGTCCTCCCCGAGGGCGATGGCGTCGCGCTGCGGTTCATCAACCAGAACGTGGACAACTCGGAGAAACTAAGTCTCCAGGAGATTGGGGGCATTATGGACAACATGTCCTGGCAGCCCAGAGGCGACACCGCGATCGGCACCTACCTGAAGTCCAAGATCCTCGAGCCGCTGGTCTACAGCAAGTTACAGCCACCGACCCTCGCGAGGCCGCTCCTCATATCTGTCATCACTGACGGCATGCCGTCCCAGGAGAAGGACGAGGCCTTCGTTGAAGCCATCCAAGAGTGCGGTGACAAGCTGCAACGGGCCGGGTACCCTCGTGAGAGTGAGTACATCTGTCCATCCACTTCCCCTTTGATATCTATGTGATGTCGGCTCACGCACGCTTGATCTCATAGGTGTCAAGTTCATGATTGGCCAGATCGGGACGGCAAAGTCAGCGGCCGCGTTTCTCCAAGGTGTGGGGAAGAACAAGGACATCGCCGACATGGTGTTCGTGACTTCAGGTAAACCCCAACCCCTGCCAGCTTCAGACATGTCGATACATACCTACTTACTAAACTAATTCCAGACCAACTGGACGAGAGGTTGTCCGAATTTAAGGGAAACGAGGGCGATTTAGACCGCTGGGTGAGCTGGACTCCAGCTTGCGATTCGTCTTTTCTTTTGTTTGCTAATCCGCCTCTCTCAGTTGATGGAAACGTTGTTCTCGCCTATCAAGAACTGAGAGGCAGACGGAACAGCTGCAGTGGTCCTGTCCGAACACTTTCTAGTCTACGCGCGCCTCGCAAAATGTATCGAATTTTTCTGTAAACGACAATCATACTCGGTTCATAATTCGGCGAAATGAGCCTGAGCGGGTCTGTTTTCTTTTCAACCGCATCCAACCATAATTTCAACCGTGGGATACTTGGGTGATCGATCGGCTCACATATATTTATTCACCTTTACCGCTTGGCATGGTAATTTTAACGGAGACCAAACGCCCTTTCCAGTGAACAAAACAATGGTATATCGTTCCAGTACTCAATCCCCAGGAAACAGGGAGAAGAACCTTCCGAAAGCATGCACTAGAGCCAACATGAATTTTTTACATCCAAGAGACGAAATCCTCAGTATGTTTTAGGTCCCGTATATACATGGCCCCTCCTTGTTCGGACTTGGCCGACACTCTGACATCACTCGTTTTGGGCCATTGTCTTGTTTTATCTCAGATTTGTTTAATCGTTTCAAAATAATTAGGTTTTCATTCACGGATGTAACGCGTAAGGACAGATAAATTAACGAGTTGTGGTACATAGAGCGTTGAATCAAGCAGATGGCGTTCACTGGCCCGTAAGGTTGCCAACGCTGTTCCAGAATCTAAAAACAGAAAAAATCAACTGGAGCACACATCAAAGGCCCAGCAGAAATCCAACGCACCGGCAGCGCTCCAGCAGAGCATCCGACGTCGTCACAGGCTTGACGACGGGTTCATCGCTGTCAGTTCTGTTGAAAAGCATCTCAGTCTGCCCGATCTCCCACTTATTCCACTTCGGTGTGATAGTTGTGGGGTTCACTTTGACGTTGGGATCGAGAGAGATGGCGAACGACGTGAAGGATTGTGCGAATGCGTCGATGAAAGCGGTGTTGTTGAATACCGGGGGGAAAGCAGCGGTCACCGCGGGGAAGTCAATCGCGATGGAGGGGAAGTAATACAGGACATCGGATCCATGCGTTGCTGGCGGGATGGCAAATTCGCCCTAGTGGGAGCTGTAAAGGATATTTAGGTTGCATGAGATGGTGAACGAACCTTGAAGGAGCGGCCGGCAAAAGCATGGAGCACGTAGTATGTGGGGCATATGAATATTGCTAGCAGTTGATAATGAGCGCCCCTTTTCCGGAATAGGTAGACTGGTTGACGAACATTCTCCCTGAATTGCATTTTCCTGGAACAGTTGTGTCCCCAAGCCGGCGTATAGTTTGCCCACCGTGTCAGCCTGCACAGGTCCGAAGTTGGGGAAAAGATCCAGGGCATATTGAGTCGCGTTAGCCGTGGCTCCCGTAGTTTGATCCACAAAAATTGTGCCCTCGAATGCATTTGTTACGGAAAGGAGGGCCGCCTACGGCAAAATTGAAAACCCGGGCCGAGGGGAAATAATTTAAGCGTACCCCGTTCACTTTTCCCTCGGCGAAGGATAGTGTAGGGCGTTGCGTGATAAATTCGCCATCGACAACGGGGACCAACGTCCAGGTCCCGAAGAAAGCATTGCCATTTATATTCAAGTTGGCCGTTTCCAGAGCACTTGCATCGGCGGCCCGAAGACAAGCCAACGAGTCTGCCGTGGCGGAGCAGCTATTGGAAGGAATCAGGGTCGAACTGAATTGGAGCAGGCTCCTTACTTGGTCTGTGCCACAACCTCGCTGTACACTAACTGTGCGCGACGTTAGCCACAACAATGATTAAAATGAACTCGTGTGACCCACTTCGGGAATTCGGTCGTTATAGTTGTACTGAGAAGGCAGGAAGGTCGAACTTGTGATGGCCCCTCTGAATAGCTGAGGTTTCGTTTGACCGTTGTTCGCGACAAGATGCTGCAGTACGGAACCAGCGCCTGCCATTCATTACATATGGATATACTGAAGACAATCAAGGTGAACATCGAGGCGTACCAGCAGATTCCCCCCATATGGTTACTTTGGAAGGGTCCCCCCCGAACTTGGATATCTGCAGATGAGTCTAGTGACTGCACTGGCCCAGAATTTCGCCGCCCCGACGCACATGTTTGTTCACCCATCGCAAAGCAAAATCCTGATCGACTGGGGTGACTCACGCATTAGCACGGTGGACTGGATTGCAAGGGGAAACATTTTTTACGCAGGCCCGCATTTAATACTCCGTTTTTCTTAACCTCGGCACCTGGAAGGAACCCTGCGCAGATGGTGTAAAAAAAACCTCGACGAACCCGACGGTACATCTTACCGAATACTCCCAGACGGTACTGTATCACAACGACAACGACTCCTCTGTTGCTCTGATTGATGAGATCGGTTCCTCTGTACATACTGGCTGCACCACCGAGATAACTGCTCAGATAGTTAATTACTCTGCATTGCCGACCCGAGTGGGAAAACACACCCGCCGCCATGAATCCAAACGATGGTTGGGAGAGGGCCGCCCTCCGGAACACCCGCCGCGTCGCTGGGGTAGGATACGCTAAATGATACACAGGTAAATGCGACGCATATCATTTGAAGTTCATGCAGACCTGAGGAAAAGACAGTCCTCCGAGGTCGCGACAACAATATCGCGCGACTCCAGTGGATTCGTCGCAGAGGTTCCGGCCCCGGCCTGAAAGCATTCATTAGGCTCTGCGGTGGCCTGCTGTACCCCGGTGACGTTCTTTGGCGGCTGCGGCGCTCTGAAACGCAAATCACCTAGTCTTCATCAGCCGATGACAGAGGGTTTGCAAGCTACGCACCAATCGGTGCCGCCGCGTAAGGGATTCCAAAGAACGTAGTCAAGTTTGTCGACGTGTTGACCGTGCCTTGGTACTGCGCATAGCCCAGATCAATGACGGGCGACGCTTGTGCGTCGATGGAGGCCGCTGCGATGGCTATGGTAGCCCAGAAAGCGAGTCGTAAGAACATTATCCAAGGTCCAGCACTGTTAGTAGGAGAGAACAGGAGCGAACCAGTTGTGTGAAAACATCTGACACCTAAATGCAGAAACATCCAAGGAAACATCTAAGCAATATCACAATTGAACATCAGCGTCATATACTCTGAGCTGAGAGCTCAGTCCGAGGCTCGGGGCAACAGGACTGATGGAACAGAAAATGGTAGTGCATGTAACTGAGTTCGGCGGGGTCCCGTTAAGAAACAGCGGGGCAAGTGGTACCGAGCTGAAGGGGAAAATCTGAGAAGTAGCGGGTCATACCGCTTGTCGGCCTACCCCGTTTCAAGCAACTTAGAAACGCAAGTTGTAGACTGATCGGAACTCCGCCACAGGGCGCCTTTTGCCTTGAAACCCCTCGATTTGACTTTTTAAGAACCTTGTGCAGACGTTCCGGGAACAACGTTTCCAAACAAACGGAACAACGCCCCTAAAAAAAAAAAAAAGAACCTTGTGCAGACACCAATTTGCCGGGTTCGCGGACTCTGGCGAGCGCGATCCGCGGAGTTCATGCTGACGCTCTGCGACGAGTTGCGTTTGGATTTTTGAGCCATATCTAGACGGCTGCACGGGAAGAAAAATTATCTATGGCTCCCCAAGGTATGTAGTATGTAGGAACGTTACACGGCACGATTCGTACCTGATAATCGACGCTTTGACCACGACCGATGCACAGCACTGCCACAATGATCCGATTATAGCCCTGTCGACATGTTGACATGCATCTCCCGCGTCTCTGACTCGATTCCACATCTACACAGCGGAGCACAGCGGATCGCAGCGGTTGCAAACTGCCAGCGAGTACGCGCGTACTCTGCCGGAGGCCCCGGCGCGTCAGCAAAAGTAATGGGTAAACGGCGTAAGTTCACCGGCCCGGGATGACTCACAAGGGTTCGGTTTTTTGGGACAAAAAACCTGTAGATCCAACTCCTCCTGGAGATCATTTTTGCCTCGACGACCGCGACGAGTTTCAAGTTATGCTCGAGTCGCAACCTTTGAGACGAAGTTGTTGAAACAATATGCTTATTAATGCTCTCGCTTACTCATCTGATTTCCTGGGTAAAAGGCATTGGTAAACTTCTGTATAGAGAAGAATGCCTATCTTATCGGGGTATGATTCGTAACAGTCGGCGCACTTTTACGCACGCGTCCGGCACATTTTTTAGACCTTTATATTTCCGAGGTTTGGGATCAATCGCGCTGTCGCAGCTCCCCACGACTTTTCCCTCCTCCCCTCCCCCCTTCCCGCAACCATGAACGGCCCCGATGGTTCCCGCGCGCCGTCCCCGACGCTCCGATCCTCTCCCAGCCCCGAGCCCAAACCTTCAGCGGACTCACAGAATGAGAAGCAACAAATCTCCAACGCCGTCGTCGAGGCCGAGGAGCAGATAGAGTACCCCACCGGCCTAAAGCTCGGTTTCATCACTTTTGCGCTCGGTCTTTCTGTATTCTTAGTTGCCCTTGTGAGTTTCAGGCTTGGGCGTAGAATTTTCATGAACTCATAGACGGTGTGAAGGATAATACCATTATTGCGACCGGTACGTGGTCCGCAAGTATTTATTTCTAGACCTAGAAACTCACAGTTGTTCTGCATAACTATAGCCATCGTGAGTATGCCCTTCCTGAGTATCCTAACCGCGTTTGAACGCGTTCTCTTTGTGCGACAGCCTAAAATAACAGATCAATTCAAGAGTCTGGATGATGTTGGCTGGTATGGTTCTGCGTGCGTCTAGATTTTTTACGTGTGTCTGTTACAACTCACAATCCACACAGATACCTCCTCACGACAGCCGCGTTTCAGGTATGGGTCCCATTAAATATTTACAGACTTCAAGCCACCGTGCTCATAACGGTGACAAACGCAGCTGCTCTTCGGAAGATTATATTCGTTTCTCAGCATTAAATGGGCAAGTCAACTGCCGTCCCCTCCTAGTTCTACTCCACTGACACCGCGTTCCTTAACAGGTATACATCGGCGCGATCACCGTCTTCGAACTGGGCTCCTTAATCTGCGGCGTCGCGCCAAACTCAAACGCCCTCATTATCGGGCGTGCAATCGCCGGTTTGGGCAGCGCGGGGATCTTCAACGGCGCGCTCATCATAGTCGCTAATACCGTTCCCCTGGGCAAACGACCGATTTACACTGGGCTCATCGCGGGCATGTATGGGATCGCGAGTGTAGCTGGGCCTCTCATGGGTGCGCATCACGTCAACAGGCTAATTGAAAGGATTTTAATCAAAGGGTTAATTAGGTGGCGCTTTCACTGACAAAGTTACTTGGAGATGGTGAGTTTCCTTCCGATTTCAATTTGTTCTATTTCTTTATTTTTCCTTCTTCTCTCTCTCTTCTTCACGCCGCTCAAGGTGACTTGAAGGTGGTGAGGAGGAGGACCAATCAAACACTCTACATTCACGCTGTTGTTTGTTTGTTTGTTTGTTCGTTTTGTTTTTCTTTCCTTCATCCTCCGTTCATTTATTCTATGTCCTTCATCGCTTCTTCTCTTCCTTCACACTTTCTCCCCCATCATGACGCTCAAGGCGACTTGGAGATGGTGTTTGTTCGGTTGTTTGGTCACCTTCTTTCGTCTGTTTCTTGTTTGTTTGTTCGTTTATTTTCTTTCCTCCATCTTCCTCTTTCTAATTCCTCTCTCCTCGTCATAAAACTCATTCATTTTAAAGGTGCTTCTATATAAATCTACCTCTATACGCAAATTTTTTCATCCAAGACGACGCTGTAAGCTGATGAATTTGTTCCTCCACAGGTGGCGTCACTTTGTTCGTGATTACCTTGTTCTTCAAGACGCCGGGGGCCAAGCGCAAGTCCGAGTCCATGCCCCTGCTAGCTCGTATCAACCAATTCGATCCCCTCGGCACGGTACGCGCTCCGCATTCCACGCCTATTCATTTTACTCATCATTATCATTAGCTCGTATTTATCCCCGCGATCGTCTGTCTTCTCCTCGCCCTCCAATGGGGCGGATCCAAATATCCCTGGAGTAACGGCCGTATCATCGCCCTCTTCGTCATCTTCGGCGTCCTCATCTCGATATTCATCGGGATCCAAATCTGGAAGCAGGACATGGGGACAGTCCCGCCAAGAATTTTGAAGAAGCGAAGCATCCTGACTGGGACGTGGTACTCTCTCTGCATGGGCTCCTCGTTCTTCATTTTCGTGTACTTCGTGAGTCCGATTGTCTTTTTTTCCACACAGACGTTAACGTATAAAAAAAACCTTGTAGCTTCCGATATGGTTCCAATCGATCAAAGGCGTCTCGGCCGTAAAATCCGGGATCGACAATCTCCCCATGATCCTCTCGCTCGTCGTCTCGTCGATGCTCGCGGGCGGGATCGTCACAGCCATCGGATACTACACGCCGTTCCTCATTATATCCTCCGTCCTCATGGCGGTCGGTGGTGGGCTGCTCTCCACGTTGACTGTGCACACCGGCCACGCGCATTGGATTGGGTACCAGGTGATATACGGGCTGGGCGTGGGCTTCGGGATGCAGCAGCCCGTCATGGCTGCGCAGACGGTTCTCACCATGCAGGACATCCCCACCGGCACGTCGCTCGTCATGTTCATGCAGACCCTTGGTACGTTTACAGATTATGTTCGAGCCGAACTGACTGACTAACGCCTGTTCCCAGGCGGCGCCCTCTTCATCTCCGTCGCCCAAAACGTCTTCACCAACAAACTCGTCTCGGGGCTCGTCAGCTCGGTCCCGGGCGTCAACCCCGGCATCGTCCTCAGCACCGGCGCCACCTCTCTCCAATCCGCCGTCGACCCCAAGTTCCTGCCCGCCGTGCTGACGGTGTACAACCAGGCGCTCATCACCGCGTTCTACGTCTCCATCGCCATGGCGTGTTTGTCCCTCATTGGGAGTCTCGCGATGGAGTGGAGGAGCATAAAGGGGAAGAATATAGAGATGGCTATGGGTTGATTTAGAGTTTTAGACTATGAATGCTTGACGAATGCTACGTACTTAACGTAATTATGTGGGGTGTCCTAGGTTACATTAAATAATATGTCTGCGCTTGGTGGAGTCTGGACGCGATACATATGGTTCGACAAGCTAATGTGACGCGTGGGCCCGCAACGTGCCGTCCCTGCATGAGTTGTTTTCTTTGTTACGAAGTTTGGGCAAAAAAAAATAATGATCTTGTTCTCAGTTTCGTTCAAGGTACGAAGAAAGTAATACAGGTTTATATTGGAGGCGGGGAGCGGGCGCTTGCCAGATCCTCGATGAGACGCAGCTAGCCCTTGGGCTAGCCTAAAAGAAGAAAAAAACAGCTCGGTAATGAATATGATGTCATCACGGGTAAACGGGGCCGATAAGATCTGCCGATAAGATAAGGCGTACGGCCGAACATCAAATTTGTAAAAAAAAACAGGCTGTGAACATTGGTTGATGTAGAATCGCCCGTTTCAGAGATCCACTACATGCATCCGATACTCGTTACTCAGAGCCACCGATAGATTCCCTCGGGGATACAGTTACTAGCAGAAAATGAAGCATGGTTGGAATTTGCGGGAACATCAACCTAAACAATTCAACTAGTCCGAATATGCTACTCCGCTCGCACGACTCTCAATGGAACCTTTACCCTATTCTGAACTTTGTCAATCTTCGTCCCTGGGCGTCAGGAAACTTAAGAGTTTAGAACCAAGTTTCAACCAATATGTTTTGAATCAACATGAATGCATGTAACACCGCCTGCGAGACAGGCCGAGGCTGAGGTTCTGGGGTAGAAATCGAACCAAGATTATCTGCACACGACTTCGTGGTTGGGCCACGAGGAGCAGATGCGCGCCACCATGACGCGCCACTGGGTCTCGTCCCGTTCTCTTTCGCTGCCAGTGGATACCGGGCAAATTAGCGGATCCGGAAGGATATCGCGGACAAGAAGATCCGTCGCCGGGATCATTCATGAGATCACAGCCTGGAATCGAACCAGCCTGACCTTCAGCAGTGTACTGAGGTTGTAATTAAAAAAATGCCCACGGCGCGCCGCGCACTACCGGGTCTCCAGCCCAGATCCTGGGGTTCGATGCGTAAGAACGAGGCCTCAGTAGCGCGGAGAGAGGCTGACACAAGGAGTTGAGCATTTATATGTAAATGGCTGGGTTGGCAGTGGGTGGCTGACGCCGCTGTTACTCTGGGGAGGGTAGTCGAAATACAGGCAGGGAGGGAGACTGATTGAATAACGGAGTCTGGATGCGATACATAATGATATGCTTCGACGAACGGAACAAGCTAGTGTGACGCGTCCTGCAACCACGGCGCCGTCCCTGCTTGAGTTTTTCTGTGTGGTACGAAGAGTTTTTTTGCAATTGGTCACAAAATTCGATACAGTTTGGGTAAAAAAGGATCTTGTTCTCAGTTTCGTTCAAGGTACGGAGAAGGTAACTGGCTGGGGCAGTATATGGGGGAAGTCATCTGTCATCTGTCATCTAAAGGGTATCAGAGGAGGGTTTTGCGTGCCACAGATGGATCGCACCTTCGTCGAGGGTTTCTTCCTTGAGCTCAAAATCCACTATATCGGCGCCTTCGAGTCCCTCCTTAGAGCCAGAAGCACGCGTCCCACCATCGGAACCCTCGAGGTCGGGTGGAAATGTAGGGGGGCTGGTTTGAGTCCGAGAGCGGGTTGCAGTGCGCACCGACGAGGAGGTGCCCGTCTCGCGAATCCGCGCGTCAATATATGCATTGAGTGGGAGCAGGGCAGGTATCGGGAGGGCGTTCGGATCTGTGTAGACAAATGAAAAGAGAGATATGGAAGGTATGAAAGATGAACACACCTCGAAGGTTGGCCAAGACATCCTCGACGTTGTAGTGGACCCACCCCTCGGGCCCGACTTCCTGCATTGTATCGTGGATGAGCGAGCCGGGCTCGTACTCGTGGGGCTCTTTCATTGGCGGGGAGGAGATGTTGGCGTCTGCACCAGATCAATGGACGAAGTGTTATAATGTTGGAAAGGAAACGTACTAGCATCGTCCGTCTCGCGAAGCTCGTCAATATCTGCATACAGCCAGAGCATGGCAGGTGTCGAAGGGGCGTTCGGATCTGTGTAGAAAAATGAAAAGAGAGATACGGAAGGTATGAAAGATGAACACACCTTCAAGGTTGGCCCAGAAATCCGCGACGTTGTAGTGAACCCACTCCTCGGGCCCGGTTTCTTGCATTATATCGTGGATGAGCGAGCCGGGCTCGTATTCGTGGTGCTCTTGCGTCGGCGGGGAGGAGATGTTGGCGTCTGCAGCAGATCAATGAACGAAATATCATCATGCTGGAAAAGAAACGTACTGGCATCGTCCATAGGGATAGATAGAATGACTGGAAGGAAAGAGTGGAAGGGAAAGAGAGAGAGACGGTAATTACGTGCAGAAGCGTAATTGTGCGTGTTCCGACTCCGCCCTTGGGTCTCTTCCCTCCAGTCGGGCTCAAGCGGCTGAAGAAATCGCCGCTGTGGGCGTGATCATCCTTAGACTGCACCTTTGCAGTTTTCCTAGGCCTACGTTTATTGTTTCCCTTCGCGTGTTATTTCTTTCTGTACAGAATTTATTCGTGAAAAATAAGCCTGAGGACCTTGTTGTACATAGTCTGTAGCACAGGGATCAGTAATCGTCATTGAAGCCCAGGACTGTAGCTTACTATGTTCATGTTCAACTGAAACGATGGGCCGGGGTCGAACACCAGCCCTGGCAGAACGTCTCCGAATCCTTCCATGATTTCGCATTCTTGATCAAGTCTTGCCCTAAGCTGAAAGATGATCTGTACCGCGAAGATTTCTTGGTTCTTTAAACAAGCTGACTTGACCTGCCACCGCAGGTGTACACCGGACAGTGCGAGGGAATCAATGTTGAAGTCGTGGGGGCAACTGACTGGGACACTGCATGAATTCTGAGCTAGGTGCTTCCTTGAAAGACCGTCACATACCTGCGCTTATCTGCGTCTGGGCGCAGTCAAGAGGGAAACCTTAGACTGCAAACGGCGACATACGGAGGGAGACTTTCAAACCCCGCAGCTTCGGCCCGGGAGTTGATACACGGGCCGAAGGATGAGCATGCCGTATAAGCTTTCGCCCCTTGTTCTGTACCACGAAGTCCGAGTGAGTAGTTTAAGTGCAGCGCCCGTCATGAGGTAGGTATCAACGCTGTAGCCTTGTGTCTATCATGAAACGATTCTAGTTAAAAACTAAGGATTATCAATAATACTAAACATCTTGACCCCCTCGTGTCGCTGCCTCAACCTGTCATTTCGAACTCATAATCGGTCTTGCAGCCGTTGCGAATTTAGCGGAAGAGTCCACCAGCACTGTACTGTGTGAAGGAGAAGCGGCGCTCATGGGTGCGGATGGGAATATTAGAATGGTGGCACCCGGACTCGGAGGGAATCGAATCATAAGCTTGAGGTCCCACAAAATAAGGTGCCCACCGATTGTCTGGGTCAAACCATCCAAGGGTAGGTTGCCGAAGTCAAGGTGGGGCCGGGTGATGGCGTACGGTCCGAAGTTGAAGGTGCAAGCCGCGAAGATACTTCCGAGAAATGGCCACCGAAGGGTCGGTTTCCGCAGAGCAAGGAATGCCATTTGAGGGATAACACCGCCTGCGAGACAGGCCGAGGTTGAGGTTCTGGGGTAGAAATCGAGCCACTGGCATGATTTTTTGCACAGGCACACGACTTCGTGGTTGACGTTGGGCCACAAGGAGTAGATGCGCGCCACCGGGTCTCGGCCCTTTCTCTTTCGCTGGATACTGTGGAAATTTTTAATGAGTGGACAGGGACATCGCGGACGAGAAAGTCCCGGATCCGTCGCCGGGATCGTTATTCATGCATATTTATGACCCGGCCTGGAATCGAACTAGGAATTTACTGAGGTTGTGATTGATACAAATGCCCACGACGCGCCACGCGCTACCGGGTCTCCAGCCCAGAGCTGAACTGGGGTTCGACGCGTAAGAACGAGGCCGCTAGCGCGGAGAGAGGCCGACACGAGGAGTTGAGCGCTGAGGATTTACATGGCTGGTTTGGTGGTGGCGCTGCGATTTACGCTAGGGGACGACTCGAAACACAGTATTTAGCGCAACGTTGAAGGGAAGTAAAAAGACATCGCTAACATACTGCAATGAGATTTACTGCGCAGGTCTTTCGTTCATCTTACCCGTAAGTTTGAAGAACTCATCCGGCTACTGCACCAAGGGAATGCTGTTCACCGGGTAGCGCGGAAGTCCCGGCCCCTGTCGTCGAAATAATATTGTTCACGTGGCGAGGTCATAATTGGAGTTATGTACCTCGTTCGGTCACAATTTTGTTCGTTGACGAAGATGTTCATACCCACCTTATACTTGTACTATATTTCCTGGCCCATGAATGGAGGGTGCATCCGGGAGGCACCAAAATAAGTAGAAGTTCGTTTTAAGAAGCTGAATCCCAAATGGCATTAACTTGATTAAGTTGAAACCTGCAGCTGGGGAGGGAGGCTGACGCCGACGGAGGAGTGCAGCGTGAAAGATGTCGCTCTGAAGCAGGTACTGTGTATATCATAGGCCTAGCCTGGAGTCGAATTAGGCGTGTATGTGTCTGCATCGTAGCGTTGTGGAAATTCACACCAACAGTAGATGCACCAGGGTCTCCTTTTCTTTTCCCCCTATATAACAGGCGTGAACAGCACAGCAGTAAGTACGACGGAGACAAAAAAAAAGGGAATCGAGCGCACCAGATATAACCGAGTATAGTAGGTAGGGAGGTATATTCCGGCGGGGTCCCGTTAAGAAACAACCGGTGCCCGTACTACATACATTGCGTAGGTGTACGCTACGGATGGAGTCGAACCATGGTGTAGTCTGCATGAATTGACCGACGTCAGTCGAAGCAGACGGGTACCGGGTCCTTGCATTAATGCGGGGGCAATTAGTAGTAGATCTAGAATGGCTTGAACATCCGTGAGCAGTGGCAAAATTCCCTGAGAACCTGGCGATGATCTGGCCTGGACTTGTACCAGGGTATTCTGGGGAGAGATTACTCGCGCACCGCACACTATTCCCAGGTTGCTTCGAGCTTCACGGTGGCTGACCCCGGGCCTGAATACCCTAGGAGCTAACGGAGAATCGAGGTTTTAGCGGGAGATTCAGGGCCGAGTTGCACGTTGGATGAAATCCTTGCCTTGATAATATGGACTTTGAATACTCGAATGCAGCCTAGATTGTCAGAGCGAAAAAAAAATATTGAACAAAGGCACGCAGCCTGGAGTTGAACCAGGAATTGACCAGGAATGTCTGGGTCAAATGGAAACAGGTGCCGTACGTTGCAAATGTACCCTAGTGCCACTGGATCTGGCCTGCTATGCAAGCTTCCCTGGCTAGATCGTCATGGAGAGCGGAAGAGAAAACCGCCGAGACGGGGAGGCGTGCGAACCTTGTCTGATCCCAACCACGATGTTCAGTCGACGATGTTCTAGGGACCCTCGAACTTTGAATGGACCAGGATATCCGCAAGAATGGCTGGATGGTATGGTTCCACTTTGTTGAGGCGAGGCCAGGGCTGTCTTGGGGTGAGCATCCAATTTCGAGTTTCATTCATCCTTCGTGCCACGGTCTCAACGAGAACCGGGCAGACGGTCGATTCACGAGAACTGAAGCGTGGCCGCACTGCGAAGCACGGTGGACGACAGGGGGACGACCGTGGCCGGAACGATTGTGTTAGCCGCCCGCCACTCGGGCTCCTTGCTCTTCTACCCTCACGCGCCCGCTCGCTGAAAACGCGCACAAGGCAATCACATTGGCCGACGGTGTCCCGGGGTCGCCCTCTTCACGAAACCATATTTGAGCGCCGATGTCGCTAAGAGTGACTGCGCCGAGGTACTCCCATCATATCGCGTTAGATCGAACGGACCGGGCGTTGCACGTTGTCTGCAACTGGTACGTATACTCATGCAGGTAGCGAACACTGCACGGTCATGTTTCGAGGGGGGTGCACGCCGGGGGAGACAGGTTTTTCAAGCGCGTGTAGACTGTCAGCCGCTTGCTCTCGATTCCAGAACCCATGTCAGCCGCTCAGTGTACTTCGTTCTTTCTCCGCTCCCCCCACACTCCCTCGCATCCGCCCTACCTCCCGCGCTGCCCAGGTTCTCGTTTCCACCTAGCGCAACACGCGCGGACGTCCGAAGGGAAGACGACGCGGCTGAGGCACTGACGAAAAACCCGTTGGAGGTCGACTGGCTGCGGAGGTCTTTCATCCCGCCGTCCCTTACAAAGCACGCTGAGGATGCGAGCACGTACCTCCGAGAGGTTCTCCCTTCGTGCATGGCATCGGTGATGGTCGGGCGTCGACGTGCCCGACTGCGCGAGTCTACCTGCGCGACAACGCTCCCCGTAACGATGATCATGGCGGTTTCTACCCCGTCCAGCTGCATGGGCGAGGGCGAGTTGCCATCCATATTGTGTACGATACGCCTGGTAACGAGTAAATCTTCGTCTGCTGTTTTGCATCTCCTTCTTGCCGCTTCGCCTCCTCTCAGTTCCGCCCTATCATTCCCCCTTCATATTAGCCACCCGGTCCTCCACATCCCCTCCGTCGCGTGTCGGCGTCTCATAGTTAGCCGCCTCCTTCCTCCTTGTTCCTTGTCAGCCCCCCCCTCCTTTTTTACATTCCTTTCGCATCAACTGCACATCCCGCTCGATTCTTCCATCTCTCCCCCTCCTCGTCAGCGACCCACCCTTATCTTTAGCGCACCAACGTCCGTCAGCCGCCCACTCCCTTTCCTCTCCACCTTACTCAATCTTCCTTCCGTCCTCATCCACCACTCGACCCTTGCACTCTCCCTCCGTCGTTACCCCCTCCCCGACGCCCCCACCGCGCCTGTTTCTCCACCAACCCCTCCTCCCTCTCCTCTCTATTTTCTGTCACTCTTCATCGTCGCGCCCATCGTCCTTTACCGTATACGCAGTGCAGAAACTAAGGCTCGGTCGCAGATATCGATCCCGTGAACGCGAATATGGCGTGCATGCAGCGGCGCGTACCCGTGGCTCCCCGGCAGACGGTATCGAGAGGCACGGGAGCGAGGAACGGGACTCACGGCGGGCACCGCGCTATGCGTTCGCGCGGTGAGGCCCCGCAAGATGCACACGCGAGAAACGCGCTCGAGCTCGCCGGGCTCAACACCAATACCAATAGCTGCGGTGCTCTCCTCCCGCGTACTCTTACAACGCGTGCTGAGGCTGCGAATACATCCGCGGGCCCGGGTCGTATCTAGTGTGCGCGGCGTCGATGGCCCCGGACGACCGCGCACTTCTGCTCTATGCATCTCAGGACGCACGCGTCGACGTGCGGGACTGGATGGGGTGCTAGACTGCACGTTCATGGGACGGCATGCCCCGTCTGTATTATAGGCAAAGGTCTGGTCACCGAGCAAGTCTAGTCTTCGTGTTCTGCTTTGCCTCTTTCGCCATCCCTTCCTTCGTCCCTTTCCCGTTCTGTTCCGCCCTACATATCGCACGCTCCTTCGCTTCAGCCACCCGTCCTCCCTGTCTGTCGGGTCGACGTTTAGTTCATCTCAGCCACATCCTTTCCTTTCGTATTTCCCTTCCTCTCCCCGATTCTCCATCCCAACTCCATGCTTCCTCCGTACTTTTTTCTTTCCCCCACTCCAACTCGCATCCTCCATCCGCACCCCTCGTGACGCCCTCCCCGATGTCTCTCGACTCCTTCCTCTCCTTCTCCATCGCTCTTTATCGTCGCGCCCCATTATCCCATCCTAGCACGACACATCAACTAATAACCGCTCCACAGGTGTGGGCCCGCGAACACAAACACCTCATGCAAGTGTCCATGCATGCGGCTTACGATTACGACGGACAGGCAGCTGGCTCTCCACGGCCAGCGAACGAGCGGGAATCGAGAGACGTCGGACGAGCAACGGCGGGCGGGTTGTCGAGGGGCTAAATGGGATGCGGAGAAGGGAGCGGGGCGTAGCGCGGAGTGTGCCGCACACCCACCCCATCCTCATCTTCGAGCGCCGGGAGGCGAGACTCGGCAGCCTCCCGCGAGCGCGAGCGCGACCGGCCATAACCCATATGCTCCATGTCACGCGGAGCTGTTGCTGTTGTGATTCCGCCACTCCCCGCGTTGTATGCGTGCCTCTTTCATCGCACGGCCAGAAGTGCATGCAGACACGTACATATCTATTCTGCGGGCGATGTGCATGCAGCTCCGAGCTTTGGTGATGGCGCCTAGTCCACGATGAAAAAGGAGGCTCGTCAAGGGAACTCGGAGTGCGCATCACCACAATCAACTTCGAGCGCTGAGATGAGGCGTTTCGGCGCCGGCGGCGACTTTCTCCAGAGCTGACTGAGCATGCCCAGCACCAATCGTACCCGCGGGGATCGTGCTTCTTCCCCGGCTCAACGCTCGCTAATACCAATGAAAATTGGTGCGCCATGGCGTGGGCAACCAACGCCAAGCGAGGGAATGCTGGACGAGAGGGCGTCAAGGGGTGTGGAAGGAGAACGGCGGTGTATGTTGGCCACACTCTAGGTTCAAGATACAAACCTTCAACATTTTATCCGAATCTTTTGCTAATGGATACACGCGATCACTCATACACAGTTGAGACTACTGGCTGAAATTATGCTATGTACATTGTGTTTCTTATATACTAGTCTGGTGGGGTATCAGGTTCCGTATTGTATTACTTTCATGCTCCAGCTAACTCAATCACTCCTGGGCTCGCTCGCCAGCGACAAGAAGGTATGGTGAAAGTCCAAATTTGCCAGTTGCGTTGCCCAATCCAGTGCCGCTGTGACTGACTGCGCTCCTTCCTCAGACGCTTTGATGCACTCGAGAACATGGGCGGCCTCTCGACGCACAGCAAGACTCTCGTGGCTGGAAGAAAACAGATTGGGAATCAGAACTAGATGAGAGAATACAAAAACAGACTTACTCTAGCAACCAAACGAGATGCATGCAAGGGTCAAACCCGCGCATCCAGTGGCGGCGCCAAAGGTCGGGTGTCGGGTAGTAGGAGGCCATTTCCCCGAACATCATGCAAGTCAAGCGGACCACATCAGAACTTGGTGACTTGAGCAGCGCAAGAGAATGAGCGATGGCCGTCGCATTTATAGCAGCGTGGCGACAGAGATCTTCCAAAATAAGTGCTTCTACTGGAGTTAGACTATCCTTGGAGCTGCTTCGGTATTAGAGGGGAAGTACGGCTCAATGGGATTGGACAAACGCACCCGAGATATGCTGCAAACGCTTCGATGGAGCTCTTGGGAAGTGCGGAAGTTAGTGGTCCGATAGCTTGCCTCAGAACACGCCGGCCAATTATACTACAGGGTGATATTCAGCACTAATTTAAGAAGTGAACACTAACAGACGAACGGCGAAAGATAATTGAGTAGGATACGCAGCGGGTCGATTTCGTCAACGGCGTTCCTCAGCGACTGGTGCTGGGCGATGTTTTGTAGCATGTGGCAAGTGAGGTTGAAAACATCGGGATTCGAGGACTGAAGAAGCTCTGCTGCACAAGCCATGGCACAAGCAATACCATTTCCGTCGACTATGGCACGCGCATCGTCCTCTGTTCTTCCGGCGCGGGCTCCAAGATAGGTCAGGACCAGCGCCCGCGTCGAAGGAAATATGTCTTTGAACCTAGACCAGTATCAGTGCTGTCCGTGTGCGTCAAATCGTGGTTTTGCCACGAACGTAAGATAGGTCGTCAATATCTCGACCGTTTCCCTTGAGAGAGGAGAATCAGCGCCTTTTGCAATAATTCCAGAAGCCTGTCGATGATATAAGAACTTGGAGAGTGGCTTTGCGAGGGCGTGAAGTGAGATGGTGGCCCCCGGAGGGTTACTGTCCGACCACCAGCTGTGCACACTTTGAGGAGTTGACCGCCGACGAAGCGGTTGCATGAGGATACTAGCAAGGAGCGGAGCTCGGCCGCTGCTGCGAAGAGCCTATTATACTTACGTCGAACGCGGTGAACTCAGGCTGTTAAAACATACCCATGTCACGGTGGCGAAACGCTCGGAAAAAGTTAACGTTGACAGTTGCGCAGGGGTCCAGTTAATTTACTCCAGACTTCCTGGTATCAACTTGGGAATCAGGTCTCCCAACTAAATGTCGATCGCTTAGCTAAGTGTCCTTTTTGGGCTGCCAGCATTCCCTTGGGCGGCTATCAGGTGCAACACATCTCTGGCGGTGAGGGAAGTGATTGGAAGAAGTACCCCGCATCGACTTGAGGTACCAGGGATGCCCGGAGGGCTTTTTGAATTTTGGAGGAAAACTCTTCGTAAAAAATCACAGCCTTTGAACTTGCTTTGAACATTGGTTGATGTAATAGCTGACATAGTCGCCCGTTTCAGAGATCTGCTACTAGACCCAGAACCACATGCGTCACGACCGATAGATTTCCTCGCGTGGAGATATACAGAAAACGTACTTACTAGCAGAAAACGAAGCATGGTTGGAATTTGCGGAAACATCAATCTAGATAGTTCAACAGGTTCGAACATGCTACTCCACTCGCCTGACTCTCAATGGGACTTTCGCCCCATTCTGACCTGCGACCTTGGGGCGCGGCACAATCGTCACATGAGTGTCAATCTTCGTCTCTGGGCCGTCAGGAAACTCGTAAGTGAAGTTTCGAACCAACACGGATAACACCGCCTGCGAGACAAACAGAGGTTGAGTTTCTGTGATATATCAATCAAGGAATCAAAAGAATCAACTTGCCTTGAATTCCTGTTGAGAAGTTGAAGTTGAGTAACGGATCAAAGTGGAATGGATAATGAAACGGCGTACCGCCAGAGCAAACGATTTCCCCAGACATGTACGCGGGCCGTCGTGGAAAGTGAGCAGGTGATGATAGCCCTGCAGCTCCTTCGCCTGGACGGCGATATCCTCAAACCACCGCTCAGGTTTGAACTGCTTGGCGTCCGGGCCCCAGACGGTTTCGGAGCGATTTACACACCGGATGGGCGCCGAGACTGTGCTTCCCTTGGCGATAGCGATGCTGGATATTATTTCGCCCGACGGTGTGGTGATAGACGTTCCGAGAGGGATCACGTCGTCGTGTGCAGCCTGTGTGTCGGTAATTCAGCTTTGCAGTCAGATAACTTTTTGATAGAAGGGATTTTACCACTCGGGGCGTTTCAGGAACTGGAGGGTGCAACCTGAGAATCTCCAGAACGGTTGCGTCAAGATAAGGCAGCTCGGAGACGAGCTGGTCCCAGGTAGGGTCGGTGCCAAACTGGGAGAGTTCGCTTCTTAATTTGTCCTGAATTTCGGGGTGCTTTGCGAGCTCGATGAGTGCCCACTAAATAATCGAGATGTCAATGGTTCCTATCCCGGGAATATCGCGTGTAAGACGTACCGTGAGGCTGACTGAAATACAGCTCCATAATCAGATATAAGAACAGCATTCATGCCACGTACCCGATGTTGTCTCATAACCTAGTAAATATTCAGGTTAACAGTCATTTGCATGCTATCGATAGACTCACCAGCCAGCAAGAGAACGTTCTGGAGATGAGATATATCAGCAAGTAAGCATCATCGGAGGGCGCATTCGTACCATCTATAATCGGCTTCATTATTTCGTTGTGATCCACAGAAAACAGAAAGGGCGCACCTGGGCAACTACTTCTTCCTGTGTCATATGTAGCTCAGCGTCGGAGACCTCAGCTTTGACTATAGTTGAACCGTGAAAACGAGCTCAAATCAATAAGAGCCACGTACGCAGCAAGCCAATCACAGACTTGTCCGTCAACTCCTCCGCCACATTCCCCTCCTTCTCTCTGCGCGTATTAGTGAGCAGACGGTCCGCAATGACATTCAAACTCCGGCGCAGCTCCCAGAACAGGCGCATACGCTGTGTCGGTACGTTCAGCAGCCACGGGAACGTGAAGGCGAGGGAGAAAAGTAGCTCTGCGAAGAAGGTCATCTCCGAGACCTGCAGCGCTTCAAACGCAGCTGTCACGGAGGACTCGTGCCCTTCGATGTAGCGAAAATCATGTGAAAATCCGGCAATGCCGATGCTGTCGAGACTGAATTCGAGATGAGCGTCACCAGTGCCTAAAGTTGATAGAAACTGAGCGCTCACGCGATCCGGTTCATCCTGTGCGACTTGAGAAGCGGATCAACGAGATCTTTGCATGGAGGACTCACCATTCCTGGACCTCGATAATGGCACCATCTGACGTCGATTCAAGTGTCGCATCCCAAAAGGATTTGAGCTGGGGTATTGAGGGTTGGTTGAGCATTCAATTTAGTGCATGGGAAGAAAGGGAAGGACTATTACCTTGTATGCCGAATCAAAGAAGACGGCAGTCAGTCTCCGGATCGCAGCGTTGCTAAACGCCGGCGTAAGGGCCTTCCTTTGCCTAGAGCGTGGTCAATTCAGAAGGAATTCACAGGGAGGCCGCGAAGCCTGACCGCTTGTGCATATCGCCTTCAGCCCATAAAACCCCGCGCCCGAACTGGACGACAGATCAGTACCACGCGGCTTTGGAGCGAATACGCAAATAAACGACATACGATCTTGCCAACGAAAAGCCTGTCGCTCTCGCCCCTCACGTACACCGAGCGCTCGGACTGGTAGAAATGTACCAGCGCCTTTGGGTCCGTGAGGATGATCTTCTTGCCGCCGAACGCGGTGGGGACCTCGTAGACGGGGCCGTAACGCGTTGCCCACTCCTCGTACATGGCGCTGGCATCCGGGGCTTCTATGAGGTCCCGTGAGAGCCCGAAGAGCCGGCTCGTGCTTGGCGGCCCCCTGAGCTTTGTGGAGTGCGAACGATTCCGAGCGTATGCGAAGAGTTTGGTCGCCAGGAAGAGTGCAAGCAAGATGAGAACGCCGGGAGCACCGAGATTGTACGCTGAGGATATTGTGGGTGCCATGGGAGTTGACCCACACGCATCGCAAGTCTTTTATCTCAAAATTCTGGACGTCGTGTGGACATTTCGGCGACGGATGATCGCTTTTCAGCAGCACATGTGATAGAACAAGAAGCGATATCGATGGGATAAATCGGCTCGCACTAAGTACCGTAACCTTGGGACTGAGGCGGGCCTCTTAGTAGGGCACAATGACAGTATGGCAGAGTATGGCACTGTCAGAAAAATTTGTGGTCAAAAAGGGACGATTCGACGGGACTTGATTCTTGTACGAATTTCGTCTAAAACTTGGAGTCAGAGTAGCGCAGGTCGTTGAGTCGGAAAAGTCGAGGGAAGGCGCGGATTTACTCCGGATCCTTTGACAGAGAGTCCGGACGGGAGACTCTCGCACCACCGTGATGTGCATGAAGATCTGCAGGCTGTGCAGCAGACGAGAGGAACGCGCACACGTGACGAAGCAATGCATTTTTATGTGGCTCTGTTGTGGCCGATTTGGGGCGCATTTCGGTGGCTGACATTAGATTCACATCTTGATCCCGTACCACAACATGCTCAGCCAAATCCCCGCCTCCTCTCCCGCCCTTTTCTCCCTCTCTCCCAGCCTTGCTGGTCTTTTTCTTGTTGCTCAGGTCGTGGTTCCCTTCATCCTCTCCAGGCTGTCCGCTCCCAAGAACATCATCAGCGCGACTCCGAGCCGAACCATCGAGATCATTGCGCCCACAAAATGTGACCTTTCAAGCAGTCCTACCGCCTTCCCTTACGTTGCCATCATGGGCTTCGCTGCATTCATATTCGTTGGCCTCTTCTGCATCCTTCGTGCAAAGGGCTTTTTTGCTCGTCCTCATCCCGCGAATCCAACCCCTCCGCCCGCGCCAGACTCCAATTCCGGCGCGCAGAAGGTCTCCCAGAGGTCTCCGTGGTTGTGGCTAGTCTTGCTCATTCTCGCTTTTATGGCATTCGGGATTTTCGCCGCGCTTCTCTATCGCGACTACAAGGTCAAGTTCAAGGTTCCGGCTCCGGTCAGCGCGTTCGTAACATCCTGCGTCCAAAGCATGTCCGCCGTCGAGGATGGGTTCCGGAAGGGGTGTGATGTGGTCGCGTCGTATATCTGCTCCGTCGTGCGGCATGTCTTCAAGCGTCGGTGGCGATATTTCAAGATCCTCATCCTCGCATTCACTGGGCATTGCTTTGGTCTTCTCATCGTCTTCGCCCACCGAAAATTGCGCACACCCATCGTAGTTCTTGTCTTTTGGGTCCATTGCTTGGCTTCATCTGCGATGCTTTTACCCATCGCCGTGGTCGCCTCCACCGTCAAGCTCAATTGGGTTCTGTGGTTTGGATATTACATCTGCGATTGCATTTTGCCAAGCATCGACGACATCCGCCAAATAGTCTACAACGTCCCTCCCCGTTTGTCGGTCATGCTCGGAGCACCGAATTCAATCGAAGTTGCGGTCAGTCTGTCTTATTCTCTTCGTCTTCCATCATCGTCTCACGCAGAGTCAATGCCAGATGATGCTTGGCCCTTTCGTCATCCATGCCGCCATGATGTGTCTCTGGACAGTTTTCCTTACAGTCCGTGCGATCCCTCCCACATTCAGGGTGTTCCCCTTTTTGCTAGCTGTCCTGCTCATGTTTTTCCGCGACTGCATTACTTTCCTGGTAGTCCTCGTCGCCGGGGCCCTGTTCTGGTACCCCATCCTTGAATACAAAAACCTCCCTCCTCACGTCAAAACGCTGGTCTGGAAGGCATTTTTCTGTCCAAAATCACGGGCCCAGTTTTGGGAGGTCGGTGAACACCTGATACAAGGATACCTACGCTGGAAAATGGGCCGGATCCAGGAATGCCACGACCTCGGATCGGAACTCCACCGTTCATTCTGGGTAGCAGTAAGGGTGTGTTTCGAGACGTGGGGAACGCTGGATTATATTCAGAAATTGGTGAGTCTTGTTTATTCCTTGCTTTTCACGTTCTGAGCACCTTCCAGCTTATTGTAGCGCCCGCTGCCATTTTCTACGGCCGTTTTCTTATCGTGCGTCTCATCATGTCTTGTTTTATTACGACTCATCCATTCATAGATGCCCGCCGCGCGCAAGCTTCTGTTGACTATACGGAACCGGCGTCCCCGACATGGATGGTGGGTCCTAAATTTGTAGCTTCCATCCTACTGTCTTTCTTATTTTACATCTTCAGATGCATACAGATACCCTTTCTTATTTTTTCTTCACCTTTGCGGCTCTGTTGAGAATTGGCTAGCAGCAGCGACTCGATGGCCAGGAGAAGTGCTCAACGCAGTGCCGAATACAGACATCGCGAGACAAGAGCGCATACGGAGGGACACGCACGAGGCTGCCGGTGCGGCCATGGGAATCGTCGGGGACGCCTTACTTTTCTCGCCACCAGCACGCCTCTCACCTCCACGCTACTAAAGCGATGCTCTGTTCTCGACGTGTGCGTATTTATCTTCATTGTCTGACCCTGTCTGAATTTTCTGACCGCCGAGCTTAGGTTATACCCGCAGCTGCACGTCTTGTGTTCAGTTTGCCCCGAATATTTTTTGTATACCCTTCGGATTCGGAATCACCATTCTCTCGACTTGTATCTGTACTTGTAGTCTCGTGGATATTACCAGCTTTGGAAATTTAATCTTGCAACTGGTGAGATCCTCTGAGTCTCACATCGAAAATGTGTTCGGTTTCTTTCTTCTCGCTCAAACTAGCAGCGAGTCGAGGAACACCTGTGAATTCCTTGTTCTTGAATGGCTCAGCAAATTATCGAGACGGCGAAATTGAAGAATTATATACATCGGATAGCAGATCGTCACTCAGAAATCCATTTCTCGGAGACCTCACGAGCCGGTTTAATTGAGGCGTCTGTCTCGAGAAACTAGAGATTATCCCGAGTACTTGTAGAGCGACATCGCGACGGACAGAGTGGTAGCCGATTACTGGCCAAGTTTCCCACGGTTGAAAATATGGTTCGGTGCCGTGGAAAATTCGGCGGCAGTGCTCTCGTGTACCGCTAGGCATTATTTGTAATCCCAGCTCACAGGTTCATTAGCACAAGATCTTCAAAGATGCTGCCGGGGCGAACTCGAGAAATATTAAGGAGGAGAGATACCTGAGGTACTCGGTGGGTCTAAAGTAGAAATGCAATGACCACAAGGTCATTCCAGCCAACCAAAATCTAGGCAGAGACGCTGCATCTCCATGTCGAAGAATACTATCATGATAATCGATAAAGGTCGGGGAGGTGAAAAAGCGAGGCAACGAGATACTTGGAAAGGCCGTTTGATTCCGAACCATTCCCGCGGCACGGTCTAACTTTTTGGGAGGTTGTGCATCAGTCAAAGCTACTTAGTATGTGGATACGCGCCATGTACGCGCCAGACGTACAGTACTGAAGCCTGAATAATCCACTTACCCCGTGGGGACCCCGCGTGACCCCGCCCATTCCATCAAGATCTTACTCCGTCGCCTGATGGAAGTATGATGCGTGCCGGCGCGACTGCGGGAGCTCCACTGTACCTGTGGTCTTGCTGAGATGTTTCTGTACCCAGGTTTCAGATTTTTCACAAATTTCTTTCTCTCCCATCCCGGACCCGAGCCTTGGACAATGTTCTTCCGACTCGCTTTCTGGGTTACCACTATAGCCATCGCAGCGCCCTCCATCGCCGCACAAGCGCTCGCGTCGCCCGTCATCGATCTGGGCTATGCGCAGTACCAAGGCACGGTCAACACGTCGACAAACTTGACTACGTTTCTGGGCGTCCCTTACGCTGCAGCGCCGATCGGTGCGTAGCCCGCACACCCCTCCTCTCAGCTCCTAGTCTGATCAAGACCAACTCAGGCGATTTGCGGTTCAGAGCGCCGCAGCCGCCGCAGAACGCCACGGGCGTACACCAGGCCACTGCAGAGCCGAACCAATGCTTCCAGGCCGGGGGCGGGACCTCTGCGACGAATCCGCTGCATGCGCGTGATATTGTCGTCGCGACATCGGAGGACTGTCTTTTCCTCAGGTCAGAGTCTGCATGAACTTCAGTACGCCGCGTTTACCTGTGGATCATTCAGCGTATCCTACCCCAGCGACGCGGCGGGTGTTCCGGAGGGCGGCCCTCTCCCAGTCATGGTTTGGATTCATGGCGGCGGGTGTGTTTTCTCGATCGGGGTCGGCAGTGCGGAGGAATTAACCATATGGGCAGGTATCTCTCTGGTGCAGCCAGCCAGTTCAGAGGAACGGATCTCATCAATCAGAGCAACAGAGGAGTTGTCGCCGTTACGATACAGTACCGTCTAGGCGTATTCGGTACGATGCGCCGTCGGGTTCGTCGAGTTTTTTTTTTTTCACCTTCTGCGCAGGGTTCCTTCCAGGTGCGGAGGTTAATAAAAATGGAGCGTTGAATGCGGGCCTGCGTAAAAAATGTTTCCCTCGCAATTCAGTCCAGCGTACTAATACGAGAGTCACTCCAGTCGATCAGGATTTTGCTTTGAGATGGGTGAATAAACATGTGCGTCGGGACGGCCACCTTCTGGCCAATGTAGTCACTAAATTAGTCTGCAGATATCCAAGTTCGGGGGCGACCCTTCAAAAGTAACTATCTGGGGGGAATCTGCCGGTACGCCTCGATGTTCATCTTGATTGTCTTCAATAATTCATATGTAATGGCAGGTGCTGGTTCCGTACTGCAGCATCTTGTCGCGAACAACGGGCAAACGAAACCGCAGCTATTCAGAGGGGCCATCACAAGCTCGACCTTCCTGCCTTCCCAGTACAACTATAACGACCGAATTCCGGAAGTGCGTCACACGAGGAGTTCCTTTTAATCATCGGTGTGGCTAACGTCGCCCACAGTTATTGTACAGCGAGGTTGTCGCACAGACCAAGTGAGAATTTAAACCCTGCTCCGAATCAGTTCAAACCTGATCTTCTAAAAAGCTGCTCCGCAGCGGCAGACTCGCTGGCTTGTCTTCGGGCCGCCGATGCAGATGCTCTGGAAACGGTCAACCTGAATATAAACGTCGATGGTTTCTACGGGACTTATACCTTCATCCCCGTGGTCGATGGCGAATTTATCACGCAGCGTCCTACACTATCCTTCGCAGAAGGAAAAGTTAATGGGGTACGCTTAAATTATTTCCCCTCGATCCGAGTTTCAACTTTGCTCTAGGCGGCCCTCCTTTCCATAACGAATGCATTCGAAGGCACGGTTTTTGTGAATCAAAGCGCGGCAGCCACGGCGAACGCGACTCAATACGCCCTGGATCTGTACCCCAACTTCGGGCCTGCGCAGGCTGACGCGGTGGGCAAACTGTACGCTGGCTTGGGCACACAGTTGTTCCAAGAAGACGCAATTCAGGGAGAGTGTTCGTCCACCAATCTACCTTTATTTCAAGAAAATGAACGCTCAATCATCATCGTCTTCCAGCAATATTTATATGCCCCACATACTACGCGCTCCATGCTTTTGCCGGCCGCTCCTTCAAGGTTCGTTCATCACTCATGCAACCTAAATATCCTCTTCAGCTCCCACCAGGGCGAATTTGCCATCCCGCCAGCAACACACGGATCCGACGTCCTGTACTACTTCCCCTCAACCTTGATCGACTTCCCCGAGGCGACCGCTGGCTTCCCCCCAGTATACAACAACACCGCCTTCGTCGACGCATTCGTGCAATCCTTCACCTCGTTCGCCATCTCCCTCGATCCGAACGTCAAAGTCGATCCCACCACTATCACACCGAAGTGGAATAAGTGGGATATCGGGCAGACCGAGATGCTTTTCAACAAAACTGAGAGTAACGAACCTGTCGTCAAGCCTGTGACGACGTCGGATGCGCTGTTGGAGCGCTGTCGGTGCGTTGAGTTTCTGCTGGGCCTTTGATGTGGGCTGCGGTTGATTTTTTTTGTTTTTAGATTCTGGTATAGTGTTGGCAACCTTACGGGCCAGTGAACGCCAGCTGCTTAATTCAACGGCCTACCCACCATCACTCGTTAATCTATATTTATCTGCGCTTTACATCAGTGAATGAAAACTTAATCAATAATAGCAAAGGCATAATCACATTCGAATCGATTAAACGATTTTGAGATAAAACCAAGACTAAGGCCCAAAACGAGTGGTGTCAGAGTGTCGACCAAGTCCGAACAAATGGGAGGGGCATGAGGATTCTCTTTGGTGTAAAAAAATCCAGTTGGCTCCAGTGCATACTTTCCGAGGTTTCGTCGCCCTGTTTCCCGGGAAATGAGTACTGGAACGATATACCATTACTTTGTTTACTGGAAAGTGCGTTCAATTTCAGTCAGATTATCAGTTGCCAAGCGGTAAAGGTGAATATATGTGAGAGCCGATCGATCAGCCAAGTGTCCCACGGTTGAAATTATGGTTGGATGCCGTCGAAAATTTTGCGGCACCGCTCTCGTGCACCACCAGGCATCCCGGCTCGCAGATTCATTCGTACGAGACCTTCAACGATGCCGCCTGTGCAAACTCCGAGAAATATCAAGGTGGAGAAATTCCTGAGGTACTCGGTCAGCCTCAGAATGATTCCGGAGGAAGGCTGCCTACGCGCGGTGCGCCTCGCTGATTTATGCGACACATTCAAGAGGCGCTCGCTAGTCAAGAGCTAAAATGGACATACAATAACCACAAGGTCATTCCGGCCAACCAGAATCTAGGCTGCATTTCCGTGTCGAAGAATACTATCATAAAGACCGGGGAGGAGGAAAACTGAGGCAACGGGATACTTGGAAAGGCCCTTTAATTCCGAACCCAATCCCGCATCTGATTTTATGGGCACAGTCTTGAATTGCACAACTATCTCGCTGCGAGACGACGTTTTCTTCTGAAACGAGCACGCGTCGTTTTTGTTGAGCGTCACTTATGTCGTTGTTCGCGATGGCTGAAATCGTGAAAGCGAAGTCAATTCCAAACGAATCCGATCACACTTCGCTCCACTTGGTCAATTGCTGAATGCGACTGGCAACGGAATGTATAGGCTTACACGGACATCCGCGAATTTGAGTAGTATTGAGCTCGGTTAGTCAAAGACTGTAATGATCAAGTTAGAACGCGGAAACAAGACATGCGTCGTACATGCTGAATAGACGACAAGTGAGGGACGGGGAGATTCAGTGTGCTAATTTGGGTACTGGAAACATTTTTCCTGTGGCTTCCCTCATAGTCTAATTACTATGACCTCAAGACTACGATTCTTCCTCCTGGACATGCTGGAGAATCGGCCTCCCAGCGAGCCCAGTCCGTGGATCAGGTTTCCAAGCCTCAGCCTCGGCTCTGACTCTTGCCCTGTTAATCCGGAATCAGCGCCGTAATTGTTACGAGACCAGAGAGAAAAAACATACTCATAGGCGTCGGGGTCATTTCTGGGAAGAGCGTGTCTATTATTGGTGTAAAATGAGAGTAAAAAGGGGGCCTCACTTGGCAATTGTGTATGCATCGTACTGAGCGGGGTCATTTATGGTTGGCTCGTTCAGGCTTTTCTGAATACTGTTAAGCAGCTAAATCAAAGAGTCTCTGAGTGAGCACGGAACTTTATAGAAGGATAACTGTTGAAAGGGCAAGACCTTGGCAAAACGGAGCGGGTCTTCTTGGGTTGTCTTCTTCCACGTGCAAGGGAAATGATTCTTAGTCTTTCCGAGGACAATTATCGCGTTCTCGACAAAGGTGTGGCGCCAAGTTCCGGATGGCAACACGTTGGGATGGAACAAAGGCACGATGAAGCGGACTGCAACTCGAGTCAATTTTTGTTGGAACGATGATCACAGTTGTTACATTTCGGCACCTCTTCAGGCAAGCCGGGCGGAAATGACACCTCAAGCGAGTAGACACCGCCTTCCCATGGTGTCTGGAGAAAGATTTGAGGAATTAGAGCGTGTATGATATATATATTTTTTTCCAAAAAAAGTACATTAGGGAGACCCGGAATATGCGCTACCCACTGCCGCAAATTGACCCCGGGCAGGTTCCACTCTCGCGGATGGAATTTGATACCCTGGCCGCCATTACTGTGAGACGCACGTAACTCAACTGAAGGAAAAAACTATGAACGTACAGCAAGGTGCAGACTGTGCCTGCAGACGAGCATGTCCTTCCATATGGTCCACTCCTCCTCGCTGAGCTCTGCGATTTGGTGCGCCGACAGATCCCAGTTCCAGTCTTCCAGACGCTGGGCGTGCGCGGGGGAAGCTGCAGCCGTAGGTTCGTCAAGAAGGGCTGAATGGTACGCGTCGTTGAGCGTGCGCAGAAGAGGGGAAAAGGACGCGTGGGGGAGCTCCGAGTTCGGGATGGCTGTGAGGAGCGCGATGGAGCGCCGGACGATGGAGGAGGTCCGTTCGCGTTCTGCTTGGTCCTCGGGGGAGTCTGAGCGTTTCCTCTTCTTCGACGCGCCAGTGGGATTGTTCGGGGGCATTTGACGCGATGAGAGTGAAAGACGCGTTGTTAAGTACAAACACCGGGCACAGCCACCTCAGTTTTCGAACGGCCCGGCCCAACCCGGCCTCACTGCGATCTGCGCCTCCTCCGGTTCGACAGTCGCATGTAATCTTTATTGCTTTCTAGTGTAGTCTATAAATCGTGCATAGTATGTATGTGATACAGTGTGTGTGATAGCGATACATGTGCGTTTGGAATCCTGATAATGTTTAGAAGGGGACGTCCAAAGAGAAACCCCCTCCACTCTCCTGCTTCTCGCGCCTACGCTCCGACATCGCGACGGGCGTATTCTCGCGCCCCGCCCGGCTACCCCGCGCCTCATCGCGCCCATCCCCCATCTCCCGCTGCCCAGCGACCTCGGGAACCCCGACGTTGCTGAACGGAGTGCGGGGCACGCCGCGGTAAAGTCGTACCGCCCGCCCGGCGATGCTCAATTCGGCGGCGAGCGGCTGGTTGGGCTGCCCATGCTGGGCGACTTGCTGCAGCGCCCGTGCGGCCAGGGCACCGTTGCGCGTCTCACGCGCCTTGCGCTCAACCGCCGGCGTCTCCAGCGTCGTGGACGGACCGACGCGCGGCGTGTCTGCATCATCCTGCCCCTCCTCCTCCACCACCTCTGCCGCGTATGTGAAGGTCTCTTCAAAATGCTCCAGAAACCAATGTGCGCTCTCCCCAAGCCCCACCCTGAGTTGAAACGGCTCGCCCGCCATCTCCACTAGAGAGTGCTCAACGTCGAGCCGGGTGACGATGAACCGAACCACCTCCTCCACCTCGTAGTCGTACCACTCCCCGGTGCCATACCGACAGAGCTGCTCGACGACGTGGGCGCGCTGGTTGTTGGTGAGCTGCCACCAGCCATCCACCCTCTGCGCCAGCGTCGCTGCGCGGTCGAACGGTACCGACGGCCTCGACGACGCCTGCTCCCTCCGAATCTCATCCCGGGTCCGCTCCAGCTCCGCCAAGGTCATATAAGACCTCTCCGCTGACCCGGAGGCGGGAATTGGAGACGCAGGTACGGGGAGCAGATGCGCGCGGGACGGGTGGAGACGAGGACGGCGAGTCACTTGGGCGAAGGTGTCGTTGGCACTGGCCGACATCGACGCATTCTCCGCGCCTTGCAGTGCCTTGGGCAGCGCAAGAGTGTAGCGCGGCGTGGACTGGAGTCGCAAGAAGCGATCCACTTCTTCCAAGTCCTCCCATGAGTCGGAATCCTCCATCGCCACGGTGGAAGACGAGGACGCAGCTGCAACAGTGGATCCCCGAAGCGCTGGAGCAGGGGATGCGGCGTTGGCGTGTGGAGCGGCTGTGAGGATGGAGCGGCGATGGAGATGGGAGGAGAGCGGGGACGGCGGGGACTCGGTTTGCGTTCCCGCATCCTTGCGAGCGGGAGGGGCGGCGGCGGCGGGGACGGCGTCAGGCAGCTCGAGCCCGGGGGGGAGGACAGGCGGTGCGGGCCAGGCGGGGGGGAGGGGGGCAGGGGGAGGGGCGACTGCGGCCTCGATTGGGTTGAGCGGAGGATGAACGCGATTCACAGCTTGATCCGCCGTGGCCGCAAGCATCTTGTCCATCTTGGCAACGAGCCGGAGCAGGGCTTCTTCTTTCCTGCTCTGCGCATGGATAGTGCATACCCAGACCAGCAGCGTCAGAACGAGCATCACCAGTAACCCTATCACAACTTCTGATATCGACACGGCCTCAAGGACAGATGACAGGGAATGCAACCGGGGGGTGAACGCTGAACGCAGTTCAGGCTGAATCATGAGTGATACAGGAGGTAGAGTGGGTTTGACCGGACTCTGCATGGTGCGGGATGCCGACGAAACGGGTTCGACGACGGGCGTGAAGGAGGGTAAAACAAGAGTTGAAAGAAAAGGGGCTAAGCGAGTTGCATCTGGACCGTAAAGCAGGCGGGGCTCGGCCGTGATCTCGAAAGCGGGGGAGTCAAGGAGAGAACACTGCCAGGAGACGTTGGACAGCGGCGAGGCTGACGGTGCTACGCGTAAATCTGCGCGTTGAGGGTGGCCCAGAAAGCCAATAAACCGAGAGCTAGATGCGACGTGACACGCTCGACTAATCAGCCCAATCGCCGTCAGTCCCCAACTCGAGACAGTCTCTGACTTGAGAACGGGCTCGAGTCGGAGGTAAACGCCCAATAGCGACCCGAAGATGCCCTGCCAAATGAGAATAAGAAAATGGTCCATACTAGGGAATTTTGATCAATACGTCGAAAGATTGAGTTAAGCGGGACAAACCTACGGCGGGGAGGAGGAAGGGGAAGAAGAGAAACGCGCACACGTGATGAGTCGACGTACTTTTTATGTGGCTCTGTTTGGCTGATTTGGGCCGCATTTGGGCGCATTTCGGTGGCTGACATTCAATTCACATCTTGATCCCGTACCACAACATGCTCAGCCAAATCCCCTCCTCCGCTCCCGCCCTCTTCTCCCTCTCTCCCAGCCTCGCTAGTCTCTTTCTCGTTGCTCAGGTCGTGGTTCCCTTCATCCTCTCCAGTCTGTCCGCTCCCAAGAAGTTCATCAGCGCGACTCCAAGCCGAACCATCGAGATCATTCTTGCGCCCACGAAATGTGACCTTTCAAGCAGTCCTATCGCCTTCCCTTACGTGGCCGCCATGGGCTTCGCTGCATTCATATTCGCAAGCCTCTTCTGCATCCTCCGTGCAAAGGGCTTCTTTGCTCGTCCTCATCCCGCAAATCCATCCCCTCCGCCCGCGCCAGACTCCAATTCCAGCGCGCAGAAGGTTTCGCAGAGGTCTCCGTGGTTGTGGCTCTTATTGCTCATTCTAGCTCTAATGGCATTCGGGATTTTCGCTGCGCTTCTCTATCGCGACTATAAGGTCAAGTTCAAAGTTCCGGCTCCTGTCAGCGCGCTCGTGAAGTCCTGCGTCCAAAGATTGTCCGCCTTCGAGGGCGGGTTCCGAGAGGGGTGTGGTGTGATCGCGTCGTATATATCGACCATGGTACGGAAGTGTCGATGGCAATATTTCAAGACCCTACTCCTCGCGTTCACGGGGCATTGTCTTGGTCTTCTCATAGTCTTCACCCACCGGAAATTACGACCTCGCGTGCTGGATTTTGCTCGGTTCCATTGCGTTCCTTCAACTTCCGTTCTCGTACCCATCGCGGTGGTTTGCTCCTTCTCCCAGCTCAGCTGGATTCCATGGATCAATTACTGTTTGCTATGGGGTCTTCGTTGGCTCCCAGACATTCGCAGCATACACGAAAGCATTCTGCGTTTCCTATCCCGCACCTCACCCACATTGGATGCTATGGATTCCGTTGACATATGGGTTAGTTTTGTTTTTTATCCTTCAGAATAAACCATTCATGCCAACTCCATAACAGATGATTTTTGGACCTTTTGCCGTCCATGCTGCCGTCATGTGCCTCGGAACCGTTGCAATTGTTCTTGTCAACGTCCCCTCTGAGACCAGGGTCATGGTTCGTCAGCTCTGGGATCTCTTCCTACTATATTTCTGCGCGTGGATTCTAAACACTGCAGTCCTCTATGGCGTTTCCATATTCATGTTCTCACACTTGCGGCTCTCCGTTCCCCCTCCCTACGTCCGGCCTTCCCGTTGGGAGACGCTATCCTGTCCGCCACCCCAGATATGCTGGCTAGTAGACGAACAATTCGCGGACTGGAAAGTGGGCCAGATCCAGGACTTTTATGCGCTCAGATGGGACCTCCAGCGTTTATTCTGGGTGGCTGTCAGGGGATGTTATGATACTTGGGGAATGTTAGACTGTATTCAGAAATCGGTGAGTCTTGTTACTCCCTTCCTTTTCACGTTCTGACCACTCTGCAGTTCATCGTAGCGCCCGCGGCCATTTTCTACGGCCATTTCTACATCGTACATCTCATAGTATCGCCTCTCATTCCTGGCTCATCGTCACGTAGATGCCCGCCGCTCGCAAGCTTCTGTTGGCGATACGGAACCGGTTCCGTCGACATGGATGGTACGTCCTGCCCATCCTCGGTCTCACTATGTTCTCATTCTATCATTGATTACTAGATCTATATACCCTTTTTCTTCTGTCACACCTTCACGGCTCGGTTGAGAATCGGCTAGCGGCAGCGACTCGACAGCCAGGGAAAGTGCCTAAGGCAGCGCCGAATACGGACACCGCGAGACAAGAGCGCACACGGAGGGACAAGCACGAGGCTGCCGGTGCGGCCATGGGAATCGTCGGGGACGCCTTACTTTTCTCGCCACCAGCAAGCCTCTTACCTCCAAGCTACTCAAGCGGTGCTTTGTCCTCGACGTGTTCGTTTCAACCCCCAGTTTCCCTACGCAATTGAATTTTCTGACGGATGTTTGTAGTGCCGGCCGTACTTGGGTCGTCGAGTTCCCGTCCGCTTTCCGACCGCCGGGCCATAGGTTATACCCGCAGCTGCACGCCTTGTGTTCAGCTTGCAACGAATATTTTTATATACCCTTCGGTTTCGGATTTTTACTCTCGTCTCCTTCTGTATTTGTATCCTCGTGGTTGTACAAAATTGAATCGATGTTCTTTCGCGGGTTTCTGCTACAACTTCATCTTCATCTCGCTCCTACCTGGGATCACAACCGCCAGCTGTGGTTCTTGAGGGATAAGGCCCTTGAAAAAGCAAAGATGGTTGGGCTTCTCTTTCCACAAATTTAAAGAATTACTTGAGTTGTCGGGTCGCCATGAGCAACACTAGGGTCCAGTAGATTATGAAAAATTTTCGTCTGACTTATAGCTCCTCCTTGTCTGTCCTCCTTCGTAAGTGCTTGATTCATAAGTTGTGAGATTCCGAGTCGTTTTCTTATCGCAGTGGCGGCGTTCTCGGTTTTTGTCCCACGGTTGAATTGTGAGGTCAAATTCAACCACTAACCACAAAAGCTGATATACGCGACTCAAACAGCGGGGAGAGTATTCGGAGAACGAGTGAGTGTTTACAAGTTTAGTAACTTCTGTCTTGTAGCTTGCGGCGAGCAGGGGAGACTTTGAAAGAGAATTCGATGATCGCCCGCGGCGATAAAAAAAACTCAACTTTGAGTTTCAACACTCCTTCAACCGGTACTTTCATCCCGCCCACGGCGAATCGACGAGGCATCGTTTGCATGCGTGCCATCTCAAACACGAACTATTTTCCACGAAACGAGATGTATGGGAGGACCCTTGACAATCACGCAAAATGCCTGTCCACGAAATCTCGAAATTTCTGAATTTTTATCCGCACCCTTAATCGGGAAATTCTTATCCGAATTTGACCCAGGCCTCTCTCTAGAATGTTGATTTTTTATCCGAATTTTGGGACCGGCCTCGGAAAATCGCCAAAAATCGCAAAAACCCCAAATTTTCTTCTCCTGGAGCTCCTGGCGCGTGAAAAAAGGAGTTATTATCGAGCTAAGTTACGAATATGACTGAATTTGAATGATGGCGGAACGATGGGAGTCATGCCGCAGCAGAGCCGACGTGTCGCTTACCCTGGGTCCTGGGAGTTTGAACACGGCAACCTATCCGAACCTGACCCGGCCTGGCCGCAGCCAATTCATACTTTATCCGAATTTCCGGACCGGCATTGTGCGTCCCAGACCCCATTTTTTATCCGAATTCAAAATTTTCGCGGACAGGCATTTTGGGTGATTGTCAAGGGTCCTTGTATGTGAGATGTAGTCCGCCATAGCTACAGAATTTTTTAATTATGAAATCCTCGTCCCACTGACAGCCGAGATATGAAGCGTAACGTGTTTGCTTCCGACGATTTTGAGTACCCTGTCAACCTGGATTGCGTCCGAGTCTGTTACTGTACAGTAACAAAGAGGAACGTGGGAATTTGGCCAAACCATCAAACTTCTGCAACGCCGTGCCTTGGCCACGTCTGCACTGCGATGAATCGAAAAGGTTCAAGGATGCGTGCAGTACACCCAGCTCTTCGACAAGCATTCCGGAACCAACACCGATCAGCGGCAGCTACGCCGGCTGTGGCAGACCCTGTTGAAATTCAGCCTATTCTTGCCCAGGCTCCGGAAGGTGGAGGAGACCTGGCGCATTCGAAGCATCGTCTGACTGGGGAAAAACCTTTCTTCAATGATTGGGAGTCTTCTGTTGTCGACCACAAACACCTCAAGGTCTACAGGTATGGAGGTGTGAGGCCGTATGATGGTTCGGACACCCCCACCTGCGATTTCCATTGCCTGGATGCTACAACGATGAAATGGAAAAACCTCACGGTGCGTAGCACATGCTGTTTGGAGACTTTATGTGTACGGATGATCCTGTTTCTAGGACTCCCTTCGATTTCGTCCGCGAAACTACAGCTTTGATCCTTTCTTGAAAGACGAAGCGCCATTGGAGCAGCGTCAACTTCCCGCCTTGATCGAGTCCGCATGCACTCTTGTCTCCCTCGGCGGCGGCACTTTCTTTCTTCTCTTTGGAGGCCACGATGGCCAGAATCCAACGTCCGACCTGATTGCAATCGATCTCGACTTGTTGATTTGGTGGTTTGTTGACGTTCAAGGGACGCAGATCCGCCCCAGAATGGCTGCATCCTTGGTCGCAATTGGAAACCAGCTTTTCATCTTTGGTGGCCGGGATCAGTTCGGTGACAACGCTGCCCCGATTGCTACCTATTCGACGGCGAAGTACGAGCCTCGAACTAGGTGGACTTGGACTGTTTCAGATCAGCCCATGCCTCCCGACCTTCCTCTCCTTGGCTATAACATCCAAGCAACCCCGGTATATGATGGCCAGAAAATTCTGCTCGCGCAAGGCCGGATCCATAATGAGAAGGTAGCCGCAAACCATTGGTCTCTGTTCCGCAGCTGATTAGTCTTTCAACCATATCACAGCCAATAGAACTGTCCCGAGCGTCTACCATCTTTTTTCATACACAACACCATACATTCCAGGACGCCCGCGGGACTGTGGGCAATTTCCCAGAGAAAATAGCCTGGTACCAATTGGCTTCATTGGTCGCAGGAGCACCAACATTGGCTCCTGTATCACCTCGCCGCCGCCCAGGACGCCCTCCCAAAAACCCTTCCCCGGAGACCCCGATTCCTCCGCACATCCCGACTAACAGTTTCCCACCGTCGGTCGTGATTTTCGCCTGGGTTAGGCACTCCCCGGACGATGATGCATTGGTCCCTGAGGCCTGGCAGTATTTTCTACCTCCCACCGAACGCATTCGCTGCCTGAATCTCTGCTCCCTGATCTGGGACCTCAACTTGGACCTCCGGACCTTCGTTGCTGTCGGGAATCAAATTTTTCTGATGGGGAGTGAGCAAGGGTTTGTAGAGGATGACCAGATGATGGTTGACAGGCCCGTTCCGCGAGTTGATGTTGCCATCGAGATTTCCTCTCAATATCTCGCTGAAAGTTGACACGACCCGACTTCTACATTTTGTATTGGAAAAAATACCCTCCTTATGTATGCATCGCTCTTGTGTTGCTGCACAACGTCGTTGACACATGGTTTTGATTCAAAAACCCACGTTGTCCTCGGTCAGAAATGGATTCTCGCGATCCCGTCGTACTCCCAACCTCGGCTCCACTACACTGCGAAAGAATTCCTAGGATGTTGAACTAATCCACACGTTCAAGCACATCATTGTATTAAAATTGTCATGGTCACGGCTCAGTTTGAACCCGTATTTGGACTGTTCGAACCGTGGGAATGAAGCTCACGGGAAATCATCAACGGCGAGGATTCCATATGAGCAAGACAAGAGGAAACGATCCGAACTTAAGAGGGTATATAATATCCGGGGCTAGCTAAACACAAGACGTGCAGCTGCGGGTATAACCTAAGCTCGGCGGTCGGAAAGCTCGACGACCCAAGTGCGGCCCGCACTACAACACGCGTCAGAGAATTCAAACAGGGTCGGAGAAAGGATAATAAGACGCACATGTCGAAAACAGAACACTATTTCAGTAGCGTGGAGGTGACAGGCGTGCTGGTGGCGAGAAAGCAAGGCGTCCCCGACAATTCCCATGGCCGCACCGGCATCCTCGCGTGTGACCCTCCGTGTGCGCTCTTCGTTTATGGTGTATGTACTCGGCGCTGCGTTAGGCACTTCTCCTGGCCGCGAGTCGCTGCTGCGAACCGATTCTCAACCGAGCCGTGAATGTGAAGAATAATAGTAGAGGGTATATCTGACCAACGGAAAGATAAGAGAACAGTGATACGGAGAGTGGATCAGACACACCATCGTCGACGGCGCATATTTTGCATCGCCAACAAATGTTTACGAACGGCGGGTTTCTATCGACAGGTGAGCTGAGACGAGAAGTCAAGCCACACCGTTTAACGTACGACGTAAAAATAGCCGTAGTGCATGACGGCCGGCGCTACAATGAACTGGGGAGTGGTCAGAGGAGGAAAAGCAAAGGAGGACGAAGCTCACCAATTTCTCAAACCAGTCAAACGTTCGCCACGTCTGTAAACGACCGGAGGAATGCCAGAGACTCCCCATGAGCGCTTTGAATTCCTCGATTTCGTCCAGCTTCCAGTCGAGATATCGTTGAACCATGAGCCGCCAGATCTCCCCGACTTTAGTCCGCGCTTCTGGACATGAGAATGACTTCCAGACGAGCTCCCGAACGTTGGGATGTAGCAACGGGTATTGGATACCCGCAAAGCATTCCGCGGAAACGAGGCTGAACATACAAATATCGATGATGCAGATGCACGGCAACCTTACGATCTCGGGTCGCAGCGCACGAAGAACAACTCCGGTGGCACAAGGGATACCGGAGATGATCTGAACTATGGTCCAAAGACTTGTTGCGGCGACGTGGATGGTCAACGGGCCAAGTATCATCTGGTTGATATGTGAGTGAGTGGCTTGGAAGATTAGACAGGTAAAGACGAACCGACACATCCAGACGATGAGCACCTAGCGAGAACCAGAGGTTAGGTACAAACTGGGAAATGCCTTGATGGATTTGGTGGACGCTCGGCATAAGATTGAGACGCTGGCTGAAGTAGTATCCCAACCAAAATACCCAGTTGAGTTTGGATGAAGGGAGCATTACAGCGAAACGGATGACCCGGGGCGTTTGATGCCACCAATGTCTTCGCACTATAGAGGCAACACGGACGCGCAAATGACGAAGGATGGAGGCCGTTTGAAGTCCAAGACCATGGCCTGCGAGAGCGAGAATAAAGAGCCTGAGATATCGCCATCGACGATTGAAGACATGCCGCCCGACGGTCAAGATATACGACGCAGCTGCAGAAAACCTATTTCGGAACCCACCCTCGAACGCGGACATGCTTTGCACGCAGGAAGTCACGAACGCGCTGACAGGAGCCGGAACTTTGAACTTGACCTTGTAGTCGCGATAGAGAAGCGCGGCGAAAATCCCAAATGCCATCAAAGCGAGAATGAGCAAGACGAGCCACAACCACGGAGACCTCTGCGAAACCTTCTGCGCGCTGGAATTGGAGTCTGGCGCGGGCGGAGTGGATGGATTTGTGGGATGAGAACGAGCAAAGAAGCCCTTTGCGCGAAGGATGCAAAAGAGGCTGACGAATATGAATGCAGCGAAGCCTATGGTGGCAACGTAGGGGAAGGCGGTAGGACTGCTTGAAAGGTCACATTTCGTGGGCGTAAGAATGATCTCGATGGTTCGGCTCGGAGTTGCGCTGATGATGTTCTTGGGAGCGGACAGACTGGAGAGGATGAACGGAACCACGACCTGAGCAATGAGAAAGAGACCAGCAAGGCTGGGAGAGAGGGAGAAGAGGGCGGAGGCGGAGGCGGAGGCGGAGGCGGAGGCGGAGGCGGGGATTTGGCTGAGCATGTTGTAGTACGGGATCAAGATGTGAATCTAATGTCAGCCTCCCATCCATTTCCAATCAAACGCGTCAGTTCGTCCACGTGCCCGCGTCTCCCGACTCCCACCTGGATTCAGACCCGCCAGTAGTGGTTTGGAGGCATAATCGGCGTGAAGAATGCTTCAGGACTCTTGGTAGTTCTTGGAATAAAAAAATTTCCGACTAGCACCATGCCCAAGAATTGATCTCTTCTAGTCCGACCAGTCGTACCCGGGTACCTTCACCGACCCCTCGCAGTTGTACTGAGTGTAAGTTGCTAGTTGACTCACTTTCCTATTTATCCAAATGTGATGATTACTTTCTGGATTCGTGAGTAGGTACAACATTTTGATTTGGCTGTTGAACGAGATGGCTTTAGTCTCATAGTTGAACTCCGTTCGTTGAACTGAAGGAAGCATCATGCAGGAGAAAATTCATGTCAACTTGGGAACTAATCTTTCTGTTGTTTCATAGTCTGAGAGCATCATCTGCCGGCGCTCGATGGTGATTCAAATGCACTCCGCGCGGAGGTTCATATGCAAAATTTCGAGTTGACTTAACTTTCGGACGGATAAAATGGCCGTTCGGCGAGAAAGAAAATTGGTAAACAGCCTGAGGGAAGAGTATTCGCATTCTAGTTTCATTGGTGTCATCGAATGAACCCAGTTTCTTGACCTGAAGGATGAAAAACAGTATGGTCTGCGGGTTATTACAGACTGGTTAAATTCAGCTGCGACGTATATATCAATCGAAGTTGATACCTTCGAAGCCCTTTGACAGAAAGCGCTTTAGAATTCAGCTGTACATAAATCAATAGAAGTTGATACTGGTCTTTTGACAGAAAACGTCGAACAAACTCAATTCACGACAACTCCGCGATAAACTTTTCCGTCGTGTCATAAAGCTCTCTCTGCAGCCGCTCGTCCTGCGCGAAGCTCGAAGGCGCCGCGATTGTTGCAATGGGCACAAGGTACGCGCCCTGATACTTCGCCCTTTGCTCGGCCACCTCCGTCCCCGCCGCCGCGAACGCCACGGTCATCGCGGCCGTGCTCGGCGCCCCAAAGACGAGTGGCCCGACGAATCTCTTGAGAAACCAGCCAAAGTAGGGCACCTTTTCGAGAAATTGGGCCGAGCCATTGGTCGCGATCGCGCCGGGGTGCAGGGAGAGACATGTGATGGGAATTGACTCTGCGTTGAGGCGCTTTTGGAGCTCCTTCATATGGAGGATATTCGCGAGCTTGGAGATGCCTGCGTGATTCACATACGGATGGGTAACACGAAAGGAAGAAAAAACGGTTGGCGTGGCACTCGTACCGTAGGTGTTTAGACGGCCATTGATGGAGTCACCGTAATTTTTGTTGAAGGCCTCCTTAGTGGAGAACGTCTCAGGCTTGGCTTGTGCGTGGACCATCGAGGCGACCTGGCGCTAAGGTGAGACATGCCTTGCAATCACATTGCGACCCACATTGACTATCCGGACATCCGCAGAGCTTGTCTTTGCAGTTTCCTTCAACAAAGGGAGGAGAGTGTCTGTTAAGACAAAATGGCCGAAATGGCTGCGCACGCATCAGTAGTGCACTACATAAACACCACGCGACACACTTGATGACCATGCAATCGAGAAATCCATCTTCCGTGAGTTTGTATGGGCCGGGGCCACTGAGGAAGGAGTTGAGAGCCGGTGCATCGACATGGACCGATTAGAACTCACCTGGCTGCATTATTGACTGACAATCTCGTTGGAAAGAGCTGAAAACAACATGAATGAACGCACCTAAAATATCCAGTCGCTGCTCCTTCTCGAGAAAATCTTTTGCAGCGGCGCGAACGAGGCGGGGATGCGAGAGGTCGAGTTTGAGCCAGTGGACGCTCCCGTCGTTGATGTTTTCCGACTCCAGCTGCTTGATGGCTATCGCAGCCCGTCCTTCGTCGCGCGCACCCATGTATACCTGGCTCCTTCAATACTGGGTTATTCTAACGAGCAGAACGTACCTTTGCACCTCTCCGAGCAAGCATCTGGATGGTAGCATATCCGATACCAGTGCTGGATGTGTTATGTTGATATGCGCAGCACTAGGCGGCTCCACTTACTTTCCACCAGTTACCAGCGCGACTTTACCGTGGAGGTCGACCAAATCTTCTTCGGAAACTGTCTTTCGCTGAGGCATGGCAGTGGGAGGAACGGTAGACGACCATCATAACTCAATGCTTTAAGTACGGGCTTCCGGCTCCTATACGCCGGTTGACAGCGGTTGCCCCAAATGATAAGGTCGACAAATCAGATCTGGGAATTCAGAATTGAGATTCAAGTAGATTAATATTCAAGTTGAAGTAAGATCGTTGTGGTGACCACGACCTGAAGCAATCCATTCTTGGGAGTTTGTGGGGGCTTGGATACGAAGAGGTCTTCCCGCATGTACTTACAGACGGATGGAGTGTATTGGTAATGAATGTTATCCTGCGGCCCGCCCGCCCTGGCAGCGCTTCGCGTCAAGGGATCACTCCACACCGCGCTTCCGATTCCGCCTCTGAACGAATTCCCCATACGCAGAACGGCATCAGGAGGACTTCCGGACAACCCTTCACAGGAGTTTCGCGGACCCGTACCTATCAAGGCGTTTTGCAAACCTACAGAAGGAAAAAATGGGAAAACATGATACCGTCGGACCGAATCCCAAAAAGGTTTATTTGGTTCAGTTTGTATCGGACGCTTACATTTTCTTGCTTTCGCTGAGCTCACCGTGCTCAGCGCTCAGACGCTGGACGAGTGTATCTTGCGGACATCGGGACTACTTTTGTTGTTCTATTGACCGGTGCGTCTGTGGCCCCGAAATTTTCACCTTTACTTTGCTCACACACTCTCACTCATCGCAGCTACGATTTTCTATCCTGCGTCTTGTCCTCCAAATCCTTATACGTGTAGCTCTTCCTATGGGTTCGGACTGAAACCTTCCTATGATCTTATTGCATGCGTTTCGCGCTCCGATTTCTTCGCCCCACCCCATTTCAACGGATTGCAACATTCACGCCTCGTAGACTTGCAAGTTCTGCGAGCAGCCCAAAAAGGACCCTGCGCAATGGAAATGAACTCGTCTCCGAGCAACCTTCCTCGTCCTTAGAGCCACCGAATCTCGATGCCACCAAAACCAAGGATTTGGTCGCCTCTTTTGCGGAGTTTATGGACCTGGTGAAGGAGCAACCCAAATTGGATGGGGGCAAATTCCAGGTTCCCTCGCAGCCTAAAATTGCCGAGAATATCGTCCGTTTTCTCTTCGAGCGCCGTTTATTTGAGGAGGCCGTTGACATGTATCGACGTATGCTCGATGATGGCATCCTTCCCTCCCCCTCCACCGATGCACTATTCTTGGCTATTTCGCTCGCGGCATCCAAAGCTCCTGCGCAAGACCAGCTCGAGGGATTCCAGACGATCCTTGCCTATAGTTCATTCACCGAACCCCATTTCTTGGAGCTCCTCGACCACATCGCCACCTTGAATATCCCCCCAGATACCGCTGCGCGACTGACTCGCCTCTTTATCTCCGTCAAGGGCGATGAATATCATCCGTCGCGGCTACTTCTTGGAAGGCTTATAGACCTCCAAGCGCAGGCCGGACATATAATGGCCGCGGCGGATACCATTGCGAAGTACAACTTTGACGCCCGGTCAGACTCTCCCTTTGACACAGTGGCGGAGCCGTACGCCGTAGCGATACGCGCCGCTTCTGATCAAGCCGCTGTCGATTGGATAATGGGCGTCATGCGCGAGAAAGATGTTCCCATCCACATCACCGTCTTCAACGCCCTCATCTCCCGCCAGAGGCATAGCAAAGATCTGCGCAAGGCCTTTGCGTTCTACGGCGTTATCATCCGCGTCGCAGCGACCACCCCGCTGCGCCCAAATGCCAACACGTACAAGCACCTCTTCCGCCTCCTTGGGTTCCAGTACAAGAAGGACTACCGGCCCAACTTCTCCCGCCGCCACCAGCAACCCGGAACGGTCCCGCCCCCGCGCCAATTCTTCGCCGACATGATGCTGCTGTGGTTCAGCGCCAAATTCCACCCCCCGCCGTCCGACGTGCCTTCCCTGCGGCAGAGCCAGATGGAGATGGACAAGGGGCTGCTGACCCTCGCGTTCCGCACGTTCCTGTACCTCGACGACTACCCCGCCGCGCTCGTCGTGCTCCGCGCCATCTCGGACCTCGGGCTGCGCATCACGGAGCGCGAGTACTTTATCCTCACGCGGTACATGGCGCGCAAGACGTACTACGACGTGTATGTCGCCCGCGCCCGCGCCCGCACGAGCGATACCAAGCCCGTCTTTGCCTTCGAGCTGCTCGGCGAATTTAAGTACTACAAGGTCGACCAGAACTCGGGCCTCTTGTATAGGTGGGTCGTAAAGCGGCTGCTGGCGCGCAATAGCGAAAGGACGGAGAAGGAGGGCGAGGAGGACGAGGACGAGATGCCCCCGAAGGCGACGTGGCGCGGGCGCATCCCCACCTTTGATGAGATTCTCGGGCAGGACACCAAGCTGTCCGGGGATAGGCTCGACCACTACCCGCTCGTCAGCATCCTCCGCCGGGCGATGCGGGCCCACGCGTCGACGTCGGATGAGGCGTGGGGGGAGGAGTGGCGGAAGCGGACCGTGACGAAGGCCAGGCATGAAATGATACCAAAGGGCGTCGAATTATTCAAGTGGCCGGAGACGAAAAAGAAATGATATCTACCCCATTCTACAGTATCATAAGTACAACCTATCATTCTGTACCATATCTTGTATTAATTCACCAACACCTCCCCGGATCGAATGCATTTGCGACGTGTTAGAGCGGACTTGCTCGGACTCGGATCGACGAAGGTATCCGAAGTGCGTGAGCGTCGGCCCTGCAAGGAAGAGGGTTGGATTCTATGAGCTGAGCCAGTAACAAGGGCGCCGCGCGTACAGCCGCAACGGCGATGTCTGGTGGGTCTTCTTCATCCGAGGGAGCGAGCAGTGAACGCATGCTGACGTCCTCCTAAACTCGCTTCGTGGGGGGGGGAGTCTAACGTCGTGAGGGGTCGGAATGCTGAGAGACAGAAGAAATCGAAGTGGGCACACTGGGCCCAGGGTCAAGAAAGAGGTCTTAGAGGCGCCAGGCTGGGACTAAGACGTTGGCTGCGGCTCGGGGAAGGCGGGCGACAACAGAACGGCGACGTTAGAACCAGGGAGAGCTCAGGTTGAGATGTTGAGGCCCTGAGGGAGCGTCGTCGGTTATGGGAAGGATCCAAGTGAGATACAAACGCGAGATTTTCTTCTCCAGTTTCGACACTCGCGCGGAACGTGAATCCAGCGTTTGGAGGGGGGTCTATCCTGTCACCTATGGCGAGAGAACTTCAATTGCTTCGACGAAATTGTGTGCCTTGCGCAGAGCATAGCAGCGTACCGGGGAGAAGATCGAGCCAGACGGGACCTTCAGAGAACAGACCGCTGCGCGCCAGGCCGCAGGATTGAGAGATTCCGCATGCGCAAGATCCCGACTCTGCGCGTCCCGGTAATGAAATAGGCAAGACAAAATGGGGCCCGAATCTCAGTGAAAAACTGGCCGCGAACGACCTTAGAAAATATTATTCAGAACCGCTGAACGAAGAATTATAATTCTTGCACGCACAGAAGTAAAAGTGTCTCCGTGTCGGCACAGATGTTCAAGGACCATCCCTAGATATCCGATTCGATGCATGGCTCCAGGAATTTGTGTCCTCCCTCATTGGTATCCCATCTCGCTTCCCCAAGCGGTCCACTGCGAAGAGTACGGCGCAAGTGGTACACCAAAGAGATTGGCAAGTTGAGTGTGTATAGCCTCTCGGCGGTGCCCAATCCCAACATAGGACGTCTTGAGCTGCTGAAACGGTTCGTTCTAGCTCATACGCGAGCGTAGGCGCCGCAATTTGGGTGATCATGGACGCCCTGGCGAGGAGCGATCGCCAACGTGACCGCAACTTGGACCTGAACCACCACTCGCACTGCTCTGTCTCGCCGGCGGTGGACACACTCTGGGCGCTCCGGGCTCCCTTTATCTGGTCCAGCCTTCAAGTGCATTATCTAGGGCTCGCGCTTGGCCATTGCGCAATTGGAGATAAATTGGGCGGTCACTGCCACTGGCCGCCGCTTCGCCACACTCTGCGTTCTCCTGGTCCCCGCCCTTGCCCGCCATGGAGCATTCAGACATAGACACAGTCCCACTACCGGCTGTGAAGAATCTGAGGTCCAAATTTGAGCAGCTCGCGAATACTCCTGGTTTAGCACCTGGCTTCACCCCGCGCCCCCGCGCCACCTCAGGCTCGCAGCCCAAGGGAGACCGCATCCCCGATAGCCCTACTCTGCGGACCTCCAACTCCTCGTCGGATTTGCGATTGAGCAGAAAACCGCCCCCTCCGCCACCTTCTCGCACCCCGAAACCGTCGCCGACCGCCTCGCCCCTTGCTCATCCGGCCGTCAACGGAACAGCTAATAATGGCCATCGTTCTAGCCTGCCTTCAAGTGTCCTGGTGCCACCCGAAGTAAACGTGGAGGAGACCCAGTCCATTCCAAGCGTGTCGTCTTTACGAAACTTGTTCGCGTGAGTCGCTCCTTAATTTCACCGTTGCACGCATATTGACTGCGGTACAGAAACTCCCCCACTCCATCTTCGCCCCAGATCCGTTCTTTGCATTCTCCACGTCCAAGCATAAATTCCGTGCCATTCACCCACTCCGAATCCGACCTAACTGGCATAAAACGACCTCCACCCCCTCCTCCGGTGCCAGTTTCCCGTCCTGTGAACCAAAGTCCTGAAGAGTTCTGCTCTCCGGAACCCTTCTCGGAATCTGACGGCGACTCTGAGTCGTCGTCCCCAGCGCCTTCCTTGCCTCCACGACATCCGTTTACCCATCATCAGCGGGATACCTCTAGTCAAACCTCCAGCGAAACAGATCTTGCAGTTCCTCGCGTGCCCCCACCCCGGCCTCCCCCACGACATCGATCTCCACCAAAGCTTGAACCCCCGGCAGCTTCGAAACCCCCTCCTTTACCCATCCGGCGCAGCACCATACCACCAGCAGAAGACCTGGTTTCTGTTGCACCGCGCCTCCCCGTTCGCCCGACTGTCGCCATCGCCCTCAACTCCGACCCCGAGAGCTCGCCGGCGACATCCACGCCAAACACCGCGGAGCGCAAGGCGTTTGGGTCGAACCGCCTGCCGCCCCCGCCTACGCGCACCATCGCGCTCGGTGAGAAGCTCCCACCTCCGCGGCGGCCGCCGTCGCCGTCGTCCGACGAGGAATCTGCGGATGAGGGACCACCCGCGCCAGACCTGCCCGACAGCAGTCGCTCCTCGCGCCGCCCGCCCCACCTCTCCTTCCGCACGGGATACGTCGGTCCCAGTGAGCCCAAAATCACCGTCCCCGCTCACCATGGGCACGTCATTGTCTCTGGCACGATCATCGTCGCCGCGACGCACCACCACGTTAAAATCTACGACATCGCGCAGTCGGACGTGCCCGTGTTCTCGCTCGAGAAGCGCGAGATCGCGTACGGGCACGGCATCAAGGAGCTGCGCGTAACGAGCATGGAGTACCGCCCGTGCGGCAACCCAGCAGACCGCGGGCACCTGTTGTGGATCGGGACGAAGGAGGGGCACCTCGTCGAGCTCGACGTGCGCACGGGGTGCGTCACCACCGCCAAGCCCTCGGCTCACATCCACCCGATCGTGCGCATCTTCCGGCACGGGCGCTGTATGGTGACGCTCGACGAGGGGGGCAAGACGCTGCTCTTCGCGCCGGGCGAGGACGGGGCGGACATCCAGCTTGCGTTCACACCGCCGCGCGTCGCGCGCATCGCGGAGAAGCAGGACTTTGCGCAGATGATCGGTGGGAAGCTGTGGACGGCGACGCGTGCGGAGCTGCATACCGCGCGGATACAGACGCTGCGTGTGTTCGATTTATTTGTACCCGGGGCGCCGGGGCGGGCGCTCGTGCCGCTCGAGCCGCTGGGCGCGATCACGAGCGCGACGATGCTGCCGTCGCATCCGGGCATGGTGTACGTCGGGCACGAGGCGGGATCGGTGTCGCTGTGGGCGCTGGAGGGGGACGGGTGGCCGCGCTGCGTCGAGGTTGTGCGTGTGTCGACGTCTGACGTGCTGTGCCTTGTGGGCGTCAACAACCGACTGTGGGCGGGCGGGAGGAACGGCATGATTTCCGCGTACGATGTGTCAGTGAAGCCGTGGTTGGTAACGAATTGCTGGATGGCGCACCCGAAGCTGCCTGTCAACGAGCTCGCCGTTGACCACTACGGGATCGAGAAGACGGGGAGGCTGTGTGTCTTCAGCGTTGGGAGGGACGAGCAGGTGAGGCTCTGGGACGGATTGCTTGCGTCCGACTGGGTCGGTGAGTATTCGTTCTTCCTTTTCGCTGACATGAGTTAATATGGATTCTGCAGACCTGGAACTCATGAAGCGCGAATCATCGTTTAGCAAGTTCCGTGACCTAAGCGTGTTGATCATCTCGTGGAACGCAGACTCTGCGCGGCCCGATGCGTTGACGGGAGATCCGGCAAATATCAACTTCCTGCAGGATGCGCTGACCAGCGTCGACTGCCCTGACATCATTACGTTCGGTTTCCAGGAGGTTGTCGACCTCGAGAGCCGCAAGATGGTCGCGAAGAACGTGCTGCTCGGGCGCAAGGACAAGCAGGACGTGTCGATCGCCCAGATCACCGGATTGTCGGGTCTGTCGGAGAAGGTCACGACGGCGTATCGCAAGTGGTACGACCACCTAGTGCTTGCCGTGCGCCTCGCGATGCCCGCGCAGGTCCCATACACCGCCATCCACACGGAGAGCCTTGTTGGGCTCTTCACGTGTGTGTTTGTGAAGAACTCGGAACGCATGTCAGTCAAGGATAATGTCATTACGTCGTTGAAGCGTGGGATGGGTGGGAGGTATGGGAACAAGGTATGTTTTCCATGCGGCACAACTTCATTGTTCGTCTCATAACACCACCGTCCAGGGCGGGATTATTACACGGCTTGTGATCGAGGATTCGTCCATTTGTTTCATCAATTGCCATCTTGCTGCGGGGCAGCACGCGACGCGGGCGCGAAATGCGGATATCGCCGCGATGCTCGAGGAGCGATCGCTCTTGCCAGAGAGTGAAAACGAGCCGCTGGCCTACGTCGGAGGGGGAGACGGGCAGATGGCCCTGGACCACGAGATAGTCTTCGTGAGTACTGTTCAAGCCCGGAATCTATATACTCGTGCTGACTCTTTACTAGCTCAATGGTGATATGAATTACCGCATCGACCAGCGGCGCGAAAACATCGTCGCCGCCGTGCGGGCGAATGAAATTGAAGGTCTCCTCCCGCACGACCAGCTGTTGAAAGAAATCAAGTACAATCGCGGCTGCCGTCTGCGGGGCTTCTTAGAAGGCCCGCTCACCTTTCCCCCGACGTACAAGTACGACCGCCACTCCACCGAGTACGACTCATCTGAAAAAGCGCGCGCGCCTGCGTGGTGCGACCGTGTCCTGTGGCGCACACGTGTTCCCGACCGCGTGCAGCAGCTGCACTACCGGCGCTACGAGGCGAACGTTTCGGACCACCGCCCCGTGTCCGCCGCATTCAAGTTCACGGTCAAGAGCATCCGCCACGAGGTGCGGCAGAAGGCGAAGGCGGAGACGCAGATCCTCTGGGCGGCGGAGCAGGAGCGGCGGCTCGCGGCGGCGCGCGACTTTTACGTCGAGCTGGCTCTGATTTGAACCCCGCAGGAGCGGAGGCTTGTTTGCATGCATGGATCCTTGGACCTGGACCTTTTCCCCCACACGCGCATTTTTATATTATACCTCATCCGTGGACTCTATTTTGTCAGACTGTATCATCGCACATGTAGCTTGCCCCAGGGATCGGTATATTAAAGCAGGATAATCGAACATAGCAATAATTTTTCTGGATTCTCGAGTCGCGTGACGATCGCGAATATCTCTGCCCACGGTCGTACTACTTACAAGTTGACTCTCAGCTGAAAAACTCCCTCTGCGAATGATGCTCAAAGTTGATACCGTCCTCCTCCGTGTGACCAGCCCAAGACCGACGGCTATCACTTAGCCGAAGTGAATTGTATCTGCGGTTATTCTCCTTCGGCCACTTTCATGCCTAGACGAATTTCTGAGGAAGATTTAATCGACCTTCATGGAAAGGTCGCGCTTGTGACGGGTGGAAAGTGAGTTAGAACCGGAGCCCGAAGTTCGACATCAATATAATCCATCTAGCACTGGGATCGGGTATGCTACCATCCAAATGCTCGCTCGGAAGGGTGCAAAGGTGAAGGACATCAATTTGAATACCCAGTATTGTCTGACTGAGCAACCAGGTCTACATGGGCGCCCGCCACGAAGGACGGGCTGCAGCCGCTATCGAGCAGCTGCAATCCGAGAACATTGGCGACGGGAGCGTCCACTGGCTAAAACTCGACCTTTCAGATCCCCGCCTTGCAAAGGCCGCTGCAAAGGATTTTCTGGACAAGGAGCAGCGACTGGACATCTTGGGTGTGTTCATTTGTGTTGCTTCCAGTTCTTTATGTAACCGAGACTGTCAGTCAATAATGCGGCCATGTAAGTTTTGTCCGTTTTATTTTCCTACGCTGGACTAGCGACTAGCTCTTCAACTCCATCCTCAGCGGCGCCGTTGGCCCATACAAACTCACGAAGGATGGATTTCTCGATGTCATGACCACCAAGTATGTCGCTTGGTATTTATGTTGTCCACTTCTGACACGCGTGCAGCCATTTCAGCCATTTTGTCTTGACCGACACTCTCCTCCCGTTGCTAAAGGAAACCTCAAAGAAGAGTACTGCGGATGTCCGTATAGTCAATGTGGGTCCCTCCACCCTATCGACAAGCCATGTTCTGATCTTAGAGCCAGGTCACCTCGTCGGCCCATGGCCAAGTCAAGCCTCAAAATTTATGTACGAAGGAGGCATTCAACAAGAACTACGGTGAATCCTTCATTGGATACCTGAACACATACGGTACGCCACGACCCTATTGGTTGGTCGTTTTGCTCATTCGTACTCATGCAGGCAATTCGAAGCTCGCGAATGTCCTCCATATGAAGGAGCTCCAAAAGCGCTTCGACTCAGAGTCTATTCCCATTACATGCATGTCCGCGCACCCTGGCGGGATCAAGACCATCGGTTCGGACGGCTTTCTCGCGTCTCTGCCCTACTTGGGCTGGTTGAAGAACTACCTCGGTTGGTTTTTCTCGCCCTGGCGCACGGGCGCGATGACCGTGGCGTTTGCGGCGGCGGGAACGGAGGTCGGCGAGCAAAGGGCGAAGTATCGGGGCGCGTACCTTGTCCCTATTGCGACCATCGAAGCACCGTCGAGGTCCGCGCAGGACGAGGGCTTGCAGAGAGAGCTTTACGATACGACGGAAATTTTTATGGCGGAGTTCAAGTTGTCGTGAACCCATTGAGTTTCCATCTCTGTCAAGGGACGGAAGTATCAACTTCTATTGATTCACGTCGTGTTTTCAGGTGACTTCTAAATCGGTTTTTCTCAAGAGACTTCGAAAGTGTTTCGGCCGATTAACGAGACGAATTCGATCAGTTTGCGCGCGTTGTCCGCTGCTTTATTTTATTTTATTCTGTGGTGTGCGGACCTCGAATGTTCGATTCGGCGAACTGTGTGGATAACCCTCTGGACCTGTCTGCGTCAATTCGAGACAACCAATATTGCCCAGAATCGGCCAACGTTGTGCAAGTGTACAGTATATGTTCAAAATTGGACTTGAGTCGCCATTGACCAGCAACCACCCAAGATGGAGCATTTTATCTGTGAAACTAAACTGTACTCCATATCCCCAGATGAACGTTGTCCTTCACGGCAGAGAGTGCTGATGGAACTGCAACGGGCAGGAACTAAGCCGCACTGTAACTGGGGAAGCATGAAAATTATCTTACAGTAGATTGCGTCGTCGTCGACCAGCGGCAGAACAAACTCCATGAAAGAGCAGCGAAGATTGGGTCCCAGGTCGCAATGTACGTTTCCCGCAATCATTCTTTTTTGAACTGAACACGTTGAACATCCATCATGGCAGATTTGAACCATGAGACTATAAATGTGTTGTAAATCCATCAACAACAAAATGAAATCTCATGGAGGCTTGCGAATTCAGTCATTATCCACGAGCGTGAAGCGTTGGAGGGACATAAGCGAGACTAGCATCCTATAGTACCTATGATTACCGCACTTCACTTAGTGCACATGGGGTGCTCACTGGCAGGCTCGCCCAAATAAAATTATCTCGCAGACCACCAAAAAACCTTTAAACATTTATTCATGCCTCCTCTGCTTTAGAACCCCACTGGCGGCGCTGAATTTACCGGAAGAGAGAAACGCGCGCACGTGCACGAACTGACGCGTTTGATTGGAAATGGATGGGAGGCTGACACTAGATTCACATCTTGATCCCGTACCACAACATGCTCAGCCAAATCCCCACCTCCGCTCCCGCCCTCTTCTCCCTCTCTCCCAGCCTTGCTGGTCTCTTTCTCGTTGCTCAGGTCGTGGTTCCGTTCATCCTCTCCAGTCTGTCCGCTCCCAAGAACATCATCAGCGCAACTCCGAGCCGAACCATCGAAATCATTCTTACGCCCACAAAATGTGACCTTTCAAGCAGTCCTACCGCCTTCCCCTACGTTGCCACCATGGGTTTCGCTGCATTCATATTCGTCAGCCTCTTCTGCATCCTTCGCGCAAAGGGCTTCTTTGCTCGTCCTCATCCCGCACATCCATCCCCTCCGCCCGCGCCAGACTCCAATCACAGCGTGCAGAAGGTCTCGCAGAGGTCTCCGTGGTTGTGGCTCGTCTTGCTCATTCTCGCTTTGATGGCATTCGGGATTTTCGCCGCGCTTCTCTATCGCGACTACAAGGTCAAGTTCAAAGTTCCGGCTCCTGTCAGCGCGTTCGTGACTTCCTGCGTGCAAAGCATGTCCGCCTTTGAGGGTGGGTTCCGAAATAGGTTTTCTGTAGCTGCGTCATATATCTGGACCGTCGGGCGGCATGTCTTCGATCGTCGATGGCGATATCTCAGGCTCTTTATCCTCGCGCTCGCAGGCCATGGTCTTGGACTTCAAACGGCCTCCATCCTTCGTCATTTGCGCGTCCATGTTGCATCTGTAGTGCGAAGACATTGGTGGTATCAAACTCCCCGGGTCGTACGGTTGGCTATCATGGTCTTTTCCCCCTACCTCAATTGGATCCTCTGGATCGAGTACTACTTCAGCCGCCGTCTCAACGTTGTACCGAGCGTCCACCAAATTCATAGAGGCATTATCTGGTGTATATATAACCTCTCGTTCTCGTTAGGTGCTCTGGATCCTCTGGATGTGACCGTCCGTCTTTCTCCGTCTACTCCCTCACAGTGACTCACCCAGTGTTTATACCAGATGGTATTTGGCCCGCTGATCACCCATGTCGCCGCGACATGTCTCGGGACAATATTTCTTATCCTGGTCGGCACCCCTCGTGCCACCAGAGTTGTGGTCCGGGAGCTCCTACCCGATATTGTAAGCTTGGCCTACAGCTGCATTTTGAAGTTCTGTATTGCCAGCCTCATCTGCGCGGCGTTATTCGCGGAGATCCAATATGACTTGCTTCATCCCAACGTTCAGGAGCTCCTCTGGCAGTCAATATCCTGTCCACAATCGCGTACCAAAGTTGCGGAGATCTGGCAGCTCATGATCCAACGATATCTAAACTGGAAACTGGGCGAAATCGAGGAATTCAAAGCGCTCATGGGGAGTCTCCGGCATTCCTTCGGTACCGCAGGTACATATTTTTCACAGACGTGGGGAACGTTTGACTGGTTTGAGACATCGGTGAGCCTCGTTCTCCTTTGCTTTTCCCGTTTTGACCATTCCATAGTTCATTGTAGCGCCCGCTGCCATGTACTTCGGCTATTTCTACGTCGTATGTTCAATAGTGTGGCTTCTCGTCTCAGCTCACCCGTTGATAGATACCCGCCGTTCGCAAACTTTCGTTGGCGATACAAATCCGGCGCCGTCAACGACGATGGTGTGTCTGATCCACTCTCCGTCTCACTGTGCTCTCATCTTTTTGTTGTTCAGATATACCCTCTTTTATTGTTCTTCACCTTCACGGCTCGGTTTGAGAATCGGCTAGCAGCAGCGACTCGACGGCCAGGAGAAGTGTCTAACGCAGCGCCGAATACATACACCCTAAAGAGGAGCGCACACGGAGGATCACAAGCGAGGATGCCGGTGCGGCCATGGGAATTGTTGGGGACGCCTTACTTTCTCGCCACCAGCACGCCTCTCACCTCCACGCTACTGAAGTGGTGTTGTGTACTCGACATGTGCGTCTTATTGATCTTTCTCCGACCCTGTTCGAATTCTCTGACGCGTGTTGTAGTGCGGGCCGCACTTGGGTCGCCGAGTCCCGTCTGCTTTCCGACCGCCGAGCTTAGGTTATACCCGCAGCTGCACGTCTTGTGTTCAGCTTGCCCCGAATATTATACCCTTCGATTTTTTATCTTCATTTTCTGTCTGTCTGTACTGTCAGAGATTTAAATTTCGAATCTACGAGTTTGTACTTAAGCTGAGCCAAACAAAGACATACTTCGCATCACATGCGCGCGTTACTTCCCTTTTCGGCCAGGGCTCTTTCCTCTTCCCTTCATCTTCCCCCCGCCCAAGGTTTGTCCCGCCCAGCCCAGTTTTCACATATATTGCTCACAACCCTCTAGATTTATTATGGTTATTCTTCCCGTCCTCATGGGACTTTCGTTTGCCCTTAATGCAATTTTCTTTGGGACTTGGGTTATCACGCAGGTGCCCTCGACCTCGCTCGTCGTCTGGCGAACCAAGGCTACCAATTTCCCTCAATTATCATCAGCGGGCTCAACTGGTCCCTGTTTTATCAGTCTCAGGTGGTTCGAGGACGCAGCTGCCCCCTGCATACGCATCTCGCTTGATGCGCCCGCAATTGGGATGTCTGTAAACGCCTCAATCTCCCCCGCACCCCCTGGGACCATTCACTTTGACATTCCATTTCAATTTCTTGAAGGCTTTTCCTATGCTTCTTCGGCCTTGCCGCCGCCCAGGGAACGGCTACATCGCCCTTCTGCGTTGAGCGCGAGCTGGGACACTCCAACTCTAACTCCAGCTTCTGCCTCGTCCCCCTCCCCGCCGCCGAATTCGGCTCCCACCATGGCTCCCGACATCCCTTGCGCCCCGTCGTCGGATCACCGCACGGACGCCATCTCCTACCTTGACGAACCTCCTCTTCCGCAGGGAATCACAGCCGCGCCTGGAACCAATTCGGTGCCTTTTCGCTACCTCAAATACGTTTTTCACCTCTTGCGCCTGGTTGCGGCTGCCGCAGTAGTAGCGCTATTGACGGTGTTATGGAACGCCCAGGAGCCCAAGCTTGGTGTCACCGACAAAGGAGAGGCTCTTCGTGGCCTTGTTCTGGTTCTGGAGCCGGCGCGACTCATTGATACCATTAACGTCGGAGAAGCACTGGATAACCAACAGTGGGTGGATGCTGACGGCGTTCAGCCTCTGCTGGAGACCCCGATCGAGGTCTTGGTTGAGCTCCGGCACCCTCCACACCTTGCCGATGGTTCCGCGGGTCCATCCGCGCTCCGCCGTCTCCCAGCGTCTCCAGCGCCTAGCCTCGTAACTCCCCGCGCTCCGAACAGCGAGCCCACCAGTCTGCCTGTCTCTGGACGCGCGCCAGCGCAATCCCCTGCTTCCCTGTTGCCGCCAGCGCCCCGCGCCCCTCTCGTCTCCGACGCCGCGGGTCCATCCACCGCCCGCTCTTCTCGTATAGCCTCAGCGCCCGGCTCCACGGCTGCCCGCCCTCAAGCAGTCGAACCTGTCTCCGGTGGTGCGTCAACGCAACCGTTGGTATCCCTACCGACGCCAGCGCCTCGCTCGCCTCCCGTCGTCGACTCCGCGGGTCCATCCACCGCCTACCTTTCCCGTGTGGCCTCAGCGCCCGGCTCCGTGTCGACTGCATCGCTGCACGGAGTGAGCCCACAGCCAACTCCATCGGCTGTGGCGTCTGACCTTCCGCCCCCGTCGTCCGCTTCTCCCGATCTTATTATAAGATCGCCCTGTGAGCCAGGAAACGATGCCATAGCTGGGCCAAGCACAGTAACGGGGCCATCGTGCTCCGCCTCCTCCTCCGCCTCATCCGTCCTGTCCGCTTCATCCGAGGACTACGACGCCTGGGAACGCCCAATCGACAGCGACATCGAAGTGGAGGAGGAGGAAGTCGGCATCGAGGTCGGCTCCATCACCCACCCTAGCTCCCCTCCCGTCCCGCCCGAGCTGGAAGCCTCCCTCCCCGCTTCTCCCCTTCCTCCCCCCGCGCATAACCTTCCGGTGACCCCGCTCCCGACTCCCTCGCCCGCCTCTGGGTCCTTCGTTGACAAAACTAAACCGGCGTACACCCTTTCTCTGCCCGAGCCGCGGGAGGGCGGGTCGTCAGACGACTTTTCGATGTCGGGCGGCGCCAATGATACCTTTGGTGGTATGCTTCGCCGTCCTTGCACGCTGCGTCTTGTGAGGGAAGCACCAACAGTACCCCCCGCGAACCCCCCTTGTGTACCCCTGCCTCCCTCTCCCTCCGCGTCCTCTCCCGACAAGACGTACATGTCGATCGGCGAGCTGGATCGCACGATCGACAAGATCCGAGCGGAGCAGGAGGCAGCGGCGGCGGTGGGCTCGTCTGGCGAGGTCGACCGAGCCGCGACTTTGGCCGGGAGGGTTCCCGGGTGGACGACACTGAGCGAGCTGCAGCAAGGCGGCATCCTTCACCAGCTCGTCAAGTACGGGACGGGCAGCTGGACGGACGTTGAGGTTGCCGAAGTCGTGCGCTTCATCCTGGGGCGTTACTACATCAACCGCTCCATGCAGGAGAAGGCGAGCAATGGGCTTGGCGCGAGCGCGCGAGGTTTCCTGGTCGAGTTTGCGCATACACGCAGGGCCGCCTCTAAGTCGGGAAGAAGGGCTCAGACACGGGAATCGGCGGGGAGCCGAGGTGGTAGCGCTAGCGCGCCGCCGGCGTCAATGGCGGCCACTACGACGGCGGAGGGGAAGGTCACTTCGAGGGCGACGCCGCTACGCACCATCCCGGAGGAGACGACCCAGGGGAGCTGCGGTGCCCACGCGCCGCCGGCGTCGATGGCGAAGCGGTCGAAGGTGGATAGTTGCGCCGCAAGGGCCAAAACGACTCGCGCCGCTCCGGAGGCATCGCTCCCGCCGCCGGCGTCGACGCTGCGCAGCCGCCAGGGGGACGTTGCATGGGACACGCTGCTGAGCGCCCCTCAGGACGTTGAGGCGGCCCGGCGCGATGAGGTTGCTGCACAACAGCTCCGTGCGCATGGGCGTCCTCGCTGCCCGACCACGGCGGAGCGGAGTCACGCGGGGCGTTTTGCCCAAGTGCAAATTGCTTTGAAACACAGCACCGCGCCGCGCGAGCGGGGGGTGCTCAGGGAATGTGCGGGACAGCGATCCCAAGAAGTGGAGCGCGAGGAGGGGAGCGTTGGTGGCGTCCAGGATGAGAACACTCCGCCGGGGCAGCCATCGGAGAAGGCGCTCGGGAAGCGAAGGGCACTGGATTTCGAGCCCAATTTGTAAAATTAATATTCTATCACACGGACATTTTGCACAGTACTATCTTGTATCATTACTATCTGTATCACATTACTATCACTGGCATGTAGCACAATGGATTCTATTTCATTATCTCGTTTTGAACCTCGACCGTTTGATAAATCCCTAAAACCTCCGTTTGCTCTATTCGGGAGTTGTTACGAGGCACTGATAACTCTAGATCTGTTAGTGAACACGATGCAGAAATCGGACAAGATGCAATCTTTGCGCGAGTCTCTTGACAGATGTTGTATCAATACGAGCTCGTTGTTTGAGCAGTGCGCCGCCCGTCGAATAAGTCTCTCAGTGCCCAGACTTGCGTTGCCGATCATGGCAGCTTTTAAGATGGATGGAATTTGTCCGAAAGACAGACTCGGAATATCGGAGAGTGTGCGAGGGGTGCGAGGGGTGAGGTACGAGACTTCTTAAAGCTCCTCTTGGACATCTGGTACATCCTGGGAAGGAAAACTGGCCAAGAAAATCTGAGGGAATCGCAATGCTACGTCGGAGCCTTTCGGAGCGGCTGGCGCAGAAATCGCGGGAGATTCGCAGAACAGCATCATAGGGGAAGTCAGAGTGGACGAAACGGCCTCGATTCTGGGTCGATTCTGGAATCGATTCTGATCCGATTCTGAGGCCACTGGCAGAATCGAAGGAGAATTTGGCAGAATCGAACCAGAATCGATGTTTCGCGTTGTTCCTCCTCCGGAGGAGGAACTCCCACAGAATCGAGTCCAGAATCGAAGGTTTCGAATCAACTGCCACATGTGATATTTTGATGCGGTGAGAATCGCTGCTTGAATCGACGCAGAATCGAATACTGAATCGGGACGGTCAAAGTCAGATTCGATTCTGGATCGATTCTGGCTCCAGAATCGGACCCGAATCGAAGTTTGAATCGACTCAGAATCGACTGTGAATCGTCCACTCTGACTTCCCCTATTATTTCCAGTAGGGTTGCAGCTTGGAGAGAACGAATCCCAGGCGTCCCGGGCCAGTGCTGTTATTAGGACAAAGTGCATGGAAAACAGGGCATAGTTACGCCCGCAGTAGTCCCCGGAATCAGAATCTACAACCAATTTCGATGTTTTCTGCGGACAAACTGTCCCGAACCCAGTAGTCCCGCAAGTCGTCCTCGCAACGTCCTCGTCGCGGCCAGTGCCAGATTTGTGGCTGTACATTACCTCACGTGCTTCTCTACCGCTTTGTTGGTCCCTCTCTTCTTGAAGTTCTTCCTTGTATAACCCGAACCGGGGCCACATGCGGTGAGAGAAAGTTAAACAATCAATGTATACTCTTTTTTCCTTACTCGAAGACGCGTTGTAATTTGGACCTATAGTCTGACCAATTTGTCCTGCGAGGCATCTAGTGCAGCAATAGGATTCTCGTTTGGCTGATTACTTCCGCCTCTAGGCATCGGTGCACGTCTAGTCTAATCATCAGAGAAATCGCATTGGCCAGTATTTGACTTGAATACCATGTCTGAAACCCTGCCTGACCCGACTGTCAACTCTGAACCTGGAGCGGACTCGGACCCCGTCATCCCCCCACCTTTATCCGATTACGATGCACTGCTGGTTCGAATCCAAGAGTCACCAGACGATCCCGAGAGTTGGAAGAGATTGGTTGACCTTGCCGAAACCAGTCCCAAGGACAAAGATTACCTCCCCCGCATCCGCCAGACTTATGATGCATTCCTCGAGCGGTATCCGAACACCGCCGCCGTTCAAGTGGCATATATCAACCACTTCCTCGATGCAAAGGAACCCCACCTCTTCGCAACAGCGGAACAGCTCTTCAACAAGTTTCTGCGCACATCTCGATCCGTCGATCTGTGGAAACTTTATCTCAAATATGTACGAGAGGTGACTTTCGGTCCAGCAAGGAGCGACATCGTGCACAAGGCATACGAGTTTGCCCTCAGTCATATTGGCCAGGACCGCGACAGCGAATCGATTCGTGACGAATACGTCCAATTCCTCGCTGAAGAAGCGCTCACCGGACGGGAGATACAGCAGAAGGCGGACACAGGCCGCGAAACCTACACCCGCGCTGTGCACAACATTCAAAAACCTCGAAGCGGCCTCAACGTGTCGAAAATCAGCGCCGACAACATAACCGCCATGGAGACGGAGTTCATGCAAGATCTTACACCTGCATGTATCCGTGCTCGGGCTGTGCTCGACGAACTACCGGTAGATCTGCAGTCTACCCCGACTAAAATGTTCGTCCCTGCCTTGCCCACGCTTGGGTGTTGGACGGCGTATTTGATGTGGGAAGAGGGCAACCCTGAAGAAAAGGATCGTGAGGCCGTCAACTCTCATATTCAGACGGTATATCGCAAAGCGGTGGTATACATGCGATACTCTCCTGACATCTGGTGAGCGTTGTCTTTTTCTTTCGTCCTTCCTTTTCTCATCCTCACGGCTCAGGCTCATGGCGTTCTCCTGGACCGGCTCGATGGGCAAGAATGACGAGGCGTTGTCCATTCTTAAAGAGGGGCTGGAAGCTAATCCAGATAGGTGCGTTTCCCCGATTTCCATTTGGCGTACGCTAATTTCCCTTACCCCAGTTTCGAACTAACCGACGCATATGCGGAGTGCCTGGAGAAGGCCGAACTGAAAAAGGACCAGCGGGATTACTCCGAGGTGCATGCCGTGTACGAGCGCTTTTTCGGCGTCCTGCGCATCCTCATCGCACGCCTCTCCGCAGAAGCCGCCGCCCCTGCGCCCCCAACTGAATCCGCCGTCGAAGAGCCTAGCCTCGAGGTCAGCGGCAGCAGCAGCGAGACCGTCGCAGTCAACCTGCTACCAGTTAACCAAAGCCAAGATGAGCTCGCGGAGCGCAAGAAGCAGTATTCGAACGCGTGGATCAGCTACATGAGCTTTGCGCGTCGGGCGCAGGGGCAACAAGCGGGCCGCGACGCGTTTGGCAAGGCGCGCAGGGATGAGTACATCACATGGGAGGTATTCGAGGCGGCCGGTACGTCTCTCTCTATTCTTGCGCTGCACACCGTATCAATGTCATCATAAGCGATGACGGAGTACCGCTGTAACCCGGACGCCGGGCGCCATATCGCGTCCCGCATCTTCGAGACGGGGATGAAAAGGTTTGAGAATGATGTGGCTTACGTTTTGAGCTATCTGGGCTTTTTGCTTACGATCAACGACGAGAACAGTAAGTTAACGGCTGTCTGTCCTCCCCCGCCTCGTGCGCTGATGCTCCCTAGACGCCCGTGTTCTTCTCGAGAGTGCGATTGGGAGATTCGGTCCACAGGACGCGAAACTACTCTCGGAGCGCTGGTCCCGTTCGCAGTACCAGCAGTACCAGCATGATGACCTCGAGGCTGTCTTGCTGAGGTCTGACCTACGGGTGTCCCGTCAATGATTTATCTCATACTGTATCCTAATGGTGTAGGACGGGAACCAGACTCGTTGAAGCGCTTCGATTTAGGGCAGACGTCGGTCAGATTTGCTTGCTTTTTTATTTTTTTTTCGTATGGACGGCGCCACGCAAGACGACGCGCTCGATGTTCCCCACCGTCTCGTCTCGTCTCGTCCGTTTTCGCTTCAGCGTCGTCAGCTATGCGCCTTTCGTGTACTCTTCCCCTTTCATCTCTTCCACCACCTTTGAGCCACCAACAGCCCCAAACGAGCTTCGCCGATGGCGCGTGCTGCATATTGTCTGCACGGTGTACGGTGCTCTAACGCGGTGTGCCTGTGTGTGCAGCGCATCCAGCCGGATCCCGGTGTGCGGGCACATCCGCGGTTTTCGGTGTACACGCGGCCGCTGGAGACTGTAGTCACCGACGCGCGTCGCGCAGCGATTCAAGGCCGACCTCCGCCACGTAAATCTATCAAAAGTCGAGATTGGCTGACGACTGTTGACTGGAGCTGGTACCGATGGGGTTCAAAGTGCAACGTGCGGCGAGAAGCCTACGTCCGTTAATTAGGTTCTAGAATATGATCTGAATACTGGCCTAGAATTTGTCCTCAAAATGGCCAGGGTCCACTACGCCGGTGCGGAAAGAGAGAAAAAAAAATCCGACTCGGAGCGTGAGAGCACCTTCCCGATTCGGCCTTTTGGAGGAGTTTGAGCGAAAGCGGACGCACGCCACGTGAAGCACCGCCACCTGTTTAGCATCTCTCCGCGCTTGAGGGCGCTCTGAGCGGACAATGGCGGACGATTCTCTCTCAGCTCTCGCGTGTTACTACAAGGGGGCTCTTCCGAGACTTTAATGACAAGGCCGCGCTTCTTCAGACTCCAGCACTCAGGCTCTTGAAATATCTCTTGGGGGTGGCAATTTTCACGCCAGGATCCGAGTCATCCGATACTATATCTCTTCAGGTGGCCCGCATGCCATCCCTTCGGTCGTTTCTTAGTTCGTGGGCGTGCTGCACCACCAATCTCTTAGATCAAGTTGAGTCCGGTCTCTTCCTATACGCCTGGTATCATGGATCGCAATTATGCCCTCTGTAAGCGCGTTACTGCGCCCAAGGTCGGACGCAAAAATGGTGCATCCGGGAGGCCTATATCTGAAACCAAGTAAGGGTCCCAGCTATTTTGTAGTTTCCGAAGGGGATTCACGTTTCCTAGATGCGGACGACGGGAGCATGAGTAGGCCAAGGAGGCGCGCGCCGCGGTCCAGACGGACGTCCTTCCCAGCAAATGGGATGAAGATAGAGGGGAGGAGGAGGAGGGGCCTGTCAGCGACCATCGAGTCTCGAGAGGTCGGCGTCGCGCAGCAGGTACTCCCCGTTCAACAGGAGGACCGGGCTGTCGGAGACCGAGAGCCGTCGACACCATTCCAACCCCCTTCTCCGAGCTCCTCATTGGTTTCGCGTCTCCCCTCTCTCCCTCTTCTGCCCGTTCTTTCAATCCTTTTCGCCCCTTGTCAGCGGCCGATCTGTCCATCAGTGAACTGTGCTCGGGAGCTCCACTTTTTGACGTTGCGACGGAGCAGCAGCTGGAGGACGATGCCGACGTGAGCGTGGGGTGCGACTCCCTCACCGACGCGGAAGAGGAGCTCACCGCCAGCCAGCGGCGGGAGCGGGACGCACAGTTAGAGCGCTACGTCCGTAGCGGTCGACCCCGCCGCGTGGAGGTTGTGGTGGCGACCATGTTCGCGGCCAACCGCATCCGCCTCGCGCGCAGCTCCGTCGAGCCGTGCGCCCTGCCGTCGCCGCAGCTTCACACCACGACGGGAGAGACTCCTTCGAGACCAGTGGAGACGGTGACGGCGGCGGTGGAGGTGAAGGTGGGGGCGTTGTGCGAGCTCGAGGAAAGACGGCAGGCGTTCCTCGAGCACATCCTCAACGAGGCGGGGCACAGACCGGCCCGTCGCGGAGGTCGCTCTTGCTACAGAGATCGTCCGTGGGCGCGTCTCGATGAGCCGCACAGTGGCGAGGCCACCACGGAAGCCGGCGGCTTGTGCGGAGGAGAGCATGGCCTGCGATGGAGCCGACGCTTCGACGACGACGGTGAGTCGCGGTCCGCTGTGCGCCTAAGGGATTCCCGAGCCTGCTGGGCAGCCGGTGGCGTTGGGTGCTGACAGCAAGGGGTATCAGCCGAAGATTACTATAATACTATTCACTGTACCACCACCAAGCACATTTGTACTCTTATCCACGCATAACACCCAAATGTATTCCTATCCACACATTCTCAATATATCAGTAGCACATCATCTATACCAAGGGAGGACACAGAACCACATCCATAATTCTGTTCGCCACACATTCTTAAACATTTGTGGTACTTGCATCGCTTCGACAAACCGTTCGTTCCATGTTCAACGTTCGTCTATAATACCTACTACGATACACATTACGCGCCATTTTACTTAATCTAAATTGTTGTCTAGTCACTTTCGCTCTCAATCTGCCCATACGGCCCATTACCACATACACCGCGCGCCCAACATTCAGAATTAACGTCTGGTTTCAATTTTCGGTATCTTCCCAGACGACGCGCGGCCGCGCCGCAGTGGCGGCCATGAGTTTCCGGCGCTCACGCCACGCGGCGAGCGCGCTGAGGAGGATCGCGACAAAGCACGCGGTGCCGGTGAGCCCGAGCGTCGCGACATAGCAGCTCCGCCCTTCGAGGCATTGGTGCGCCACAGCCCGCGCCGCCACGGTGGCGGCGGCGGCGGTGCTCTCGCCCGACTCGTGCGCGTCGAGGTTCCGCCCGAACGCGATCGAGAAGAGGTTCCCGCCGACCATCGGCGAGAGCGAGAGGAAGCCCCAGTTCTCGGAGAAGTGGGCTGGGGAGCGGTCGTTAGTTTGAGTGACATGAAGTGACATGGCAGAGCAGAACGCACACAGCCCGAAGAACTCGATGCATACGGTGGGGAAGAGCCCGAAGATGGTGCCGTACGCGAGGCCGACGAGGGCGCTCGCTTTCCACAGGCTCTCCACGTCGCCGATCTGGGCAGCGAGGAGCTGCGAGAGGAAGAAGAGTGTCGAGACGAGGACGAGTGAGTACGACCGCGGGAAGCCGAACCGGTTCTTGATGTTGTCCGAGATAAGGCCTACCAGAAGCAAAGTAAGTTAGCCGCCTCAGAGATGTAGCCAGTGCCGCATCGCATCGCACGCACCGATGAGTATGCGGCCGGAGAAGTTCATGATTGAGATGGTGGAGACCTGCGTCGCCTGCCAGCGCGATGCCTCGACCTCGTCGTACGCGGCGTTCCCCTTGGCAAACAGCGCCTGGGACATGGAGCCGACATTGTTGATGTCTAGATGACCACCCTCAGCATCCCACTGGAATAAGATGACGCTGCAACCTACACATCAGCCCCGTGCCGCTCACTGCGAAAGTTCAGTCGGATATTTCAAGGACATAGATAAACGACGCACGCATGGAGAGGATCGCAAAAAGGAGCAAGAAGTCGGGGTTGAGCCATAGTGCGCGACCGTGGATGTTCGGACCCTCGAGCGCGTCTTGCTTGCTGCGGCCGCGACTGCGGGAGTGCGACGGTGCACGGCTGCTGAGGCGACTGCTTGGTGGGCTTAGTTCGATCGCTTCCGCGTCTGGAACGTACTCTTCTTCTGGGCCGGCGGCGGGCGCCTCGTTGAGCAGCGGGGTTAGGCTGTCGCTGTCATCGCCAAAAAACGTCGCCTCGGCCTCGGCCGAGACGGCCGTCTCGCCGACGTGCTCGTGCGCCGACTCGGCGGCCGCCAGCGGGATTGCGCGCACGAGAAAAAACCCAACGATGGTCGTGACCGCGGTCCCGGCCCCAAGCAGGAGCAGGAACGACGAGGTGTCACCCGGAAAGAGCGTGTGTGCGAGCGTCGAGAAGAAGAACGCGGAGAGGCCGAAGCCGGAGAGGACCAGCCCTGTCGTCGTAGCACGCTGTTATTCCGGTGCATCAGCTACGGGCGAGTTATTATCGACGCAGACACGCACAGCTTTGTCGGGAAAGGACTTTGCAGTGGAGTTAACAGCGCCCGTAAAGCCGGCATTGCCGCCCGCGCCCGTCATGAAGCTACACGCGATAAGAAGACCGAGGCTGAAGGTTGACAGAGAGGACCCTGCTGCGACGCCGGTATCGTAGAAGTACCTGATTCCCATGTACCCCAAGAAGAGGAACACGAAGGCGAAGCCGAGAGGTATGCGGGGACCCCGTGAATCGACGATCCGGCCCCAGAAAGGCCCACTGCTGTACACACCAACTTTGTTGCCTCAACACCAACGCCCTAACTGTGATAGATAATCCGACATACCATTTGCTGCAAGCCCAACGACGTTTAACTGCGTATGGTTGATATTGAGGCGCGCTGCAAGTTGCGGTGAATAAGCTGGAAATTAGATTAGCTTGACTTCGAGGCTTCCGATATAGGAACAGCCGACCGGAGAAGACCTTTTTGAGGTGAATTAGCCTCAATATGGGGCCAACGCTCATAATTTCATATGAACACGCACATAGTTCGTTCCCGATCCCACCGCGACAAACAGAGATGCAAGTAAAGTCGTTATTCGAGGTGCACTAAGCAGTCCAGGCACAGCCGAGTTTTGAGGAGCCATCGGGTGGGCCTAGGAGGTGTGGCAGAATGAGAAATCGAGCGCAAAATGGAGGATATTAGCTGAGGAGCCACGTAGGAACCATATAGCGGGCGGAAGGAGAAAGATAACCGTAGGATGTTACATAATCACGAATCGGGACATCCCGATTAGATTGCGTTTGATTGCGCAAGGGGAAAAATTCGGTTGAAGAGTCGAAGGCACCTACTTACATACCAGGTAATAAAAAAAAATTGATGATCGACATATAACGGTCTCGTTGTTTGAATTCAAGGAATATTTGAAAGGTGTGGGACATTCAATGCAACTTGTTGAGGCTGTGAGTCAGCTGGTTGGTTCTGTGTGAGTTTACATAGTGCTGAAATAGAGGAAGCGCACACGGTTTCCAAAACATGGGTAGGACCGTATTGGCCACTGTCGACAAGAATATGTGCAGTAGCAAATTTGCCGCCTGAGCGGGGCGTATGGTAAAAGAATTGCGCGAAGACGCATTCGTTCAAGTTCCAGTCAAAGTGGGCCTCGACGCAAAACAGCCGTAAGGCCCTGTTCGGGATCCCTAAATCCGAATTTTTGTCTGGCTATCTAAGTAGGTCACATCAGGTCACTGGCATGGGAATACTTCTCGGCTGTGGACGGAGGTACGGAAATGATCAGTTTTGGTAACCGATATAAACTGAGCATCGTGCCCGTCGTCGAATCATCCCGCCGTCGACGATGAAAACACTGATCTCGCTATTCAGACCACTTCTGAGGGCGCACTTTGTGCATTTGAGCCAGGATGCATTTTAGATCAATTTACACCATACTCAATAGTCCATAGAACAGTTGAAGTGACTGAAAAAAAATAACACTTTCAGACGGCGGGACCGGCTTACACGACGAAGATGAGAGGTTGCCATCGATCGGGGTGATCCGATGACCGCGCTCTGGACCGCGGTCCAGACCGGAGTGACTGATGGTGACTGCCTCATTGGGTCATAAATACTAATTTCTGCGTTTGGCGGGGAAAATTACGATACAGGATTTTAAATAGGGATCCCGAACAGGGCCAAACGCAGAAATTAGTATTTATGACCCAATGAGGCAGTCACCATCAGTCACTCCGGTCTGGACCGCGGTCCAGAGCGCGGTCATCGGATCACCCCGATCGATGGCAACCTCTCATCTTCGTCGTGTAAGCCGGTCCCGCCGTCTGAAAGTGTTATTTTTTTTCAGTCACTTCAACTGTTCTATGGACTATTGAGTATGGTGTAAATTGATCTAAAATGCATCCTGGCTCAAATGCACAAAGTGCGCCCTCAGAAGTGGTCTGAATAGCGAGATCAGTGTTTTCATCGTCGACGGCGGGATGATTCGACGACGGGCACGATGCTCAGTTTATATCGGTTACCAAAACTGATCATTTCCGTACCTCCGTCCACAGCCGAGAAGTATTCCCATGCCAGTGACCTGATGTGACCTACTTAGATAGCCAGACAAAAATTCGGATTTAGGGATCCCGAACAGGGCCTAAGGATTCTTGTCCGGATGGGTGGCTTTTTCGATGGCGAAAGATTTCCTTGTCCAAAATGACTGGGATTAGGCCTCTTCGAGGCGGGTGCTGAACCTTTAGGTGGATGCACAAGTGAACTGTCTGCTCGCCTCTTCAAAACTTAGATGCACCAAGCTCTGATGAAGAGTTCTGAATAAAAGTGAGGCTCAAGCCAGTAAACATGATACATATATCCTGCTGTGTATTTTCTTTTGAACCAGGAAGATATTTCTGGACATTAATGAGAATCATATTAGTTCCCCTGAATATTCCTAGGTTGATTGAACACAGGGTACCAGAGTGGGAGTCCCCGAGATTCTGTTCGTTTGATATTTGGTTGCTCTGACAGTGATAGATCTGCAAAACTGGGGTGTGTTGGTACCGAAAAAATCATCTGAACAATGAACACATTTCTGAACATCAATAGACTCCCCTGGATATTCTTGGGCTGATTGAATGGGCATTACCAAAGTGAGAGTCCCCTAGGTTCTGTTTGTTTGATGCATGGCTGTTCTGATAGATCTGTAAAACTGGCATGTATTTGTACCGAAAAAAAAGAATTGCACCAGGAACATATTTCTGTATGTCCCTGATAGTCCTAAGTTATCAGCTCCTCAGAATATTCCCGAGTCGATTCAACAGGGGGCATCAGAGCGGGAGTCTTTGAGATTCTGCTTGCAAAACTGGCGTCCATTTGTATGGAAGGCTCTACCGGGAAGCACCCTACACTTGTTATGTAGCAAGAACCAACATGGAGACAAGGAGTAGCAAGCAAAGATGTCGCTGGAGACTCGGAAATATTTGCCAATCACTCTCCGCGTCCGAACAACGTCCGAACTTCGGATGTTGTCCGAAAGTCCCACGTCAACGGATACTGACCCGAAAATCAAGCAGAAATGACTAATGACCAAAATTGAACTTCAGAGAAATGCATTGCCTTCTGTGAATGAAATGAGCTAGCACGCAGGAATTCGAAGCAGAAGGAAGGTTGGAAAAATATGTTTCCATTTTCATTGCTTATTTTCTCTTTCCCCACTTGCTTTTCAATTTTTCTTGTGATGACCAATTCTTCATGACAAACAGATCAAAAACTGATACGCAAAATCGATGTTCTCCTGGGCAGCCAAACCTAAAGGTTCAGCAATAAGGTTGTCCAGGCCAAAACTTGACGAGCGGTACCCACCTGGGCGCGAGCCTCAATACTATTCCTCCTCGTGTCTCACGCGTGAGAAGCGAGTGCGTGAGCGTCCACTGGCGCTCGGGCTGCGAAGGGCGGCGCGAGAAAACAGTCGATTCGTACTTGACGGACCGAGGCTTCTCAGCCCTCGAATGGCACAAGACGTTAGATTTTTGGGGCCAAGTCCGTGGATTTACCTGGTGAATGCATTGAAGGGACTTCACAGGTCCTTTCGAAGTCCGTCCTGCAGCTTCCGGCAATAGAGGCCCCGTGAAGCTCCCCCAAAGGGTTGTCCGGAAAAAAGCTGAAATCTGCCCTAAAAAAGCTTATGATTTGGCGGATTTGGGGCCTAAAAAAGCTTATATCGGACAAGGGTGGTCACGTGTATTGCTAAATTTTGCCAAACTGTCGTAGAAATACAATTTTGGCTCCCCGGCTCCCAAGCCGCCGTTTGCCAGGACAAGGAATTTTTTTGACTGGAAGAAATGCCGAGTCGTGCCGTGCCTGATAGGTCTGATCGGCCTCACAAACACGGTGATTGCACCGGAATTTTGGCCTAGAAAAGCTTATATCCGGACAAGGGCGCCCAATTTTGACCCTAAAAAAGCTTATGTTCGGACAAGGAAATCGCAAAATTTCGCCCTAAAAAAGCTTATTTTCCGGACAACCCTTTGGGGGAGCTTCACGGGGCCTGGCAATAGCCAGGGCCCACCTGGCAGCTCACGCGAGTTGTTGCGAGTTGGTTATTTCATCCAGCTCGATTTTGCTCCTTCTGCTGCGGGACACTGTTTCGAGAGTGTCTTATTCTTACGAGAATTTGTGTCCCAAAGCTGATTCAGAGCAAGCTTAGAGCTGAATGGAAAAATGAAGGTAGAGCAAGAGAAAAGGCTGATGCCACGTGATATTCGCGTGAACGCGGTACAGGTGCACGTGCCACACCTCCTTACTTTGGCCCACAACACCGAGCTTGCCAAAATGGCTAATATCAACGAGAAAATTCAAGCCGTAAAAGATGTAATACAGAAGAGCCCTCCGATGTGCAACGGGACTTGTCAGATAGCTCCGGAACAGAACAGACTTGTGTACGGGTTCAAACAGGATGGCAGTGCGAAGTATGTAGCATCTCATCTGACCATTCAGATACTGAATTCTCACAGATGGGTAGATCTACTCAAGGCTACCCCGGAGGAGCTCGACATCGTATCCGCCGCCTGTCAACGAGCCACATTCGGCCGCAATGAGGAAGATGTGTTCGATGAGACGTACCGGAAAGCGGGGCAAATGAGCACGAAGGATTTTCAAATCGAGTTTAATCTGGAGAAATCTGGGATTCTTGATGTGGTTCATGGCCAACTTCTCGAAGGGTTCAATGACCCCGAGAAAAGCATCCGCGCAGAACTTTACAAGTTGAACATATACGGTGGGAACTCCATTCCATTCGCCGACCCAGTTTCTGACCACTCCAAAGACAAGGGTTCGTTCTTCAAAGCCCACAAGGACACACCTCGTGGAGGGAACATGTTCGGATCTCTCGTCGTCGTGTTCCCCACCTTTCACATCGGAGGCGCGCTGCTTCTTCGCCAAGACAACAAAGAGGAGGTCTTTGACTCGTCAAAAATCCTTTCCCCTTTTGACGTCCCGACCGTCGCCTATATCGCCTTTTATGGGGATGTCGAACACGAAGTGGCCGTCGTCGACTCGGGCCACCGAGTCACTCTGACATACAATCTATACTTTGCGGAAAATCCAACTTCCGTGCCCAAATTGTCTTTTTCCAGCGGCCGCGATCTTCGATCGGCGCTCTCCGAGCTCCTCGAAGAACCGACATTCCTTGCAGATGGCGGTATCCTCGGGTTTGGCATGCGCTACAAATATCCCATCGACAAAGGCACCGACCTTCGGGAAATGAAGTCCATGTTGAAGGGCGCGGATGCCCTGCTCGTGCGCGTGTGCGAACAGCAGCTCGGGCTTGAAACGTCGCTCAAAGCCATTTATTCCGGAAAGTACTCCGGCAAGGTCATGATGGACAGAATCCTCGACCCGCGGCGGGACATGGGCCTGCTGGAGGAGCCTGTGACGACCGTGCTCGAGCGCGACTACGGTGCTGAGGTTATTGAGAGGGACGAGGACGACGAGGACGGCCGCGAGATTACGGAGGTGAAGTGGATCACGCCAATGTCGAAGCTGACGCACTTCCAAGCGACATACATAGCGTACGGGAACGAACACTCGATTGGATTCATCTATGGCGACCTCGCTCTCATGGTCCATGTCCCCGACGAGAATAGCCGCACTCTGTCCCGCGACGAAGCCATGGATGATGAGTGAATGCGACTCGCAGTTACGAGCAGTGTACTCCCTCTCAAGACGTTGTTTTGAGTTGACGTCAATCTAACAATATGTTCAATTTTTGTTTTGCGTGATCGTGTCGATTCACGTGCGACAACCCCTAAATCCTGTCCCTTGACCAGAACCACCTCCTCGAGAATGGACAATATCGAAGAAAAAATCAAAGCCGTGAAGGAGGCCATCGAGAAGAGTCCTTCGATGTGCAGCGGAACATGTCCGATTCCTGTCGAACAAAATAGATTGGTGTATGGGTTCAAAGAAGACGGTAATGCGAAGTGCGTAGCCTCTCATCTATCTGACCATTCCGATGCTGAAATCACATAGATGGGTGAATATACTCAAGGCTACCCCGGAGCAGCTTGACATTGTCTCCGCCGCCTGCCAGCGAGCGACATTTGGCCGCAATCAGGAAGACGTCTTCGACGAGACATACCGCAAGGCGGGTCAGATGGCCACGAAGGACTTTGAGATTGGGTTCAATCTGGAGAAATCTGGGATCCTTGGTGTGGTTCATGCCCAACTTCTCCAGGGATTCAACGACCCGGAGCAACGCATCGACGCAGAACTTTACAAGTTGAACATATACGGTGCGAAGTCAATTCTATTCGCTGGCCAAATTCCTAACAATCCCTAAGACAGGGGTTCCTTTTTCAAAGCGCACAAAGACACGCCTCGGGGAGAGAACATGTTCGGATCTCTCGTCGTTGTTTTCCCCACTTTCCATGTTGGAGGCGCGCTGCTTCTTCGCCAAGGCAACAAGGAGGAAATATTCGACTCTGCAAAGATCCTTACACCATTCGACTCCCCGACCGTCGCCTACATCGCTTTCTATGGGGACGTCGAACACGAAGTCGCTGTCGTCGACTCGGGCCATCGAGTAACTCTGACATACAATCTTTATTTTGCGCGAAATCCCGACAGCGCCCTCGGACCCAAATCGTTTCCTACCAGTGGCGACCTTAGGTCCGCGCTCTCCGCACTCGTCGATGAGTCGACATTTCTTTCAGATGGCGGGATTATCGGCTTTGGCATGCGCTACAAATACCCGATCGACGACGAAACGAACCTCCGGAAGATGAAGTCCATGTTGAAGGGGGCTGATGCGCTGCTTGTACGCGTTTGCGAGGAGCTGGGGCTCAAAACGTCCCTCAAAGCCGTCTATCACGAAGAGTACGCCTCCGGCAAGATCATGGTGGACAAGATCGTCAACTCGATGGACGACGTGGACGAGGAGTCGGTGACGACTGTCTTGGAGCGTGACTTCGGAGGGCAGGTTATCGAGGACGACGAGGACGGCAACGAGGTTACAAAAGTGACGTGGATCACCCCCATGTCGAGTCTGACGCACTTGAAAGCGACGTACCTCGCCTACGGGAACGAGCACTCGATCGGGTACATCTACGGTGACCTCGCGCTCATGGTCCATGTTCCTGATGAGAATAGCCGCACTCTGTCCCGCGACGAAGTCATGGGTGATGAGTGAATGCGACTCGCAGTTACGAATAATGTACTCCCTTTCAAGACGTTGTTTGAGTTGACGTCAATCTAACAACATGTTCAATCTTTTTTACCCTGAGTGGAAATAATTACCTTCCCTATCCTAGAGTCTGCAAAATTGATGATAAGTTGATACTCGTAGGAGGAGTGCTTACATTTGTTCTGACCAGCTTCTAACTTCATGGTATCTTCGCTGTTTAAGGACGCACTGGGAGCTGACCAAGAAGGTCCACGGGCCACTGTCTCGATTCATCTCGTGCACTTGGCTTCTGATTTTACTCTGCTTCTGGAGCCCCTAGTTTTTAAATGACCTCTGGTGTCGCGCACTAACAGGAAGTAATCTGCAAGGTACAGCCGACAGCAAAGTCAAACTCACCTCTGTTGAAGCCGTCTGCCTCTTGCCGTATTCAATTATCCTCCCATACATCCTCTTCTGCTCGCTTCTCATCATCATGTTGTTCTTCTCGTGCTCTCCTTCTGCTCCAATACGCCGTACGGTCACACTAACATCGCACTCTCCGTCCTCAACTTGAACGCACACATGCACATAAGTCCATTCTCACCAGGCTGCAATAAACTTCAACCATCAGTGATGTCGCCACACTATGAGTCGCGTACGCCGGCGACGGGGGCTACGCGCGAACTCAATCCACAATGACTCGAGAGAGCTCTCGAGAGGGAAGGCTCATTGAGCCACGTGAATTTTGCGTGATCGTGTCGACTCACGTGCGATAACCCTAAATACTGTCCTTTGACTAACCAGCTCCTCGAGAATGGACAATATCGCAGACAAAATCAAAGCAGTGAAGGAGGCCATCGAGAAGAGTCCTTCGATGTGCAGCGGAACATGTCCGATTCCTGTCGAACAGAATAGACTGGTGTATGGGTTCAAAGAAGACGGCAACGCCAAGTGCGTAGCCTCTCATCTATCTGACCATTCCGATGCTGAAATCACATAGATGGGTGAATCTACTCAAGGCTACCTCGGAGCAGCTTGACATCGTCTCCGCCGCCTGCCAACGAGCGACATTTGGCCGCAATCAGGAAGACGTCTTCGACGAGACATACCGCAAGGCGGGTCAGATGGCCACGAAGGACTTTGAGATTGGGTTCAATCTGGAGAAATCTGGGATCCTTGGTGTGGTTCATGCCCAACTTCTCCAGGGATTCAACGACCCGGAGCAACGCATCGACGCAGAACTTTACAAGTTGAACATATACGGTGCGAAGTCAATTCTATTCGCTGGCCAAATTCCTAACAATCCCTAAGATAGGGGCTCCTTTTTCAAAGCGCACAAAGACACGCCTCGCGGAGAGAACATGTTCGGATCTCTCGTCGTTGTTTTCCCCACTTTTCATGTTGGAGGCGCGCTGCTTCTTCGCCAAGGCAACAAGGAGGAGATATTCGACTCTGCAAAGATCCTTTCACCCTTCGACTCCCCGACCGTCGCCTACATCGCTTTCTATGGGGACGTCGAACACGAAGTCGCTGTCGTCGACTCGGGCCATCGAGTAACTCTGACATACAATCTATATTTTGCGCGAAATCCCGACAGCGCCCCCGGACCCAAACCGTTTCCTACCAGTGGCGACCTTAGGTCCGCGCTCTCCGCACTCGTCGATGAGTCGACATTTCTTTCAGAGGGCGGGATTATCGGCTTTGGCATGCGCTACAAATACCCGGTCGACCACGAAACGAACTTCCAGAAGATGAAGTCCATGTTGAAGGGGGCTGATGCGCTGCTCGTACGCGTTTGCGAGGACCTGGGGCTCAAAACGTCCCTCAAAGCCGTTTATTCCGGAGAGTACGAAGCCGGAAAGGTCATGACGGACAAGATCGTCGACTCGATGGAGCAGCGGGATGAGTCAGTGATAACTATGCTGGAGTGTGACTTCGGAGGACAGGTTATCGAGGACAACGATGAAGACCACGAGGTTACGCAAGTGACGTGGATCACCCCAATGTCGAATCTGACGCACTTGAAAACGACGTACCTAGCCTACGGGAACGAGCACTCGATCGGGTACATCTATGGTGACCTCGCGCTCACGGTTCATATCCCTGACGAGAATAGCCGCATTATGAATGACAACGGAGCCATGTAGGACAAGTACAATTGAATCTGTAGGCCCGTACATATGTTCCGAACGATGCTGTATGCCTTTTCCAAACAATAATTCGACGATGACGGTTGTGTTCAGCATGCCGCTCGTAGCAGTCTCGACTCTCCTTGGACTTTCTGCTCACCAGTCTCCCTTCGAAATTCCATCCAGCGGGGTATTTGTGGATGTCGTGCATTCATTTTGTACTATCTTCAATTTTGGCAGTAGGAGTTCCATGTTCACATAACCCTGAATCAGTCCATGAGGACAAAACTCTTCAGAAACCATTTTAAGGGAGTCTTCATGCATGTCGGCCGGCGCACAGATGCTCGCCGGGATTGAGTGTGTACAGGATCCTCTACTTATTCATCTTCCCACTTCAAATTTGAGGTACCTGAAGTGCTCTGTTATCGGTGCCAGCGGTAGGTTCGAGAAGTCAATTAGCGCTGATTTAATTTATCTCAACCCACTCAGTCTCGAGGAAACGATTCGTCAACCGTGTGGCTGGTGTCCGGATCCATCCGCCAGGAAGTTTTTTGAAATTTCAACCAAATTTCACATATCGCCCAATTGAAGGCCTGGGGCGTTACGGCGTAGCATTTAAAAAAGCCCCTTCAAGAGAGGGGGATTATTCTACTACAATTTCATAGTCCTCAACACGGCGAGCGTTGTAAAGATATTCCGCCTTGGTTCAATTCGCGGGCCGGTGGCTCCGTTCCGTTGTCTGGGCCGGTCCCGTGATCCGCTTTGACTCTTTCTGATTCCCACCTCGGGAGTCGTCGCTCATGCCTCCGCGATTGAACAAGCGCCAGCAGAGGGAGTTGGAGGAACTCGAGGCACTCGGTGGACCCTCAAATTTACAAGACTCCTCTAGTGACGACGAATCCAGCAAGTCTCCCGCAGCAAAACCTGGTTTCGCGGCGGTGCGCACGGGATACCCAATCCTACCTTCTCTCTGACGGAGGATATCAGCTGTTTACACCAGGAGCAGACGATCAGGATAGTGCGGACGAGGCATCGGCAGATACTCCGAAATCACGCAAAGTTGGTGTCTTGTAAAAGTTTACTTTCGCATTCTAAAAATCCCCAAGAAGAAGAAAAAGAAAGCATCCGGAGTGAATCCTGTTGTTTCAGAGAGATCCCAGACACTAGTCATCTCGGAGTCTTCGCGAACACATACACCCGTCATCAAGAACGAGAAGAAAGCAGCGAAGAAAGCCAAGGCGCGAGAACGCAAAGCAGGGAAAGACGAATTTGACCAGGCGCTGGCGGAGCTGTCGACAAAGTGCGTCATCCACTTGAATACTACGAATCCGTTGACAAATGTAACAGATATCCGGAATTGCAGAATGTCGCGAGCGGGAGCGGGGATGGCACCGCATCATCTTCTGCATCGCTGGCATCCCTTCTCTCGGTTTCGCTCACCCATTTAGACAGCGAAGCCGAGATGCGAAAATTCTTTGGCGCGCGAGTCGTCCAGGCCAATAAATCCGCTGCTTCAGGGTCCTCACGGCGCCAAACCACCCAGCGCTCCAACCTAACCCGTCCGCCTGCGGCCTGGTTTCAGACGGTTCCGCGCGAAGGGTTGTCGCTACGCGCGTTGTCCGACCAGGAGCTGCATGCCAAGCTTGCGCGCCACTCGTGGGACCGCACAAACAGTGAAAAGTGGTGGACAGTCGAGTACAGCAAGAAATACAAGAGCGTCACGATGGCGTTTATGACAATCGTGTACTCGGGTGGTACGTCTGCGTGGCGCTGTTCATCCTCCGAATTAACTTATCGGCAGACCCGAATGGCTTCTACGGTCTTTTACAAAAATTCCCGTGGCACGGGGATACACTTCTTCAATTGGCGGAAGTTTTCCGGCACAGGGAGGGTAAATCACTAGTTTCATTTTTTGCGCAGACTCATTGAGCAGCGGGTAGAGTATGCGCAGGCCGTTGAGTATGTTGACAGGGCATTGTTCTCGTATGAACGGGCGTTCTTTGGGGCTTTCAACTTCACAACCGGCCTCAATCGTCTTGACTTTGATCATATCGAGAACCGGCCTTTTTTCCTTGCTGTCCACAGGCAGACGACGTAAGTTGATTCCACAAATGATAGCGCGACTGAGGCCACACATACTGTAGTGACCTCCAGCGCAGAGGCTGCGTTCGTACAGCCTTTGAATTTGCCAGACTCCTGTACGTCCGTTCTTTGGGTACCAGGCAGAAGGTTGATTTACTTTCGCATAGATTGTCTCTTGATCCAGCCAACGACCCTCATGGCGCCCTTCTCCATTTGGACTTCCTGTCGGTGAAGACGGGCATGGGGCAGTGGTTGCTAGACATGTTTGATCTCTATTCTACTCGTCGAGGCAAGCCGCAAACCAAGGATGCACGAGCCGACCCTAGTCTTTTACCAGGCTGGTCATACGCCAGGGCGCTGGCTCTTCGGACCGAAAAGGCCAAGGTTGTTCAATTTATTTCCGCTCGATAAATGCTGGGTCCTCATGCAATACCGGCCTAGGACCCAACTGCAGGTACCGCCGCATTGATAGAAGCTATTCGGGCGTTTCCTTCAGTCGTTCCTCTTCTCGCGGACAAGTTAGACGTTTCCCTCCCCAACTCAATACGGAGTCATCGTGATTTTAAAATCGAGACGGATGGAAAGTGAGTACATTTATTCCATCTATCTCCTCATCCTTTCCTGAAGGCGTCGATTCCAGCTATTTACGAGCACCGGAAGCAACACTCCATCTCCTCTCTCATCTCTACGCCCAACGCTCTTCTCCTCTTTGGAAAGATGAAGCATCCTGGTTTGCCAACACTGTGACCGCGGAATTTTCTTCCCTTCCCGCGTCCCTGCCAGTATCCCACAGGCGACAGGACTTTCTATCTCTGTACGAAAACGTGAACCTACGATACTCGGTGTACCGCCATGTCATGGTGCTCGAGACGACGTACAAGCGCCTGTTCTCGTACATCCCTCAAGCGGTGCTCAATGTCAAGGCGCTGCAGTGTGACCCGCTGCCGCCGCCGACGGCGGTGACCTCATACGACGACGCGTTCTTCGAGGGCACAGAGGACTTGCGTGCGTTCATGCCGAGCATCACGACGCGCCAGCGTGCGCAGCAGGGTCGGGACCTCGCGCAGATGATCCCAGACGCGGGACTCCGCGAGCAGCTTCAGGTGCGTAGTGAGCCGTCTCCATCATCCACTTCTCGATCTACGGGTTGTTTATTGATCCTGGGTTCCTCGCCTTCGCAGGCATTTTTCAATGCTATGCCGGCTGTACAAGAGCGGTTCCCGGAAGGCGTGGTGCAGTTCGCACAGGTGGCGGCGCAGATGGATCCGGACGAATTCGAGGCGCTCATGCTCGCGGCCATCGCGGCCAACGAGGACGCCATAAATATGGGTCAGGGCGGCATGCCCGGCGCGATGCCAGGGGCTTCAAGACGGGGAGGAACAGGAGGCCGTGGCACTGCAAGAACCCGCCCATGATGGGGTCGAGTCCGAGGAAGACGAAGAGGAGGAAGAAGAGCCAATCGCTGTAAGCCTTTTTTGCTCGATCTTGGCGTCCGAACTGACACTTTCGTGTAGCCACTGCCTCTTCGTGTGTTCCGCAATGTGATCAGCCGCTTTTGGGGTGGAAATGCAGCAGGTTGACGATTCGTCTTCTGAAGACGAGGAGATCGCTGGGAATCCTGTAGACACTGCTGGGGTAGATTAGGTCCGGAATTCAATCCATTGTATCGCTAGCATGTATTTTCGGAGTCTCGGGGAAGAAATCACACAATCTTACCCACTTACCTACCCATCTACTTGCCACACGACCCTACTAGACTCATCGTTGAATGCGCGTTCAACAACGCTATGTGGCACGTGCTTGTTCAAGTTGAAAAGCCAACTTTCTCCGGCATCTTCTAATGCCCAGGCGATTCACGAGCCCAAAATAGATCCAGATGATCGCAAACTCTCCTACGATGATTTTCCAAGAATCCATGCAGTGAAGAATTTTCTGTCAAATTTCGGCATAAGTCTCATACATCGGAATTTTCTAACAACACTACATGATTAATTTAGTCGTCATCCATGGCTTCACGGCGTGACAACCCGCGGCTATCGTGGACATAGGACCATGAGCGCCAAGTCGCCATAGATATATCCGATCGAGGGCTCGTTCCCGTATGCAACGTATGTCGCGTGCAATTCAGTCAGCTCCGACAAGGGCGTAATCCAAGTCGGCTCTGTAATGTCGCGACGGGCATCAGACCTGTCCGGGGTTTTAATCAGTTCGCCTCCATAATCCCTTTCAAGCACGAAAGCCATAGACTCCTCGTGTTGGCCCATGTCGTCCGTCGGGTCGAGAACCTGATCCATCATAACCATCCCGTTGTTCCGGTCGGAATAGACTGCTTTGAGGTACGTTTGAAGACCCAGTGCGTCGCACACGCGGACTAGCAGGGCATCTGCGCCTTTCAACATGGATTTCATCCTCGGAAGGCTTGTTGTGTCGTCGACCGGGTACTTGTAGCGCATGCCAAAGCCGAGAAGGGCACCCTTAAGAAACAAGGGCTCATTGATGAGGGCGCCGAGCGCACTTTCGAGATCGCGACCGGTGGAGATTGACAATTTAGGCACGGAAGCGGGCGATCTTGAACTCTCCGCAAAATATAGATTGTATGTCAGGGTGACTCGGTGGCCGGACTCGACAACGGCTACTTCGTGTTCGACGTCCCCGTAGAATGCGATGTAAGCGATGGTCGAGGCGGCGAAGGGGGAAAGGATTTTTGAGGAGTCGAAGACCTCCTCTTTGTTGTCGTGGCGTAGATACAACGCGCCTCCAACATGAAAGGTGGGGAAGACGACGACGAGAGATCCGAACATGTTCTCTCCACGAGGTGTGTCCTTGTGGGCTTTGAAGAACGAGCCTTTGTCTTTAGAATGGTTAGAAACTTGGTCGGCGAATGGAATTGGGTTCCCAACCGTATATGTTCAACTTGTAAAGTTCTGCGCGGATGCTTTTCTCGGAGTCATTGAACCCTTCGAGAAGTTGGCCATGAACTTGATCAATTATACCAGACGTGTACGGATCGAAACCAATCTTGAAGTCCTTGGTGGCGATTTGACCCGCCTTCCGGTATGTCTCGTCTAAAACGTCTTCCTGATTACGACCAAATGTCGCCCTTTGACAGGCGGCGGATACGATGTCCAGCTGCTCCGGTGTCGCTTTGGATAAGTCGACCCATCTAAGAGGCTTCAGCTTCTGAGTAGTTAAAAGAGATAGTACTCACTTCGCGGTGCCATCCTCTTTGAAACCATATATAAGGGTATTTTGGTCCTGAGGAATCTGGCACGTCCCACTGCACATTGGAGGGCTCTTCTCTATGGCGTCTCTAACGGCGCCCATTGTGGCAAAGAGACTGTCCATTTTGAATGGATTGTGGTACTGGTAGGGGAAAGGGTTGAGAAAAGCGGCTCGCGACACATGTCTCAACTGCGTGCACGTGCTGGTGAAATTTTGTAGTCTATCGTTGAAATAATTGGCTTAGTACCGTCGGAAGGGTTCAAGAAAGGAATGCTCTCCGGGATTTCCCAAGGCTTGAAGCTGGTTATTGTTTGGAAGTGGATCCGGGGTGTTCATGATTGTGCGTAAAGCAAGGCGTAAACAAGGGGCCTTGAACACGAGCCCGATCGCCAAGTGCTGTGGATGATTCAGATCTAGAGGGAAGACTTCCTAGGCTCAACGTTAGACGAGATTCGCACAGATGCTACGACTCACAATTGCCGGAATACGTATGCAGGTACAACCGCCAAACAGAGTGGTTCCTGAATTGTTTCTGTTGGACAGACGCTACAATTCAAAACAATACATACCTGTTCAACCGGACGAAGCAAGATTGCAAACCAACCCGACTATCAAAAAGTAACAGAGGCCAATGTGATTCAATATTATACACTTGAACGAAACGTCTATATGCATACATGTCGTGAGCAATGAATGTCCGTGCAGCTCTTCCTCTGCCAGTAATTTACCTCCACATTCCCAGATCCATTGCCAATTCCTCCATAGTTCGCCCCTACTACTTCGCCCGCTTCACCTCCCGCTCCTCATCCTCAAGCGAGCTCAAACTACCCCTCTTGCTGCCGCGGCTCGGCGTCCCATAGTTCATCGGCACCGTCGTGAACGAGTTCTCCGCGATCAGCGAGCTCGTGCTCCTGACATGTCCCCGCGTCGGCGTCGTCGGCGGCTCGACCGCCACTGGGATGTGCTTGGGGATCGACTTGAGCACCGCGCGGTACCCGGCTTGCACCACCCCAAGATACCTGCACACGCGTTCATGAGCGCCAGCCTAGTTGAAACCGGAAAAACGGGACGCACTCTGGTTGCTTGGTGAATATGGTCAGGTTCACCTCAATAAAGTTCTCGGGCATCAGCATAGAGTAGTCGCCCTTCTGCGCCGGCGCGCTCGCTGTCGTAAAAAAGTAAATGGAAATGATCTCCAGGCATTGCGCTGCTGCACTCACTGTCGAAGTTGCGCTTCGAATAAAACCGCACATAGTCGAGCGGGTTATGCTCCTTCATCCCATAGTGCATCGTCGAATGATCCACGATCACCATGTCGGGCGTAAGCTTGTCCAAGTCGATGCTCGACCCTTCCTTCTTCGCGAGGTTCTTCGCCTCGGCCACGATCCTCTCGCTGGTGATATGCTTCTTAAACAGATCGGCCCGCTCCCACTCGACGATGCGCTGGTCGACGAACTTGTATAGATCGCGGATGCTGATGCGGTCGAAGATTTCTTGCGCGCCCGCGAGCATCTGAAACAATCAAGTCGTGAAAACGATCGACGGTACAAAAAACGCACGGGATCGTCGCTCTGCTCAATCTGGGGCTTGATGTTGTCGGTCAAGTGCATAAACTTTTGTGGAATATCGATTTGCTCTGCGATCTTCATGATCGGCTCCGCCAGCTTGAGAGCATCCATAATCATGTACTCGATCGCTTTGGCTGCCAAAATTCTGAATTCGTTGTTTCTGTCCTGAAGAAAGTGACATACCTGTCTTGTGGTTGTAATCATTTTATGGAGTTTAAATCGAGTATAGCATATCTCATGGAGCTGGTTCACGTCTTTGATATTGTAGCAGATCTGGTTGTCGATCACCCGCGCGCTCTTGATCAGCCTTGTTGCCGCTTGAGTAAGTAACAGAAACGGAAAGGGAAGATAGCGATTACCTAGAGATGGAGAGCTTGCTTGGCTCGCCGATCATGTATGAATCGCGAGCAATGTAATCGAATCTATGGCCGCTTAAGACAAACCGCGCATGAACGAACGACACGTACTTGTCAACATCCAGGCCGTTTCGCTTGTTGGCCACGATGTCGAATAGAAACGGTTTTTCATCGGGGCTAAATCAAATCAGCTCGTATCGGATCTCTAAGTAAGCGCTCACCTGCATAGGCTGGGGTCCCCATCGATGAGGGCCAAAATGAATTCCACATCGTTGTCTACCAGAGGAATGTTGTACATCCCAACGAGGTACCTGAACATCATCTTGGACGCGTCTTCGTGCTTCCAATTCTTCTGCGGTCTAGATGAAGTTAGTGGGTGGTACGGCAACGATAAAAAAATCGACTTGCGCGATGAAGGGTATGAACATGCCGTCCCAGACGTGGCTCCACGGTCCATGGCCAAGATCGTGGCACAGCCCCGCGATCTGGACGCAGTCGACGTCGCGGGATGTGATACCTAGTGCAGGCTGTTCCGTGCGAAGCTGCTCGGCCATCTCGCGGGCGAGATGCGCGACCCCTGCTGGAGAGTGAGCATTGAAGACGCTCAGAAACTGTGTTCACTTGCCCAGGCAATGCTCAAATCGATTGTGCGAGGCCCCAGGCCAGACATAGTACGACGTTCCCAACTGTTTGATATGTCGGAGCCGCTGGAAATGTTTCCTGTATCCAGATAAGAGGAAAAACATTTAAGATCTGAGGAAGATCAATACGGACGTGTCGATGATTTTGCAAAGGAGAGGAGAGAAGGACACTGATAGAGCGATAAGTAGGAGTTTGCACACAAAGGCGGATGCGCACTATAATCGTGGATTTGGTCCTTTATATTCCGCATCGCGGTGCTTGTCGAAGACTCAACCATCGAGTTCAACCGTGGAGACAAGAAGGCGATGGGGACGTAAGGTTCAGGAAGAAGGGCGTAAAAGAGCTAAGAGGTACGGTGTGACGCGTGACTCCGTGACTCCAAGACTCGGAGATTGCCATGATGGTGAGCATCTCCTGCGCTCCCTTTCCCGGTGTGTTCGGGGAACCGAAGCTGCAAGTTTACTTTACGAGATGTTCAACACTGGTGGGACCTCCTCGGGTGACTCTCCGCACGGTTTCACAACCACAGTCACTGTGTCAATCAGTACTGTCAATGCTCGTTCCAGGACAACGTATATGCATATCCTTCTCCGCCCTTTCTCACCAGCTCCTCTCAGTAACGACGCTCTGGGCATCTCCGGGTTCGCGCACGACTTCCGCTCCTCAACGGGGACGAACCGGCCGCTATCTACGCGTTGGATTCGACCGAGAGGGGCATCACCACCTCCCTGCAACACTCGTCGCCGTCCTCACATCGACGTTTTCGAGTCTGCCGCGGCTTCGCCAACAAGAAAATGGCGTAGCTGCGCGCAACCCTCAAGGTCACCGCTGGCCGGCTCGTTAAGGGACTGACAGCGATGCCGGTGCTGGTGCGGCGGATCTATCTATGGTCGGCGCATTGCGTGGGTAAATGGATGCATGTGTTGTACTAATGGAACGGACAGTTGCCTCTGAAGGCCAGTTGTCGCATAAGGATATTTCTACTCAGGTTTGCACACAGTTCCTTGTTTCTACATGTGTACGAATACTCACTACTGTAGATGGTAAGCGATGAACCGTGTTAGCTTCGCATAGCCGATGGTTAACGTCCGTATACAAAGAACACTCTCCTAATCGGAGGTATGTCGCATATTGCATGCCATTGTGCTTGTTTCGATGATTGAAAATCTCTCAGGGTTCAACGATATAAGCGCTGGTCAGCGGGTTGAACCTATAACATCAAATTCAACACTCAGCCAGCCTTACCGTGAGTTTTCGGGACAGAAATCTGGGCTTGGTTTGAGCTGATGATGCCCAGGGCTTGGCTTGAAGCCCTGGAGCCCGTAAGCCAAGCCCGCTCAGGCCCGAGTCAAGTCAAGCCGACGTCGGGCCTCACCGGGCATAGGGCTCAGGCTTGAGATTTCCGCCAAGCCCGCAAGCCCTGGCCTGAATACCCTTCTTTACCGCGAATTCAACCACTTTCAGCAATTATTTCGGCACAATTTGAAAGATCAATGGCCTAAATATGGTCAGACAAGTCTTCAGCCCATGCACCAACAGATTTTGAAACTGGAAATCAATATGGCATGGACTTACGGCGTTCAAAATGGTTGACCATCTCGGGCCTTGGCTCACGCCCAAGCCAGGCACTAGTTCAACTTTGAGTTGACCCATGTTCATTGAGTCCTCACAGAAATGGGAGAACATCCGAGTTGCCGTACCTCGATGCTGTGATCCACGAAGTCCTCCGCATGCACCCTCCCATCCTCGCTCGAGACGCTCCTACCCGTATGTATCAAATTACTGAAGGAACCGCATGTTGATTTCTTCCAGGCCAACCAAGACGATATCATTCACCTGGGTGTGCCAAGTACCCCCGCAGCGGAACGACTATTAGCAGCATTCTCGTACACAAGGGAACGGAGATAAGTGTACCTGCTTGCTGCATGAATCGCTCCGAGGAGGTTTGGGGCCTTTCTGCGAAGGATTTCACCAGGCCGCTGACTTGGCGAAGGGACGGACGAGCGCGTTTAGAATCAAGAAGAATTACGGGCATCGGCACATACTCATTTTCAGCGATGGACTGCGGTACATGTCTACTCTTTCGTCCATCGTGTTCCTGATATACTGTATGGACTGGTAGAACCTGCATCGGGAATCACTCGACCCTCGCCAAGTCAAAGTGGGAGTTTCCGTTACTGACGGCGCCTTGTTTTAAACTTTTGGCCAAGGACGGCGCTCTCCGTCCTCATTCGAAACGTCACATTCGGGCCTGATACTGAGATGGAGCGTATGTGGCCCTTGTTCAACCCCTAATGTCGGCGGGGCAAAGGAATCTGCGGTCCAAATCTATATAATAAAGGACGTGGTGTCTCTGGACAAACGTCAGAGGTGGAACGACCTTCAAGGTGGCCCGCAGGAGCATGATGGCCACAGTGATCCGTCGGTTTTCATTGACTTTGTTCCGCAACTCCACCTCCGTTTCGGGGTCCGCTGCAGGCTTGCCAACTTGCAGCTTCCGTTGCTGGCGGCCGCTTTCTTCAGTAGTAGCCAATTGTCTTGCAATTGCAATCAATGCAATTGTCAAATTGTCAATCAGGCCGCGAGGAACCAAGCGAAGTCTTCGCTCGTCACCTAAGGTGACGAGCGGCGTGATTATGATTCCAAGTTTCAACCACTGGGCTGTATGCTGAGTCACCAATGGATAATTGAAGATAGTTTACCGTTGTCCCCCGTGGCGTAGCACGGGAGACTGCTAGTATCCTCAGAGATGCTGAGGAAGGAGTCTCGTGGAGGTTACTAGTCTATTTCGAGCCTGGGCCGTCGCGACAAACAGTGAAATTATCCGAGACGTCAGCGGTCACCTCTCGTTGCACATACATTGCAGATAGTCTCGAGCCGGCGCTCGATGTGAAGTGATCAGTGCCATAAAGTCAGCTCGCGAATCAATCTCGAACTTCGCGATGATAAATCATCACAACCCACGGATACCACATTATATGTCTAATCCGTCATATTCTGCCATACTTCAGTCCAGTTGCCACTGAATCATGGGTCGAATCACCAATGGTTGAAATTTTCGATCCGGACCGGCCCATCCGGGCCCGGGGCTGATGCACTTCTTCGCCTCAGTCAGCTTGCCAAATGCTTCCGGGCCTGGTTACGCGTATGCACGGCACCGGACATTATTCTTGACATGACTGGGATTAGGCCTCTTCGAGGCGGGTGCTGAACCTTTAGGTGGATGTGCCAGTGCACTGTCTGCTCGCCTCTTCAAAACTTAGATGCACCAAGCTCCGGTGAAGAGTTCCAAACAAAATTGAGGCTCAAGCCAGTAAACATGATACATATATCCTGCTGTGTATTTTTTTCTGAACCAGGAAGATCCTTCTGGACATTAATGAGAATCATATTAGTTCCCCTAAATATTCCTAGGTTGATTGAACATGGGGTACCAGAGTGGGAGTCCCCGAGATTCTGTTTGCTTGATGCTTAGTTGCTCTGATAGATCTGCAAAACTGGAGTGCATCGAAAAAAATTATCTGAACAATGAACACATTTCTGGATATCAATAACCATCTGATTCAATGGGGATTATCACAGTGGGAGGCCCTGAGGTTCTGTTTGTTTGATGGATGGTTGTAAAAGATCCGGTCTTCTGTGAAGAAAGATTCCTCACAGAGCAAAAATTAATGGAAATAACCTGAGTTCAAATACTGGAAATCCCAATATAGTCCAGCTAATAATCTAGTCACTGAACAGTCTTACGTTGAGCGCGAAGCTTCAAGGCAGCAAGATTGAGTTAAATCATCAACTTGCGACTGCGAACCTAGCACACAAGGCAAGCGGAATGCGTTACGTTGTGGCTAGTCGTGATATGAAATCTGAATGAGCTTATAGCATCACTTAGTTCACACACAATTCAAGGGGACAGATGTCTTAGTGACGCTAATGCAGGATGCAGCAGATCAGTGGGTAGTAAGGGTGATTCTCATTTGCAGGCTGAGAGGCTTCATTTTATATACAGAGACTATCTAGAATATTCTCAGAGGCTCCACCGTGCACAGGTACAACTGACTCACATTGACTGCACAGCAGGCTGTGCCCGAGCGATGCCCGAGTTGAGGCCGAGGCATGCCCGAGGTACCCGATCTGCAACCAAATCACGAGACCGAGGGTGCTTGGAGGATATTGACCCCATAATGCCAATATCCATCACAATGGTTGTTCTGATAGGTCTGTAAAACTGGCATATATTTGTACCGAAAAATAAGAATCGAACCAGGAACACATTTCTGGATGTCCCTGATAGTCCTATTAGCTCCTGAGAATATTCCCGAGTCGATTTTACAGGGGGTACCAGAGCGGGAGTCCTTGAGATTCTGCTTGCAAAACTGGCGTCCATTTGTAGGGAAAAAAATATTTTGACTCAGTCCCAAGTTGGTGGGCTCTACCGGGAAGCACCCTACACTTGTTATGTAGCAAGAACCAACATGGAGACCAAGAGTAGCAAGCAAAGATGTTGCTGGAGACTCGGAAATATCGCCAATCACTCCGCGTCCGAATGTCCGAAAGTCCCACGTCAACGGATACTGACCCGAACATCAAGCAGAAATGACTAAGGACCAAAATTGAACTTAAGAGAATTGCATTGCCTTCTGTGAATGAAACGAGCTAGCATGCAGGAATTTGAAGCAGAAGGAAAGTTGGAAAAACATGTTTCCATCTTCATTGCTTATTTTCTCTTTCCCCACTTGCTTTTCAATTTTTCTTGTGATGACCAGTTCTTCATGACAAACAGATCAAAAACTGATACGCAAAATCGATGTTCTCCTGGGCAGCCAAACCTAAAGGTTCAGCAATCATGCCGGTCTCAAGTGCTTAGTAAAAGGATCCAGACAGGAGTATAAAGACCTGCCCGATAATCGATTCACCCCAGATACTCTCTTACTCTCAAACCACCACTACCCACAAAAATGTCTTTTTTTCAACCTCCTCCCCCCCCGCCCACCAAACTTGGCCATTATAGAACTCTGTCGCCGCTCGCTGGAATCCATGTTTCGCCTCTCCAGCTCGGAGCCATGAGTATCGGCGACAAATGGGGCGCTTTGGGTTTGGGAGAAATGAACAAAGAGTCTAGTTTCAAGCTTCTCGACGCGTATTTCGACAATGGCGGCAATTTCATCGACACGGCCAACAATTAGTACGTTGATGTTCGCGAATAGTTTTCTCATCGCTAATACGAGTTTTTCCTGAAGCCAGGACGAAACGTCAGAGCTTTTCATTGGCGAATGGGCCGAAAAGCGCGGCATAAGGGATCAGCTTGTTATCGCGACAAAGGTAATGTTCGCGAAACCATCCTTTTCTACTGCTTCTGACCAGTTTCAATTTTGTGCAGTACACCACCAACTTCAAGGATCGTAACGCCGCTATCGAGAAGAAAGTGACATACGCCGGGAACAACGTCAAATCGATGCACATCAGCGTCGAAGCCAGCCTCAAGAAATTGCGCACCACATACATCGACATCCTGTACGTGCATTGGTGGGATTGGGACACCGGCGTCGAGGAAGTCATGAATGGTCTCCATAACCTTGTCGTGCAGGGCAAGGTCTTGTACCTTGTACGCTGTTTTCCTATCTTCAGGATCACTGCAGACTCATCGTATCCTTTGTAGGGTGTTTCGGATACCCCAGCATGGGTCGTGGCGCAAGCCAATCAGTACGCCCGCGACCACGGGAAGTCTCCCTTCGTCATCTATCAAGGCGCCTGGAATGTCTTGGAAAGATCCTTTGAACGCGAAATTATTCCCATGGCGCGCGCACACGGTAAGTGCATCTATTTATTTATTTATTTTTGCGAATGCAACTGACGCCGCTGAAGGACTTGCCCTCGCACCTTGGAACGTCCTGGGGGGTGGGAAGTTCCGCACAGACGCAGAAGAAGAGCAGCGTCGTGTAACTGGTGAGAAGGGCCGCACGACGTTCAACCCCGACTGGGAGCGCAACGAAAACGAAAAGAAAATATCCTACGCCCTTGAGAAGGTCGCGGGAGAGGTCGGGACGAAGAGCATTACCGCTGGTACGTTTGCGCCATAATAATTCGACTTAAAACGACTGACCCAATTTTCAAGTCGCCATCGCGTACATCATGCAAAAGGTCCCGTATTGCTTCCCCATCATCGGCGGTCGCAAGGTCGAGCACCTCCTCGCCAACGTCGAGGCGCTCGATATCGCTCTCTCCAAGGAGCAGATCGAGTTCTTGGAGAGCGCCCTTCCGTTTGATCCCGGCTTCCCCAGCTGGATGATCGTGCGTTTGTTTAAATTGTTCTTTCAACCGGTTGATAATATTATTCGACTCGCAGGGCGATGGATCAAAGCCCAACATGCTCATGGCGACTGTTGCAGTCTTTGACAAGAAGCCTATTCTCGAAGCAATCCGCCCTACGAAGAATTAATATAAAGTGGAATGTTTTTGATACAGTACTTATCCACGTACGCGGAAGACCGCCACCCAATTAACTGTACATCACGTTCGGGAGATTCGTTCTAAAGTTTCCGATAAGTCTATAGAAATTATCTTCCTTCGACCGTGTAGTACCCCCCTCCCGCGCGGCAGTGATCGTTCTCACTCGATTTAGTATGCATGCAATGAGTTCAACCATGAAGCATGAAGGCGGCATTGCGTCCCGGATCAATTATCGCAAGCTCAGAACGGAAGTAATCCGATCACATCGGCTCATTTCGGCCGAAGTTTTTTTCTTCGTCTTCCTTTCATCTTTCACAGCTTGTATCGTCAGGGCAAAACTCCGGGTTCCTGTCTATTTCGGAGCTTCTTGGCCAGTAGCTCCAGATCTGTTGAGAATCTTCTTGTCCCTTTTGCCGTCGAGGCTTCCCGCTTCTGTGCATTGTAACAGCAAGCTAATGCGCGTTTTTTGGACCGTGGTTCAGTGAGGGTGAGTGAGCGAGACGATTTGTCCCCCAAGATGCTGCAACATCAACTCTGCCTACTCATTGGTGCGTGCGCTGTTGCTCATGATCGTGAATCGGACCTAATTTCGTGTACCGTGTAGGTCATTTCAAAGAATGGTGAGAAAAATAACAAGAACCAGTTCATCTTCCGGCAGCCGTATTCTTTCGTGCTCTTCTGGCGCTTTCTTTTCTCACAGCTGCGCGACGCGCAGTTACTCGGCGACGTGCAAAGTCTGTGGACTCGTCGGCCTCGCGTACGGCGCCGCCATCCAATTCTTGTCAACTGAATGCATCGAGTTCTCAGGCCTCCCGCCTATGCTTTGCCCGTAGCTCAAGCTAAACATCCATCGCTCCCCGGCCCACTTCTCGCGAGACTCTTTAACCGAAGGTACGTTGCGCATTACATGCCGTTGTGCTCAAATGATTGCAACTCTCTCAGGGTTCGATACAACCTCAGGCCAGCGGGTTGAACGCTGAACCTCCGTCATAAATAATTTAAAATCATCGAACTCAACACTCAGCCAGCCTTACCGCGAGTTTCCCAGAAATCGGGGTTGGTTTCAGCTGGCTTGTGTTCAGTGGGCCCTCGCAGAGATGGGCAAGTATCCTGACCGATTGCGTGAGGAGCTTTTGCGACTAGACTATCAATGTTAGCAGCATTCTCGTACAACAGGGAACGGAGATCAGTGTGCCTGCCCGCTGCATGAATCGCTCGTACGAGGTTTTGGGCCCTTCTACGAAGGATTTCGACCCGAGCCGCTGGCTCGGCGATGGGACGAGCGCGTTAAGAGCCAAGAAGATCCACGGGCATCAGTGGACCGCGGTACGTGCCCACTCTTTCATCCATCGTTATTCATCGTGTTCCTGACATACTGCATGGACCGGTAGAACCTGCACAGGCAAGCACTTAGTCCTCGCCAAGTCAAAGTGGGAGTTTCCATTATTGACATGTGCCCTGATTTTGAATTTTGACAAGTCCGTCCTTATTCGAAACTTCACATTTGAGTTCCACGCCGGGCCTGATACCGAGATGGAGGCGTATGTGGCCCTTGTTCACCCCCTCAAGTCGGCGGGGCAAAGGGATCTGAGGCCCAAATATCCTCTGAGATGAGCGGTGATACTGAGGAAGGATCGTGGAGGTACTGTACTATTTCGACCGTAGGTTCAGCGGTTGTGACCTGTGACCCTCTAAGTTCATCCGCCGGATGTTCAGCTACCTGTGACCCCTATTTTTATAGTTCATTTTGGTAATTGTTCAAGCAGATCATTAACAACCTGGAGATATAAAGGCCCTGAAGCGCAACCAAGCAGCATGACACTGTGGTTGTCAAAGCTAATGAATTTCATGGGCAAAATAATGAAATTCACAAAAAGTGCATGAAATCTTTCACAAAGTATGTGATCCAAGTGCATGAAAACTGTTTCTTAGGATTGCGGTCCGCGCCTAGTCCATGACTTTCATGGAAAAGTGCATGAAATCTTACAAAAAGTAGGTGAAACTCAGTGATTTGGAGTTTGAATTTCATATGCGCGAGGGTGTGAAATTCATTAGCTTTGACACTCACAGTGTGAGAAACCAAACTGGGAACAAATCACTGCTTCTTTTAGCCTTGGGGAGAAAATTTTCATTTTTTGCGGGTTCCTGGACTGGGTTCAGGACCCCTGGTGACCTGTGACCCTGAAAAAAATTGTTCAGTTCAGCGCAGAGAGTCGGATGGATAGGGAGACAGGTCTATTGGACCGTGGACCGTGGACCATAGACCATAGACCGTGGACCTCGGAGGTAATAGACATGGCAGTGGACCTTGAGTGAACCGCACAATGGACCTGCGCTCAGAATGTCACAGCTGTCACTGTGGACTTCCGTAGTTTTGATGTGGACTTCGGATCGCGATCAGTGGATCGCGATTTGCTGTTGCGCCGACGTGCTTGATGCGCCCCTCCTACCACAGAGGCTGCAGCTGGTGTTGTCCATCAGCCGAGCAACATTCTATGCTTAAGAATCCCAACAGTGTTCATGTTTGTGCATGCCTTAATACCTTTGAAATCAACTTTGCATGTACTTAATCCTTGCGGAATTCTGAATAAAATTGATCTCCGACCGAAGCCAGCTGTGGCATGACAATAATCATGCCCAACACAAGCTCAACAGCTCAACTACAAACTGGGCAGTTTTTTGCTTGGTTCATCCAGTGCGAGGCTCGAGTGGCAAGAAGTGGTGGTGGTGGTAAGAAAACAAGAGGTGGCTGCCACTGAGCGCGCTGTTGCTTCTTGTTTACGCGCCAATGCACGTGGGTCCACATCAAAGTCCGCGATCAGGTCCGAAGTGACAGGTGTGATGCGGTCCATGGCAAGGTCCACGGCGAGGTCCAAAGACGGTGAATTATATAATATAGACCAGGTCTACCCGTACGGTCTACCCGGTGGTCTAATAGACTGGTCTATAGACCTTGCTCCCCATCCATCCGACGTTCTCGTTCAGCGGCCGCTGTGACCTGTGACTGAACCTACGGTCGAAATAGTAGCCTGGGCCAGCGTGGCAAATAGCTAAGTTACCGGGGACGTCAGCGGTTACCTCTCATCGCACATAGTGTCGAGCCGGCGCTCAATGGGAAGTGATCCCTGCCATAAAGTCAGGTCACGAATCAATCCCGAATTTCGCGATGATAAATCATCACAGCCCGCGGAAGCCACGATAGAGTAGGTTCTTCGTATTTCGTCGAATCCGTCGTATTCTGCGATACTCCAGGCCAGATGTCGCTGAATTATGGGTCAAATCAATGGTTGCAAGTTTCGTTCCGGACCAGCCCATCCGGAGCTAGTGTGAACTGTCTTATCTCCAACTTGAACTTGAACGCCGTTCAATCAGCTTGCTAAATGTATCCGGGGCCCGGTTACGCGTATGCAATAATGCACGGCACCCGACAGTCAATCCTGACATCTCGAGTGCTTAGTAAAAGGATCTATACAGGAGTATAAAAATCTACCCGATAAACGATTCGCCCCAGGATACTCTCTTAACCCACCACTACAAAAATGTCTCTTACACCGGCTCCTCCCCCGCGCACGAAACTTGGCCATTACAGGACTCTGTCGCCGCTCGCTGGAATCCATGTTTCGCCTCTCCAGCTCGGAGCCATGAGCATCGGTGACAAATGGGGCGATATAGGCATGGGAGAAATGAACAAAGAGTCTAGTTTCAAGCTTCTCGACGCGTATTTCGATAATGGCGGCAATTTCATCGACACGGCCAACAATTAGTACGTTCATGTTCGCCGCAAATAATCCCATCACTAAAACGTATCCATCCTGAAGCCAGGACGAAACGTCGGAGCTTTTCATTGGCGAATGGGCCGAAAAGCGCGGCATAAGGGATCAGCTTGTCATCGCGACAAAGGTAGTGTTTGCGACATCACTACTTCTAGACAATTTAAATTTTGTGCAGTACACCACCAACTTCAAGGACCGTAACCCCGCTATCGAGAAGAAAGTGACATACTTCGGGAACAACGTCAAATCGATGCACGTCAGCGTCGAAGCCAGCCTCAAGAAATTGCGCACCACATACATCGACATCCTGTACGTGCACTGGTGGGATTGGGACACCGGCGTCGAGGAAACCATGAACGGTTTGCATAACCTTGTCGTGCAGGGCAAGGTCTTGTACCTTGTGCGCTGTTTTCTTATCTTCAGGGTCACTGCAGACTCATCGCATCCTTTGTAGGGTGTCTCGGATACCCCAGCATGGGTCGTGGCGCAAGCTAATCAGTACGCCCGCGACCACGGGAAGTCTCCCTTCGTCATCTATCAAGGCGCCTGGAATGTCATGGAAAGATCCTTCGAACGCGAAATCATTCCCATGGCGCGCGCACACGGTAAGTGCATCTATTTTTATTTTTGCGATTACAACTGACGCCGCTGTAGGACTTGCCCTTGCACCTTGGAACGTTCTCGGGGGTGGGAAGTTCCGCACAGACGCAGAAGAAGAGCAGCGTCGTGTAACCGGCGAGAAGGGCCGCATGGTGATGAGCCCCGACTGGGAGCGCAACGAAAATGAAAAGAAAATGTCTCGCGCCCTTGAGAAGGTCGCGGGAGAGGTAGGGACGAAGAGCGTTACCGCTGGTGCGTTTTCACTATAGAAATTGCACTTAAACAAACGACTGACACAATTCAAGTCGCCATCGCGTACATCATGCAAAAGGTCCCGTACTGTTTCCCCATAATCGGCGGCCGCAAAGTCGAGCACCTCCTCTCCAACGTCGAGGCGCTCGATATCTCTCTCTCCAAGGAGCAGATCGAGTTCTTGGAGAGTGTCCTTCCGTTTGATCCCGGGTTCCCCGGCTCGCTGATCGTGCGTTTGATTTCAAATTGTTCGTTCAACTGGTTGATATTATTTTACTTACAGGGTGACGGAACAAAGTACAACTTCTTCGTGGCAACTATCGCAGTTTTGGAGAAACAGCCGATTCTCGAACCAATCCGCCCTACGAAGAATTAAAGCGCGATGTTTTTGATATGCCTGTTAAATGTACATTATGTTCGAAAGATTCGTTTTAAAGTCACGATATCTCTTCTAGAAATCACCACCCTTCGCCCCTCACACTTTAGTACCCCCCTCCCACGCGGCAGTGATCGCTCTAACTCAGTTTGATATACCTGCATTGAATCCAACCATGAGGGCGGCATTGCGGCCCGGATCAATTATCGCAAGCCCAGAACGGAAGTAATCCGGTCACCTCGGCTCCTTTCGGCCGACGTCTTTTTCTTCGTCTTCCTTTCGTCTTTTACAGCTTGTATCAACCAAGACTCCACCGTGTATCAACCCAACACTTTCTGGATGCTCCCCCTTCCTCGAGACACGAGACAAAACATCGAATGACACAATCGAGGGCATAACTTGTATTCTCGTCTAAGTCGTCTCCGTCCCGTCTGTGGCCTGCAAGTCGCCCATCAAAGAGCGGGTCTACGGCAAAACTTCGGGCTCTTTTGTCGGTCTTGGAAGTGCTTAACCAGAAGCGCCAGACCTGTTGAGGATCTTCTGGTCTGTCGTCGAGGTTTCCCGCTTCCGTGCATTGGAACAGCAAGCTATTCCGCGTTTCCTGAACCCTGCCAGTGGGCTTATTCTACTGAGAAACCCGGTTTTCAATGGAAACCCCTCTAAAAGATGGTGTGTTATTTGGAAACCCATATTCTGGGGGTTTCTCCCACTGGCGGCGGTCCGAAATTTTGACCCACGGATCAACCATCACTGATATGTGATCAATGGACGCCTAAAGAGGACCAATATTTAATCCGAGCGTTCAACACTCTTGCCACAAGGGTGGTGCAATTCTGTATCTGGGCAAATTACAAAGTTAAGCAAAATTTGTACCGAGTCATCCTAGAGTGATTTTGCCCCTGCTGTCATCATAGTGCACACTTATATGTCCTACCAACTCGTGATTTCTTCGGCGGAGGGCAGCCTGGGGCCCGAGGTTGCAGTCCAATGTGAAAGGTTCTGGGCTCGTTGAAGCCAGATGCCATGATTGAGCATGAAAAAATTGCCACAGATAAGCAGAAACAGGCCCAAACCCCATTTTTAGAAATATGTACTTGGTTGGAATTTACGGAAAGTGCATACAGTATTTTTTTTTTTGGAACATTGAATAAATTGTCTCTGGAGTCCAACAGACTCTCAAGCCTTTGCCTCCGGAGTTTGTGGGGAAATCGACGGCAGGGTCGGGGTGTTGGACCGTTGGTTAACATTTGATTTGGATCAATTGATCCGGTGGTGGCCTTGATGTGCCGCCGGAGGGGTTTTCAATTAGACTTTTTGGTGGGGTCTCTCGGCTAGTGGGGTTTCCATTGAAAGCCTGGTTCCTCATTAGAATCATCCCAGCCAGTGTTCAGTGAGAGTGCGCGAGTGAGGAAGTTTGTCCCTCCAGCTGCTTCATCATTAATTACACACAAACATACGAGGTACGAGTAATCTCTGTTATAATGTCTGTTTATAAGAGACTAACTCATCGGTGCGTGCGCTGTTGCTCGTGATCATGAATCGGAACTAACCTTCACAGTCTAGTTCATTTCAAAGAATAATGAGAAAAACAACAAGAGTCATTTCATATTCCGGCAGCCGTATTCTGTCGGGCTCGTCTCCGCGTTTTCTTTTCTCACAGCTGCTTGGCGACGTGCGGACTCTGGAAAGCAAGCGGACTCGTCGGCCTCGCATATGGCGCCGCCAACCAATTCTTGTTAACTGAGTGCATCGAGTTCTCAGGCATCTCAGGCTGTGCGTCCTGCCATTGCATTGCCCCGAACTCAAGTTAATCACCCATCGCTTCCCGGCCCACTTCTCCCAGAACTGGGGTTTCTTCTCGTTCGCCGTAAATTCTTCGCGATTCATTTCAGGGGGAACCTCGTCGCGCGTGAGCCCAGCGAGACTTATTAATCGAAGGTACGTCGCGCGTTACATGCCGTTGTGCTTACATAAATAATTGCAACTCTCTCAGGGTTCGATATAATCTCAGGCCAGCGGGTTGAACCTCCGTCATGAATAATTTAAAATCATCAAACTTAACACTCAGCCAGCTGCCCTGTGTTCAGTGGGCCCTCGTTGAGATGGGCAAATACCCTGACACGCAACGCCGATTGCGTGAAGAGCTTTCGCGACTAGACTGTTAGCAGCAATCTCGTACACAAGGGAAAAGAGATTTTGCTGTGCCTGTCCGCTGCATTAATCGCTCGGAGGAGGTTTGAGGCCCGTGCGCCAAGGATTTATACCCAAGCCGCTGAATTGGAGATGGGATCGGCGCGTTAAGGGCCAAAGATATTCACGGGCACCTGCACATACTCACTTTCAGCGACGGACCGCGATACGTGTCCCATTGTTATTCATCGTGTTCCTGTTACACTGTATGGCCCGGTTGAACCTGCATCGGGAAACACTTGGCCCTCGCCAATTTCAAGGTCACTGGTGGGAGTTTCCATTATTGACAAGTGCCTTGATTTGAACTTTGGCGAAGGACGGCGCTCTCCGTCCCGATTCGAAACTTCACATTCGAGTTCCCCGCCGAGCCTGATACTGAGATCGAGGTGCATGTGTTCCACGCCATAAAGTCGGCGGGAAAAGGAGTCTGAGATCCAAATTCTCTGATGGAGGTGTTCGGTGATACTGATTCAGAGGAAGTACTCGTCGTGGAAGTAAATTTATTTGTAACCTGTTCGAGCCGTGACAAATTGCGAAGTTATCGGGGACTTGAGTAGTTACCTCTCATCGCACATAGTGGCGAGGTGGCGCTCGGTGTGAAGTGGTCCCTGCCATAATAAAGTTAGCTCACGAATCAAGCGCGAATTTCGCGGTGATAATCAAGTGATAAATCATCGCGGCCCGCGGATGCCATGATAGCGCGGGTTCTTCGTCATTATATGCATTTCGTCTAGTCCGTCATATTCCGCGAAATTTCATTCCAGATACCACTGAATTATAGGTTGAACCACCAATGGTTCAAATTTTCGATCCAGACCGGCCCATTGGGGGCCACTTAACGTAACACCGCTGGATCATGTGAAGTATCTTCTCCAACTTGCACCTCTTCGATTCATTCAGCTTGCGAACTGCATCCGGGGCCTGGATACTGTGTACACGGCTTTGCACGGCATGCCCACCCGCAGGAAAATCATTATTCCTGACATCACGCCTGTCTCAATTTAAAGTGCTTAGTAAAAAGATCTAGACAGGAGCCTGAGGTGACTATAAAGACCTATCCGGCAATGTATTCACCCCAGGATACTCTCTCAACCCACCACTATGGCTTTCTGGCAACCACCCCCTCCTCCTCGCACGAAACTTGGCCATTACAGAACTCTGTCGCCGCTCGCCGGAATTCATGTTTCACCTCTCCAGCTCGGAGCCATGAGCATCGGCGACAAATGGGGCGTTTTGGGCATGGGAGAAATGGACAAAGAATCTAGTTTTAAGCTTCTCGACGCGTATTTCGACAATGGCGGCAATTTCATCGACACGGCTAACAATTAGTACGTTCATGTTCGCGAATAGTATTCTCATCGCTAATACGAGTGTTTCCTGAAGCCAGGACGAAACGTCAGAGCTTTTCATTGGCGAATGGGCCGAAAAGCGCGGAATAAGGGATCAGCTTGTTATCGCGACAAAGGTAGTGTTTGCGAAACCATTCCTTTCTAGTACACCTAACCGATTTGAATATCGTGCAGTACACCACCAACTTCAAGGCCCGCAACGATGCTATCGAGAAGAAAGTGACATATGCCGGGAACAACGTCAAATCGATGCACATCAGCGTCGAAGCCAGCCTCAAGAAATTGCGCACCACATACATCGACATCCTGTACGTGCATTGGTGGGATTGGGACACCGGCGTCGAGGAAGTCATGAATGGTCTCCATAACCTTATCGTGCAGGGCAAGGTCTTGTACCTTGTACGCTGTTTCTCTGTATTCAGGATCATTGCAGACTCATCGTATCCTTTGCAGGGTGTGTCGGATACCCCAGCATGGGTCGTGGCGCAAGCCAATCAGTACGCCCGCGACCACGGGAAGTCCCCTTTCGTCATCTATCAAGGCGCCTGGAATGTCATGGAAAGATCCTTCGAACGCGAAATTATTCCCATGGCGCGCGCACACAGTAAGTGCATCTATTTATTTTTGCGATTACAACTGATGCCGCTGAAGGACTTGCCCTCGCACCTTGGAACGTCCTTGCGGGTGGGAAGTTCCGCACTGACGCAGAAGAAGAACAGCGTCGCGCAACCGGCGAGAAGGGCCGGATGACGTTCAACCCCGACTGGGAGCGCAACGAAAACGAAAAGAAAATGTCTCACGCCCTTGAGAAGGTCGCAGGAGAGGTAGGGACGAAGAGCATTACCGCTGGTGTGTTTGCGCCATAATAATTGCACTTAAATGAACGACTGACACAATTTCAAGCCGCCATCGCGTACATCATGCAAAAGGTCCCGTACTGCTTCCCCATCATCGGCGGTCGCAAAGTCGAGCACCTCCTCTCCAACGTCGAGGCGCTCGATATCTCTCTGTCCAAGGAGCAGATCGAGTTCTTGGAGAGCGCCCTTCCGTTTGATCCCGGGTTCCCCAACTGGATGATCGTGCGTTGCTCAAATTGTTTCTTTCAGCTTGTTGCTAATATTTTACACGCAGGGTGATGGATCAAAGCCCAGCAACCTCATGGCGACTGTCGCAGTCTTTGACAAGAAGCCGGTTCTCGAAGCAATCCGACCCACGAAGAATTAAAGTGGAATGTTTTTGATACTTGTGCCTGTACAGGCTGTACTTGAAAGACGACTACCACTTGATCAATGAAATGTACATTATGTTGGTAAGGTTCGTCTCGAGGTTTCCGACATCTCTCGACAAATTTTCTGTTTCTTTGCTCGGCCTCAAGATTGATTACATCAAGTATCGCCAGCCCAAAACGGAAGTAATAACATCTTTCGGCCGAAGTTTTTAGGGCCGCCGGTGCGGCCCTGGGACTTGTAGGGGACGCCTTACCTTTCTCGCCACCAGCACGCCCTCTTATCTCCACACTATCAAATTGGTGTCTGCTCTCGACGTGTGCGTCTCCATCCTCGGGTTTTCCTGCAAAGTGGAGGCTTACATGATTCCGTTGTTCACGTGGGTTCGGAATCCCAAGTTTACTCAGTTGAGAAACCACAATGAACGTAACTCTGTAGGAACGGTGATTTCGGTAAGTGTGAAGTGAAAAGAACGTTCTTCAATGCACCCTTACTTGAGGATTTCAATGGCAGCGAACATCGGAATTTTGAACCATGTGAACAACTTCATGAAAAATCATATTGGGAGGGAAATCGCCTCGGAAAGAGTTGGAATTAGCAGTCGCGACAGACCAAGGACGGACTTCGCAACAATTTTCTCACGGTTGAATTTATGATTTGGGGTCCAAGGCATTTTTGTATGTGTGTAAGTGCAAAATTGAGTCGGTGTCCTGTCCCTCTTTCAAGGGTTCAGATTCGGCTTTGCTCAGTACCGGTTCCACTGACGTCGCTTTATCCCACGGTCGATCTTGTACATTGCAATCAAACGGACAGTAAAATTGCCGGGCGACCATAAAAATCCGTTCGATTCTGAATAATGAGGACGTCCTATGTACGCGTCTTAGACCCGCTATAGCTGTGGTTCTTTCTTGCTGTTCTTGGTTTCTTCGTGCTCCTGCTTTTCTATACTGTATTATATATGTACTTAATTATTATTCGATGCAATTCATTATTGTTCTAGCGTCCTTTTTTGTATTCGGAATACTTTGGGAACTATAAGAGCTATGGCAGCTACTGTGTCTATGCAACTATGATAGATCGGGTTGTCTATGATGGTCTATATGGTTGAAACCGCCCCTCCCACCTTTCTATAGAGAAGACCATCTGGTGCTAGTATGATATTTTCCGTTGAACATATGATTTCAAAACTATGCATAGAGTTCGTTGTCAATCAGTCAAACTGTCTCTCATCTTGCCTTCAACGGATATTTGGGCTATGCGCGAAGAGTTTTGGTGCCGGTAGTGTTATAAGAATAGATAGATCTCTGTTAAAGTCTCGACTTAGTCGGTGCGCACTTGGGCTACCCTACCTCCAATTGGCAAGATATGTGTCACCTTCCATCAACCAGGCATATTCAATGCTCTCTTGCCAGAGCATTTTCCCCTTCACGGGATCCCTCGTTTCAGCGCTCATTTCACCGAGCGCAGACCCATTCAGATACAGCCCTTTGGGCCGTTCTCTCAATGCAAGCGGGTCCGCATCGAGTGCCGCCGCCACCAGATCGCCTGCCGACCGCTCGACCGTGCGCACACTTCCGTTGTTAGGTCGGAGCCACAGTAGCGAGGGGATCACTAATTGAGAAATGAGGACACGAACGAGCCAGGGGCGTCGGCGCGCGACGGCGGTGGGAATGGAGCCGGGGTCCACACCGAGGACGGAGATGCTCTTGAGGTTGAAATCTGTGTCGAGCCGGCGCTGGAGCTCGCCGCTGTCGCATTGATTATTAGGGGTTTGGTTGGGGCATGCGTATGGAGAAAAGAAAACATACATCATCAACAATTGACAAAGTTTCGAGGCACCGTATCGCCGGAAGCCGCTGGCCCACGACGGGTCGTCTTTGTTGTTGCTCCAAGTTCCCCTCGCAATGGGCCCGGAGCTGTCGTGGAGCATGGTCTTCCACTTTTCGTCAGGGAAACCGCGCTTGTTCAAGTCGGCGAGCTGGGTACTGTTGAATCAAGTCGTCGTGTCAGCCTGAGGCGCTGATTTATACATTAGAAACAAGAAAAGGCAGGCTTACTCATGTGAGATGCCCCCCACCACGACCACTCTGCCCCGCTCACGGTCCATGCTCCGCAGCAGCAGCAGTGTGAGAAGCCAGTGACCGAGATAGTTGGTCGCAAAGGCCATATCGAACCCGTGCTCGTTTAGCGTCTGCCACTCGTACTCCTGCCAGCTCGCATTGAGTATGAGTGCGCGGATGGGGGGAATTTCTCCGGCTGCAACGCGTGCATTGACGGTTGCCGCCACCTCGCGCACGCTGCACAGCCGCGCGAGGTCCAGGGACACGATGTCGTACTTGTGAGTTTCTGCTGGCTCAGCCGCGGCTACGACTTGCGTGGCTGATGCGTTGCGTACCGTGTAGATGCCATGGTAGGCTCCCGCAAGCTCCGGGGTCGAGGCAATCTTGGCTACGACGGCACTGCCCAGGCTACCGCTCGCGCCTGTCACGAGAATGGTGCCTTTGTAATCAGGCATAGTTATGGTCGAGGAGCTCAGGGCTGGTCCAGGTTGGTGCAGGCTGAGCACGAAAAAAACGAGGGTCGAGACTCGGAGGAAGGGAACAAGACTATGTAGACGTATGGGACACGATGAGAGACACGATAGAGGAGTCGTCGAGCCTAGAGACCGGGGGATGAGTCTCGGGGAGACGAGTAATATACGTATACCCGTTCACTGGCAGCCGCCATTGGATAAGTTCCGATAACTTGAACGGTGGCCATTTGTGGCCGTTGTTAGACAATGTATGTCAGCGTCGTCCAGGATAAGATAACGCGTTCCACCGGAAATCGCCGAGCCCCTATCTTCCGCCAGGTTGCCATTGAAGTTTCCTTCTGGGGTCAACAATATAAGCTCAAGTCAAGGAGGGGTACATTCTCACAGCTGGAAATGAGTCTGTAATGTTTGTTCGCTCAATTCTTTGGCGAGACGAAAACGAGATGGAGACACATTATGGCGAGATGCTCCGAGTCCATTGCCATTGCCATTGCCCTACCCCGCGGCCATCCATACTTCCCCGGCGCCACGGCCAGATCTTGGCAGGAATTGCGACCATACCTGATGAAGATAGAATCACTTTGTTGTTGGAATCTACGGAAATCGTTCAAGGAAGCTCCGAGTTGGGAGAATAAACGTCCTTCCTAGTCTTTTCTAGTCGCTCTTTGCGATTGTCCTTGCGTCCGGCTTTGCAAAACAGACCATCGATAGGTTTTTTATTTCTCTTCATTCTCAATGTAACATTGACAAAAGAGACCGAATTGGGTGTCGTTTGCCTTCTTTCTGTGCACCGTAGCACAACGCACTGTACTGGCAGGAGAGTCGACAAGGCGGTCTTTATGAAAGTCAGACGGAACCAATACGGAGCAAAAGGTTCCACCTACCACAGAAATTCTCATGTTTCAAGTTCTGGTTTCGCAAAAACGTACCTAGTTTCAGACGCGCTCCGGATACGTTTGATTCAATGTACCAGGCCAGACCGGGCCGACGGGCTTCGGGTGGCCTGATACAAAAGATTCTGGGAGCGCGTCTGAAACTGAAAGTTTCAGATACATTTTTGGGAGGCCGCCCAAAATACTAGCAACGGCCTGAAGTGTCCAATGAAAAAAAAAAATTACACATCGGTGGCTTCAATTTTCCCGTTGATATTAGCCATTTTGACAAGCTCGGTGAGTTCAATTGTGGTTCAAGGTTGTGGGCCAAAGCAAGGAGGTGTGGCACGTGCACCTGCACCGACGCGTTCACGCGAATATCACGTGGCGTCAGCCTTTTCTCTTGCTCTACCCTCATCAGTTTTTCCATTCAGCTCTAAGCTTGCTCTGAATCAGCTTTGGGACGCAAATATTGGGACACAAATGCTCGTAAGAATAAGACAATCTCGAAACAGTGTCGCGCAGCAGAAGGAGCAAAATCAAGCTGGATGAGATAACCAACTCGCAACAACTCGCGTGAGCTGCCAGGTGGGCCCTGGCTATTGCCGGAAGCTGCAGGACGGACTTCGAAAGGACCTGTGAAGTCCCTTCAATGCATTCACCAGGTAAATCCACGGACTTTGCCCCAAAAATCCAACGTCTTGTGCCATTCGAGGGCTGAGAAGCCTCGGTCCGTCAAGTACGAACATGTTCTGGAAACCGTGTGCGCTTTCTCTATTTCAGCACTATGTAAACTCACACAAAACCAACCAGCTGACGGGTCTCAAGCCGCCGGGATATCTACAAGTTGCATTGAATGTCCCACATAATATTCCTTCAATTCGCCCAACGAGACTGTTCTATGTTGAACTCATTCGAATTTTCAAGTACTTGGTAGGTGCATTCGACTCTTCAGCCGAATTTTTCGGCGTTTCGCCATTTCGCGCAATCTAATCGGGATCTCCCGATTCGCGATTATGTAACCTCATGTGGTTATCTTTTCTCCCTTCTCCGCCCGCTATGGTTCCTACGTGGCTCCTCAGCTAGTATCCTCCATTTTGCGCTCGATTTCTCATTCTGCCACACCTCCTAGGCCCACCCGATGGCTCCTCAAAACTCGGCTGTGCCTGGACTGCTTAGTGCACCTCGAATAACGACTTTGCTTGCATCTCTGCTTGTCGCGCTGGGATCGGGAACGAACTATGTGCGTGTTCATATAAAATTACGAGCATTGGCCTCATATTGAGGCTATTTCACCTCAAAAAGGTCTTCTCCGGTCGGCTGTTCCTATATCGGAAGCCTCGAAGCCAAGCTAATCTAATTTCCAGCTTATTCACCGCAACTTGCAGCGCGCCTCAATATCAACCATACACAGTTGAACGTAGTTGGGTTTGCAGCAAATGGTATGTCGGATTATCTGGCACAGTTAGTGCGCTGGTGTTGAGGCAACAAAGTTGGTGTGTACAGCAGCGGGCCTTTCTGGGGCCGAATCGTCGATTCACGGGGTCCCCGCCTACCTCTGGGCTTCGCCTTCGTGTTCCTTTTCCTGGGATACATGGGAATCAGGCACTTCTACGATACCGGCGTCGCAGCAGGGTCCTCTCTGCCAACCTTCAGCCTCGGTCTTCTTATCGCGTGTAGCTTCATGACGGGTGCGGGCGGCAATGCCGGCGTTATGGGCGCAGTGAACTCCACTGCAAAGTCCTTTCCCGATGAAGCTGTGAGTGTCTGCCTCGATAATATTTCGCCCGTAGCTGATGCACCGGAATGACAGCGCGCTACGACGACGGGGCTAGTCCTCTCTGGCTTCGGCCTCTCCGCATTCTTCTTCTCGACGCTCGCACACACGCTCTTTCCGGGTGACACCTCGTCGTTCCTGCTCCTGCTGGGGGCCGGGACCGCGGTCACGAGCATCGTTGGTTTTTTCCTCGTACGAACAATCCCGCTGGCGGCCGCTGAGTCGGCGCACAAGCACGTTGGCGAGACGGCCGTCGAGGCCGAGCCGACGTTTTTTGGCGACGACAGCGACAGCCAAACCCCGCTACTCAACGAGTCGCCTGCAGAAGGGTACGATCCAAACGCGGAAAGGACTGAACTGAGCCTACCAAGCAGTAGCCTCAGCAGCCGTGCGCTGTCGTCCGCCCGCAGTCGCAGCCGCAACGAGCACGACGGCGCGCTGGAGGATCCGAACATCTACGGCCGCGCTCTATGGCTCAGCCCCGACTTCTGGCTCCTCTTCGCGATCTTCTCCATGCGTGCGTCGTTTATTCATGTCCTTTTGAAAAAAAAACTCACCATTGAACTTTCGCAGTGAGCGGCACGGGGCTGATGTGTGGGTTGCAGCGTCATCTTATTCCAGTGGGACGCTGAGCGTGGTTATCTAGACATCAACAATGTCGGCTCCATGGCGCAGGCGCTGTTTGCGAAGGGGAACCCCGCGTACGACGAGGTCGAGGCAGCGCGCTGGCAGGCGACGCAGGTCTCCACCATCTCAATCATGAACTTCTCTGGCCGCATACTCATCGGTGCGTGGGCACGAGCTCCATCCCCGAGGCGGCTAACTTACTTTGCTCCTTGTAGGCCTCATCTCGGACAACATCAAGAACCGGTTCGGCTTCCCGCGGGCGTACTCACTCGTCCTCGTCTCGACGCTCTTCTTCCTCTCGCAGCTCCTCGCCGTGCAGATCGACGCCGTGGAGGGCCTGTGGACGGCGAGCGCCCTCGTCGGCCTCGCGTACGGCACCATCTTCGGGCTCTTCCCCACCGTATGCATCGAGTTCTTCGGGCTATGTGCGTCCTGCCATGCCACTTCATGCAGCTAAAACTAACTAACGACCGCTCCCCAGCCCACTTCTCCGAGAACTGGGGCTTCGTCTCGCTCTCGCCCCTAGTCGGCGGGAACATCTTCTCGATTGCGTTCGGGCGGAACCTCGACGCGCACAAGCCGGGCGAGAGTACCCGGGCTATGGCGCATCAGTGCCTCGAGGGCCGAAGCTGCTACGTCGCGACGCTCGGGCTCACCGGCACCGCGTGCTTTACTGCTATTCTCCTCAGCGCTCTGGCCGCGTGGCGCGAGCGGCGGAAACTCGTGGCCGCGCGTCGTCTGGGAGGACATTGAAATTTGAAAGCAGGTGTTGATTCTGAATGTTGAGGCGCAAGAAAGCGGACATGGTGGCTCGACGGCCCGATGATTTCCTTGGGATGCCGTACTTCTACTCGTAGCGTTCGGCCATCCTGTACCAAAGTGACACCATCCCGCTCAAGAAACTCGAGTTGGCACTTGGCGTCCTTGCTTGGGTATATGATGATGGCACAGTCCCAGCGGCCCAAGCCATCGCTTTCGCTCGATCTCGCAGACCATAGTTGGTGTCGGGAATCTCGGAATATGCGTTTCGTGGTACATGAGGCACGAACGACGGAACCCGTGGTGGTGAGCGTTTGCACTTCGAGAATTTACTGGGAAGGAGAGGAAGTTTACGACTACACAATTGACAGCTACTTTCTTTTGCCGATGACATTGTACATACATGATAGGGTTAATGATACAGTGTTTACAGGATAGTTTGTGCTACAGTGTTATGTGTGATAGGTAAAATAGTATGTAAGGGTAATTTACTAGAACTAGTAGAAGTCCCGAAGAGCCTCGTCAAATGGCCTGGCCTGCCTCCTTAGCCTTGCCCTTCCCCTTCGTGACAGCGGACAGGCGCGGGGGCGAATTCTCGCCGCACACGCCCCCGTGGTACGCCCCCTCCTCCTCGTTCTCCTCCCGCTGCCCGACGACTTCCGGTATCGCCCTCATCTGCAGCGGAGTGCGCTGCACGGGACCGGGGCAACCCCGCACAGTGTGGCGGGCGACGCTCCACTACGCTGGGAGCGCAGCGCCGGGCCGCCCGTATCTCTGCACCTGCTGCGCAACTCGGGGGTCTTGGCGCTCTCCCACTGGCGTTTGGGGGATCGTCGAGGGCACACCCGTTCGCGCCGCCTCCTTGGGCTGACGTCCCTGGCTCGTCCCCGCCGGCCTCCCGCCACGATCCATCCGCCTCGACGGTCCCGCCACGGCTTGCTGGGGGCTTGAGCGCCTGCGGCTACGAACCGACGGCCATCCCGGGACAGGACGACCCTCGCCGTGAATGTGGGCGAAGGTATCGTTCACCGTGCCCTCCGACTCGGTCGACGAGGATGCCGTCAGAGTCAACGGCGTGGATGTGATAGGGGGAGGAGAGATCGTATGCGCCGTCGCAGGCCGAGTGCGCTGAGGTGACGCCAATGTCTGCGGTGGTGCCCTCAGCGACACAGCAGAGGGAGTGGCGGGCCCCGCCACGAAGTCACGCGGCCGCAACCCACCATGGCCGCCGCGTACGTTTGCGAAGGTGTCGTTGACCCCGCTGGACGTCGAAGAAGTAGACGAGATGCTGCCCGAGGAAGCGGAGCCCTCTTCCGAAATCCCAGAATGCACGCTGGACATCGAATCGCCCTCGATCAAGCCCCCGTCCAACTCGTCGAAGGACCGGAAGGCGCCAGACGAGAAGACCGGACATGACGCGGACCGGACGAGTCTGCGGGGGCGTTCGGCCATGGGGCGGACATGTTCCTCGGGCCGGGGCACGACTGCGGGGACGGTCGGGATGGGAGGAGCGGCGACAGCCCCACGGAAGAGGGTATAATACAGTGACCGGAGAGCTGCTTTGATCAGGGACCAATAAAAGAGTATCCCCGTCACAGCAGTCACCGTCAACATGATGTGATATTCAGCGCTGGAACCCGAGGGGTCAACATTAACCGACTTCGGAGCAGCGGTGTCGGCGGCAGCATTCAGGGTGGAGAATGGCGGGGAGGTATGGGTGGGAGGCGGCGGGAGAGTAGACCCTTGACGAGATATCGTCGGCGTGGGGGTGAAGATTACCCATACGTACTCCACGGACGTTGTGCTGGCTGTCAACAGCGGCGTCTCACTTTGGCGAAGGAGGTCGGAAGGACTCGAGGGAATTGATAAAGAATGTGTGTCGCGGGGTTCGAGGAACGAAAAATATGAGATCTGGTTGGCCGGGGGAATGAGGTACTTTTTGCAGGCGGTGTTGATGAAGTGAACACCGGAATTTATAACGGGCTGGAGGACGAACTCGCTCAACAGCGTACCGAAAACAGCCTGGAGGGTAAGCAGAAGAACCGAATTCAACATTCTGAGGATATTTCAGCGATATACGGAAGATTTGAGATAGGCGGGACAAACCTTATGTCGGAGAAGAGGATGGGGAATGGGGAGAAGAGGAATGAGTGGACGCGCACACGTGACGAGGCAACGCGCTTTTATATGCCTTTGTTTGGCTGATTTGGCCTGTTTGGGCGCATTTCGGTGGCTGACAGTCAATTCACATCTTGATCCCGTACCACAACATGCTCAGCCAAATCCCCACCTCCGCTCCCGCCCTCTTCTCTCTCTTTCCCAGTCTTTCTGGTCTCTTTTTCGTTGCTCAGGTCGTGGTTCCCTTCATCCTTTCCAGTCTGTCCGCTCCCAAGAAGTTCATTAGCGCGACTCCGAGCCGAACCATCGAGATCATTCTTGCGCCCACGAAATGTGACCTTTCAATAAGTCCTACTGCCTTTCCCTGCGTTACCGCCATGGGCTTCGCTGCATTCATATTCGCCAGCCTCCTCTGTGTCCTTCGTGCAAAAGGCTTTTTCGCCGCTCGTCCGCATCCTGCACATCCCTCACCTCCACCCGCACCCGACTCGAATTCCAGCGTGCAGAAGGCCGCCCACCGGTCTCCGTGGCTGTGGCTCGTCTTGCTCATTCTCGCTCTGATGGCAGTCGGGATTTTCGCTGCGCGTCTCTATTTCGACTACTACAGGGCCAAGTTCAAGGTTCCGGCTCCTGTCAGTGCTCTCGTGACCTCCTGCATCCAAAGCATGTCCGTGCTCGAGGATGGGTTCCGAAGGGGGTGTGCTGCAGCCGTGTTGTATATCTGGACCGTAGGACGCCATATCTTCGCGCGAGGCTGGCAATATCACAACATCGTCCTGCTCGCCGCTGCCGGACACTGTCTAGGTATTCTAGTCGTCTTCGCCCATCGCAGCTTGCGTGCACCTGTAGTGGCTGTCGTTTGGCTCCACTGGTATCCCTTATCTTCGTTCCTCGTACCTCTAGCCGTGGTTGCCTCCTCCGTCAAGCTCAGCTGGATTCTGTGGATTGGATATCACCTCGGTGATGAAATTTACCCAAGCATCGGCGATATCCACCAGATAATCATCGACGTCCCTTCCTATTTGTCGGTCTTGCTCGGTGCACCGGATTCAATTGACCTAGCGGTCAGTCTGTCTTCTCTTCCTCTTCTATCACCGTCTCACACAGAATAAATACCAGATGATACTTGGCCCTCTGATCATCCATGCCGCCATGATGTCTTTTTGGGCGATGGCTCTTACCATCCTTGCCATCCCGTCCGCATTTAGGGTGTTACGTCTTCTTCGACCTCTGCTTATGACATTTCCCCGTAATTGCATTCTGTCCATTGCGGGCCTTGTCGTCTGGGCCCTGTTCTGGTTCTCCCTGCTCCAATTCAATAGGCTTACTCCCTACGGTCAGCAGCTCGTATGGCAGGCCTTCTTTTGTCCAAAATCACGGGCCGAACTTTTGGAGGCTGGGCGATACCTGATGGAAAGACACCTGCATTGGAAAATGGGCCGGATCCAGGAATTCCACGCCCTCGGACTGCAACTTCAACGTTCGTTCTGGGCAGCAATCAATGTGTGTTTTGAGACGTGGGGAACGTTGCATTGTGTTCAGAAATTGGCAAGTCTCATTCCTCTGTTCTTGTACCCTTTCTAATCACATCCTTCAGCTCATTGTAGCGCCCGCCGCCCTTTTCTACGGCCATTTCCATATTGTGCGTCTCATCGTGTCGTCTTTTATTCTGGCTCATCCATTTATAGATACCCGCCGCTCGCAAGCTCCTGTTGACGATACGGAATTGGCGCCGTCGTGGTCGATGGTGGGTCCTACCAATGCTCCCTTCACCGTTCACCGTTTTCTTATTTCTACATAACAGATACATATACCTTTTTTCTTCTTCCACACCTTCACGCCTCGGTTGAGAATCGGCTAGCGGCAGCAACTCGACGGCCAGGAGAAGCGCCTATCGTAACGCCGAGTTCAGACACCACGAATGAGCAGCGCATACGGAGGGACACGAATGAGGCTGCCGGTGCGGCCATGGGATTTGTAGGGGACGCCTTACCTTTCTCGCCACCAGCACACCTTTCACCTCCACGCTACTAAAGCGGTGTTTTGTTCTCGACGTGTTCGTTTCTCCCATTATCATCGTTACAATAATTCCTGACACACTTTTAGTACCGGCCGCGCTTGGGTCGTCGAGTCCCGTCTACTTTCCGACCGCCGAGCCATAGATTATACCCGCAGCTGCACGACTTGTGTTTAGCTTGCCCCGAATATTTTTGTATACTCTTTGGTTTCGGATTTTCCTTTCATCTCATCTGTATACTTGTATGCCCACGGCCTTCTTTGTTGTAAAATATTTATTTGCTTGATGTTCCAACTTTGCGCGAGCCACCGCAAACGGTACGAAAAAAAAAAACGTCCCGACACTCTTCTGCTTTTCAATCTGAAACCATACTTCCTCTGTATTTTCCAATATTTTCTCCCATCAAAATCGAGAAAATCATGTCGATAGCTTCCTCCTGCCACACTGCCATACTTCTTTGTTGATTTCTACCATCCTCTCTGCTTCTTGCGTCTCATGGATCGATAGCAAGGAATTTCTTTCAAGTGACGCACGAGTCCTTGACTTTCGGCCGTCACGTTTCGGGCTTTACCAACCGATCTTGCTCCAATGTTCTTTCCCTTAAAACTCTTGCGAGATTCAGCAAGCTCTCTCAGCAACATCGCCGAATCTTCCCTCGTTGATGACAGGATTACCATCGAAAGCGACGAAGAGCCTGAGACTGGATCAGATGTCGCTAAATCGTACAAGTTCTTAATCCCGTTTGGAGCTCTTGCGTATCCTCAAAGGTCGTAGGGTCGTCCTCGAGCTGATGTCGGTTAGGACTGCATCACAACGTTGCAGGATGGACCACGAGAAAGTGTCGCTGGTATCGGTGCAGGAACAGGCAGAAGAACACCTGAGGCCTGAGGATTCCCAAGGAATGATTGGAAGGTGGTGCGTTCTCCTTTCTCGTTAGCCTTCTTTCTGAGTTCCAAGGCTTGAAATGGGGCAGGAGAACTCGATATTGAAGCAAGTGACTTTGTATCTTCAGTTGCGCACATCGGTCACCCTCGACTTTTTGTCGACCGACGTGAGCTTGCCTCTCCAAACTTCGACCGTGTATTGACATCCGTTTTCTCCCTTTCCTTTTCTCGCGCAAGTTCAAGTTTCCAGTTAGTTTCAAGCAAAAAGCAAGTATTGTCATGGCCTCAGCCCGACTGATGGGCCGCATAAAGACCCTCAAACGCCGACAATTTGACGCGGATAGCGCATCGTGCCAACTTCCTCCCGGAAGTTCTAGCTGGTCAGGCAAGCCCATTGCGCCACTCGTTCGTCGCGTCCGCGCGGAATGATTATTTCATCGGCACGAGGTTTACACGAGGCGTGATCGCGATTGCGATACGCGCAAGATACCCGACAACTTGAAATGATGACTTTTTATGAAGCGCCTCAGCCCTTCATTCAAGCTCAAGCTTCTTTGCTGTCGTGATTTCCGCCTGCGCTGACAACCTGTTCGTTCGTTCTTTTAACCTGGTCGAGAGCCAGGGGATCTGAGTTCCTCCTTTCCATGAACCCTCAGGTGCGCCCCAATGTCTTACTTGTCGGCGGAAGCTCATCGCATGGTTTCCAGCCTCAAACGATTCCGGCACTCCCGACGTCCGTGATCGACTTCCTTGCAAGGAATAGGAACAGGACGAGCAATGACCAGATGCGCCCCGACTTGCCAGGCAGGGCGCAGGTGTCTGCTGCACCTCTCCAAGCAATCCCAAATTCACCACAACAACAACGCTCTGGCCACCCAGCAACATTCACCCCAGATGCCCGTTATCATTCAGCGCACACGGTGCAAGCAGCCTACCCCCATGGTTATCCGACGCCGCCGTCGCACACCTCGGCGCTTTCCTCTCCTATTCATCCGTCTCATGTCCATCCCGATGCCCAACCCCAGCCCCAGCCCATCTCCGCGAACCCGCAGAGAACGCCATCCACTTCGTTCCCGCCCTCGGAATCCTCAAATGCCTCGTTCACACAAGCCTCGTCCGGCGGACGTCCTGTGTCATTCTACCCCACCCCCCCGGCCCGCCAGACCCCGCTCGTATCGCCTGACCAAACCCGCGCCCCGAGCTATCGGGCCATGATAGCGCCCCTGGCCCAGCCCCCCATGGCCGCTCTGCGTCCTCCGACGGCGTCCTCGTCGCAGCGATCCGATCCCTCCCCAGAGAGGCGCCCGCCACCTCTTCTAGCACTCTCCATACCTTCCGCAGGCTATCCTCCCCCTGGATCTACTCCCACCTCATCTCAGGTGCCTACTCCGCCGCCCCAGGCCCATGGACCCCGCGTCGGTCCTCATCCACCGCGGCGCCGATCCGAACCACACGTTGGCCCTCATCTACCGCCCCCACCATCCCTCCCAACCGCATCCGCGTCCCCGACGGCATATTCTCCGCACGGCTACCCGCCCAATTCCAATTCCAAGCGCCTCAACCTCTCCGCCTCTGCTTCTTCATCATCGTCGCAGCCAATACCTGCACCCCCGCCCCCGCTCCCGCCGCCGCCGCATTCACATCAACATTCAAATCCACCACTACACCCACCCCCACGTCCCAGCCAACCGCACCCGCGATCCGAGGTTGACCGGCTGGCTCACACGCACTACCTGGAGGCGCGCGTCAGCTGGCTCCTTGGCGCGCTCGCGGAGTCGGAGGCCGCGCGTGGGCAGCTCGCAGATGACCAAACGCAAAAAGCCGACACCATCCGCGATCTCACCCGTCGGTTATACATGGCACAGGAGGACAGCGCCCGTGCAATCAAGGCGAATGAGCGGTTAGCGGCGGAGGTGCGCCGCGTGGGGCGGGAGCGCAACGAGGCGATGGCGGAGCTGGAAACGCGCGGGCGGGAGGTGCAAGCGCTGCGGGGGGAGCTGCAGGTGGTGAGGGCGGAGAGCGCACATCGGATGCAGGCCGCTGCGGAGGAGCATACAAGGGCGGAGCTGGGCGCGCGGCGGATCAAGAAGTTGGAGGATATGTTGACGACTTTTATGCAGCGGGCGAACGTGCGCGTCGCAGAGCTGGAGCGTGAGCGGAACCAGTTGGCCGCGCGACTAAGTAGCGCGGACACGAAGGGTGACCCGGGCGCGGAGGAAGTGAAGATAGTGAGATCAAGCTAGTAAATTTTTACTCGCGCTAGAAGCTGACTTTTTTTTTTCCCGCAGAAACCCGAACCCGATTCCGGACCTGAGCTTGACCTCGCCCCGAAGATGGAGGCGCTCGATGACCTGGAGCTGCAATACCCGCCGACCCCGGCGCCGGTAGCCAGTACCAGCACCCTCCCCACACCTGCCGACGCCTCTACCTCCGAGGCTTCTACCTCCGGCTCCAGTTTCCTCACGTGGGACCCGCCGCCTGAGCCATCGGAGGCCGATCACAGACCCAGCCGTAAGCGCCGGCGGGAGGAGTACGAGGCGGCGGATTCAGAGGCTATAGCTAATACGGATTCGGAGGGTATCGTCGATATGAATGTGGATGTCGATACGGGCGATTCAGATGCCGCCATGGAGCCCTCGATGGGCCCCGATTACCCTATGCTGCGCGGGCTGGGTGTCGACGTGAAAGCGCTCAACAGCCCTATCCGTTGGTTCATTGAGATCCGGCGTCAGGCCGTTGAAGGATGAACATATTTCTTGTGTTCCGGCATCTATCTGGACGCTGGCACTTTCTATAATACACAACAGTTTTGACGATACATAATCTTGTAACACTAACAGACAGTCCCATGTCTATGTACTTATGCATATAGTAGCCTGTCATAGAACGCAGCCACAAATTGGTTTGCCAGATTATTTCGGCTCGGTTTTGCCAGCTCCGGTGCTACTGCGGACGCCATCTGCAGCGGAGATCCAGAGCAAGCCCTACCACGAGTACTGGGACCAAGCTCACAAGCTCCCCCAGCCCCGCCCACTGAGGTTCTATGCGCACCCGCACGAACACCCCACCCGCAAACAACAGTGCGGCAGCATTATACAAAACACACCACCCCAATGCAACCACCATATGCTGTTGTGCGTGCTTCGCCACATCCAGCGCCCCCAGCACCCCGCGTTGCATGCTCTCGCCCGTCACCAGCGCACCCGCGGCCGCTGCCGCAACGTCCGCACCCCCCGCAACACACAGCGCCACGTCCGCCTGTGCCAACGCCGGTGCGTCGTTGGTCCCGTCGCCAACAAAGCACACGCGTTGGCCGCGCGCCTGCAACGTTTTGACGAACTCTGCTTTGCCAGCGGGAGTACACGCTGCTTGCGTCTCCCCGGGCTGAATCGGCAGCATGGTTGCGAAACGCGCGACTGCGCCGGCGTTGTCTCCCGAGAGTATAAACACGCGCTTCCCACGCGCTGCGAGCGCCTCGAGGAGCGCGGGGGCGTCGGCACGCGGCGTGTCGGCGAGCCCGAAGGCGGCGACGAGCTCGCCGGCGAGGGTGACGGTGAACAGGGTAAGCCCGCGAGCGGTGAATTCCTGGACTAGATGGTGTTCCGCGGCGCCAGTGAACTTAGGGTTGCCGCCGAGGAGTGGGTATCCCGCTAGGGTTGCTTTGACGCCCATCCCAGGGAGAAAGGTTATTCCTTGGGGCGCGGTGCTGCTGTCGGGCGGACAGCTAACGTGCGGCGAGATATGACCGAGGACCGCTTTGGAGACAGGGTGCTCGTTCGTCGAGATGAGGGGGTGTATGATCTTGTCGATGCCCTGCACCAGAAACTCTTTCCGTTCGAGGGAGAATACTCCATGGGAGAGTGTGCCCGTTTTGTCGAACACGACAACGTCTACTTTGTGCGCCCTCTGGAGCGCCTCGGACGAGCGGAAGAGTACCGCTTGGCTCCGGCCGGCTCGGAGAGCAGCTGCAACAACGAGTGGGACCTAAACATGTGCGTGCAGGTCATGAGTACGAAGGAGTAGTCAAAATATTGATTTTGCGCACCGCAACACCAATCGCACATGGACAACTAACAATAAGAATGGACAACGCGTACGTGAGCCCACTGACCGCCGAGGTGGTAGATGATAGATGCCTCCCATATCGATTGACCAGAAACCACACCACAAAGGCGATGGCGGCGGACCCGGCGCTGATAGGAAGTACGGCGGCGGAGAAACGGTCAGCTAAGTCCTGAAACGGCGCCCGCGTCGCCTGCGCCTGGCGCACCAAGCCCATGACGCGCACGAGGTAGTTCTCGTGTATAAGCTGCGTGATTTGTATGTCCATCACTCCGTCGAGATTGAGCGTCCCCGACGTTACCGAACTCCCAACCTGCTTGGGGCACGGAAGACTCTCGCCCGTAACGGACGACTCGTCGACTGCACTGAACCCAGCGACGACCATCCCATCTGTCGGAATTCGCGAAGCGGGTTGGAGCCGCACGATGTCCCCGTAGTACAGAAGCCTGTGGTCGCACAGTCAGTTTCCAGTACTGGATCAAAAACTGGTAGATAACGGACCGCGCATCCAACTCGGTCTCGACCGCAGATTTGTCCACCTGCTCCACTAAAATAACGGTCGCAGGCTGCAGCTGCTGCAGTTCCCGGATGGCTGAGTTGGTTGCGCGGCGCGTAGCTGCTTGGACGAGACGCCCTATATGCACCAGAGCGACGAGGAGCGCCACCGTCTCGAAAAAAGGCTCGGCGAATGGCTTGCCGGCAGCAGCGAAGGCGAATGACACCATGGAGAATATCCAGGCCGAGAGGCTGCTGACGCTGACTAAAACGGACATGTCCACGGCATGCGTGAAGACGATGGCGCGGACCGATGAGGAGAGGATCGGGAAGGCGGCGAGCTGAATGAGTGTCGTGAGGATGACAGACGCGAGCCCGTGGGCAAACGAGCTCCCGGGGAGCGGCGCCCAAGCAAGGAGGAGTACGGGTATAGCTAGCACAATGATGCAGAGTGTTCGCAGAGCGATCCTGCGTAGATCCTTGGTAACGCGATCATCCGCTTTTCGAAGTACTTCGGAGGGGAGGAGCACAGGGCCGTATTCAGCGAGCTCCGCGAGGACCTGACGCGGATGGCGCGCTCCGTCACCGCGAATCGGGAACGAGATTTCCGTGAAACCACCACGCAACTCCGTTCGATGACGCGGGCTAAGCTGCGCAAGGGCGTGAGCGGGAGGAAGCCGGCTGAACGTGAGCGGGAGGGTAAGATGGTTGGCGGGCCGGGCGTCTTCCTTGCCGACGGCTTTGATTGTGAAACCTGTGGCGCGCGCGACGTAGCGAGCAATTGCCTCGGGCGTGATGACCTCGGGGTCGTAGAGAAAAGATGCGACCGCATCGATGTAGGCGAGATGCACCTCTTTTATGGAGGGAAGACGCGAGAGCGCGCGGGAGACTTTGATGCAGCAGTCGGCGCAGTCCATACCCGTAATCTCGAGCTTGAGGGGTTCCCCCATCGATTTGCCGGAGGATAAGTGGGCCAAGTTGTCTGAAGCGTGCTTGACAAGAATCGGCTCCGCAGGTTGCTTGCATGTGGAGGGAACGGAGACGGAGACGGCGGGTCCTTTCTTCGGAAGGCGCGCAGGCTGTAAGCAACATGGCTTCTCAGAGCAGAACGACTTGAACAGGCGACAACATTTGCGGATTGTGGCGGACAGTCGGTGGTCCGAATTCTTGGGGAAGAGTGGGTCCTCCGATTGGGCCTCTGAATGTTACGTGGATATGAGTGAATTGGGCTCAAGACAGGGTAGACACGTACCAATGAGCGTTCGCCCGATAGCGTCGGGGTGCTGGACGAGGATCTCAATGCAGCAAGGGCAGAGGGAATCTATGGAAAAACATGGGTAAAAAGCATGGCTGTTACGAGTCAGGACGGCTCACCATCGTCATCCTCGACGCTGCCGTCGTCCCCATTGTATTCTATCTCAATCTTCCCGTCCGCGCCCTCTCCCATCTTTGAAGGCGACGAGCAGCAGTCTTGCGCACAGACTACAGTCAGATTTGTGAGCGGTTGATGTTCAATTCAGCCGGATCCCAACCCACCGTCCACATCCGCATCCTCCTGGCAACGATCGCAATCGTCCTCCATCTGCGTCGCAGCCCCAATCTCCATCTTCACGTTCGACGAACAACAACCTTGCTGACATGCTGCAGCCTCCCGTAAGTGACACGTAGTGTACAACGCAAGATTACATCGTATAAACCGCTCACCAATCTCATCGTTCTCGGGGCCGAGGTCAGAGGTCACGGCGCAACATCCCTTCTCGCAACCTATCCGTTGTTTTTCTTCAAATCTGGTTTGGGTTAAATTTCACGAATGGCTCACCATTGGAGTCCTTCTCATTCTTACTCCTGTCCTCACCCATCTTGAGAGGCGACGAGCAGAACTCTTCCGCGCAGGCTATATTCAGCGCCGTGAGCGGCTAAGATTGGGTCCACCGGGATGCAGACTCACAGTCCACATCCGCATCCGCATCCTCATCCTCCTGACAACAGTCGCAATCGTCCTCGCTCTGCGTCGCGGCACCCATCTCCAGCATCACACCCGTTGAACAACAGGCCCGCCCACACGCTGGAGCCTCCCGTGAGTGACAAACAAAGTCGATGTACGTAGGGTTAACTGCTCACCAGCCTCGTCATCCTTGGGCCGGATTTCCGGGTTGGAGGCCGCGGCGCAGCATCCCTTCTTGCAACCTATTCGTTATTTGTTCGCCAAGTCTACTTTGTGTCAGATTTAACGGATGGCTCACCGGAGGCGTCCCTCTCATTCTTATTATTATTCTCGCCCGTCTTGAGAGGCGACGAGCAGCACTCATCCGCGCAGGCTACAGTCAGCATCGTGAGCGGCTAAAATTGGGTCCACGGGATGCAGGCTCACAGTCCACATCCGCACCCGCGTCCTCCTCACAGCAGTCGCAATCCTCCTCGCTCGGCGTCGCAGCATCATCCATCTTCACACTCGACGAACAACAACCCTGCTGGCATGCTGCAGTCTCCCATGAGTCATACTCATAGTACAATGTCGATGGAAGACCGCTCACCAGCTTCGTCGTCCTCCCGGTCCGAGGTCGCAGCACAGCAGCCCTTCTCGCAACCTGTTCGATGTCAAGGCTGGTTTAGATAACACACAAATGGCTCACCATCCACAGACCCATCATCTAATCCACTTTCATCGACTGCGTCGCGCATCCCTTCCGGATCCGAGTCCTTTCCACCTGAGCGCATCTGCAGATCCAAAGGATGAGAACATTAGAATGTATGTTGTCTATGCACTCACAATGACTGATCCGGAGGTACCGTCCGCGCCGATACGCTCATTCTCGTTCGGCGAAGACGACGACGAGCAGCAGGAACAAGGCATATTGGAGTTGACTTGTGGGTCGGTGCGTGGGATTGACGTTAGGGGGTGAACGAACTCGACCAGACTAGACCGGTGACTCAAGCGACACCGTGAAGAAGTCCTGAACGCGGGAAGTGCACGAGGCTGAGGCAAATTCGGAGGGTGTCGATATGGATGCCGTCCCGAGCCAATCAGCACTCCTACCCAACGTGAAAGCGCTGAAGAGGAATGGAATACGCCTTTCCTTGTAATTGATTCTCTTGAGGAGGAGGAGAAGGAAAGTCGATTTGGAGTTTTGAATTCGAAGCTTGTCCGAAAACAGGTCCGGGCCGAACTGGAACGGCCGTAAGCACCCTTGAACGCGACCTCTGACAGATCCAAGTTGGATCCAAGGGTTGTGAGCCTCCGACGAGTTATGTCGTCAAAGTCCTCGAGGGCGGCCGAGAAAAACCGAACAGTTCATGCATGGGAGAGACGAACGGAGGTGCCTCCGTGATGGCATCACGGTAACATCCGCCCATGTAAACGCTTGTAAGTTACCTTCCGAAAAAAAGCGAAACGAAACGGACACAAGGTAACCCAAGTGCGCGGACAGGGTTGGCGGTTTTGGATTTTTTTTGGAATCCAAATCGGACTCGATTTGGTGAGCCAACTAGCTAACTTACAAAGTGGACACTGTCCGTGCCTGAAATTTAGCGGCAATTGGAGACCGGCGATGGGAACTGCCTTCGGACAAAATTTGTGGTATACAACAAGTATACGGACTTGAATGTCGGAACAAAGTACAAGTTCAAGGCGGATATTGTCTTTGGATGAGGCATATTCTGGGCCACCTCATTTCACGGGTGGGTTTGTTCTTCAGTACAAAATCAAAGCAGTGAACGCGGAAATCATCGCTGATTTATCTCAGCTACAACGGCACCGACTGCCCGTCATCAAGCAGCTTAAATTTAGCTCGGTTAAGCATGCCTTGACTTAAAAGATCCAGAGTCTCGTACGGACTCGAGGGAAGACATTCCTCCCTCCCTTCCCCTCCAGTCAATCAAAGGATGCGCCGGTCTTGGGAAGCAGTCCTGCTTTTCGCATCTGCGTTCTGGCCAGTGCATGCGTACATATGGCCCAACCCGGAGTACGACGCCCTAGAAGACGCGTACACGATATCGTTTGGCTTCGCCGCCCTCGGAATTGTGGACGGCGTGAATCCGTGCTCGCTCTCGCCGGGCGGGGGTGCTTCACCAGGGCGCGAGAGCACGGCGGAATGGCTGAGAACGTGAGTCGCGCGCGCCGTGCCGCCTGTTGCGATCAATTCATGGCCCGACGCTGATGTACATACAATTGATGGACCACAGCGCATATCATGATATGGCGACCCACAACTCCGAGACAGGCCTTGGAGGGCTCGACGCTTCGATTGGGTTCGAAACCGAGAGGCCAGAAAATATCGGCACCGCTTTCAACACGACGTTGTCATTTTTCAACGAGCTGCAATCAAAGCACGTTTCAAGTTGGTGGCGAGATTTCGAGGTCATGCTGAAGCTGATACAACTCATTTGAAGTGGCCGACATCCTTAGTTTGGGGCACGCTTCTTTCTTTTATTTCCCAAGTCCCTACCACTAATCTTCTTTTTTTCGTGTAGTGTTGTCCTTGCGATCAAGAATTGCGGTGGTCCGAGCATCCCGTACCGCCCAGGACGCATCGACGCTACCGAAGCGGGCCCTCCCGGTGTTCCTCAACCGCAAGAACCCCTAGAAACGCATATAGCGGAGTTCGCGCGGCAGGGATTCAGTGCGACGGAAATGATCGGTATGTTCAATTTCGTTGCTTTTGGAAGGTCTAATAATTCGGCGTCTCAGGTCTTGTGGCCTGCGGCCATACTGTAGGCGGCGTCCATCAAATCGACTTCCCTCTTTCCGTCGAGGGCGCTATCACACCAGACAATCCTGAAGGAGTGGTTCACTTCGACGATACATTTGATGTGTATGACAACCACATGTGAGTCGCCGGTCTCTTTCTCTCCTTTTCGCATCGTTGACTATGCTGTCTTGGAAGTGCTACCCAATACATCAACCACTCGAGCATCGACCCGCTCGTCGTTGGTTTCAACACCACCACCAACTCGGACGCGCGCATCTTTGCGTCGGACGGCAACCAAACCATGCTTCAATTCGCTCGGAGCAACGGCGTCTTCCTCTCGCGATGCGGCGACCTCCTCGAGCGGATGCTGAATACCATCCCCGCGAGCGTACGCCTCGGCGACATCATCGAGCCCTTGGCCGTCAAGCCATTCCAGCTGTCGTTGTTTTTCAACGCGACAGGAGGATTGCAGCTGTCGGGCAATATACGGGTACGTTGTAGGATCATCTCATCCTTGGCTCATAGCTACAAGAAATTGCTCTAGATATTCGGCACATCCGCCGCAGCAGCCGCTGCGAATCCAGCGGACATGCCCGTCCAGTGCGTTGCATCTCCTTCCCCGAATTCATTATTCCGTTCAACACCCTCAATACCAGGCTCGTATGGACGGACCGCCACGGGTCGACATCCCCGAGCTACGCGACGACTGCGACCTTTTCAACCTTCCTCGAGTCCACGAGTATCTGGGGCAGCCTCCAGCTATTCCAGGTCAACGCCGATATCGATCCGTCCGCCGGCATCTCGTCCTTCGTCGTGAATTGGGCATACGACGCGGGGACTACGCTCACTACGGCCGATAACGGCGGTGCTGGATTCCCTTTCACGGATGTCATTCTCTTCCAGCACGCGAGCAGCTGCCACGGCGCTGTGAACCAAAACTCCACAATTAATGCCGTGGTGCGGCCCGAACTCCCTCTATCTAACTATGCATTTCCACCCACCCACCGCTAAATTCACTTTTAATGTAGATCCGGAACGACATGGGCGCCGTGTCCTCCGCGTACGTCGACTACACGTACTCCACCACCCAGCCGGGCTCCCTCGCCTTCAAGCAGAACACCATCCGCGCCGCTCTGGTGCCAGCGGGCAACTCGACTGTGTCGACGCTGTACGACACGCACACTGCGCGCTTCGTGGTCAACGACGGCTTCGAGACTGCCGCGGCGGGCATTGTGTCTTTTGACCTCGTCGCCGTGGTTGGGGGGAGGACTTACTCGTCGCTGGACAATCCTCAGCTGTTTGCGCCTTGTTGAGGGGAAGTAATCTGGGACTGCCACTATTTACTTCTTCGGGACTTTGTTTTGGGGTTGCACGGACGATATTCGCGACAAGAGAAATTCTCACGGACGATATGGGGTATGTAATTGATAGGTGATATGGGCTCTTGTATATGGTCTGGTTGAAGTGTGATATGTTTCAGCCCCGGGCGATTGAGTTTTGAACGACTCTGGACTTCAACCAATAGGTCACGTGGTGTGGTTGAATTTTGAAGTTGAACTTGGTCTAAGTGGTTACACTTATCTTGCACCAACCAAGTCATACCAATCAATCAATCTATTCAATATAATCAAACATAAGAGAGTCTCTCTGTCGGAAACTGACGAGCGATCATCTCGATTTGGGACACCGCCTTATCTCTTACCGAGGGCGTGATGTCACTCCCAGCGGAGGCGTAGAGGAATCTCTGAGAAATTTCAGCGAAGAAAATTGAACAGGAATAAAAAGCCGTACCTGCAGATACTTCAACATCGAAGATGTCGCATTGGGATCGCGATGGATCCTGTAAGGTACGGCATTCGTGTAGGTGCATCGATGTGGGAAGGCCGCTATCTCTCCAAGCAGCTTCACAGAAACGGCACAGGCATTCAAATATGTGTGCCACAGACAGCATGCCCTGTCTGAGAGTTCAGCGCAGCTCAATCACCATGTTGACGCGGGACAGGAATTTTTACCGCACAGTGGCCGGAGAAGAGCGTGAATCCCGAAGTTGTGCAAGACACCGGAGGATGAAATCCTCGATTATTTGTGCCGGAGGGACATAGAGCCGGTCCGCACAGCGGGGATTTCTGAGGAACTGAAAATTGGCCACGAGGGAATTGGGCGTCGCTGACATGCTGGAAGGTGGGCGAAGGCTGCGGAGCGCAGCACGATATTCTGACCACGGAATGCCCAGAGCGTGCCTGATATTGTCCAGCGGTCCTTTACCAAAGAGGCCTTTTTGGGGGAGTACAGAACATATTTGGAGGAGCATGAGCAGAGTCGGATTTTTGGAAAGAAAGTCGATGTGCGCCGGGTCCTCTGGAGGGTCTTGGGATCCTGCGGACTGGAAACGCACGGGTGAAATATCCTGTAGGAAGGAGATGAAGACGCAGTCATTCACGAGGTTCAAAAGATCGTCGGGGGGATGTGGTGAGTCCTTCGAAGCCAGTTAATACTATACGGGCAGAGATAGCTGACACACTTTCAACCATGCAACCAATAACATGGTGCCGGAAGACCCGCGGCGGCGAAATGCCGAATACACAATCTCAGGATCGATATCGCGGAGAATAGCGAAGGTCTCTGTAGTGGGAACTGTCTCACTCAAAAGCCCGGCCCAATCGAGTTTAACATCCAAAAGCAAGCAACATCGTTGACTAAACGAATTTTCCATGAACGAATGGCCCATAATTTGCAGCAAGGTTGACATACCATCTACCGGGAAACAACGGACGACAGGTACAAGGTCGCGAGAGCGGTTTCAAAACGGCGGGAGTAACGGTCGTGCAAAATTCAGTGCGATCGATGTGGAATGGACCTGAACGGTGGGAATTGAATACGAAATCCGGGAACGATCCGTGCAGTATCTTGACCTCCTCATTGCCGCTCGTCGGTATTTGCATCAGAGAATGCATCCCGCGCAAAGCTAGGCGTGCGTCTCCCGGTCGCAAATCTAGCAGCAGTTCCAAACAGCGTTGGGACACTTTTCCGTCGCCCAGAAACGGCGGGAAGAGCAGCACGACGCCGAGGACGCGTAGCACAATGTCGGAATTCGGAACTTCCGACAAAACACGACGATAGAGCTGGTCAAGTTCCGCGAAGGGCGAGTCAGTTGACGCCGAAGCTACACCTAGTAAGGCATCCAGGCGCTCGGTGGGACGGGAATACTCATCCCCAACGAATTGTATGACTGTAGCCGCGTAAATGAACTGCCCGGAGGATTTCCGAACTAGAAGTTCAAGTACAGGATCGGACGGCCATGGCTCGGGGATATCGGCCATGGTTTCATACTCGAGGCGAATTCGCCGAAATTCGTGGCGCAAGAAGCCGCGGACGTCTTGGTACTTGTGGATACACGTATCGAGGGCAAGCCGGTCGCATATCGCATCCAAGGTAGGCTGAGCAAACACATCTTGAATGTGCGTTTCTGGCCTACTCGTGATGAGGATGCGCAGGGGTAGCCGATGAGACGCGACCATGAACAAGAGGCCCAGTATATCCTTTTGTTCTCCGTGGTCTCTGCACTCATCCAAGCCGTCAATCACGACGACAAAGGTGGGGGGCTGGGTGGCCCGGTCCAGTCGCTGGTATGGTTGAATTATGAGCGCCTCTAATTGGGCCCGCATTCCTTTTGCGCCAATTAAAGGATCTCGCTGCACCGCGGCCTTCACGAGTTCTTTCAGGTGCGGAACGACATGGGCCAGTTGATATGCAAGCGTCGCGAAAAGCCGTGCGCCGTGCCGGCGCGCTGCATCCCTGTGCGAGAAAAAGAAACTCGCGCCGAGGCGCTCCTCTGCCTCGAATCTCGCCGCCAGCGTCTGCGCAATTGTGGACTTGCCCGTCCCTGCGGAACCAAATAGCCAGAAAATGCTCTTTCCCGGTGACGAGCCCCGCGACCATTCCTCCAGCGCCACGAGAATGGACGTGCGCGTCCCCGGATGGCACTCCCGGTGCTGATACCGCTTCGCCGAGTTGTACAGAGCTGCGGGCGTTATATATTGGGACAGATTTTGCAGGCCTGCGTTGAATACAGGATTTAATCAACTCCATACAAAGGGATTCGCATTGAACTTACATACCGGCGTCCTCAGTGGTTTGCTGGAAATTTCCATGGATCTGGTAGTGGTTCATATGGCCGCCTACTGCGTTGAAGACCTGCATTGTAGATTGGGGGGCTTTGGGTCTGGGCCGGGTGTGATATGGAATTGGAGGTGGAATTGAAGCCCGTAGAACAACTCGCTGGGTGTCGCCCTCAGCGCAATCCAGAACCAAAGCCGCTTCTGCACCGGCGCCGGCGTCTGCAGACTGGGAGACATGGTATTGTGGCCGCACAGCTTACGAGGGTCAACATCATCGACTCAAAAACGGGGGCTCAATACCTACGATACGGTGTAAATCTGTTCAATCCCGTCAGATACCCGGCGTCGTGAGTACGATGCACCCCCGCTGCAGTCCGTCCTGGAATATCTGGGTTGCATGGTTTCAATTAAAAATACGATCGATAATCTTAAGACACTGACCTTCAACGGACGGAGATCCAGAAGATGCATCGGACCGCCGGTACTGATCATTGTCGACCTCGCGCGAGATGCTCTGGATCCAGTTCAAATTGCCGTTCACATGGTTGAATTCCCCTCCAAAGACTTTGGCCCCGGTGAAAGCAAAGGCCATGGCGGGGAAAGCATGGGGGACCCAGGGTCCAGTGCCGTAACTCACATTGGCAGTCTGAGGCAGCTGTCAATCTAGCAACTATACATACACTGGTGTGAGACTTACTTACCACATCACACATGATCCTCCTACGGTACTACCCAGTAGATACATAGGTGTAGAGTATTCACGTCCGGGCCCTAGAGGGTCTGGAAGCGACACTGGTTGGGTACTAGACGTCAACAGAGTACTCCAGCCATTAGTTCAAGAGCGTAAATCCTCAGGCTGGTGACATCCCAGTTAAAATCACCAGCCTGAGGATCTGCAGTTCGGATGATAGATGCCAAGAGCACCCTATTTGGGCAGAGGCAAAGCAGATAATAGGTGCGCTCAAAGTAGACGTTCAGCGGCCGGCCGCTGACGCTGAAGGTCATGTGCACCGGTCACATCACAGACCAAACAATGATTCCGAGGCCATTCCGATGATTTCCGAAGCTGACGTAGGCTGCGCGCCCTGTCGGGCGGGCTGTCGGGATCCCGCTCGCCGTCGTCGGGTGCTGCCCAGCTTGATTTCTAAAGTCCTCATGCAATATTTCTACATGACATTTACTTTCTAAGATTCACACTCCCAGGATATCTAACATCTAGCGAGAAATATTGTACTGAGAAGACGCTGGCCATGGGTCCGTTGTTGACGTTGGTGGCGACGACGATCAAACGACGATGGTGTGTCCACCGGCTACTGCTTTTTTGGTAAATTATTTGGCATTTGATGTGTGACCGCACGCACAGCCTCAGCGTCAGCGGCCGGCCGCTGAAAGGCTACTTTGAGCGCACCTAATGGAGTAGATGCAGATCCTCGAGAGTCGAGACCGATTATGAATCGCGCTTGGCGCAAACTGCTTATCGGTCGACAAAAAAGACGACTGAAATGCAAGAATACCGGAAAGTTTAGAGTTAACAGCTTGACCGTGAGCGTTCCTTCCAGTTCGAACGCCAGTTTAATCCATGGGAGGAGGTTGGAGATCGCAGTTTAACAAAATTAGGCCGCCCTGTAAACTGATGGCAGCTATGAAGAGGAGTCCGGGTTCGAGCGGTCTTTAATTTATTTTTTTGGGACGACATCAAACGAGTAATAAGACAGTGTGGAGAGGTAGAAATGAACTACGAAAGCCGAAGTTCAATCTCCGCTCTGCGGCCGGCTTTTGCCGATGCCGCTTGTCCCGAACCTCCATGGCCCAGTTTATGAAACTTGCGCGTATTCCTCTGGTTGGTTTCGTCTCTCGGCCAATTGAAAACCTTGGTCGCCGTGAGTATTGTTCTTCAAAGCATCCAAGATGTCTGAGGTCTGTATAAGTAACTGTTACATCGAATCCCTGACCCTCTTCAAGACACGGATCCATTACGCGGTGTCTGGATCCGCCTCAGCAGCTTGAGTGCTACATATTTGCGCTCTTCAGCCGTTCCATCTCCCCTGCCAATAGATGAGAGTTCATCCAGCACGGCTGCATGGGGCTGCACGTTCGCGTCTATATTCGTGTCTCTACCCCGCAACTACCCCGCATCATGTGGACTCATTGTAGTATGCCGCATCATGTGGATCGGCGCTCCCCCGCGCGATGATCTGATACCTGATGCCCACATGAATGTTAGACGAAGTGTTTCTTGGAGCCGTTGGGAATGAATGGGCATTGGGCGCCAGTTGTAACAGTTTTGTGGAGGACTGGCACGTGGTGGGACTCTTGCTTAGCTTCGAACTGGAAGTCGTCTTCGTCGTTCAAGTCCTCTGTGCTCGCCGTGCGCCTCAGATCCGCCTTACACACCGAATTGGTATCCTTGCGTCTAGGCTATATGCCTCATCCTCATCTCATGACCGAGAACCGGAAGAAACAAAGGCGCTTCTGAATCTGCGAAGCCCGTTTCAGGTCGCGATCCTCGGGAACCTTGTAATTATACAGAAATCCTCAGCGAACATGGACTTTTCTTAACAAATTAACAACTACTAAACTTCACTTTGCAGTGCAAAATGTTCTAGAAGTGCAAAATACCGCTCGCTTGACTTCATTTCCTGGCCGTTTTCCTTCGGAGGTGGCCCAAATGAGACCTAAATAGGTTCGCTATTGGGCTGTCTTCAACAAATGAACGAAATTGGGCAAGAATTGAACGCTATGGAAATGCCGAATCGACTGGTCATTTGATGGGGCAATTGATTGACATCTCAGCAATCAAAATAAAATCGCACTTTGTGTCGGAATTCTTGGCCAGTTCCCGGCCGAATTAGATGAATGTTTTTTTATATTCTAATAGTACACATGTGTCGGTTTAATTTGGGCCACCTCCGAAGGGAAACGGTCAAGAATTGAGCCCAAGCGAGCAACATTTTGCACTTCTAGAACATTTTGCACTGCAAAGTCATATATAGTATCACCCATGTGCTTGAAGGAAAAAGTATGGGTTGCTATGGGCCTCGCTCGCTAATCGGCGTGTCGTCACCACAAAGCTCCTTGCTTTTGGACTCTCACCGGACCCAGAAATGACGGCTCCATGTGCTCTCCAGTCAAGCATCAGTTCTCGAGGATTCAATATCATATGAATGCGCGTCTGCGTCTCTCCTGTCTCTCCCTCTTCCGCTCAGGATGACCCGCCTCCTACCCTCCTTCGTGGTGCTCTGCACCTCGGTCCTCAATGCTGTGGCGCAGTCCCAATATCTCCTGGGGCTGGGTATCGCAGATATCACAGGGCCCGTCGTCGAGACGAACATGATGGGCTACGCATCACTGCCGCAGACAGACTCTGGGCTCCATCTCCGCCAGCGTGCGCGCGCCTTCATCATCGGCGAGCCCGACACCGAGGCCAACCGCGTCGTCTTCATCAACGCCGACATCGCCATGGGCGACACCGGTATCCGGCGCGCCATCCTCGCTGAGCTGGCGACCAAGTACGGGACCCTATACACTGCGCAGAACTTCGCATTGGGGTCGACGCACCAGCACTCCGGCGTCGGCGGGTACCTCGAGAACCTGCTTCCGCAGATCACCAGTCTCGGCTTTGTGCCGCAGACGTATGACGCGATCGTGCAGGGTGTCGTCCTCGCCGTCGCCCGCGCGCACGACTCCCTCGCGCTCGGCTCGCTCTCCCTCGGCAACACGAGCGTCGTCGGCGGCAACATTAACCGCAGCCCGACCGCCTACCTCGCGAACCCCGCCGACGAGCGCGCCCTGTACGTCGACGACGGCGGTGACCAGGACAAGTTCATGAGTCTGCTGAGCTTCGGGTCGCGTGGCTTTTTGAGCTGGTTCCCGGTGCATGGGACGAGCTTGTACGAAGTGAGTAACTGCAACGTCATTTTCGCAGCTGGGGCTCTAAAGTCGTTTCCAGAATAACACCCTTGTGAGCTCGGACAACAAGGGAATGGCTGCGTATCTGTATGAATGTGAGTCGCTGCCCAAGTGGGAAGATCAAGCCCTCCCTTTTCTTCTCACAACGTACATTCTGACATGAATTTCAGCATCCATTGAACCCAATGCGATGCCCGGAAACCAGACCTTCGTCGCCGGCTTTGCACAGGCCAACGTCGGCGATACGAGTCCCAACACGTACGTCCCCTCTTCGTCTTCCCCGGTCCAATGCTAACGGTCCCGCAGCCTCGGTGCGTTCTGCGAGTCACCCGGTGAGTCGTACGACGGGCAGCCTTGCCAGGTAAGTTATCGCCCACCACCGCCCGACGTCAGAATTCTAAGTCTTTTTAGGCCAACTCGTCCACCTGCGGCGGCACCGTCGAGGACTGCCACGGGCGCGGGCCGGGCTTCACGCTCGACTCGTACGGGTTCCACTCGAACGAGATGATCGCGCAGATCCAGGTCGATGCGGCCAAATCGATACTGAGCAGCTCCACCCTCTCGCCGGTGACGGGCACCGTGCGGAGCGTGCATGTGTATCTCGACATGTAAGTCCGTCCCTTCGTCTTCCTTGCTTTGTTCCTCAAGCAGACGTATGTAGGGCGAACCATACGTTTGTGCTGCCCAACGGCACGACCGCACAGACTTGCCCTGCGGCCATGGGTATGTCGCCCAGCCTTCCATTATTGCGTCCGGGGCTCATATACCGCTGCGTAGGCTTCTCCTTTGCGGGCGGGACGACGTGCGAATCTAATTCTACAGGGCGGTGGGGTGATGGCTGACGCTCGACACGTAGGGACGGACCGGGATCTTTCGACTTTGTGCAGGGAGACAACTCCACGAGCCAGTGCGCTTCCTCCTCGCGTATCGTCGTCCTGCTGGTGATCCTGATGCGAGTACTGTCATGTAGGAACCCATTGTGGGACATCGTCAAGTCGTTTATCACGCCTATCCCGTCGGCCGCCCAAGTAGCGTGCCAGGCACCGAAGCCTATTCTGCTGAATACTGTGTGTACCGTCTCGGTGCCCGGGTGGTCTGTGCTGATCTTCTTGCCATTCTACTAGGGGTACGCAAGCTTCCCGTACGCGTGGTCTCCTAGGTAGACAGAACTGCCCTTTAATGAAAAGATAATCCGCTGATCCTGCGAACGCCCCCAGCACGGTCGACATCCAGGTAGGCGTGACTGGGTCGCCTAAGTTCGGAGAATGCTAACGACTTTTGAAGATGTTGAAAGTCGGTAATCTGGTGATACTCGTTATACCGGGAGAGCTTACGACCATGGCTGGGCGTCGCATCCGGTGCGTGTAGACTATCCCCCGACGGGCTCAGAGTCTGATTAAATCTGTGTCTTTCAGCGCGGCTGTCCGGGCAGAACTCATCTCCGCCGGGATCATCGACAACAGCGCCTACGTCGTCGTCTCCGGTCCCGCCAACACGTACGCCCACTACATCGCGACCCGCGAGGAGTACTCTGTGCAGCGGTACGAGGGCGCGTCGACGATCTTCGGGCCCTTCACGCTCGAGGCGTACATCGACAAGTACACGAGCCTCGTGCCCTTCCTCGCGGACACGCCGAGCGGCACGCCCGTCTCGGACGCGGCCCCGCCGGAGCTCACCTCCAGCGCCATCTCGCTGCAGACCGGCGTCGTCTTCGACGCGGCGCCGATCGGGAAGAGCTTCGGGCAGGTGCTGATCGACGTCGTGACCAGCGCGGCGTACCAGGCCGGCCAGACGGTCGTGGCGCAGTTCGTCGGAGCTAACCCCCGCGTACGTCGTTCCTTTGTTACGTGTGCTACGTGCTGGGCGCTGATGATGAAGTTGTGCAGAATAACCTTCGCCTGGAGGGCACGTTCCTGAGCGTCGACCAGCTGGTCTCGGGCAAGTGGACGCCCGTCCGCTCGGACTCGCACCCGTCGACGCTCTACCAGTGGACGCGCGTTAGCACGATCCTCGCTACCAGTAGCGTGAACGTCTCCTGGACGATCGAGGACGGTACACCAGGTGCGCGACCTCTCTCTCTCTCTCTCTCTCTCTCTCTCTCTCTCTTCGTGATTCCTGACTACCGTTGTGCGTTTACAGCTGGGACGTACCGTCTGCAGTACTTTGGCGACTCGAAGCCGCTTATTGGGTCGATTTCGGGGTTCACGGGTACCTCGTCGAACTTTACTGTCGCTTAATACGTGCGACCTGCATAAAATGGATATTTTTTTTCTGCTTGTATGTACATATCAAGGCTAGCATAGCATGGAATATCGGAGATGTCTTTCGATAGTGCATTCGTGGTTGTTTTGCATTGGGTAACATAGGGTGGGTAGATCCCTCCTTCAGTGGATTGAAAAAAAAAAAATTTGGGGGATTCAATAAGTGGCGCCGTGGAGGCAGGCCTCTCGTGTAATAGTGGTGGTCGGCAACGCTGTGCCAATTTCAAACTCCGACATTGGCTTGCGATGTGGTCAGAGACGATTCCGGCCTGTACACTCACGGGACGGGGAAGTTTATATGAGCAAATGTGATTGCATGAGGTGTCTGTATCCAATGACTGAAGTGGAATTTTTGTTTGTCCCTTCTATGCCCCTCAACCCACAGTTTCTGAGCACAAATCCTTCTATAACTCTTCTCTCTGGGTAAATATTAAAATTTGACTTCAGTCATTTGAATCTCTGGCATGTCCCACATATATCTATACTCGAGTTTCAGCCAATCACTGTGCATGGAGGCCGGATTCTCTGGGCGGCGTGGAAGAGGACCACTCTATTAATTCTCAACATAATTCACCGCTACGGCTCAAATTGCGACTCTGATAATGTATAACAGGTATATATACTTGTTAGAGGTCGATTCATGATTCTCTGGCACCTTGGAGGCATGTTTTGAGCAAAAGTGAGTTCGAAATAGGGGGCAATTCCCAAATGCGGCAATACCGGTTTTACAATCACTGATTTCCGGCAGCGTTGCCGACCACCAGTAATAGGAGTGACTAATATCATCACCGTTCCCGGCACGTGATGCGCCCGGCCCGCCAAATCAAGAAAATGAAATCATTCCGCGCGAGGTGCCTTGGAATGTGACCATTTTACTCATCAAGAACCGTGGCGAGGACCCAGCTGGGCACTCAAAGTCTCGTCTCCCAAGTTAATAGGGCACTTCATGGAATAGCTCGGGCGCAACATGAAACCGGCTCTGTTTGAAAAGTTGGCTTTTAACTTTTCACTGGTTACATAGGTTTGACACTCCAAATCCCGCCGGCGGCACACCTACGTATCATGTGTGTTCGTCTTCGCGCCTGGCGTCATGGGGCCACCGCCCTGATATTTAAGAACAAACGGTTTATTTCGAATGTGCTCGCCTTTCGGCAAATGTTCCTCCCTTTACGACGACTAGTGTTCCTGGCCTCCATCGTGATTCTGGCGGATGCAGCAGCATTGTCGATCGTCACGCTCGATTGTACGTTGAACTTGCAGCTTGGGGAGCAACGACTGATGACCACTGCCCGCAGATGGCACCTTTACTGCACTAACGAACACCACGAATGGCTTGATTTATTTCCGCGGCGTTCGATATGCGGATGCGCCGGTTGGCGCGCTCAGATGGAGGCCTCCAGTGTCCCCTCCGACAACTCAACTCGGGAATGTCGACGCAAGCAATGTAAGTTTGTTCCCCCCCTGAAGTTGTATTTTCTCCCCTTGACTTCATTCTTAAAAAATTTCCCCCGTAGTATGCCAACGAATGCATTGCCAACACACAAACTGCGACGACGTCTACGACCTCCGAAGACTGTCTGTTCGGAAATGTAAGCGCATATTTTCTTGCCTTTTCCTATCCTTTATCGAAATGTGATAGGTCTACATTCCAATTGCCACGACGGCGACGAGCGCTCTGCCGGTCCTCATCTACTTCCATGGTCAGCCTGACCTTGGCGTTTTCAAATTTCAAGAAAATACTGATAAGAAATAGGCGGCGGGTTCGAAGGTGGAAGCAGTCGCGATGCGCCTCCAGAGAATATCGTTCTGTCCTCCGCCAAGCCCTTGATTTTTGTCACCTTTGAGTACCGTCTAGGACAATTCGGATTCCTTGGTAGGTTATTTTTACTCTTGCTGTAATCACACATTTAAGACAGGCAGGCGGAACTCCGGTGCACGAAAATGGTGCTTTGAACGCGGGACTTCTGGATCAGGTATGCCATGATTTCTGCTATATATACCGCGCTCCAATATCTTGACGTGATGTTGAGAAAGCAGCTCTTATTTGGGTTCAAAGATACATCAGCAAATTCGGTGGGGACCCAGCGTAAGTCTTTTGACTATGATTCCATAATCTGGCTGAGGATGATTGCGTATAGCCGTGTTACAATTTGGGGCGAATCCGCTGGCGCTGGTTCAACCATGTTCCATCTCATCGCCAACGGCGGCCGAAATGGAAATCTATTCCACCAGGCGATGGGTGACAGTCCCTCCCTGGGTTACACCCCCAGTTACACCGATGCTTTTGTTGAAGATTTGTTCACACAATTTGCGGGTCTCGCGTAGGCACTCCAACGGATCTTTCCCTTATTTCGTCTTCATTTCCCCTCGTTTAGTGGGTGTGGAAGTGGCAGCGACGCCACGAAAATGGCCTGTCTTCGCGCTCTCCCTACCAACACTCTGGCTCTGGCGGGAAGCAAGACCAACGCAAACCGCACTTCGACTCTTTATCCGTTCCAACCCGTCTTCGATGGCTCGTTTTTCACAAGTCGCCCCGTCGAAGCGTTCCGCAGCGGGAAATTTGCCCGCGTTCCCGTCCTCTTCGGGTCCAACACCGACGAGGGCGCAAACTGGTCCGCAAGCCTCCCCAACCCCGACGCGAACACATCGTCCGCAAACGCGACGGAAACGACGGTGTATAACTTTATCGCGGGGCAGTACGCCACCTTCACCGAGGCGTCGTTCCAAGCGGCCCTCAGCAGGTATCCCCTCGCGAACTACAGCAACTCGTTCAGTCTGCAGGGGCAGCAGATCTACGGCGAGATGCGGTACATATGCAGCGCCGTCATGATCACCGGGGCGGCGACCAACTTTGGCCTGAAGGCGTATCAATATCAGTAAGTCTGCTCGACGTATGGATGCATATAACGCGAACTCGACCTCCTACGTCTAGCTATGACAACCCCACCCTGGGCTCGGACCACGGCGCAGACCTCACCGCGTTTTTCGACGGAACGACCGTGTTCGATCCCGCGGACGAGGCGCTTGTGGTGGCCATGCGAAGCTACTTCACGTCGTTCGCGACGTCGGGCGTTCCAACGGCCGCGAATTCCATCGCGTGGGCGGTGAGTCCTGTCCTGTCTATAATATTCATGTTCGCCTAGATGGCTGATTGGTTGGTTCACTTCAGCCGGCTGTAAACGGGAACGGGAGCCCCCGGATTCTGCTCCACCCGAGCGATATATCGCTGGAAAACGTCACCGAGGCGTTGAGCGAGAGATGTGCCTTCTGGCACGGGCTCGACTCTGAGATCGCCACTTGATTCGGCATGTTTTTTGAACTGCATGGAACCGTTGTACATTTGAACCTTCAATCACGCCCTGTGTTGTCCAAAAAAAATTCAGAACATCGCAGTGAATAAAAATCACTCCCCGAGGTTTCCTGCGGACTTATCAAGCTTACATGTAATGAGAAAAGTGGAGAAACAGCCCTTTCTCGTCGCATCAGATGCGGGCCGGCGGCTCGGCAATATCCGTGGCTTTCTCTTGCACACACCATAAATATTTCTTTGCTTTCTTTCTTGTTGCTATCCACTTTTGGCAGTGGATTCCTGCGCAATAGCCCAGAATCCTGTCCCTGGACCGCCAGCATACGCTTCTCCCTCAGGCCGAGGAATTTTGACGGGAATCTGCCACCTGAAGCTTATTTTCGCGGTCCATACTTGGTATCCTGCTTGCCTAGATGGAGGGGAACCCCCGCCTGCCGAAAAGGGCGCGCATTACGCCACCCACCGATACATACAGCGGGAGCGGCTCAACAAGCCAATTGCACGGTCCCCAGCTTTTACTGGCGATTCCATCGCTGCTTGCACACCCGCCGACGAATTCCGCACATACGCGCGCGCTGTGCGTCTCGCTTCTGGCGCTTCGCCGCTGTCTGGGTGTGCCGAATCCAAGTGGTGGCCGCGATACTGGACGGACTGGAAAGAGCATTGTAGGAGCATGGGATCTATCTCCGCCGGACGAGTGCCGCGCTTGGTGTGCGCTCGCAGAGACCGGCCTTTGCGTGATAGAGGGTGGATTTGGCACCGAGCCGTGGGCAATGGGAATCGGGGGTGAAGTGGAGAGGGCTCTGGGAAAGGCTGTGAGTCGTGGATTCTCTTTCCAGACCTTTTGCTGCCCATAGTCTGTGCTATGCGGGCGCAGATATCCTTGTTTTACGCGCATATATTCCCCACCCTCTTTGTATTTATGCTCACACTTTCCAGCTCATAATCGCACAAAAACACCCGACACTCGCTTCTTACACACCGTATCTCACCCGCCTCTCCGCCCGCGCAGCACCGCAACGCGCGCGGCAATTGCTGCGCCCTGTTCCAGCCACGTTCGGCGGCTCTGCGTCGCCGGTTGCGGCATACTACGCACATTTAGCGTGGGCAGACCACCTCTTGCAAGCGCTGTTGCACCCACCACCTACTCCAGCCAAGCCCGTGGCTCTCCATCCCACGAGAACCAGGTCCGCGACGTCCACACCGACGAAATCCACGACGATGACACGCGAGAAGGAGACTGCGCGCGATCTCGCGGCCCTTCGCGCGGCCCTCGTGCCGCTCCTGTCGGCGCCGCACGCGAACATCGTCCTGCTCGCGCGGGTGGTCGAGCTGCGTGCGCTGATTGCGCTCGGGCAATGGGCGGAGGTGGCCGCGGCGCTCGCGCGCGCGGAGGCCGCAGTGGGCCTCGTTTTTCCCGTGCCCGTGCCCGCGAGCGACGAGGCGCGCCCGCTGTATGCGGCGTCCCCGTTCCATGCCGCGCTCGTGGTGCATTTGCTCGTCCTCGGCGTCGTGTGGTTCGCGTACGCTGTGGCGCCCCCCGCGCCCACGTCCGAGCCGGGGCCCGAGAGCAGTGGCGGTGGCAGCGGGGGGAACACGGCCGTCTCCGCGCGCCTCACGCTTCTTTACTCGCTGCTTGACGCTGGGGTATACAACGGCAAGTGCCGTGCGGGCCCGGACGGGCAGAGCGCGGGGCTCGAGAGTGAGGGCGTGCTGGAGGTGCGTGAATAGATTTCTACATTTCCCTCGCTCATCGTGCTGCGCAGGTCCCACTCGACGCATCGACGCCGCCGCTCTACATACGCACGACGCACCCGCGCGTGCTCTACGCGCTCGGGTACCTCGTCAGCGCGATTGCGCGGCGCGATTTGGTGGGCCCCCTTTCCTCGAGCGCTTTCTTCGTCCGCTGACGACCTATTTGCAGGTCGGCCGCAAACCGAAGCGCAAGACTTTCTTGCAGGAGGGGTTGGGCGTGGTGACCCGTGAGGCGGGGCGTGAGCTGCGCGGTACGTTGGTCTCCTTTATTTAGAGATTGTCGCTGAGTCGACGCATTGCAGTCCCCCGGTGGGCGAGTGCGGACGAGGTGCGCTCGGTGGGGCTGCAGATGGCGAAGGTCAAAGCGGATCTGATGTGCGAGCTGGCCGGGGTGCGAGATTTATTCCTCCCTGCGTTCCCATTGACTTGACGGCTAACCATGCATCCCACCAGGTCTGCATCATGCGCAGCGAGTTCGCAGACGCGGAGCAGGTGAGGAATCTCTTCGCCTCTAATGCCGAACGACGGCTGACGGCCGCTCAGGCGCTCAACGGCGTGATCGCCCACGCGCGTACGCACGGGCTTTTCGTCGGCGCGCTCGCCCACCGTATCGCGCTGCTGCACGCTCATCTCGCGCATGCACTGGGCCGGCCATCGCGCGCGCGGACGTGCTATCGAGTTGCGGCGCACCTCGCGGAGGAGGTCGGCGACGCGGGGGGTGCAGTGGCTGCGCGCGCGGGGGAGGTCGCGCTGCTCATAGGGCTCCGCGCTCGAGCGCGTGCGCGTGCGACGGGACGAGAGCCGCCGCCATTGGCGGAGGAGGATGCAGAGCTGGCGGACGTCGGGGAGGCGGAGCTCGCGCGCCTTGGGCAGGAGGTCGCGGGCGCGTGCCGCGCGCTGGGGGGTGGCATGCGCGCGGTGGGCGAGGTACTCGAGGGCGTTCTCTCGGCGGAGATTCTCAAAGCCAAGTGCGTTTTCTTTTCGCGGACTTTTTGTCCTCGTGGTTTGCTGAATGTCATTTTGGTGATGCAGACAGCATTTGAAGAATGCGCTCACGTATGCGACGGAGTGTCAGGATAACCACCTGCGCGCGTTGATACTGGCGCTGATCGCGGCGCACTACCTGCATACGGCCGGCGAGCAGGCGCAGAAGATGCTGGCGACGTGCGAGCAGCTCGCCGCCGGGCTTGGGGCGCCCGGGAAGAAGGGAAAAGACCGTGTTGACACGGTGGGGAATGCGCCGCTGCGCCTGTGGGCGGGTGAACGGTTTTTGGGTGAGTGTAGCCCCTCTTTCTTGGCAATTTGGATTTGACTGTTTCTCAGAGTTGCACAAACGCGACGGGCGGGAAGATCTCATACAGAAGCGGGAGGAGACGAACACCTTGCTCAGACAGGCAGTGGTTGCCCTCTCGCAGCGCACATAGCAGTGGGTGCGATTGGGCGCGTTTCTTCGATCGTTATTTGACGATCGTCGAAAGGGGGGTCATTCTGCATTCTTTTAATGTGCACTTGTTCTTGGTATTGTTCTTGGTATTGCTCCACACACTGTAACCCTACGTATTCTCCCAACCAACAGTCTTCCTGATGCAGCGCGTCTGGTCCGTATACCTCGATGGGAAGCGCGTTAACACTACTCGCCATTCGGTGCGCGTAATCAGTGACCCCACAAGGAGAAACGTTGACCCCTCCCGCTTTATCCAGCACCGGGACTCGGTGTAAGTGGGACAGTTTTACGTCTGGGGGGCCGTTCTGACGTCGACCAGGATGTCTGACGCCAACTCGACAGTGTCTCAGTCTGCCTCGACTCGGCACATGCTTACCGACGTATCCCCCCTCGAGCCGCCGCGGGCCCCTTTTACTTCAGATGGCGCGGGCTCGAGCCGAAGCAGCTCACCCGGGCTTGCTTTGGATGGCAGCAATGTCTCGTTGCAGATCAACTTCCTACCAAGCAAGTTTTCGCCAGCTGTGCGGCAGCGGTTTGGAAGTAAGGTTGGAAAGGGCCGACCGGGCCCGATACGCGGCGGTGGCGTCGATGCATTCCGGGCGGGCGAGGCGCGCATACCCCGGCCCAATGACCAGAATTACGACGGCCTCGACGTCGGGATGAAGTTTGGCAAGGCAAAGTGGAACAGGTTCAAGTGGATTTTGGTCTGTTCGAACGTGGTGGTACGTGATGTGATTCTCGCGTATAGGTGGTGTCTGAGATGAATACTTGCAGTACAGCTTTTTCGCCCTGGCGGCCTTTATCTTTGTCCTCAGCGCGTGGTTCGACGTGTGGGAGCATGCGGACGTTGTGCGGGCCGGGAATCACCCAGAGCTGGTCCTCTCCACCGTCGCCGCAGCCATGGCGGTGCTCGCCGCCGTCGTCGGGTGGGCCGGCATCGTCCTTAATAATCGCGGTTTCTTGGCCGTGTATACGTTCTTCCTATGGATCGTACGTGGAAACCTGGTTACCCGAGCACGTTCGCTCACTTGTTCCGGGGATCCCAGGCCTTCGCTCTGCTCGTTGTCCCAGGATATATTACCTACAAAAAACACGCCTTTAATCTTGAGGGGAAGATCAACAAGCAATGGTCCACCGGCCTCGGGGCCGACGGGCGCCTGCGCATACAAAATCAGCTCGCGTGCTGCGGATACTTCAGTCCGTTCGTTGAGGCAACCGTGAGCGCATCTTGCTATGCGCGCAGCGTTCTCCCGGGATGCAAGCAGGCATACTGGGACTTTGAGAAGACTGTTCTCAAGCGCTGGTACACCACCGCGTTTGGGTGTGTCCCGTTGAACATAGCCGCGATTGTTGCGGGGCTGCTATGCTCCAACCACGTCACGTACCGCTTCGGTAAAGGCATGATGCCCAAGGCGTACCGCCTTAGTGCGAAGAGCATGGCGGTTATCATGGACTCTTACGCTTCGTGGGTTGTTCCAACTCTTTTTGTGGCTTGGGTCTAAATTTGCGTAAGGCAACTGGCAGAACAGTACGGACCAGATGTGGCAGAGGAGGTTATGGTGCGCTCGCGCTCGAATCTCAACCTGGACTCTACTATGGGTTCAAAAGCTTCAACGGGCCATACAGATTAGACAATTGCTGTAATGTGTCCTTTTTCGATACTTACAGTACATCTACATGTTTGTTCTAGATGGAAGGTAATTGGCGACTAGCTGTTTGAAGTTCAAAACGTCTAAGCTTCGACTGGTGCTCAAACTAATCCGTCGGCAATCCCTGCGGAACAGAATTTGACGCATGCCAGGATGCCGACGGCAGGTGATTCGATCTCTAACTGTAACGGTGTGATTTAAATTCAGGTGAAGCCCCCCATTAGTCCCTCAAAGAATGCCGCCAGGCGTCGAGAATGAGAAAAATTCCTCATGGTCAGGATACGGATTCAACAACGGCCAACTTCCAAGCGTTGAGGCAAGTCCGAGTCGCGCGCGCGATGCCATGGCTATCCCGGCCGATACGTTGGCCCTAGCGGAAGCCAGACGATGGGAAAGTACATCTCCGCTCCGTCTTTCTATTCGGTCACATTGCGTCTCCTGAAGAGCCCAGCCGGGGCGGACGAGGGCCTACCGGCCGCCTTCGACGGCGACTCGGATACAGTATCGATATTCTCGGCAATCTTCGGTGCCCAAGCTTGGAAACAACCCCACTGCTTAACGGGGGATAATCAGTGGCCCTCAACAAACCTTCGGGACGTTAACCACCCTTTGGCAAGATACTGAGATATGCGTTGCGGTTCGGGGCCTAAATCTTCCAAATACTCTTCTCTGCGGTACCTTCGATTCTACTTCGCGCTCAAGGTTCAGCGCTCAGCTAGCATCCAAGGCTAAACTCGAATCCGGCCTGTCTATGAGAGAGCGTCTTTCCATACACCGGAAGCTTGCTTCCATGGATGGACCGGTCACCAGTCTACTACTCTAAGGCCGTTGGAACCTCGGAAATCGGAACTGCGGACTGTTTGCAGAGTTCAAACGGAAGAATCTAGAGACGAATAATAGCAATTTTTCACGCCCGGCGGTTGTGGAGGGATGGGTCCGTAAATCGCTTAACAATATTTTCTGGCTGGGGTCGCTTAGACTCGCGGACCCACCGGGACCCACACGAGACCCGAATAAAAAGGAGCCGCCTCAGATCCATTCATTCGCTCAAAATTTCTCCCTCCTGAATCATGGTTAGTCCGCTGGACTCGACTTACGGTGCCTGGTTCACCGCTTCAGATACACTGACAATCCTGTTTATCGTGGCCGTTTCTAGTAGTCTATATGAACAGGATGCTTGCAGCGTACGCCGCTCCTGGGTTGTTCTATTCTCTCGTTGATATCGAGATCATACCTCTGTCTCTCCTGCAGGCGGGGCTGACCGGGTGGCGCATATAAACGTATCCAACGTTGAATTCATCAAGTCGTATCCTTCCTCGGTCAGTCCGGTTTCTCGCGCAGTCACTGACAAAGCGAAGACTTTGACAGAAACAAAGTAAATTTAGAAGATCGAGATTGAGAACCACATAATACCGGTACAACGCGTTGCCAAGTAGGAATAATCAAATCGGAAAACATTCTTTCAACTCCTTGAGTGCTCTCTCTGGGTCCTCCCACACAAGCTGGTAGGAGAATAAATTCAATGGGAAACAATGAGATTATGGCACGCACAAAATGGTTGCTGCCGTCGATGACCTTGAAATTTATCGCGAGCTCTGGGGTATTTGAGGTGCGAGATTGATCCTCCAAGAACCAGGCTGCGTAAATGATATTCCAGGGTTCCGCGCTACCATAAACATTCCAGAACCGAGTAGGACCCCACGCCTCTCGGACGGTGTAATCGAAGAGCGCTTTTTGGGTTTGTTTGAAGACAGCGCCTTCGAAGGGAGGTAGTCCGACAATACTGTCGTACTTGTCCGCAGGAGCGAAATCAGCGATGGACAAGAGTTCCTCTGGTTTGAGAGTTTCGATCGTGGACAGCTTGAGTGGGTCGGTGTTGCTGTACGTCAAACTGTCGAGGTTTCGGGTGGAGAGGTCCCCGTGGACGAAATAACTCGAGACCCATTTCGCAAAAGCGGGGCCACGAGCTTCCGGCGCGATAGCGGGATCGGTATGCGGTATGAGCCAGCCCGCGGGGGTTGGCAAGCCGAGGGCCAGCGACGGAGTCTCTATACAAAATCGTCAAGACAAAGCACGGAATAAATCAAATTGAGATTGAGATACGAACGCAACAAGATAACCGTATGAACAAAGCTGGAGAGCCTATCCCGGGTGGCGCTGGGAAGGGTTTCCATCGACGCTACCAAGGACAACAGGAATATTGTCCCCAGGGACCATCCGATGAGCGCAATGCCGCCAGCTTTGGGAATTTCGAGCTTCTCGACTAAACCGTCAAGGAACAGCGCGAGATCACGGCCTTGCTGCGCCAACAACGTGCTCCGTTCATCATCAGAGCCCTCCGCAAATGCTACCAACTCTTCGGCGCTATAAGGGCTGGACCCAGGATATTCACGCCGGTTCACGGAGATTATGCGCAAAGAGCTGGGTCCCGCGAAGGCGTTGAGGCGCTGGAAGGTTCCTATCACGAGAAATGAGTAACATTTCAACCGAAGATAAACTCCGGGTTACCGCTATGGAAAGTATGGCCATGAATTAGGACAAGTGTGGTATAAGCTTCGCCACTTGTTAATGCGCCACTGTCGGTGTAGTAAAAGTTGACTCCACTTGTCAGGGTGAGGGACGGCATTTGATAGTGCTTCCGGCAGACAGAGCCACGCTTTATAGTCTATCGGGCTGCCCACATCCCTGTGTTAGGAATTCAGCCCTGCCTCTGGGATTACGGTAACGAGATGGCCAATTGCAGGAAAGGACAAGATCAGCATCAGTGCTCTGACGTCTGGTCGCGAGAGCGCCTGAACCGTATGAAGTGATGTGGGTCAATGTGCAATTCTCTTTCACCCGATAGAGTGTTAGCACCTCCTTGGATGAGAGTCACTGGATTTTGAACAGGTTTTGGGAGTCTACGACGAAAAGCAAGGGTCAAAAAATAGGCTGTCAGCTCACAGACGCAAAAATAGTGCGCCGCAAGAAGTTAGAACTTGATCCACGTAGTCCACGGCCATGGCGCTGGATGATTGGTACCTGACTTGATATGAACGGGAATCGGCCCTGGTTTCCTAACACGGGTGCCGTAGACATCGCGACTGACGTAGATAAGCGTAAACAAGGGAATTGGGCAGCTTCTTCGGTCTTTAAATTCTCTCGTCCATTTATCTGGTAAAGGTAGCGATCATTACTCAGAAAACCGTGCTATAGACATTCGAATCGAGAAATATAGGTATCGTTCGGCCAGTCTGCCCATTCGGAACTACACGCACGCAGGAAAATCCGCCCCTTTATTCATGTCCACCTTCAAAAAAGTGATTCAGAGGGCTATAGCCATGACCGAACAGTTCCCTACTGAATTGGTTTCGAAGTCAACGGCAGCAAGGGATGCCTGCCCTTGAATCTTGCGCGGGATGGTGTTGGTTGCGAGAGTTCCCATGGGAATCGAGTTCCAGCCTTTGTCGTTCGCCACCATTTTGTTGCGGATATGTTCCCGCGTGTTGAGTCTGTTCGAATCGATTAGAAACCTTTATGGGCTAATCAGGCCAGAAAAACGTACGTGGCAAGCATGCTGTTCATATAGACTGTAAAACGCCGCAAAACATAAGTCATGAGGACGGATGAACAAGGACCTCTGAAAACGTACGTTTGCTGCTCGGGGCGAGGCCGAGGAAGAACCAGAACGTGTCCGGGAGCGCCAAAAACTTGTGATAAAATCGGTGAGTAGAAAAGATCGCATGGATCTAAGGGTGTCGTACCAAGACCATAGTGGCGCCGGAAGACAAAGCCGTCAGCGTGCCTCTGTTTATGGCGTCGTGGATAAGCGAGTCCATCATCGTATTGGTCCTGTCGCAGATGTTTGTTAATAATCATTTCTCGCTCGTCGCAAGCAGGCAGACTCACTTCATCATCTCTCCCTTCTGACTGCTGAGAAACAAGCAGAGATAAGTCGTAATGAGAAGATCGCAGGCCAGTGAAGCAGCAGTTTGAAGGGTAGTAATGGGCTGTGAGAAGGTGGTCGGGACTTGCTCTGAGATATTGATTAGACATACCTTGGTTTCGCCGAGCTTGAGGAAGGATCGAAGGTCATAGCTGCATGAAAGGTCAGGTCGAACCGAAGAGCAGGAGGAACAGACACACGAAATGATCGTTTGGGCTATCCCAGCCAAGATTTGAACCACCGCCAATACAAGCTAAAAGTACATGAACGAGATGGTCAAACAGGAGGGCGGGCGGTGCGTACAATGGTATATATGCCAAAAGCCAAAAGGCTAAATTTTCCACGTCCTTTGGTCACTGCAACAAAGGTCAAACGACGGCAACGGGTGGAAAATGAGCGCGTACATTTGTGAATACGGCTTGCGAAATACCTGAAGTGAAAGAAAGATCAGTTGTGTTCAGATAAGGGACCAAGTCTGCAAGATTACATTTGAACAACGAAAGCGGAAAGATACTGAGGAATTATGAGAAAAGAACCGACAGCATGGCAGACAACTCACAGCGGCAAGCAATTGCAACTGAAGAAAGGAGGGCATTAGATGTCGCATCCAGCGAAGGCATTTGAAGGAGCACGTACAGAATCAGCCCTGGATCAGATTGTTGTCAGAATGAACCGAGTGAAAGAAATAAAGCATGTCGAACCAGATCAAGTCGATTTGAAGTTCGCCGAATCGCTCGACAAAGCGAAAGTACGAGGACCGGAAGAAGAAAATAACCTGGATGGTCTCCAGAAATCTGCGCAGAAACAATCAGTTGAACCCCTTTGGCCATGACGATGGAACGCACAGAACGACAAGAACCTGAGGTTGATGAGCTCGAGAAAAATTCAGGTGTAGTGAGCTCCACTTACCGTAGACTTAATAGAAACATGGTCCGCCGGGCGGGAAGCGAAGTAGATCCAAATCTGGAGAACGCCCATACCGTAGAGACTTGTCGGCGGTCAGTGTCCATTGAAGTGAGTCGCAATCAAAGGAAACCCGTACATAGTTTCCAACCAGAGAGCCACCAGCCAAACCCCGTAGGTCGAATCGAGTGGGCTGGACATGTGAGCGAGTGTGGGTAGTACTCAAGAGGAGATGCCAACGATGGGGAGTTCACAAAAAAGAGCGGAAGACAACGAAAAAAAAATAAGTCGGCAATATATATATCATGACCTGGGTGGGATCAGGGATCTGAAGATTGGGTTCAGGAAAATCGGTGACTGGCGACATATCAATCTGGATAGTCTGGCGAAGTTCTAGTATGTTGCGATCGGCCTTCTCTTAGTCAAGCTTTCGAGTCCCTGGATTTCGCCCTCTTCCTGTTGCCAACGTGTAGCTGGAGTGCTTTATTTCGCGCCAAAATGTCCACAAAGGAGGAGATCGCGCAGTTGAGACGGTTGAAACGGTGGACTTGGACTGGCGAAAATGATGGTGTGGGAAGAAGAGGACTGGCCAGACCGGAAAATTCCCTTTTTGGGATATGTTCAAAAGTTCTTGACAGCGCTCAACCCTTCACATGAACGATCACAAAGAGACTTTGTTAATCAATGCCTTATGACCCTTACGAGTTGCTTATACCGAACGTGGAGATGGTGGGAACTTCTGAACTTGAGTTAGCGCAGAAGGCGGCGGAAGTGGTGCCGCGGTCGACAAGCGGTCGACAAAAAATGTGATTGGGGAGCATCTACGAGGAAGACCCTGGAAGACCGCTATATTTGACCTCCAAACGACCTTCTCTTCTCGAGGTGATTTTGGGGGTAAGAAGCATGATGGGAGCTGAAGGTTGAACATCCTAGCTGTCATAGCCTTCCCCGGCCACATACAGCAACTAGATTGAAATTCAACTCAACTCCAAATTGCATCCCAGGCTATTACCCACATGTCCATAGATTATGAATGAAAAGGTAGCTTCCATCTGCTGTAAACCGAATTCCAGTCCCAATTTAATGAAATCCCCTCGGTGACATTCAACACGGCGTGAAAATCTGGGGATTGTTCAGCGACTCGTACGTGATACCGCCAACGACGGCGACGAGGTCGAACGAGATGATACTCTCGTCGTCGCCGTTTCCGCCGTCGTTCGCCAGGAACGTCGCGGTGTACGTGTCGTAAAACGGCGAGGTCGATTTCCCCGTGTGGATCAGTGCTGCGCGGATGGTGTTCTGCACAAAGGCGAGAGACCCTTGCTGCGTGCCGGAGAACGTGTACTCGACGTACGCGGAGGACACGGCACCCATGTCGTTCCGAATCTACATGTACAACCTATTGATTCAATTCCAACCGGGGTGAATTCGAACGGAGGGCGACGCACCACACCATTGAGAGTAGAATTCTGGTTCACATTCCCATGGCAGCTATTGGCGTGCTGGAACAGAATAACGTCCTGGAAGGGGAACCCGCCGCCGCCGTTGTTGGCTGTGGTGAGCGGGGTCTTAGCGTCGTACGCATAATCCACCGCAAAGGACGAGATGCCGGCGGACGGATCGATGAACGCGTCGACGCGGAAGAATTGCACGGCCCCGAAGATGCTGGAAGAGTCGAGGTTGCTGCTAGTGGTCGCCGTTGTAGTGTACTTCGGAGATATAAAGCCATGGCGATCCTTCCAGACGAGGCTATTGACCACATTCAATAAAAGGTCAGTACAGAACGCCCCGCGACGCACCGGACGGGCATGTCCGTTGCATTCGCAGCGGCCGCCTCGGGGGATGTTCCAAATATCTGCGCCGATTTGTTAATATGCGGAGCCAAGCAAGATGATATTGCCAAGTACCCGAATAAATCCTTCCAGCTCCAGGCCTCCGGTGGAGTTGAAAAACAAGGACAGCAAGTAGGGTTTCACAGGCAACGGTTCCAAGACGTCGCCGAGTTTGACGGCGGAGGGAACCGTATTCAACATGCGCTCGAGGAGGCCCTCGCAGCGCTCGAGGAAGGCGTCGTTGCTATGCGCAAAACCGAGCATGGTCTTGTTGCCGTCCGACGCAAATATAGCGGCATCCGAGTTGGTGGTATTGTTGAACCCAACGACGAGCTGATCGACGCTGGAGTTGTGGATGTATTGCACCGCACTTCCGGAGATGTCAACTTTGGAGGCAGTGGAGAGAGAAGGCGAGCGCGACTCCTCACATATGGTTGTCGTAGACATCGAACGTATTGTCGAAGTGCACCACTCCTTCGGGATTGTCTGGTGTGATAGCGCCCTTGATGGACTGAGGGAAGTCGATTTGATGGACACCGCCTATGGTATGCCCACACGCGACAAGAGCTATCAAATATTTTCAACATCATCTCGCAAGAAAATCGAAAATCGAATATGAGAACAAACCTATCATCTCCGTGGCGTTGAACCCTTGGCGCGCGAACTCGGCTATGTGTGTTTGTAGGGATTCTTGAGGCTGAGGAACGCCCGGCGGTCCCGCTTCCGCCGCGTCGATACGCCCTGAGCGGAACGGAATGCTCGGGCCAGCACAATTCTTGATGGCAAGTACGACGCTGAAAATGAATATAATCAGTGCAAGATACAGGATGAAGGAGCAGGCACTTACCCCATGGCAAGGAGATCGGAAACTGCCAAATATAATCATTGAGTTGCAAGGTCTTATGGAGGAGTCATTGATACTAACATGAACTTGTTTTTGTCTGCAATTGGCGGAAAAACAAGACAGTTTCGTTGAATGCCGATCCAATGTTCTCTGGTCGATTCGTCTCAAACCCAATCGAACCATCGAGGCCACCGAGTCCCGTCGCTACGTCGTGGGTCGCCATGTCGTGATAGGCGCTAGTATACAACCATCAGCGATGGGCATGTAGATAGGCTGCTCCGCGACGTACGTTCTCAGCCATTCTGCGATATTTTGGCGGCCCAGTAGCTCACCACCCGCGGGCGCTAGGGAACATGGGGTGACTTCGTCGATGATCCCGTTGTCTCCGAAGCCGGAGGATACAGTGTAAGAGTCCTCGAGAGCGTCGTTTGGGCTAGGCCATATGTACGCGCGCGCCGGCCAGAACGCAGATATAAGAAGGAAGAATGCTTTCCGGGACCACATAACTGGCCAAAGATAGAGTGGGGAACGACGTCCTCGTTATAAAATAGCTGCCTCTTATCAACACATCCTTGACTTGAGCTGTCACTGAAATTTCCGGCGCGCGGGCTGTAGAGCCCGTTCCGTTGAATGGTAAGCGTGAGGAAGAACGCTCAGAGAATTCGCTTACCATGAATAGCGCAAACAATCCAACGGACTCGGACTCGGACTGGCCTGGTGTTGCGGCGGACCCACATCCGACTTGGAGTTCGAATTAGAATCCAGTGAGCCGTTTGGCCGTTTGGTGAATATGAAGGGTTGCTAGCAAGCTGCTAACACCGCAAGCGACGTCCACGGGTACAAGAAGTTTCGTCTGATGGCAGGCGTGTACTTTTGGTGGCTTTCTCCAGTTCCACGACATCTTCTTCAACTGTTAATCCTCGGTTTTTCTCTATGAGCAATGAGTCCGATAGAAAGCGGCGCATGACAAGGCCAAATAGTACTAGTAAGCTCGGCCGCCCTCGAGGATTTCGACGACAGAGGATGCGAGAATAACTCGTCAACAAGTGGACTCGGAGGCCCACAACCTCTGGACCTGCCAGAGGACACGTTCGAGGGTGGTTACGGCCGACCTGCAATGCTCATTTCCGGCAGCCTTCTAGTTCGTGCTGGACCTGTTGTCGGACAACTTGTCAGGAAAACGGTTTTTTGTGTGATAAACGGCTGCCAAGTGGCAGTGCGTCGGTAGAGAAGGGTAGACACCCGGGCCGGTAGGCCGGAATCTTCGCATAGGGTCTCTTTGACCTCGGGGCCTCCTGGAGTCCTTGCCCTCTCTATACGCGAGATCTATGGATGCCCACGGTAGATGTCCGTAGTCTTTCGTCGTCTAATATAGAAAGGGGAGACTATCACTCCACGGTGCGTTTCCAGTCCGCGGCATCCGAGTCCCGGCGAGGACCCCGTACATATTGACTTTCTTTCCAAAAATCCGACTCTGCTTATGCTGCTCCAAATATGTTCTGTACTACCCCGAAAAGGCCTCTTCGGGAAAGGACCGCTGGACAATATCAGGCACACTCTGGGTATGCCGTGGGCAGAATATCGCGTTGCGCTGCGCAGCCTGCCAACGACGCCCAATTCCCTCGTGGCCAATTTTCAGTTCCTCATAAATCCCTGCTGTGCAGACCGACTCTGAATCTATGCCCCTCCAACACAGAGGACTTGATCCTCCGGTGTCTTGCCCAGCTTCGAGATCCCCGCTCTTCTCCGGCCACTGTGCGGTAAAAAATCCTGTGCCGCGTTAACGTGGTCATCGAGCTATACTAAATTCTCAGACAGGGTATATTGTCTGTGGCACACATATTTAAATGCCTGTGCGGTTTCAGAGAGACTGTTTGGAGAGATAGCGGCCTTCCCATATCTACGTATCCACCTATGCGAATGCCGTACCTTACAGGATCCATCGCGATCCCAATGCGACATCTTCAATGGAAATATCTGTACGTGCGGCTAATAATTCCTGTTCAATTTCCTTCGCTGAACTTCTCAGAGATTTCTCTACGCTTCCGCTGGGAGTGAAATCATGCCCACAGTAAGAGATAAGGCAGTGATGATCGCTCGTCAGTTTTTCGTCAGAGTGACTCTCTTGAATGTCTGATTACCATGTCATTGTCTGAAAAGATTGGTATGACCTCACGCTCATTTCTGCACTGTGCAAGAAAAATGTAACTACGTATACCAAGTTCAACTTTAGTTCAACTTCAAAATTCAACCACACCACGTGACCTATTGGTTGCAGTCCACAGTCGTTCAAAACTCAATCGCCCGGGACTTGAGTGAGCTGAAACATATCAAGCGCTTTAAACAAACCATATACGAGACCTAGATCACCTATTAATCGCATACCCATATCGTCCGTGAAAATTATTATTGGCGCGAATATCCGTGAGTAAGTAAATAAGTAGTGGCAGTCCCAGATAATTTCCCCTCAGCAAGACGTAAAAAGCTGGGGATCATTCAACGACTCGTACGTGGTACCGCCGACGACGGCGACGAGGTCGAACGAGACGATGCTCTGGTCGACGGTGTTGAAGCCGTCGTTCGCCAGGAACGTCGCGCTGTACGTGTCGTAGAACGGCGAGGTCGAATTCCCCGTGTGGATCAGTGCTGCGCGGATGGTGTTCTGCACAAAGGCGAGAGACCCTTGCTGCGTGCCGGAGAACGTGTACTCGAGATACGCGGAGGACACGGCGCCCATGTCGTTCCGAATCTACATGTACAAGCCATTGAATCAATTTCAACCGGGGTGAATTCGAACGGAGAGCGACGCACCACAGCGTTGATCGTGGAGTTCTGGTTCACCGCCCCATGGCAGCTATTTGCGTGCTGGAAGAGAATAACGTCCTGGAAGGGAAACCCGCCGCCGCCGTTGTTGGCTGTGGTGAACGGGGTGTCAGCGTCGTACGCATACTCCACCACAAAGGACGAGATCCCGGCGGACGTATCGATGAACACATCGATGCTGAAGAACTGCACGGCCCCGAAGATGCTGGAAGAGTCGAGGTTACTGTTAGTGGTCGCCGTTGTAGTGTACTTCGGGGATGTTAAACCATGGCGATCCTTCCAGACGAGACTATTGACCACATTCGAAAAAATGTCAGTACAGAACGACAAGGGACGCACCGGACGGGCATGTCCGTTGCATTCGCAGCGGCCGCCTCGGGGGATGTTCCAAATATCTGCGTCGATTTGTTTAAATGCGGAGCCAAGCAAGATGCTATTGCAGCGTACCCGAATAAATCCCTCCATCTCCAGGCCTCCCGTGGAGTTGAAAAACAACGACAGCATGTAGGGTTTCACAGGCAACGGCTCGAAGACGTCGCCGAGTTGGACGGCGGCGGGAACCGTATTCAACATGCGCTCGAGGAGGCCCCCGCACCGCTCGAGGAAGGCGTCGTTGCTCTGCGCAAAACCGAGCATGGTCTTGTTGCCGTCCGACGCAAATATAGCGGCATCCGAGTTGGTGGTATTGTTGAACCCAACGACGAGCGGATCAACGCTGGAGTTGTGGATGTATTGCACCGCGCTTCCGGAGATGTCAGATTTGTAGGCAGTGGAAAGAGAAAGCGAGCGCGACTCCTCACATATGGTTGTCGTAGACATCGAACGTGTCGTCGAAGTGAACCACTCCTTCGGGATTGTCTGGTGTGATAGCGCCCTTGATGGACTGAGGGAAGTCGATTTGATGGACACCGCCGACGGTATGCCCACACGCGACAAGAGCTGTTGAAAATTCTCAATATCCTTTCGCAAGAAACGAAATTCAAATGGAAGAATGAACCAATCATTTCCGTGGCGTTGAACCCTTGACGCGCGAACTCGGCTATGTGTGTTTGCAGGGACTCTTGAGGCTGAGGAACGCCCGGCGGTCCCGCTTCCGTCGCGTCGATACGCCCTGGGCGGAATGGAATGGTCGGGCCAGCACAGTTCTTGATGGAAAGTACGACGCTGAAAAATGAACATAATCAGTGCTAGATACGGGATGAAGCAGCAGACACTTACCCCATGGCAAGGAGGTCGGAAACTGTCAAATATAATCATTGAGTTGCAAGATCTTTGAATGGAGGAGCCATCGATCCTCACATGAACTTGTCTTTGTCTGTAATTGGCGGAAAAACAAGATGGTTTCGTTGAAAGCCGATCCAATGTTCTCTGGTCGATTCGTCTCAAACCCAATCGATCCGTCGAGGCCACCGAGTCCCGTCGCTACATCGTGGGTGGCCATGTCGTGATAGGCGCTAGTATATAATCATTAACGACGGATAAATAGGCTGCTCCGCGACATACGTTCTCAGCCATTCCGCGATATTCTGGCGTCCCAGCAACGCACCACCGGCGGGTGCAAGGGAGCACGGGGTGACTTCGTCGATGATCCCGTTGTCCCCAAAATCCGAGGATACGGTGTAAGAGTCCTCGAGAGCGTCATACGGACTAGGCCATATGTACGCGCGCGCCGGCCAGAACGCAGATATAAGGATGAAGAATGCTTTCCGGGACCACATGACTGGCTGAAGGGAAGACGTCCTCGTTATAAAACAGCTGCCTCTTTTAAATACCTCCTTGACGTCCAGCTATTTCCGCCGCGCGGGCTGCGCGGGCTGTACAGCCCGTTCCGTTGAATAGTAAGCCTGAGGAAGAACGCTCAGACAATTCGCTTACTGTGAATAGCGTAAACAATCCAACGGGCTCGGACGGGCCCGGTGTTGCGGCGGACCACATCCAACTGAGAGTTCGAATTGAAAGCACAATGAACCGGTCGGGGGGATCATAGTTGCAGACGTTGAATGTTGTTAAGTCGCAACCAGGGCCAGGATACTTAGGCATGAGGTTGCGAAATGTTGCGGGTCGATTTGATCAATTGAATTGAGACAGCTCGGTGCCTCGCGCAGTGCTGAGTATAATGATACAGCGAGCGCCGCAAGCGACGTGGTTCAAAAAGCTCTGTCCAATGGCATGCGTGTAATTGCAGCACTCAGGTCAACATTTTCCACGGTGGTGGAACGGTGGCCCGCCGGTGAGTCATTGTTGTTGAATCAGATTTTGAACTCAACGGCTTCCAACTTCGAGTCTCCCCCTGCAGCTGCTGCCGCTCGTCCAGTCCGCCTAGCTCGATGGATACATGGAGTAAATCACAGATCCGGCGCCGAACATCGTCAACCCCGCTACCTACCGAAAACGGGGGCCTCTGACCGCCACCGCCGAGTCCAACAACAACAAATCCTCGGAGTGGCGCGAGCAGGAGGAGGCACGCTTTGCCCAGATTTCCAATAGTGTGGTGGGAGGAGTGATTTTGCGTCGTCGGGCGGAGGTTGAGGGCGGTCCGCACGCAGTTTGTTTTGTTCGCCCTGTAATGTCACAATTTGGAGGAATCGATTTATCCCTTGGCATCGGCAATGACCGTTTGACCTTGACCGAGGTAGAAAAACCGTCACCACTAGATTTCCCGACGGTCGGGCTGTCGAGCCCGTTGAATACCAAGGGAGAGGATTCGCTTACCATTAATAGAGCAAAGAACGCGGAGCATAGCCATCTGGAGGTCTAGGCAGTTTCCAAACAAACGAGTGGACGGAGATTCGCGGTTTGGCGCAAGTTTGGCGGATACGATACCGCGGACGAACGTTCTTGCCGTTTGGGAGTCGAAGTTGCCCAGCGAAGTCAGCCTGAGAACCACCTCAGACTCGCGGCAGTATCAATTTGCACGCCTCCAGGAGTCGAGAATGAAGGGAACTGAAGGGATGCTAGCGCCGCAAGTGAGAGACCCATCCGGTAAGGCGCATCTTGGGGCGCATCAAATTGCTCAGCACACGGCAAGGCACGCGGCCCGTTGGGAGGGCCACGGAGTCTCCGGGCCGGTAGCTTAGTCAGGCATGCTGGCACGACAGCTCCAAGGCACTCTCCTCAACGTTTTCACTACTAGTTTCTCGCCAAGGATCCTCGAGCGACTGGACTCTAGGGAAATTTAAAGCACCTGGGGCCTCCAGATCATTGACAAGATCCTCCTTGTCTTAACAAGTGTCTTAACAAGTCAAGGTCAATTTTCTTCGACATGTCGACTCGCCTGGGCAACAAGCTCCCTGTCTGTTTCTTGAATGACAGAAGGGCAAGGCCAGAACTCGCACACATGGCCTTACTCTCTGCTTGTCCTCTTCTTTTGTCTTATTAACTATCTGATTCTGCTTGGAGTAGCCACCATATCTGCTGAGGCCCCCACAACTACTCCTTTCATTGCCTTTGACAATGGAGAAGTCTGTCTTTTCTTGAGGGACGAAGCTTGCACAATTGCCGACTCCTTATAGCAGGATAGATCCAAATGTACGAACGCGGCGACCTTGTTGTTCGGCAATGCCAAGGGATTTGATGCGACTCTTTGCAGCTTCGCGAATAACCTCATTCGGCGCGCGAAAACCTGACTCCGTGGATCCTAATTGTCTCCGCATGAGGCGTTCTCACATTACTTTGCGTAAACTGACTGGCTCTTTTTGTTTCCTAGCACTGTGACTCCGACCGTGACCCAGTGACTCGGGCGGGCTATTGTCTTTTTGTCTTTGCAACAATGAGCGCTATCGTATTAAGGCGCGCTTGGATCCGTGTGGGTCCATCGACTCCCCGCGCCTTGAATCCTCTTCGATATAGCCGCTGGTTGGCTGGTACTGCCCCTCGCCTCTGGATATAATATTAATGAATCATCCCGTTAATGTCCAACGTTCAGCCTCTGAGGTATTTCTTGGCCTTTTTCTCCATCATGAACCCCATCCTGATCTCGGGCGTCAGTCTCCTCCAGTTACACCGCCGCGACGCGCTGCCCGCCCACCGCTTTCCCCGAATAACCGGCCAAAGGACACGCCCCTGCGTCGACACCCCGTCCCCTTTCGCCGAGCCCAGAAGAACGCCCCCATCACTCCCCAAACGCAATCCCTGGGCCAGGCTAACGCGCGCCTCATCCACGAGCGCCTGCAGCAGAATCACAATCGCCTCCAGGTACAGCTCCACGCGCGGCAGCCCGCAGGCACGCCTGCTCCCTCGGGCACCGTCAAGGCCTTTCTCGACACCACCCTTCGCTCCTATGCCGCGCGCTTCCACGCCGAGCTAACCAGCATGCGTGCCGCTTGCCTGCAGCTCATTCAGCGCGAGCAGCACCACACGGCAGAGATGCGCGGCGCCTGCGCGCGCCTGGCGCACGAGCGGGACGTGGCGGAGGGGAAGCTCCGCGTGCTGCTCGAGCGCCGGGCGCGTGCGGGGAAGCGGACGCGTGCGCAGGTCGAGGAGGAGGAGGCTGAGGCGGAGTTGGAGGCGACGGGCCTACTGTACCCCCCGTCCCCCGTGTCGCAGTCGCCGCCGCAGCTCCCCACGCAGTCGCCGCCCCCGCGCCTGCTCAGCCCCTTCGTTCTCGCCGCGCGCCGCAGCCCAAGCTACACGCCCGACCCGGAGGACCACACGGGCTTTGACTTGACCGTCGCGTGCGACACGCTCCCCCGGGCCCGGCCAAGCAAGAAGCGCCGCGTGAGCGACTCGTCTGAGCGTACATTGGTGGGGACGCCGAGCGACGACGACACGACACCCACAAAGGAGCGCGAGACGTGTCCTCCCGCCGGGTCCGGCGAGTGCGACATGGATCTTGAATCTGAGTCCGAGTCCGAGGCTGAAACCGACGCCGACGCACGCACTTGTTCCAAATCGCGGTCGCAGTCCCGGGCTGCGTCTGACTCCCCTCCGTCAGAGGCCAGCACCAATGCCAACGCCGCGCCGCCGCTTTCCAAATCAGTAACGGTACCGCCCTCGCCTCCGCCCCCAGCTGCCGCGGCGGACAAAGCGCGCCTGGACCTCGAATACGTCGACATCATGTACCTCCCCACCGACGGAAAGCTCGTCTGCCGCGTCTGTCTGTGCGTCTTATCCCCTTTATCACCCTCCGCTCGCGATTAACCGAATTGCTTTTAGACTCGCCGCCACAACGGGCAGCAGCAAGCATGCGGCGGGCACGACGCGGATACAGGCTTTTGTGCCCGGCGCGTCGTGGGAGATGTTGCGGACGCACTGCGAGGAGGCGCACCCCGAGGCGTGCCGGGACGTCGTCGGGCTCGGGCGGGCGGGCGTACGCGAGCTGCGGCGACGGCTGGGGCTTGGACTCGGCGTCGGGGTGAGGCCGTAGCGTGCGCCTAATTAAACCTTGTGATACTCTCAAGTTGCCGCCTCCCGCTGGGGCAGTCCAGTTGGACGCGGCCCTCCCTTGCTGTATTATTGCTCTCTGTATTCATCTGCTATCTTACCGCTTTCCGCCTACACACTTATATTACACGTTCACACAGTACATATGCTATGCCCACAGTTTCATATGGTGTTATCCATGCTACCTACCTATGTTTCTTGTCCCATTTGAATACGAGGTCAATATTGACGCGTTTTTCCCTTCGGTGGAATGTGACCACATCAGATAGCAATTCATTTGCATTTGCTCTCTCATCCAAATCTCTGGCAGGATAAAGAATAGGTCGATTACGCCTGGCTTCTACAACCAAATTAAAAGAGGCCCTTCTCTTCCTCGATCTCCTCTTTGCTCAAACACTACTTGTCCTGGAGCTTCTTGTCAAGGCTCAGCGCATAAACATCCTTGCTCCACCACTCGCCCCAGCTGGTCAAGAATATTTGCTCCGCATCGTCAGGGAAATCATCACGCGTAAAAGCACGCAGGATGCTCGCCGCTCCTGCGCAAAAGATGAGCTTCGTGTACGAGGCACAGTGGGTGGCGGGCACCTACCCTCGGGAACGCTCTTGGCGTCGGGCATGTCCATGGTTAGCTGGAACCCCTGGGCGCCCGCCCGATGCCCGTAGCGGGGACGAGCCCCGGGGAGACGGCCACGACGGTGCATGCGCCCGCGAGCTGGCGGCGCCACCAATGCGCGCACAGCAGCTGCGCGAACTTAGTTTCGGCGTACACGGTCGGCCAGCCCGCGCCGGAGCCGCTGTGGAGGTCGCAGTCGAGCGCGGCTGCGGTGGTGCGCACGTTAATCAGCGGGATAAGTACCCAAAAAAGGAGGAGATATAGACTAACCCGGATCCGAGACGCGCCGCAGCGCGCCGCTGGAGACGACCACGATGCGTGCGCGGGAGCGCACCAGCGTGGCGCGGAGCAGATGCACGAGGTAGTGCTGCGAGAGCCGGTTGACGACGTACGCCGTGCACCACTGCGAACCGTGTGGCCCGGACTGCGTCGCATCGCCTGTCATGCCTGCGTTGAGAAGCAGGTAGTCGAGCGTGTCGTCCCCGAGCGCGGCGAGGGCCTGGTGCGCAAACAGCTTGACTGACTTGAGGTGAGACAGCTCAAGCGGGAAAACAGTCAAGCTGTGCTTGCTACTGTCAAAGTCGAGGCCGCTGTATGCTGCCCTGGGTTTTCTCTGCATCGCGGGAGCCTAGGATGAATTTGTATGGCTGCGTCTCGTTTAAGAGCTGTTTGATTACTTCAAATCCCTGTAGGGAATTCAGTCGGGGTTCCTGCACCGGTTGAATTTAAGACTGACCAAGCCAGAGGAGGTACCTGTTGCTACAATGGTTTTCAAGATGGTGGCCATCTCTGAAGATACTTGGACGATAGTGCGGGGTCCTAAATCGGATCAAGGTGGAAGTATAGCTTCGGACTCCTGTGTTCCTCAAATGAAATTGCGTTTCAGACCAAGTAAGTTAACAAGCGAGTGAGCGCGCCAAGACTCAGAGAATACGTGATTCATCATGAAGCAACAGAAACCAGCATTGGCACCAGCTCGGGGGTCTCCACGTTATGTAAAATATTTTCAGAGATTCGTTTGACGTCCACTAGCCAGAAGAAACGCGGTGATTCATTCAAAGTTGAGGAAGAAGTTTGGCCAGATTTGGCAGAGCCTTCCGTCACTGACCTATCCCTCAAAATGTCGGAGCCCCGCACAGAGTGCCTCGCGTGTCGCCTAAGTGGTACTGCGACCTTCACCGGGCTCGGAATCTACGCCCTTTGGATGTCTCGCGAGGCTGCACCAGGAAGCCGCGGATCCAAAAAGCTTGTCGCTGTTTTTGGAGCTGGTATGTTTTTCGCTTTGCTTTTCATCTTTTATCACTGAGGAACTCTAGCGATGCTCGTGGGCGGTTTGCTGCGTTGGAGGCATACTGGGGATTCCGTACAACCTATACCGACGAAAGTGTGACAAGCATATACGGTTAATTGAAATTCGAGACCAGTAACTTCTTTGGCCTCAAAACCTCGTCTTCTAAGGCCGGCACTTACTCACAGCTCTCTTGCGCTCACAACTGGCACCGCGATCGTTGCCGTCTAGGTATCTAGGAGGTCTTGCGAGGCTGCGCGTGAAGCCACACATCCCAAAAAAAGCCGTCGCTGTTTTTGGTGTTTGCCTTCAAATACTCGCTCCTGAGGCTTCTTACCAGCCGCGTTCTCCGAATCTACCTCCGCTCAACCGCCCCCATTGGCGTTGAGTCGATCCCAACCATCAGTGACAACCAAAAATATTCGCCATCCGACCGAGCAGTGACACCTTTTCCCCCTCTCCCGCTGCAGCCCTGGACTCTGTTCCTCCAAGGAGCACCCCAGCGCCAATCTCGCTATCACGTCTAATCTCAATCTCAGGGCACGAGGCGTGTGGGAACGTGATCGCGAAGCACTGAGCTTATAGCTTGCTTGGCTGCAGTGCGCTGTTCCTGTCCATGTCCATGGACCCCCAGGTGCGTCGAGCGTCGTTCGAGTCGTAGCGATAGCAGCCTGAATCTCATTGCGCGCGATAGGCAAACCAGGACAAGCATAGGATCCCATCGTCGGTGTTGGACTTTCGGCGGTCCGCCAGCGGGGGTGGGGGCGGGGGGCTACACTTCCGCTACGACCCGGCGACGCTGGCTGCAGCGGAGGCCGGGAGCGGGGACGAGGCCGCGCGGCTGCGCGAGGACATGGCGCGTCTCACGCGCCGGCTCGCCCGTGCGACGGAGGACGCGCAACGGCTGCAGCGCGAGAACGAGGAGCTGCGGGCGGTGGGCTCGCAGATAGAGCGGGCGAAGGATCGGGTCCGTGCGCTGGAGCGCGCAAATGAGAGTATGCGGATGGAGCTCGCGGTTGCGCAGCGGGCGCTGGAAAATGAGCGCGCGCGGACGGTCAGCGCCGTGTCCACTGTCGCACGGCTGAGGGCGGAGCGTGATGCGTTGAGAGCGGCGTACAGACCGGTGGGTAGTCCTCTCCCTCCTCTTGGTTACTTGTCCTGACGATTCCGCGTAGCCATCCGATGCGAGTTCCTCCCCTTCCGTAGGGACTGCGGGGGTGAAGATCGAGGGCGGAGAGCCGATGGAGGTAGAGCCGCGCCCCTTGTCCGCGCCCATGTTGTCTTCCCAATCCTCCGTACAGTCTTCCCCGCCCTCTCCCGCTACATTGAAATCTTCATCTGTATCGCCCTCCGTTGCCGCGCGCCCACCCCTACCTCCCCTGGCATTCGCACTGGCCGCACCCAGTCCCGCACCCCCCTCTGTCACCTCGTTCGCCTCCGCCTCCGCTCATTCGCCCCTCCCCATCGCCAAACGCGCGCCGGCACCGACCTCCGCCATGATCCTATCTCCCCCGCCTCCACCCAGAGCCACGACATACAGAACGCCAACCACCACCACACCGACAACCACATCACAACTATCCATTGGTCGTGGGTTGCCCCCTTCGCCGTTACCCACAACCCCATCGCCAACCACCACCACACCCACATCACAGCCCGGACCCAGCGGAAGCGCCTTGCCCAGACCCACGACAAACAGACCGCCAACTACCACCACCACCACCACCGCAATGACGACCTCACAGCCCGGACCCAACGGAAGCGGACATGCGTTTCCCCCTTCGCCGTTGCCCACAAACACAACGCCAACCACCACTACACCAACGACATCACTGCCCGGACCCAGCAGAAGCGCGTTTCCTGTTTCGCACTCGCCCATGCAGTCGCAGACACCCCCCGCGCCGCCCCCGCAAACGTTGACGCTGACGCCGCCGCCCCCGTCGCCATCGCAGAGGCAGAGGCACACACCGCCGACCCTCAAACGGAAGCGCACGTTCGAGGGCACGGACGCGGCCGCGGACGTGCGGCTCTTCGCCACGCGCCCGCGCCCTCCTCCTTCTCCTTCAACTTCTTCGCCTTCGCAGCCGAAAAGCCCGGACACCAGTCCCAGCACCGGCACAAGCACCAGCACAAGCAGGCTCGGGATCCGCCACCTCCCACTGCTGTACGAGACGCAGCGCGCGGGCACGGAGGCGGAGACGATGCGCTGCCGCACGTGCGGGAAGGCGTTCGCGGGGACGGCGGGGTGGGCGGAGCTCGTGGGGCACGCGCAGGGCGCGCATGCGGATGCGTGTGCGGAGGTGGAAGGGCTGCGGCCTGCGCAGGTCGTGGAGCAGAGGCAGCGACTGCAGTATTTGGGGAAGAGGTAGCAGGCTGGCCATTGTCGATATCGGTGCAGGGCGACATTTGTACTTCATCATCTACTACTAGGACCTCGAGCTGCGTAGCGGCTCAGCTCGGGCTGTAACATATACTCAACGCATACTTGGATTATTTAATTCGCTTTGGTACTTGGACAATAATCGATGGCGGAGTCTTGGCGGAGTCGCGTTGTCTGCTCTTGTTTACTGTTTTGGGTTTCTCTTCATTTCCCATCGTCATCCCATGGCCAATTGCAAGAATCTCAGGTTCCCGTTCATTGGGGCAATTGTCTTCAAGGAGTTTATCAAGACCGTTTGAACGGTAGCGACTTCTTACGTTCTCGTGGGTGACAGGTCCCAGGAATGCCGAGTAGCACTGCCGAACTCGAAATCTGGCACTTTATGAAGAGCAGATTGGGCAGAGCTGTTGGAGGTTGGAAGCAGATCTCCTGCACGTAGTGGCCTTCGTTAAACCCTCGGAATACCCAGCAACGAGCACAGGCCATGGTTCAGAATTTTTTTTTCGTAAATATCCGGCATTACGGTTTCTCCAAGGTTTCTCTCATGCCACCGTAGCGCCGCCATACGACGTCGACAATCATGGATGGTCAACGCTAGTTTGGCGCTAGTCAGTGTAATTTCTCTTCAGCTGATATTATTGTGGGCGCAGGAACAGCTAGGAACATCTTCTTTCGACTAAACCGTGTACGGTAACCCTTCAAGTCTCCTATGCCGAGGGATGAACTTCTCCCCGGGACCTTTATTATGAATCCTCTTGGCTTTTCCGGCTTCTCAAGCTGCTCTTGGAGCCCCCTCCTTGCACCAGCCACCCATTACTTCTCACCTTCAGATGAGACCCTCCGGAATTCGATTCATCCACGCGCTCTTCCCTGCGCTCGGCTTTTTCACCCGCGTCGTCGGTACCGGCGTTGACCCAGGCTGGCAATTCGTGCAGAACGGTACCTCCGGCGTCCTCGCCCTCGAGGCGATCATCGTCTCGCCCACCTTGGCCGTGTTCTTCGACTTTGCGGGCACTGGCGACCCGCTCATGATCGACAACCACTCCGCGTGGGGCGCGCTCTGGAATCTCGAGACGAACGAAGTCACCGCGCTGAATGTCTTCTCGGACACGTTTTGCGCGTCGGGCGGCTTGTTGAGCAACGGGACGATGGTCGGTAGTTTACCTGCGAGTGCTAGGCGCGTGTCATCTGATTTGAGGGCTGTTGTGTAGGTCAGTGTGGGCGGAAACTTCCTTGAGGGCACCCCCGTCGCCGCAAATGGGCTGATGGGCGTACGGATCTTCGAGCCCTGCGCCAGCCCCGACGGTACGGGGTGCACGCTCTTCGACAACCCCGCCTTGGTCCATCTAGCCGAAACGCGTTGGTACCCCTCATCACTGCGTATATTCGACGGGTCCTTGGTAAGCCAAATGGAATTTCAATTGCTCGCTCCGCTAAATGGTGAATAGATGATAGTCGGGGGCATCCACGAAGCGACTGCGTTTTACAACACAGACCCCGTCAATAGCTTCGAGTTCTTCCCTTCTAAAGATGGCGCCGTCCCAAGGATGTCCCCGTTCCTCGCTCGTACTGTCCCCGTCAATTTATTCCCTCGGCAGGTTTTTTCGTCGCTTCCGCCCACAATGATCTAAAATTTCTGTAGAGTGTTTGCACTTCCGGACGGAAAAATCTTCATGGTTGCGAACAACCAGACGATCATCTACGACATCGAGGCTCAAACTGAAACCACCCTCCCCGACCTTCCGAACGGTGTGAGGTTAGCGATCAATTCTTCAGTGTGCACCCGCAGCCTTTCTGACATTGTTTTAACAGGGCGACAAACCCAATGGACGGATCCGCGGCACTGCTTCCGCTCTCCCCTCCTCTGTACATCCCGGAAGTCCTCGTCTGCGGCGGCTCCAACAGTAGCGACCAGACCCCGTCCTTTAACCTCTCCAGCCAAGACCCCGCCTCGGACCAGTGCAGCCGCATCACCGTCACGCCCGAGGGAATCGCGAAGGGGTGGGAGGTCGAGCGGCTGCTGGAACCGCGGATTATGCCCGAGCTGATTCTCCTCCCGAACGGGCAGGTGCTGATCATCAATGGCGGGATGACGGGGTACGCGGCGATGGACTCGGTGGGGGATGTTATTGGGAACTCAAACGCCGATCATCCTGCGTGCGTCGTTCTTAGGATATATTTCGGAGTGCAGTGAGCTGACCGTGATAGCGTTTAGGCTAACGCCCTCCCTGTATGATCCTGGTGCCCCGCTTGGCCACCGCATCAGCAACGAAGGTCTACCGACGAATACCATCGCCCGGATGTATCACTCGACCGTCAGCTTGACGCCTTCTGGGTGAGTAACGACCTTATTTTCCTTTCCGCGTCATTTATTCTTACATCTATGTAGGAACCTCCTCCTCGCCGGCTCAAACCCAAACCCCCACCTAAACCTCACTGTCAAGTTCTCGACGTGCGTGCTACTAGTCCATACCCGTTCTGCGGTCGACAGCTTACGGTATCCGATGTGCAGGGAATACCGCGTGCAATACTTGAACCCGCCATACATGTTCCTCGAGCGCCCGACGCTGGCGGGGGTGCCGACCCAGATCGCATTCGATGGGAACTTTACCGTGCGCGTGACGATTCCCAAGCGTGTTGCCGCCTTCCCCATCCAAGGTGCCGTACCTCTCGCTAACCTAACTTGGCGTGCATTTTACTGACTTGGAGGCAGTCGCCCTAATGGATCTTGGCTTCTCGTCGCACGCGTTCCACTCGAGCCAGCGGCTCGTCTGGCTGGAGGCCACGCTCTCCCACGACCGCACGTCGCTTGAAATTAGGGGCCCGCCGAATAATAGGGTGTATCCGCCCGGCCCAGGTAATTATTTTTTAAAAAAAAAAGAATCGTGCAAATGCTGATATTTTGATTTAGCCTACATTTTCCTCACTGTTGGAGATACGACGAGCATCGGGGCGCATGTGATGGTGGGCAATGGCGCGGCGCCGCCCGTGGTGGACCAGGGGAGGAAAATCTGAGTGTCTGGACAGCAACTACTTAACTGTAGGTATAACTGTGAAACACAGAACTGTGAGATTAACGACGCTAATCTGCGCCAAAGCCCGCTTGGTCCAGCTGGACGCCGAGCTCCAGGATAATGGGCTGGGCGCGGTTCCAGAACTCGGCCCATGCCTGGGGGTCGTCGGATTCTTGGACCGTGAGTAGAGGCTCCAGCGCGCCGAGGAGATCGAATACTTGTGGGTGCGCTGTGCGAAGCGGGGACGACGCCGACACCGTCGAGAGGTAGTTGACGAAGAGTTGTGTGAGGCGGAAGACGGCGATCCGCGCATGGGCGAGATGCGAGACTTCGGAGACTTCAGAGTTGGCGAAGACCTCATAAAGAGTCGGTGAGAAAAACACATAAGCATGGGATTCACTCACAGCAAGATAGGCCGCGCTGGCAGACCCATCCCCGTGCCGTGCTAGATAGCGGGTGATCTCGTATATGATGGCGTAAGACAAGCGGAGGCGGGGCTCGTCTTGCCCTTTCCCCAGAGCTCGCATGTAAATCTGATCTGTAAAGACCTTCAGGTACTCAAGCGCAACACGCTCAGATTTGCGATCTTCATCGGCGCTTTGCTCTTCAGCATTTTCGGAAGGAATTGTAGAGTACGCGCGGCTCGCGGAAATGCGAGCCTCAGGCCAATTCGTTCGGGTCCATGAAATACGCTGCGTTGGACCGGGTGAACACCTCGCGATTTCAGCAGGCTTCACGTTTGTGGTGGCCTATGAACGTCCGACGTTCATAAAACTGCTGGTGAGTCGCTACTAACAGTTTTGAGCGCGAGCAGATAGTAGTCGATACTTACCAAGGGATTGAGGTAGATCTCATTTTTAAATGGGATAGGTATCACCCGGGAATATCGCATGCCTCGGGCAGACTGGCTCGATGCTCGCAACATGATAATAATCCAAGTCAAGGGGCAAGAGTAGACACGATCACGTGACTTCTGACTGGCGCGTTGATGTTGCGTTGATGTCTGTTGAAGTGTTTTTCTTTCCATTGGCAACAGCACAGATCTCGTGGGGGTTCCTCTATTCTTCGCTTCATCCATTTGATTTGGTAAAGTGTTTCAGCGGCCCTGGATATGTAGCTAGTGGAAGCCATTGAATTGTCATATGATGAATCATGTCTACAAATGCTCACTCAGTAAAGGAATGGACAACAGAATCATAGCTCACTCCAATTTCAAGTTAGGTCTTGCTCTTCCTGAAAAATAATGTCAAAATTCGCCGACCCACACCTTTTTGACGGTGCATTTGTATATCTGGACTAAGTTATGAACGTTCAGAAATTCATCAACCTACTTTTCGCGGTCCCGCCATCGACGCCGGGCGCTGCGTGATCCAAATGAACCTTTTTTTCCCCGTTCCGCTTGCCTTCGATCTAGAAATCAATCCTTGTGTAATCTTGGCAAATGGCGCGAGCTTTCAGGCTGCTTCCGAAATATTCATCCCGAATGCTAGGTAATCGTCGAGCTCGAAGGTATAAATACAATTTGGCAGAGTCTTCAGTAGTACTTGAAGCTGATGTGCTTCAACTAAAAATTTCAACCACGAGATAGGTTCAAGAAACACGATGAAAAAATATTCGGTGCTAGCTAAACACAATGCATGCAGCTGCGGGTATAACCTAGGCTCGGCAGCCGGAAAGAAGACGGAACTCGACGACACAAGCGCGGCCCGCACTACAAGCGCAGATGAGAGATTTAGCGAAGAAGAAAAGAATAGACACGCACACGTAGAGAACAGAGCACCGCTTTAGTAACGTGAAGGTAAGAGGAGGCTTGCTGGTGGCGAGAAAAGTTAGGCGTCCCCAACGATTCCCATGGCCGCACCGGCAGCCTCGTGCGTGTCCCTTCGTGACCGCTCTTGTCTCGGGGTGTCTGCATTCGGCGCTGCGTTAGGCACTTCTCCTGGCCGTCGAGTCGCTGCCACTAGCCGATTCTCAACCGAGCCGCGAAGGTGAAGAAAAAAGAAGAAAGGGTATCTGTATGCATCTGAGGGTGTTAAATAAGATGATAGTAGGATGGAGGCTACGAATTTAGGACCCACCATCCATGTCGGCGACGCCGGTTCCGTATGGTCACCAGAAGCTTGCGCGCCGCGGGTATCTTTGAATGGATAAGTCACAATAAAACAAGACATGATGAGACGCACAATGTGCAAATGGCCGTAGAAAATGACAACGGGCGCTACAATGAGCTGGAAGGGGCTCAGGACGTGCAAGTAAGGGAGGAACTAGACTCACCAATTTCTGAAAACAATCTAACCTTCCCCACGTCTCGAAACAAACTGTAGCTGCTGCCCAGAAGGAGCGTTGGAGTTGACACCCAAGGTCGTGGAATTCCTGAATCCGGCCTGTTTTCCAGTGCAGGTGTCTTTTCATCAGGCGCCCCCGGACCTGCCAAAGTTCGGCCCGCGACTCTGCAGAGAAGAATGCCTGCCAGACATGCTGTTGAACGTGAGGGCGAAGCCTGTAATATTGCAGGACCGAGAGACAGAACAAGGCCCAGACGACGATGCCAGCAATGAACAGAATGCAATCGAGGGGAAACCTCAGAAGTTGAGGTTGGAAAAGGCGCAATGCTCTGAATGCGGAAGGGATGGAAAGGACTATGAGCACCATTGTCCACAGCCACATCGTCGCAGCACGGATGGTCAAAGGGCCAATTACCATCTGGTGGTTACTCTGCGTGAGATGATAGAAGATGAAGAAATACACACAGACTGACCGCTACGTCCACTGAACCCGGTGCGCCGAGGAAGCCGGACAAGTAGGAAGGGACACCGATAAAGTTTTCACCAATACTGTCGATGCTTGGGAGGAGATCGTCATAAAAGTAATATGAGATCCACAGAATCCAGCTGAGCTTGACGGAGGAGGCGACGATGGCCATGTGTACGAAGAATGAAGATAAAGGAAACCAAAGGGACCGAAAGACAGCCACTGCAGGTAGGCGCAAGCGGCGATGGGCGAATACGATGAGAGCACCGAGACAATGGCCTATGAGGGCAAATAGGATGTCTTTGTGGTATTGCCAGCCACGTGCGAAGATGTGCCGCCCGACAGTCCATATATACCAGAAAAGTGCAACACACCCCCTTCGGAACCCACCCTCGAGCACGGACATGCTTTGGACGCAGGAGGTCATGAGCGCACTGACAGGAGCCGGAACCTTGAACTTGGCCTTATAGTAGTCGAAATAGAGACGCGCAGCGAAGATCCCGAATGCCATCAAAGCGAGAATGAGCAAGACGAGCCACAACCACGGAGACCTCTGCGAGACCTTCTGCACGCTGTGATTGGAGTCTGGCGCGGGCGGAGGGGATAGATTTGCTGGATGAGGACGAGCGAAGAAGCCCTTTGCACGAAGGATGCAGAAGAGGCTGGCGAATATGAATGCAGCGAAACACATGGCGGCAACGTAGAGGAAGGTGGTGGGACTGCTTGAAAGGTCACATTTCGTGGGCGCAAGAATGATCTCGATGGTTCGGCTCGGAGTCGCGCTGATGATGTTCTTGGGAGCGGAGAGACTGGAGACGATGGAGGGAACCACGACCTGAGTAGCGAGAAAGAAACCAACAAGGCTGGAAGAGAGGGAGAATAGGGCGGGAGCGGAGGAGGGGATTTGGCTGAGCATGTTGTGGTACGGGATCAAGATGCGAATTGAATGTCAGCCACCGAAATGCGCCCAAATAAAGGCCAAATCAGCCAAACAGAGGCATATAAAAGCGTGTCGACTCGTCACGTGTGCGCGTCTCTCTGCTTCGATTCGTTCGAATCCTCCATCTCGGACTCCTCCTCCCGCCCTCAGGTTGTCCCGCCTAGCTCATTTTTTTCCCCATATCGCTCACATCTACCCATAATGTTGAATCTTTCTCCCTCCTTTTCCAAGCGATCTTGAGGTCGCTCCTAGGGCATTTAATCTTCGAGCCCACCGTTCGGTCCACTGTCAAATTCCTCGCCACCGCCCACGACAGATATCTCATCTCGCCTGTGCAGAATTGTTATATCTGCGCCCCGTCGCTGGCTATTTGTATCACGCCTCAACCATCAAGGAGTTCGTACGGCCCGTCAACTTGAAAGCAATGTTTCTCCTGCAATCTGTCCAAGCCCCTCATACACAGCCGCTCCTTACTCCACTTACCCGCCCCACCCTCGTAATTTCCGCAGCCAATTAAAACCCTCAGGCTGAAATACCGAATTTTACGCACGAATTCTTCGCAAAACTCATCGTAGCACCAGGGGCAAGTCATCATAAGCCACCTTCTGATAAGGTAACGAAGATCAATGAGAAGAAAAACATAATGGCTAATTAAAATTCCAAAACGGCAGCAGGAGAACCCTCGCGCGTCGTACTAGCACCGGGATAGAAAGCCGGAAAGCGAGAGCGAATGGATGACAGCAGAAGACACAGGCATTTTTATCCACGGTCGGAATCTACCTAATCTAAAGTAAAGAAGGTGATGATGACCTTTTGTTAGACAGCAGAGCGTCGAGCGTTAACGGCTCACGCCGCGCGCTTCACGCAGAAGGTGTTTGGCGTGAAGACACCATTAGGATCGGCTCGCTTCCTCGTCTGCATCAGCCTCTCGTACTTCGGCCTGTTTTCATGGTACGTGTTCCAGACCGAGTCGAGGTCGAACGAGCCAAACGAACCCCAAAGCACCCGGCGGTCCTCCTTGCTGAAAATCCCGTGGGCACCAATGCCTTCCTCGTCGTTGGTGGCCTGCCAAGCTTCGGCATCTCCCTTCTTCTCGGGGATGTGGAAGTTGTCGATGGTCATGCACATCGTCGAGTCGCGCCACTATGAATGGATTGTGAGATGACGCAACTTCAGGAGATATTAACAAGGGTGTCCACTTACGCTATAGGACGTGCCATTGTCCGCATTCCTCGTGAACATGGAGTGCTTCCCCCCAAAGCTCTGCAGTTGCGCTGACAACCACTGGCCATTGCCGGTTGGCGCAACGATCTCATCCATGCGACGGACCACCCAGTCCACCCAGCCATCCTTGACCAGCGTCTTCGACTTGGTCAGGTACGTGCGCTTGACATAGGGGTGGTTGAACTCGCGCGTGTTGCGGAAAATCCATTGCGCCGTCAGCTCCGACATAGGCTTCTCCTCGACATTGCACGGCGAGATGGCTCCCGCCTTGAGCTGCTCAAAAAACCCCATGTCTGGCTTGTCGTCCGGACCAAAAGGCACGTACTGCGCGTACACGACGATCATGCGCGGCCATTCATCCTTTGCGTCAACGCCGAAGATCTCCGGGTGCTCCTTTTTCATCTGCTCGTCGAGCCCGTCCACGAGCCCCGCGATGTCGAAGTCGGCGCTGAGCACGCTGATGCACAGGTCATAGTTGCGCGGGAAGTTCTCGTCGTCGCTCATCTCGGCCAGGTGGCCCAGAAGCTTGCGCAACGCAGCCGTGTCGTACAGGTGCACGGCACGCATACCGTGGGCGCCGTGGTAGTCGGCGTCGCGGTACACCTCGATCGAAAAGTGCGTCAGCACACCGAAGTTACCCGGGCTACCGCCCAGCCAGGCGAAGAAGCGGTCCGGGTCGCTGGAGCGGGTGATCTCCTTCTCCTGGCCGTCGTGGTCAATAATCTCGAGGGAAAGGACGTGGTCGCCGAAAAGGCCGAAGCTGCGGCCCAGTTGGCCATAGCCGCCCGTCTGAACGTGGCCACCGAGGTGGACGTGGGTGCACTGGCCGTGGGGCACGAAGGCGTGGTGCTCGCCGAGGAAGGCGTTGAACTCCCCCAGGCTGTGGCTGACGCTGGCGCGGACGAAGCTCTTGTCGCCCTTCTCGAAGTAGGCGAGGTTGTCCGGGGACTTGAAAGTGTTGGACAGGTCCAGCTGGATATTGTCCTGGCCCGTAGACGACGCTCCGCTGTACTGGTGACCCCCGGTCCGGATTGCGATGGCCTTCTTGTTGGCTTTAGCGAATGCGACGACCTTCTTGATGTCGTCCTTGCCAAGGGGCTCGACGATGAGGCCCGGGTTCATGTCATGATCGACTTTGTAAGTGGAGGTGGCATACTGGTACTGTCTGACGACGTAATCCTTAGTTGCGGGCAGAGACTGCTTGCCTGTGACTCCTGAAATGGTCGCCATGTTAGTTAGTACGCGATGAAGTTGCTTTCTTTTATACATCGATGTATAGAACGGCGATCAATCCGCCAGGAGGTTCAACATTGTGTACATCCGAATTGTGTCGAGTAAATCTTATGACTGACAGGCATTATGAATCGCTTTCCTTCGGATGGTGTGTATGTTCCTTGCCCTAAACACGGCACTTACATTATTCCGTTGTTACTTTACAGCCGATGCAAATTGCATAGTTTTGTGGACATACGATTTCTTTCGATGTTTGCGAATTGCATTACTGCTGCGTTCTTTCTCTTTCTCTCTTTATACATTGTCGTATATAACGGCGATCAATTCGCCAACACGCGAGTTTCGACTCACCCATCCACCCGTCGAACTTGAATATTCACACGCACAGTGCACAAGAAATTGTACAAGTATTCCACACGTCTCCGCAATAGTACAGGTCCGAAAAGAGATCGAAATCTCGGAGTTTTCTGTAATCCGCCCTCCCAATTAAAATACAGCTATTCAGTTCCCGACTAGGCACTCTGAACCGGCGGGCGTGCGCGAGGCAAGACCTCGTGCGCCGTACCCGCGAGCCGTATGTTAATTTTTGGCAGAATTGGAATGATTGACGTTTGGAAACGATATTAGAAATAGTGGTTGAGGAGTAAAACACATGAAATTCAACTCTTCTCGCGGGTTGTATAGTAGTGACCACTATTACAAAGATGTCTGGAAATTCGAAAAGACATGCAGGAAGGTGCTGGAGTATGCGTTTGCTCCAGGGCACACAACACCGAAATTAACATGCAGATTCCTGTTCCTGGGACAGCTTGAGTTTTGTTCAGTAATTACAGGGTCGGTAGAGCTCGGTAGGTACTGAATGTATCCTCCGCGCGTTTACCGACGGCTGACTGCTGTTATGAAGTGAGGGTAAGGTTCCCGGCCGTTGTTCCAACACGCCTAGTCGGCGCCTAATGGGGGGTTGTGTCCTTTTCGACATGCGCAGACAGTATGCGAAGGATCTGATTGTTCTGAGCGGGCATGCGCGTTCGCTAGAACAAATGCCGAATATGTTGAATAGTGGAGCGCATGGTGGCTTATCTGAGTTATCTTCTGGAAAGTAGTGGAAGACATGCAAAATTATCGGTAGATTGCTGAGATTCTGGTTGTCGGGTACAATTTCCCGGCTGTTGGAGGAAGGCGCGCATGCGACGGTGCAGGAAATCTGAGCATTTTCAACTGTATACAACTGTAAAATGAGTAAATAAGTGATTCATGTCAATCTCCGCCAAAACCTGCTTCGTTCAGCTGGACGCCGAGCTCGAGGATAACGGGCCGCGCGTGGGTCCATAACCCACCCCATTTCTGAGGAGTTCCGTCGGGGATAGTGATTAAAGGCTCCAACACGCCGACAAGATCGAACATCCCTGGGTGCGTTTTCCGGAGTGGGGACGACGCCGACACCGTTGAGACGTAAGCAACGAGGATTTCCGTGAGTCGGAGTACAGCCTTGCCACGGGTGAGATCCAAGTCGTCGGATACTTCAGAGTTCGTGAGGCTCTTCAGAAAGAAAGAGTCGGCATTGAACGGGCAAGAAGAAATGTAGTCGCAAATTTGAGTGGGATGAATGGATTCACTCACTGCAAGGTAGACAGCGCTAGCGGCAGAATTGTCACCGTGGCGTGCTAAACACGTTCTCATGTCGTGTATAATAGCGCAGGTCATGCGGAGGAGAAGCGCTTCGCCTGGAATACGCGGGCCAATCTGGTCTGCAAAGCCCTCCGGGTACTCCGGGACAGCATACTCGGAGTCACGTTCTTCGGCGCTCTGCTCTTTGGGTTTGGAAGGGATTGTAGAGTGCGAGCGGGTGATTGAAGAGAAAGGCCAATGATCTCGGGCCCATAAAAGACGCTGCGTTGGCCCGAGGGACCACCATCTCGCGGTGGCAGGCTTCAAATGCCACGGGGTCGCCTACTATGAACGTTGGCACCAACGATTTGAGCGTGAACGGGAGAGTGGATACCGAGGAATTGACGCAGATATCCCTTTCAGCTGAGATCGATACCACCCGGGACCATCCCAAGCCTCTGGATATTCGTAGCATAGATTAGACAAAGTTGAAGTCGAAGGACGGGACCAAGAGGTGCTTGATCCGATCTGGAGCGGTGTTGTCAGCACGTGTTCGGCCGATGAGACCCGAGGCTCTCTCCAAGACTATGGACTCCAAGTCATTTTCTCTATCTCAGAGGAGTTACAGGATGAAAGCAAACTTGTAAGCAGCAAGCATGAGCAGGGCCCGGAGCTGATACTGAGTTATGCAGAACATTTTGCATTAATTGCCTTTGGAATCTCCCGTTTTGGCTTCATTTTCTGCCTCGAATTCAAAGTCCGCTATTTCCCCCGCCCGCCCAAACATCTCAAACATCTGGAACCTGGAAATAAACTCCCTCAGCTCCCTCTTCAACTTGGCTCCCTCGGATCGCTTTGCGCTCAGCCACTGGCTGCGGGCCGCAGCAGGCGATAGCCAGAAATGATTGCCGCAGATCATATACCGAATGGGCAAATGCCACACAAGGTTCCGAACGTGTGGATAACAACAAGTTGAACGCGCTTAAAATCTGGGGCTCCAATGTGATCTATCCTTTATTTGGATACCTCCATACGTTAGTCTACGCCGTTTCCATCAAGCCTGTTTCTTAAATTCTTACTCGGACGGCGGCGTGCATGATCTACATTGCGTGGGGGACCGCGGGAGAAGGAGGATTTATTTCCCGGAATTCAGAAGAGGGGGCCCGTTTCCCGAAACTTCGCCCATTGCACGAGACGCGGCCAGAGTCCATGCGGTCGCCGTCAGTCGCCGTCGGGTCGAAATTAAATTAGACGGCAGCAAAAGGATCAGATCCCAATCATATCAGGTGGGGGTCCAGACGCATACGAATTCATGATCTGATGATCAGACGTCAGGAATTTTAAACTTCCAATCGTACTTACTGTAAGCAAACATAAATTTCGTGCTGTTACTTAAACTATTTGTACATCTACTATTACAGGAAGTACAACGTATTGGGCTCGACAACCGTATACAGTGTCCATCTCGACATGCACGCAAAAGAAATTCGAAAAAACGAAATTAACTCTCAACCTTCATCGTCTCACTTTAGAATGCAACACCTTCCACGAAACGATGAACGACGGCGTCCACCACGAGGCCACTCAAGATAATCTGGCCCAGCAATGGCGTGCCGAGGAAAAGGTCCTTGCAGTCGGTGGGGCGGTCGACATCGGTGCGTCGCAACGCTGCCAGCAACATGGCGCCCGCGATCACGACACTAACGTAGAACGGGATACCCTGATTGTTCAGCGTGCCTCCGTAGGTCAACAAACCGAGGAACCCCAGTGCGGTTGTGGTGCAGATCGGAATGGTGTATTCGCGGCAGAGCAGCGCGGGTGAGTTGATCCCAATTTTTATGTCGTCGAGCTTGTCCTGAAGGCCGCAAATATTCATTCAGCAATGCAGAAATATAATCCAGACTCGACCTACCTGGTGCTGGTACACCGTCTCGTACGTGATGGTCCAGAGGCACGCACCGAGGTAAACTGGGATGAGGATATGCCAGGGCACGGTGCCATCGATACTGAGGTCGCTCCAGCCCATGAAAATGCCGACCTTGAACATCAGGCCCTACATAACGCAAGGTGAGTTTGGGGCGGGAAATTGCAACGTTATGTACTAGCCAAGGGAATAGGCGCGAGATTCGTCCACCGCTAAGGAGCAGGTACGTTAGCTACCCACCCATTAATTCCACCGCACTCATACATACCTTGCAGGTCGGGTAGATGATGTATAGGGGCCAAGCGGCCATGGAGGTGTAGAGACTGGCGTAAAAGTGAGCGATCGGTTAGCACGGCTAATCAAAGTAACGACTGACGCAGTTTTGCTCAAGGTAGTCGTGGCGAGGTAGACACCCAAGACGACCTGCATCCCGAAGAATAGCCAGGCACGCCCCAAAGTTATCGCACCACGGGGAAGGGCCCGGTTTTTGGTCCGTTCGACGAGGCCGTCAATATCGTAATCGAGAATATCGTCAATGGTCATGATCTCGCCGGAGGTGAGCCGTTAACGTTCACACTAAATGCTGAGCTCACCAGAGATTTAATACCGAAACACAGGGGGACGTAAACGGCGGCGCGAAGGAGGGCATCTCGAGCAGAAAGGTCCGGCTGGGCATGGTATGCCATGGCAATCGACCAGGCTACTCGAGGGTGAGTCTGATTATCGAGTTGTACTGTAACCAACTCTTACCAGTGGGCAGCCAGACGACCCAGAACCCGATATTGTTGTGCAGCCTGCAGAGCTCCCAGCACGCCTGGATCTCAGTGCCTGTAGGCAACGCGAGAAGCCTTGCCGCCGAGGCAGCAAAAGTGTTCGAAGGCTTCGGGCTCAACAGCGACGACGTCATATCTCCCGAGTTATGCTTGCTGGTGAGTGGGGGCCATGTTTTCCATGTCCTCTACCTTTTATTTCGATGCCATGTCTTTATTTCCCAATGTCCCGTTTCCGGCTATGATCCAGATAAACGCAAGAGAGCGAGTCGTGCCCTTGTACTAACCTTAATTCGATTGGTCGGCGAAGAACAAGGCGCAGGCGCAATCGTGTTACACGTTCCAGCGCCATCGGCCTCGAGGCAATACATCCGGAGTAAGGCTCGCCAATCAGATGTCGGTCGACGACCAGTGCTTCACGAATCGCTATCACCAGTTGGTCGCCAGACCGGGTGAAGACGCGGAATGCGGGCGCCCAGCTCCAAGAGGTGTTCATCTTTGGTCCGTACCGGATTCATTCTATCTCCCCGTAACTTAAACAGCAATTGCGCAGTTGATAGTTTCGGCCTCCCGACGTCTTCAAGCAGACTTGGCTTATAATTTCCTAAAACGGGGTTGGAGTTCAAAGCGGAAAATAGGATCAATTGATCAACCGGTCCGGAAGCCGAGAATGATATCGATGCCTGTTGAGCTTCCCTTCTTCTCTCCTCTAGACGACTGCTCCGCGGCGCTGGTCGGAAAGGTATGAGTATCTAATAAAATGTTCACATTAGGAACGCGTTCGAGTCTGAGCATTTTTTCAGATTCCTGACTTTCGCGGACTTGCTGTCGACGTCCCAGTGTGGATACAGTTCAATGCGGTGCGAGTCTTGTCCTCGTTTGTCTTAGTATCAGACCCGACTCGACGGCATCAACTAATCCCAAATACTTCCGATTTTTTGAGGGTTTAATGGGGTCGAGTCAGTACCCTTTCAGAGTTCTCCAAGTATCCTATGACTTTTCTCGTGATATATAATCTCATCTGACGCTGTAGATAGGAAGCCAGACAAGCCTAACACAAATTGATTTCCGATACGGAGTGTCATGGGCCGCCGTTTAGGGACCCACCCAATCATTATCAATTCGTAGGAGCGATAGAAAACACGGAAGTCGGCCGTTCGAGATGATTTCAGGCCCTCTTGTTGTTTATCATGTCGCTCTCCAAGTTGCCATTCATCGTCGGAGCGACCCTCGGCCTACACACGGCTTCGACAGCACCCAACCCGCCACCTGTCGCTGCTGAGAAACGCATTGAGCCGACCAGACTGGAGTTCATGCTCACCTCCCCGTTGTTTCGGAACGCGCAGAAGGTCCATCTCGATTACGATTAAAATTATGGAATAAAACTGATTTACAAATAGGCGGTTTACTGGACCGCCGCCATTGCGGAACTTTGCATAATTACCGGGAAGAGTGCTCCAAATTCTTCATCGCTATCCGAGAAAATTCTACCCGCGCTGTTGTTTGGTGCCAACCTCGATTCCCTGCGCATCACCCCATCTCTGGTCGTTGGATCCACCCTCGTCGTTAGCGGAGCGCTTCTCCGATTGTATTGCTATCGCGCCTTAGGCAAACATTTCACGTTCGAAACTGGTATATCCAAGAACCATACGCTGGTCAAGACCGGGCCCTACGGCAGGGTTCGCCATCCCAGCTATACCGGTGCGGTACTCGCGTATCTTGGACTGCTGTGTTATTACGGAAGCCCGGGGGCGTGGTTCATGGAGTGCTTTTTCAAGGGCACAGCAGCGGGGAAAGTATTTGGCATTTCGTATGCGCTCGTGATGACCCTCATTGTCACCGGATTACTCTCCAGGATCTCCAGGGAGGATGAGGGGTTGAAGCGCGAGTTTGGGATGGAATGGGATGCTTGGGCGGCTCAAGTGCCATACGTATTGATTCCGGGGGTATATTAGTCTGTTGAACGTTCTGTAAAGTAGCTACTTCAAAGTAGCTTAGCGAGAGTGGCGTTTTAATTCGTACCGCGCGAGTAACTGAAGAGGTTGCTGCAAGGTTGCTAACGGGTCATGATCCCCGTACGCCGACCATGATAGATTTAGGCGCAAATTTCAAAATTGATGATTCGATGCATGTGCCATGAGGAGAGGAACCAGTGCGCGCGGGAGGATCCTCGCTTACCCTCAGTAGGTTACCGGCTTTTACCGACGTTCCATGTCGGCAGATTGTTCGCCCAGAGTTGCATTACCGTGAGCAGTACATATCCCGCTATTCTAATAACCATTATCTCGAGTCTCATTCATGCTACCAGGTTCATGCCTCTACTGCAGAATACACCCCGAACTTCCCTTTCCTTTCCAACGGGAAGAATCATATGCCCGATGATATGGTTCGATGATTGTTGGCCTACAATATCAGATGCGACTTATCAGATGCGACTAACGCTAGACTTGCTTGATCAAGAAGCCTCGAGCCTTGTGTTCTTGTTCTTGTTTTCTCCCCCTTTCTAGCCGGGAACATTGCATCCTTAATTTAAACCTATTCAGGTCCGAAGCGCAGTTGCGCTTCGTCTAGTACCTTCCTTGACGCCCTCGGATTCCCGGTTTCTTGCTTGTCCACTGCACCCAAGACGAGTTTCCTTCCCGCGGAAGAAAAAATCGCCATCGTGAAGATACGCGGATGTATTTTCCTCAGGCACCGTTGACAATCGACGTGTTGATCGTGGGCGGAGGCAAGTGGATGTGATCAAACCAGAGTGGTGCCTTAATTAATGCGCGTGCCAGGGATCGGTGGGCTTGCTTGCGCGTACGCCCTTTCCAGGAGCGGTCATCGTGTGCAAGTTCTCGAGAAAAGCAACGGCCGTCAGGTAGGTCGCTCGCTCGTCGATGTACTTGCACAAATACTAGCTGATATCGACGTAGCGTGGAGGTGGTTTGAGAGTTCCTCCTAATTTAACGAAAATCCTCATCGAGTGGGGCCTCGGGGAGGAACTCAAGAAATGCCAGACTTGTCGAAAAACCGCATTCATGTCCTGTAAGTTTTTCCCCCAAGATCCATTCACACGAAAATTCATAATGTCTCGTGACGGAATATCCAGTGGACACTGGAAGTACACTCGGTTATCTCGAGTGGAAAGAGGATGTCCTGCGTGAAACAGGCGGAAACTTTCTTTTGATGCGGGTGCGTGATATCTGTAACTCTACGCTTTGTTTTTCGCGCCTCACCGTCATACTGATAGTACGACGACTTGTACCGAATGTTGTATCGACTGGCTATCTCTGGCGGCGCTGTCGTGACTTTCAACACTACAGTGACGTCGGTAGAGTTCACAACGCCCCCTTCGGTCCATCTCGCGAATGGCAAGACACTGGCGGCCGACCTAATCATTGGAGCGGACGGAAGTAAAAGTATGATGAGAGAACTAGTCACCGAAACGGAGGACAGCGGGAAAGACAGCGGATTCACATTCTACACGTGCGGCTTTGAATTCAACCACCCAATCCGCATTCATTTCTTTGCTAGCGCCATCATTCCTATTGAACGCATGGCTCGCGATCCGGAGCTGGCACACTGGGCTCACGTCCCACAGGTAAGCAGCGAAAGTCACTGCATGCCTAGATAAATAAAGGCAGGTTCTAACTGCCCATCAAGTGGCCGATTTGGATGGGGGCCAATCGCTGCGCGTTGGGTGGGTGCCCGGAATTTCTTCACGTCAACCGCCCGCCTCACGTCAATTTATCTTCAAAGGGTATCCCATCGTATGCTCTTTCCGTTAGTTCTCCATCAAGGCCATTCATTTCGGCTTCCCAGGGAAATGAATATTGTTTCTCGATCTATTGGCCGGACGTTGATGTTGCAACGGATGCCGCAGAAGGCTGGGATGTATATTGCCCCACAAGTATACTGGATCTATCCTCATATGATGATCGGTGCGTCCTCCGATTTGCCTTCTCCCTGCCGTTAAAGAAATGAGATGAAACCAGTGTCCGCCGTCTATTTAATATGGTACCAACTGCTCAGAGATCGAAATATGTTGTTCGCGACCGTGTCGAAGAATGGGTAGACCATAGCGGTAGAATACTGCTCGTCGGCGAGGCTGCCCATCCATTATTGGTGCGTAAATCCGAGTTTTTCTAACTTTGGACTGGCTCACAGATATTTTAGCCATGTAGCACGCACGGTGCTAGCATGGCTGTCGAAGATGCCGAGGCCCTCGGGGTCCTAATGTCGCATTTGACTACACCGGACCAGATAGCCCAGCTGACGGCCGGGTTTCAAGACCTGCGCCAGAAGCGCTGCGAATTTATTCATCATGGTGAGTTGAGTAACGCCTCCCTCACAACGATGCCGCCCGGGGAGTTTCGGGACATGCGTGATGCGGGGATGCTCCAGTCGTTGAAGACCGGTGTGGAGCACTGGGATGAGGGCGCTCTCAGGGATCAGTGGGAGCAAATTGGCGAGGGATTCTCGTACCATGCGCGAGAGGCATCGGAGGACTGGTGGCTGAAGTGGGGGGCATTGAGTGACGCCGCGAGACCAGACAAGGGGTTGGAGATCAAGGTGACGTCTTCGGGGCGTTAGAGGTGCACGACATGCCTTTATGAATACATATATGCTTGCCTGGGAATCACTGTTACAACGCCACATTTGAACCACTCTTTACATGTGTTTACTGTATTTGTCACGAAATCAGGTGATCGTTTGCGGAGCCGTCGGCAGAGCAATAGCTAGTCTCTCTTGACAGGCGCTTTATTGTACCTTGCTCGTTCCTCGCCCAATAAAAGCAATAGCCGGTGATGGCCTCAAACCGGCTGCATGTGTTTGAAAGTGTGTCATCTGCCCCAACCAACTGGCTTTGAACATCCCCCCGATGATCTTTCGAACCTCGTGAATGACTGCGTCTTCATCTCCTTCATACAGGATATTTCACCTGTGCATTTTTAGCCCGCGCGATCCCAAGACCCTCCCGAGGACCCCGCGCATGCTCTTCCAGATATATTATGTGCTCCCACAGAAAGGTCTGCTCGGGGTAAGACCGCTGGACAATATCAGGCACACTATTGGTATGCCGTGGTCAAATATTGCGTTCTCCGTAATCCCACATACCACCACGGAACCCCTACGCGAATGCCGTACCTTACAGGATCCAGCATCCCAACGCGACATCTTCGACGTTGTAATATCTGCAGGCTATTGATTCCTGTCCACTTTTCTTCGCTGAAATTTTTTCAGAGATTCCTCTGCACTTCCGCTGGGAGTGAAATCACGCCCTCGGTAAGAGATAAGGCGGTGTCCCAAGATGATCGCTCGTCAGTTTCCGTCAGAGAGACTCCTGTGAATATTTGATTACCACGGCATTTAGGATTGTCTGGTATAACGGTGCAAGATAAGTGTAACTACTTATATAGTACTTATACCAAGTTCAACTTCAAAATTCAACCACACCACGTGACCTATTGGTTGAAGCTCAGAGTCGCTCAAAACTCAATCGCCCCGGATCCAAGTGAGCTGAAACATATCAAAATTCAACCAAACCATAAATATAGGAGATCCTAGATCACTTATTGATCGCATACCCCATATCGTCCGTGAAGATATTATTATTGTCGCGAATACGAGTAACTTGAACTAAATAAATAGTAGCAGTCCCGGATAACTTCCCCTCAGCAAGGCGTAAACAGCTGAGAATTATTCAACGACGAGTAAGTCCTCCCCCCAGCCACGGCGACGAGGTCAAAAGAGACAATGCCCGCCGAGGCAGAGTCAAAGCCGTCGTTGACCACGAAGCTCGCAGTGTAGGTCTTACAGTGTCGGCACAGGCGAGTTTCCCGCCGACGCCAGACTTTAACCGTGGGCCACAAGACCTTGGAGAAGCCTATTTCTATCGCAAGGACAACACTACACCAAAAAATCACTCAATATAGTAGGGACTTGAGGAGGAATAAAGAAAGATGCGTACCCCAAACTGAGGATGTCCGCCACTTCAAATGAACTGTACCAGTTAGAGCTAGACCTCGAGATTTTGCCACAAACTTGAAACGTGCTTTGATTGCAGCTCGTCGAAAAATGACAACTTCGTGTTGAAAGCGGTGCCGATGTTTTCTGGCCTCTCGGTTTCGAATCCAATCGAAGCGTCGAGCCCCCCGAAGCCCGTCTCCGAGTTGTGGGTCGCCATATAAGGATATGCGCCGCGGTCCAGCAGGTATGCGTCGGGCCATAATCGCAACATAACTTACGTTCTCAGCAAGTCCACTGTGCTCTCGCGCCCTGGTGAAGCACCCCCCGCCCGGCATGAGCGAGCATGATTTCACGCCATCCACAATTCCGAATGCGGTAAAACCAAGCGATATTGTGCACGCCTCTTCTAGGGCGTCGTACTCCGGGTTGGACGCCAAATTCCAGGGGCGGATGATCTTCCAGTGTTCACTTTTGACTTCAATCCATTTAGCCAGTTGGCTGAATTAAAGTGGCCAATTCGAGTGCGGTCGGGATTTAAAAAAGAGCCGGAACCGTCAACTCTGTCTGCGCACCTTTTGTAGTTTCGTTATTGTTTCGGAAGGGTTTTACATGGGCGGATGTTACCGTGATGCCATCACGGAGGCACTGCTGTTGTCTCCGTCACGGTTCGTATCCATGAACTGTGGGCCGGCGGTTTTTCTCTGCTCCGCACAGTGAGTTCGATAGAAAGCGGCGCGTTAACAGACAGGTTCGGCCGTCCTCGAGGATTTCGATAACATAGGATGCGAGAAGAACTCGTCGGCGACTGGACAATGGAGACCTACAGTGAGGACGCGTTATACAGTAGGTTATGGTGCTCATTTCCGGAAGCTTGTCAGGTCTGCTGGCGGCGTGAGGCTACAAATCGAACGGCGTAAAGATCCGCGATGCGGACCGGAGAGGCCTGTTTCCAGACAAGATTAGCGAGCTTCGAAGGTCTCTAAATCGATTCGTTGGGCTGTTTCGCGCTTCAACGCCGAGCAGCAGTGCCCAGTCGCGCCGGCCGCGGCCGGCGGGATGCGGCTGCGCGTGCGCTGGCATCGCGCATATCCACATTCCACCTCCCCATCCATATCGACACTGTCCGAATTCGCCCCCGCGGCCGTTCAGGATGGAGGAAGACTTCTTCACGTCGATTAATATGCATCAGTGTTCCTGCTGCCCGTCGTCGTCCTCGCCGAATGAGAATGTGCGTATCCGCGGGGACAACACAGCCATTGTGAGTGAATTCAAAGACAACTGAACACGATACACATTCTAATGTTCTCGCCCTCCGGATTTGCACATGCGCTCGGTTGGAAAGGATTCGGATGCGGAAGGGATGTGCTATGTAGTTCATGGGGTGGATTATATGGTGACTCTGTGGATGGTGAGCCATTTGTATGTGTTTCAAACCAGCCTTGACATCGAACAGGTTGCGAGAAGGGCTGCTGCGTTGCGACCCCAGACCTGGAAATTCGCCTCGAGGAGGATGAGGTTGGTGAGCGGCCTTCCCTCCCACATACACCGATATTGCGCTGTACATGAACCTTATAAAAGGCTGTAGCTGTTGATCGTCGAGTGTGAAGATTGATGAAGTTGCACCGCAGAGCGGGGGCGATTCCGAGCAAGTGGTATGAAGGAAGGTTCAAAACTACTTTGATCAAGAAAACCACGTCGTTTTACCATGAAAAATTCACGATTTGGATCAACGGGATGCGTACAGGAAATATCTACTCTGATCACAAAACATCCGCCTCCATAGTAACGTGACGATAAACGAAGCTTCCGCGGAATTCCTTATCCTCTGAATCGTCCTCTGGTTCCAATCCATCCTCACCCTGAGCGCGGCCACGATCCCGGTACCGCATGTGGCGGGATCTTCCATAAGTGGGTGTGGTCTTGGGTTTCGACAGGCTATTTTGCACCGAGGTTTGCACGTCAACAAGGTGCACCAACTCGCGATGCCCGTCCACGACACCTAACGCTGCCTTGAGATTTGCGAGCGTCTTCGCAGTGTCCGCCGTTTCCGCATTTGCAGAAGAGATAGTGTCGGCTTTCCTTTCTGCCCTGGCAGCGACAAGCTTCGTCTCCATGTGTTCCGCAAATTCAAACATAGCGGCGGCCGGCTGTGTACCTTTTGTCAGAAGGCCACTCCCGACGAGAGTTTCTAGCGTCTTGCGGAATTTTGGAAGCTCGACGTCGAGTTTGTCGATGGGGAGCGGCGGGGGTGTGTCGGTAACGTTCTGGAGCTCGGAACCACCTCCGAAGTTGTTGTTTCGAGATTGAAGTTGCCGGTTCTGGAAGATCAAGTCTTGCAAATTGGCGATCTCAAAGGGTGCCTCGCCAACACCATTCTCCATATGGACGCCAGAGGGCACGGCATCGACAAGGATCTGGGTTATCTCCGAGAAGCCCAGTCGAGCAGCGCAATGGAGGGGGATGGAGCCATCGACATCTCGGACGAGGATCGTAGATTTGGAAAATTCAGTTATTAGCTGCGTGGCTTTCGTAAAACCTCGCTTGACGCAAATGTGCAGCGGCTGCGAATCATTGTTATATAAATGACAATTTCTGTAGCCTGATATCAATTCGACGTACCGTGTTCAGGCGCTTCTTTGATTGCTGAGCCAACAATGTCTCCACGACATCGCGAGGAAGCTTTTTGAGCAGATGGGCGAGCAACTCGTGGTGATTTTTGGCGCACATGTGGTGGAAAATATTCCACCTACGTTACAATTAGTCGGTGGACGGGAGTGTAATATTTGATCCGAACCCATTGGTTTGGTCTCTCTCCGCAGGAGACACGGATTTGGCAAGAAGGAAATCGACGAGAGATACGTCGCACCCAACTTGAACAGCGAGCATCAAAGAATTCACGCCAACGAATTTGATACTGTAGATAAGTTAGACGGTGCGAGAGTGGTGCGAGAGTGCCATTACCGTTCGTGAAGGGACGACGTCATTAAGCGAGGCGCTTTCTGGAAAAGATACTTCACCATGTCCATTTTACGGCTTACGACGGCTGCGGTGAGAGGAGACTCGCCCAATGGAGTGATGGACCATCCAAGCCACTCTGGGAGTACCTTTGCCAACTCTGAGGTACGATTCAAGAGTCTGGCACCGTCGCTGCTGTGACTGGAGGCGTAGAATTTATAGGCCGCGAGGGGCCTGTCGCTGAGAAGGTAATCCAGAATTGAGGTGGCGCTATGGGAGACGGCCTGCCACACAAGACGCATTTCATGTTGAACCTCCTCCTGAGACGCATTGGGATCGTTGCGTTTGGCAAGATCCGTGCGTTTCTTCCCGTGAACGGACAGACCAAGATAGACCTTGTTCTTGTCGTTGATGACCGGAGCATCCTCTTCGCCGTGTGGGGTGGGCGCTTGGATTTTAATACCCATACCCGTGCGCCGTATGTATTCGTCCAACATGTCCACGCGATCCTTCATGACGATATAACTGAGCAGATGGTTGGGCAAGTCGATATGTTTGGGCGAATGTTTGTAAAGGTTGAAAATGTTGACGAAGGCCTCGAAATCGTCAAGTGTAATCGCCTTGGAGAATGGTTCTTCGGACGATCTGCCTGATTGGAGGAGATCCTTCGGGTGTACGTTGCATTCAACGGCAGACGGCCGACTAGCAATGTCGACGAAGTTGATGGCATCTTGCTCGACCGTGTCGTCAGAGTGGTCGGACTCGTTATCCGAGTCGTCATCTAGATAAGATTGTGAGGAAATCATGTCATCTCAACGCAAGGAATAAAAATGACCGAGGTTGATATCCGAAGTGTTGAATCTGGTGGTCTGGGCGGCAGGTTTGTACTGTGCGGCGGCTATAGCTATAATCAGGCGCGCAGTGTCCCAGCGACGCGCAGCAATGGCGGCGAACAGCGGCGTCAGTCCTGAAGATAAGTGAGTCAAAGCCCAACAGGACGAAGAGCGGAAAAAAATACCTGTGTGTATATAACGGTTTCCACCCACGTCTGCAAGCGAAACAGTAATCTGAAGCGGCGTCACGTCATTCTTGGGATTGCCCGCAGGCAGACAAAGTTCCTCGATCTTTTCGTTGGCCCCAGTGAAGCAAGCTTCAAAGAGCTCGTCGTAGCGTACATTGAGGAATTCAGGAACCTGCTCCTGACCGTACGTGTCGGTCATGCGATAGTATTTGGGTCCCTCGCCGAGCGCGTTGGTTCTCGATCTACCGAGACGAGTAGGAACGATTTTACCAAATTGATTTATGATCGGGTCGGACGCAGTTGTGACACTGTCTGGATAGACGGCACTCCATGGTTTGGCGCCACGCTCGAGGAGAAACTTCTCCATGTCGGTGTAATACTTTTGGACATCAAGCAAGTTGGCCCGACGTGTCACTTCCCACTGATTCCCTTGGTTGGCCTTGGCTTTTTCGATTCTTGATTTAGCTAGATAGCTCGCAAGGTATCCCTCCCAACCAGGAAGCACAGAGTCGGCAGCGGAGATCTCGGCAGGGTTTATATTCCCGTCTATCTCAGCGATCATCACCGCCAACTGTGTCAGCGCATACTGCACCCAGTCGACCAAGGTCCTGCGATCTTCAGGGCGGCTGTTCGGCACCAAAGCCCGCTTGAGTCCGATATTGATCTCAGCGCCGATATCGGCGAGTAGGCGCACGATGTAGTCATGGCGGCTCAAGGCAGTTTCCACCGGGTGGAAGTACTGCTTGTTTGGGACGTAGGAAAACTGGCTAAGAATTGCGCAGCATCAGTTATCAAAGCGTCAAAAACGAAGAATTGTCGTGTAAATACCTGACGGCGAAGGCCTGTTGAAGGTCTTTCTCGGACGGTACCATCTTGACACCATGCGCGAGCAAGGCTGCAATCACGGAGTAGTTTCCCGCCGTAATGGCGGCTACCAGAGGAGTTATTCCCCCGGTCCAGCCAACAACTGGATAGTTCAACGCGGTTTTGGCATTGGGATCGCAACGTAAGAATGTGGAGACGAGATTAGGTTTGTTGGCTTCCACAGCACGGTGGAAGACGGTGCACAACTTGTTGTCCTCGGCCGCAGATGAAGAGGCGCCCGCTAAGATGAGACGCTCGGCGATCTTGCACGTACGGTCGTCGTCTTCCCCTAGGATCGTAAGGGATAGAGGAAGTACCGCCTGGGAGCTGCCTTTTACTTGAGAGACCAGTTTGACGTCGGCGCCAGCGTTCAGGAGCGCCTCGACGACGGGAAGAGACCCTGACACGATTGCGTGTGCCAGGGCAGTGAAGGACAAGTCCCAGTCAGCGAGGGTAATGTCGAAGACATCCGGCACGTTCGCGTCGTCCTCGGGTAGGTCCCCGACGTTGGCCGGCTCTTCAACCGCTGCACTGGCCGCCTTCTCGTTCCCGCTTCCCTCGGAATCACCATCACCCTCGTCCGAAACCGCATAGTCGTCTTCCTCCGAGCTCCAGTCGTCCTCTGAAGATGGTCGGTCGGAGTCGGGCTTCACACCTTTTGTCTCGTCGTCGGAATCAACCTCCTTCGCGACGCGCTCCGCATTGACCGCGCTCCGTTCAAGTAGCTTGCGCACGACGGGCAAGAGATCGTGCTGCGCCGCGAGGTGCAACGAGGTGCGCCCATCGACAAGCCGCGCGGTCATCCGTGCGCCCGCGTCGATCAGGTCACACGCGATGTCGACTGCATTGCACAGGATCGCGACGTGCAACGGCGCACGACCAACGTGGTCGCGGCGGTCGACGTCCTGCCCTTCTGCAAGGATGCGCGCGACGCCTGCGCGGTCGTGGGCTGCGATGGCCGCGAAGAAGCGCTCAGTCGGGCCGACGTACACCTGCGCACTCCATTCGCCGACGTCAATCGGGTTGAAGCTCCCGGACATGGTCTGACGCCCTGGGTCCTCCTGGATGAAACTGCGCGACATTCAAGACTCGTGCATGTAAAACAAAGAAAATGAAAACGGACGAGATGCGGCCGCGAATGTATCCTTCGTCCTCTTCGGCTTGGAGCTTGCGCTCGTCTTCGTCGATGGGAGCAGGGCAATTCTGTGGGAACGTCAGCATGGAGCAAGAAACAGATGGGAAAATTACCTCGCAGCAATCTCCCATGCATTCTTCGATGGTCCCAAAGAATGCGGGATGGCGATGCAACCTGCGGCCTTTGTTCTTGGGGTTGAAAGTAGCTATAAAAGAGTTGGCAAGGTTAAGCCTTGATTGATTACTGCGGGAAAAAAAACACACAGTTCATCCCAAGATCCTGTGAGCGTCATCAGTAACTTACACAAAGCTCCGTTAAAGCACGACTCACAGTTTGATAGACCAGCTTGTCGATCCTGCGGGCGTCCCATCCAGGCCCGTACGGTATATGGAGCGACGCGACGTCGTAGTCGTTCATCTCGAGCGACGTGAGCGCCATCCCCTCCGCCTTTAAATCATCCTTGAACTTGCGCTTCTGGCGTCTGTTATACTGATTGAGCGGGTTCGGCCTGCCGCGGAGCGTGCGGCGCGTCTCGAGAAACGCGAAGCGCTCGTCTGTGTTGGTGAGTTTCTCGAGGACGAGCAGGCGCGCGAGACCCGTGATGCGCACGATGGAGCGCTCGTATATCTGGTAAAAGTCAGTCAGCTTTCGACGAGATGCAAGGAAGAGATTTACGGTAGGATCGATGTCTGCGCGCGCAAGGCTCGGAACGTACACCTCGAACGCCCGAGCAGAGTATTTGGCTAGTCGGACTTCGTACGATGGCGAGCGGCGCGTCATATCGACAGTGTTGCACTGGCGCATCATCGCGATGATGGCGCGCGGGTTGGCGTACACGCGGCTGCCTGTTAAACATCATTTAAAGTGGATTTGAACCGGTTGCGAGAATCCCTACCGTCATATGCACAGCACGGAGCGTCGATGTCGAAACCAGCAAGGATCTCGGCGGGGCTGCTATAGAGCCGGAGGACGATCTGTACCGAACGGTAGGGATATTGCGCTGGAATAAGGTCAACAAATGGCCAATTGTGTGAAGTTGAACGCACAGTGGATGGAGACGGTGTGCTTGGTGCGCACACAAGTGACGTCCCAGGGTACAGAGTCCCGCACCGCTTCGTAAATCTTGGTTATTTTCACTTCCGCCTGAATTGGTTTAGCCGGCGACTCCTAAGCACGCAGAGAGTGAACATTACCTGTTCAGGCGTCAAGCCCCACAAGAACAGGTCGACGTCGGAGGTGGGGTAAGCCGTAGAGTGGTAATACTTCCTGATGGACCGCTTGGATGCCTTCGCCGCGTCGGAAAGGGGTGTGAGACATGCGAGAACAGCGCCCCCGGCAGCAACGACATTATTCCAGTCGAAGAGTTGCGAGAGCGACCCTTCGCTGAAGATGCTCCAATTCTTTTTGAATTCTTCGAGGTCAGATACCATGCTCGGGGTCCCTTCCTTGCGCCTGTTGACATCCGAAAGCGGCATCACATACTGCGCACTAAGGTCTGCTTCGTCCTTGACAACCCGAGCTCTGGTTGTACGGATATCCGCTGGTGCATCGAAAACGTCGACGAGGCCGACATATGGGCTGGTCAAGCGAGAATGAGTCTTGTCCGTCGCGAAAAGACGGCGCAATTGCGCCTCATCTTCAAGGGATGGTTTCAAAACAGAATCGAGAGGCGCTCCTGGGCCTTTGGGGAGGCTCAGGATGCGTTGAAGGAAAGCTTGAGCTTCGGGGGTTTGAGTGCGGGACATGGTGGTGTACCAACGGCCCTTTTGTCGCACTTTATACGAGAAAAGAAAGGAGAAACGTGAGATCAACATGCGCCAAGGATTGCCTATTTTGGACACGGCGGGACCGACGCTGACTGATCCCCGCCCCATCCCCGCCTTGCCACCATCAGACGCGGGGAACGTACACCGTTATGTGACTCGACTCGATTCTTGTCGTATCTGACTCATTCAGAAGAAAAAGGGAGATGACTCCTTTGCGGCAACGGATATGTGGGAAGAATAATGTGAATCAAAACGGACTTGAAAGTGATCCGGAAAAAATATGCGAGTCGACAGCTGCCGACACGAGGTAGAGCGAGAGAATGAGCTATGTCGCCGTAAGGACGTCGGCAGAACAAAAGGAAAAATGGGCACCGCACAATCAGAGTATCATTGGGCGAGCCCCACTTCAGACAAGCCGGAATCCTTGATGGTTTATCTCGTAATCATCCGACAGTGAGTAGGCATGCCGCATATTTTTCAGGAATACTGCAGCAGGGCGACGATGCCGGAATGTCGCGCACACGTGTGATGGTGAGTCTGGTCGCGAGGCAGGTCTCGCGAGCAGCTTGTGCGCCCCATTCCCCAGATTTGGCGACCTTGGAAGTTTCAATGCGAGAAACGGACATCATGATGATGGGTCACACGGAATTTGTCCCAGAAGACGTATAGCGAGAAATTAGGTCCAGTAGAGAAGAAACAAAGAAGAAAAGTGGAGAGGAAAGACGCGTGCGAGTAACGGGCACGTGATTTGTGACGCCAACAGATATGATCGCGCACGGACCCAGGAGGTTCCGCTTACCAGCTCTCCCTTACTTTGTTACGCTCTACGGAAACTTAGGTGAATACTTCAGGCACATTCCCTGGGTCGAACAGAGTAAAGTGGTCTGTCGGATGTCCACATTTTTGACAGCTGTGAGCAGTTGCCAATTAGCAGTTGCCAATTACCGTGAACGGACGATCGAGATGGCCGATATGAAAAAGGACTTTCGCTCCAATGCACAAGCATATAATAAAAGGGGCTCAAGTACTGCAAGTGATTACCCCGACGGAAAAAGAGATAAAAAAAGCGGTGCCAAAAGATCAAAGATTTGAAAGTTAAAAAAAGCGCCAGAATAAGAACTTGTCAAATTGCTGATCTGTGTAAGCAATTTTCTTGTGATCCTGCCATCCTCAAATGCAGCCGCCGTGACGGTCTTTCAATCCATGGTTCCAACAACGCGGAGACGAATGTTTTCAAGGCTAGACCATATAAGGGATTAGACCTCAGGAATTTTCGACTCGGGAGACGGCTCGCACTGCCTACCAGAGAGATATTTATATGATCATTTTATACATCAGTATCCGAGAATAGGTCTGGAAGATCTGCTGTGTTATCATCGCAGTTCCAATTCCAGTTTCGAGAAGAGGTGGGAGCAGTATGTACTATGTAGGTTGGGTAGCCGAGAAGTAGCCGAGAAGCGCTGGTTGACCGGGAACAAATCCAGCCTGTATTAAGGCGAAGCTGTCGACAGTGTTGGCCTCATGGACACGGGACTCATCGGACCAGACTAAACTAATGGAGAAAACTAGTCTCCGGACAAAATCTCAGATCTCAACCTTGATGTTGAACTGTGCGTGAATTCAGAAAAATGGCGGAGGCAAATTATCATTGAAGTGCGAAGTAAAATCAATTCCTCATATAACACATTAAAGTCGTCCCAGATTCAACTAAGCTATAGTTATTGGAGGGTACTTCATTCAATATATACCCGGGATAAGCACATGCGGCACCTTCGCAGCATAATCCTCCCATTCCTCCCCAAACTCGCACTTCAAACCATCATCTTCTTTGGAGATCCTGGAAAGGAGGCCCGAAATAACGAGTGACATTGTGGCCCCGTACGCCACGCAAAACACCATTCCAGCCGTGCTGCCCTTGAACACGCATTCCACGAGCCACGACCCGGGACTCCCGTAGTAGCAAAGGAGGCCGAGGTAAGCCAGCACGGCACCGCTGTAGCTCGGGTGGCGAACCACCCTATACGGGCCAGTCATAACCAACCTATGGCCGCGCACGATTCCCATCTCGAATGTGAAGTACTTCCCCAGCGCGCGGTAGCACTGCAGGCGCAGGAGCGCACCTCCGGTAATGAGAATGGCTCCGAGTACCAGTGGGGCCGTGAGGTGGATCGTAGGGTGGCCGCCTCCCAGCGCCAGAGCGTTGATAACCAACTGCGAAGGAGCCGATCCAGGGTTGATTTGAGCGACGAAGATCGCAGTTTCTGCGAGCGCCGCACACCAATACAAGATCTGAATGAGAAATTCAGCACGGAATGAGACATGGATGCGAAGGAAATGCTAACCTTTTGTACTTCGCGGAATGACGGAGAGACAAGTATGAATTCCATGCGCGTGGTAGCTATGGTTCGCTCAGAAGAGACTAGGGGAGGGTTTGGCGATGTGGAGGCTACGTGGAGTCCCAGCGTTGTCGCGACTATGCATAAAACTTTCAGAATACTAGCCATGGTGCCAAACCCAAAAAATCTTGATGATTCCTTTTATCTCACTCTCCTCGAAAGAGTTCCGGAGCGGGTGCAGTTCAGACACTTGGCGGGATCGGTGAGTCGGTGCGCATCTGGGAAAAAATCGCGATCAGTCTGATCGCGGCTAAACTGGTGAAATATTGCCCTCGAGTTCGACTACTGTCCAACTTGGAAAGGTGGATCCGCATGGCCTGCCAAACAAGAAACGGAGTTAGCAGAAACGGATGAGAAATCTTGGCGGGTACCAGTGCCACCGGAAGAAGACACTAATCTCCAGACTCCCATCTTGACCGTGTACGGCAATATTCAAAATATTCAACAGTTTTTTTCGGAAACTGAATTTGCCCGGTATCGGGGTCCGAATATTGGGGGCACTCGGCCGCGCTGGGGAAACCTATTATTAATATGGAAACTGGTGGGGACAGTTAAATGGTAGGGAGACCATGCGCGACAATATCCCTTACACACTCGTCCATGAAAGCGGATTATTCTATGACCCTAGAAGCCATATTCGCACTCCCGACCCGCACTGAAATAGCTGCGTGCTGGGAGCTCTGCAGGCTTCACAACAACATCGGCTTCTGGGTTGTGTGGCTTCCTACAGGTAAAACACTTTCAGTGTCGGGCTGGACCGTAATGAATTTCCGCCTCACCAGCTTGGTCGATTGCCATGGTATACCGCGCACAACCGGAAATTTCCGCATCGGAAGCTGTCCTTCGCGCCATCGTCTACGTCCCCTTGTGCTTTGGGGTCAAATCTCTTGTAGGTGTCAGTGGTTCCAGGTCGCGACCACGCCTGACTTGTTGTGCAGATTATGACGATCGACGATATTTTGGATTCTGACATCGACGCATTGGTCGTGCGCACCAAGGACAGGGCTCTCCCGCGTGGTGCGATATCCCCATTCCGCGCCTGGTTGTTCTTCATTCTTCAGGTGGTCTCAGGCGTGTGTCTGGCGATGACCACCCTAAGCACGGCAGCGTAAATTGGACCCGTTTCAGGCATTTCAATTGTGCTTATGGCGACGACAGTCTATACGCGTCCATCCCTGTGTGGCCGCTGTACGTGATTTATCCCACATGCAAGGTACCACTGGGTGTTGGACTGGCCTTCCGGAGAACTAATGTTTTTGAAAGCGCTGGACGAATTTGGCCCCGATACCTCTGGTTAGTAGGCTCCATTGCTGGGGGAATGTCTCACGAATTCTGTAGGGTTTAATGTTCAAAGTGGGCATCTTCATGGGCTGGAGCGACCTTAGCAGCGATGGCAAAACCCCCTGGAATATCCTTGCCCCGGTTTATTTCGGCGCGTGTCTGTGGACGATCACATATGAGACGATCTATCAGCATCAGGTTTGGCTGCATTGCATGGCCTCTGCAAAACCTAACCGGTGACTTCAGGACAGGGTGGACGACATCAGGATTGGACTCAACTCGCCGGCACGCCTGTGCGGCGAGCACACCATCAAGATCTGCACGGCGACCGCAATGGGTTTTTTAGCGCTCCTTTCATATGGCGGGAGCCTGAATGACCACGGGGCTCCGTTCTATGTCGGCGTCGCGGTGGCTGGCATCGTTTTACTCAGAACTTTGGCTACCACCGACATCAATTGCCCGGACCAGTGCAAAGCGATGTTTCTGAGAACACCGATGGTTGGACAAATTATACTGGGAGGTTTTGTAGCGGATGCCATTGTCCATCGCGTCGCTGAGGGGATTCCGTTTTGACGTTTGTTGCAGCTATGATTTATGCCTTGCTTGGTTGTCCTGGGTAGTTATATGAATCGAATTCGAATGTGTACTTTTGAGTTCTTGATTGAGACTGGTTCGGCATGACGCTAGGCCCAGGAACTGGCAAATTGGATTGTCGAAGTTGAGGAGAGAAGGACGGTTTAGCGGCCCGATTGCCGATTTGGTACCAGGCGTAATATTTGGTCTTGTTAGGTTGGCCTTCATAAAATTTTCACCATGGACACCTCTGCACCTCTCATCCCGCCCCCATCCTCCGTGCTTTTTGCGCGGGGTGTAATTGCGCGTCTCGCGACCTGGGATACTCTCCGACTCGCGGTTCAGGAAGGCTGGGGTGGCGCTGGAGCTATTCAAAAACGCACATGGCTGGCCTCTGTTATTGTGGACGCGTTTGAAGAGACGGTCCCCACGCCCGATGACCAGTACGTCGAGGAGATCCTTGTTCAAGTTCTCGCGGATGAGTTCGATGCGGATCTGGACGATGGCAGCGCAGAGCCCGTCGCACTGGACATTGTACGAATATGGGACGAGACACGCATTGGACGCGACGATCTGGTTCTTAAATTCGAGGCCAAGGCGGAGAGTGTGCGCGGCAAGCGCGCCGTTGCCCAGGAAGTTCCGAGTAACGATGCAGAGGAGTGGGAGGACGAAGAAGAGAGCGTGAAGGAAGAAGAGGTCCCGCAGTTGATGGAGCCCCGGCCGCGCGAGGAGCCCGAAGTCGATGAAGACGGCTTCACTATGGTTACAGGCAAAGGGAAAGGCCACAGATAATTTATGGTATGTATGTTTTCGGTATATCGTTGAATGCACAATTGATTTCCCTTGGTGTAAGTAGGCCTTGCAGTTGCATGGAATATAACACGAAGGGCTTTTATATGGAAGATCCTCATTCGTACCAACCGAATGAACTGGGACGGCGACGGGTGGTGCAAGATGTCGGACCAAAGGCGCGCCACGCAGTCGCACAAGTCAATGGTACGCCATGTTGACAATGAACCAAGTGTCCGTGATTATTTTGAGTCCAAAATTGTGATCTTTTGTGCTCCGCTGTGGATGCGGAACCAAAGCCTGGCAGGAATCTGTCAGTATGCGACAGACCGAGCACATTAACAGTGTCCTAGAAATCCCTCGTATCCCACTCCCAGGAACGCCAAAGACCGCGCGGTACCTCCTGTATCTGGTCTTATGCGACTATGCCCGTGGACGCCTTCCGTTATGTTGAATGAATGATTCCCTATGCTCACCTCGTCTGTTCAGTGCTCTCTCCCGGCCTGTTCAAATTTTACTTGCATCATTTCAAATTCCAATCGACGCAATCTTCTATTAGACACCAACGCCACCAAGCGTGCCGTATCTGATCCTTTCCCCGTCTTATCTCAGCCTCTCGACAGGTTTTTCCCACCTCAAACTCCCACACGCCGATCTATGTTCACTGATTAAGTTGAGTTATGGCGCCCGATCTCCTCCTGAGGTGCGCCATCGAACCCTCGCGGGAAGGATTGATCTCCGCGAGAACGGATATGGGTATATAATGTCCGTATTTAGTTCTCCGAAGTTCGACATCCTCCGCTAGTTCCAATTTGGGAGTCCTGTCGTAGGGCTCCCAAACTGGGATATCGTGACTGTCGGACACTGAGACTAATTCTCCGCCCGTGTGAATGAAGCTACACGAGGAATTAAAAGTCGGAATTACGAGCAGCATCTAGGGGATCGCTCGAGAAACGGTCGGGGACTGCACATACGAGCGAGCCCGTTGTGCAGATGTGCTCAACCATACCCACCTTCCGATCTTCGCCCTATTTTGAATAAGGCGTATGTCAAAATAATCACAACCCTCTTCGAGATGGCTATCATGCTTCTGAAGTTCCTGCCGCTACCATCTTGGCGGAAGCATATGCAGCTCTATATTCAGTTGAAGGTATGCCTACGACAATATCTGAGCCATATATGCACATTCGCTCGGGCTAAGACGCGGAGATCTTTGAACAGCAACCGGGAACCCTATATTCTATTGGATTGTGTTCCTAGCGTCTAAAACTAGATCTTGTAACTAAGAGGTCCCTGGTGAGGGATTCTTTCATAGGCCCTGTCTCCATTTTCACCACTCGACGTCACGTCCCACGTCGCTTCCTTGCGCGAGGAGTCACAAGTGGAAGAGCGGCGATAGTAGCCGAGCGAGGCCGCAGTGATGGGGAGGGCGTGCGGGGTGCGGACGGGCGCTATGCGGAGGTAGAGTAATGTGGCACGCCCTGTGTGCAGAGATCGAGCGCGCGCGGGAGTTCCTCGTGGACGAGGCGGTAGGCTTCGAACTCGTACAAGCCCATGATAGTTTCGCCAGCAGGGTCCGTTGTTAGTTTGATCCTGTCGGCGATCTCGGATGAATATTTTGATTGTATTCTGAGAATCAGAGAATATAAAACTAAGGGTTAAGTCAAGTTCCAAGGTTCCCAGGCGGCACCGTTAATCAGGTGCCTGTCCGGACTCTCCGGCCACCGCGCGACCAGTGACTGCTCCCATTTCAATCCATCCGGGTGCGTGAGAGGATGGTTTCCCAAGGACTTAAACGAGCGGCCGACAAGTTCCGACACCGTGAAGCCAAAGTAAAGGAGGCAGCTCGGAAAAGTCGCGTTGATTGAGAAATAGACTTGGGGTGTAGGGCCGCTGCATCGCACGGCATGAACTCGAACTTCTTTGCAAATCCAATTACTGTAATACTGTATCACAAATTCACATTCTGAAAAACGCTCTGTCAAAATTACAAGTGTGTCAAATCACGTGATACGTCGCGCTTACTCGCCTTTGCCAAACAATGACACTCATAAACATCTCGTTCAGAATACTAGGACAGGTCGTACTCTTTTTTTTCCAGAGGTTTCAAGGCAGAGATGTACACCACACTCTGTGGGATCGGAGTCTAGGCAGCACAATCCACTCTCCCAACCTTCAACCATATTTTACCACTGTAGCCCGTATCTTGCCCAATTCCAACTGTTTCCACGGTTGAAAGAGAACCAGTGTAAAATGCGAACTTTATCTCCACATATTGAATTGAGCTAACCCAATTTTTTTAGGCAGTTTAGGCAGTAAGCCGGCCCCGGAGGCAGCTGTCCCCCTCCCCCTGGGGGCCAAAGTGAACCAAAGTTGTTCAACACCAGACCAATTATAATAAGAGGCGAAATGCGATGGAAATCAGGATTCAGAGAAGACAATCGTCCGAAAGCATCACGTGATACAAACAAAACACGTCGCGTCGCCCCTTTCTGACTCAATCTCGCTCAAAAAGAGTTCAATATAGGCGACTTAATGGAGTCATGAGCCCTGTGAGTAAACTCGTGAGCATTTACAAGTTGGAAGAAATTATGTAATTAGTGCCGATGGAGGAGTAGGTTTCAAAAAAAGCGCTCACATTCCATCCTCCGATCCTTTTGTCTCATACCTTCTCATCTGATGGGATTTTTTGTATCCTGTTCACCGCCTTCCCTCCTTTCTCTTATCCTGAGCCGCCGGTCCTCTCAAAGAATTCATTTAGTAACCGGACTACCCAAGTTCACACAACCCTGTGTACCTATTTCCATCTACAACCTCTTGTGCTCATCCGATCCTGCTTATGTAAAAAGATGATAAGGATCACCCCCCTGTATAAGTACTCAAATTATGCTGCAAATTCGCGCTATGTTGGTGAGCCGCAATGGACGTTTTTGTGTTTCACCTGTTTTTTTTTTATGTGAAAAAATTCTAGGTAGGTAGATAGGTAGGTATATTCCGGCGCGGTTCCGTTGAGAAACAACTGGGGCCCGTACTACATACATCGCGGCAGGTGTATGCTACGGACAGTATCAATCTTCAGCTACTTGATCACCTGGGTAACCCTCCATCTGCCTCCAACCTCAAGTACAAAAATACAAAAATACAGAAGCTGGGATCTTGAGGCATCGAGAAAGAGTCCCCAGGGTCGTATAGCATCCGAAATCAAGCATGAGGAAATCCATGATGTCACCCAAGAGTATGGTACAAGTATTCGGCTGGTTTGGAAACCTGCTAACGAACTCTAGTGTTGCTGGGGTCCAGTTGAGTCCCGCTATTTTCACAAATATTCCGAACCCTGAACCAAACACAATCCGAACCGGACCTGTGCATTTTTCAAACACACCAACAGGGCTGTATAGCTCCGGAATACACAAAGTTGATGTTGCCTTGTATGGTAAATCTCGGTTACAAATTCAGTTTCAGGCCGATTGTGGCGAGGTTGTAGTAGAAGAAGTATTAAATATAGTGTATCAAATAGCCCGTAAAAATAAGGTTCGAACAGGTTCGCATATGTTCTCACCTGTGCACAAAGATCCAGGAATCTCTGAACAACGAACCGGACATGGCTTTCGGTTCAGGTCCGGTTCAAGTTCGGGATCAGCTCAGAACCGAACAGTGGCTACGGGTGACTATTCCGACAAACGGGAGAAGTAGATGTAGTCCAACGGTGCTACACTTGCCGCTTTCCATCAAAGCAGTGCCGGCACAGGAGGACATCAAGCCCACGAACGGGGTGGCACTCAGCCTTCAGAAAATCGTTGAACAGCGCTGGTAGGGTGGGGCTCAGAGTGTGGTTATGTGTACGAAGTGGAAAGGATTCGGGCAGCAGCGCACGAGGATACTATGGTCCAGAATGGGCTCGAGGGCCAGGCCCCCCACTCTGGACGATCCAAGTTGCGGCTATGCCGGACAATAGTTTGACGGTGCCTCAGTCCGTTCAGCTCTAGGTATCCCACTGTGCAAACTCCATATTCTGCATATACCAATTAGTACAAGGGGACGTTATTCGGGAAGTGGGGAAGATACATCCAGCAAATTCCACCACGAGGAACTGTAGACGAAAACAAGATGACGAGGAATAAAATATTCCGAGTGTCTGTAGATATCGATGCGCGTGCGACGTGGTAATGGAAACACTGCCAGGAATAAAAAAAAGGAGGAGGAGGATATATTACTGCGGTGGTCCCAACAAGGAACAAGCAGGTACTGTACCGACGTACAATGTGTCGTTTGTACGCTACAGTCATCGACCGCCCGATCGCTGTGAACATCTACCTAGCTGCTACAGTATTAGCCAGTAGAGTCTCACGATAAAGCTAAGAAGACGGGTAATTAAACTCTACTGTCCAGGGATTCTGAAAATGACGGGGAAGTATAATGGGAACTCTTGAAAGAGATTGAGAACGAGAAAGATGTACTTCGCGAAGGATTGAATAGCTTTCCTTGATGCAATGAGTTTTAGCATGTCAACATCTCCATTGCATCTCCATGTACGACGCGCGCATCACCGGATCACAGAAAGTTGATGTGTTACGTGCCGAGACCATTATTTCACACACGACCCCGGATCCCTTTCAAGGGGACGAGGGGCAGAATGGTCATCAACCGCCCGATGGCCCCGATCGCTGTGAACGGAGTATAGATAATGATCTTGAAACTGCATCATTTTCATTGCCAAGGACCATCGACCGGGCCAGACTCGGCCCTGGCTTGGCTCGAGGCCCACATTTTCAGCTTGCAAGTCGGGATGCATCGTTCGAAAGTCCCCTAGGCAAATGAGAATGGGATTCCAGATGTAACATGGAAACAGAAAATGACAAAGTATATAGTGTTTTTCGAAGCACTGAGAGTGTGAGCAGATGGGAGAAGTGGAGGAGGATAATGAGATGCTTGGTCCGGCAGTGGTGCGGATCAGCAACTTGAGGTGCGGCACGGGATCCCGGCCCGGACTGTTTCCGCCCTTGAAAGTTGAATGCTGAATGCGACGCACTACTCTTCGAGGAGACCAATTGCCCACGGTGAATAGTGGGGCATGAATTTTACGTATCTCCGACGTACTCCGTAGAGATGCCTCAAATCGGGGCAATGCTGTGGGTGAGGTGGATTGAGAAATCTGATTTGTCTTGGTTCCTTCCACACCTTAGACTCCAGTGTTTCTTAACGGGACCGCGGCGGAATATACCTTAACCTACCTACCCATGATCTATACTAATGTATCTAAAATACCTGCTTAAGTGAAATTCGAAGGATGTGCTGGGGATTGGAAGATCAGTTGAAACCTACTCCCATACGGGCCGTGCAAAAATTAGCGTAAGTTTACAAGCTCTTCAATAACAACGTACATGTCAGATCGGCTTGGGTGGCAACTTGCGGGACATTTTACATCTTCAATTTAGATGCAATTTCTTCGAACGGCTTACATATTGCCAGCAAATGAGTCGATCGCCGAAATGTTGGCATTATCCACTGCCGGCCCGGGATCAATTCGTACTCTGGTGGCCGCCTGGTATTTATGCCGCAGATCGGGTCTCTCGGATATCATATTGTAGGTACATAATCATCAAAATACCCATTTGGAGCACGTACCAGTAAGTACAGGTAAATACTGAAGAGAATTTGCCCGTTGTTTGATTTCGGGGACTAGCAATTTTACCCAAAGTCTCAGGGGCATTGGGATTCGTCTTGTAGTTTCCGAAGTGACGAGTTTCACCCGCAGATATATAGTCCTCATCATATTTATGATGAGTATAAAGAGACCTTCTCGAGGGCAAGGGGAAGTTTTGTGGAGCGAGGCCAGGGCATTAGTGGTGACCTTCGAGGTCTAAATCCAGTCGGAAGCTGTGAAGCTGAGTGCTGCAGTGGCAGTTGGGATAAGGGAAGCTACATAAATCGGCTGGTCCAAGTCCCACAGATGCATCGACCACCAGTAGTGATTGGGGCAAGCGAAGATGTGCCAGAAAGCACCGAAAAAGAAAATGTAAAGGACTGGAATCGAAACAGCCAGAATATTCCTCGAGCAGAGAGCGGATGTCCCTCACAAAACCTGGTTCGAAGTGATCTGATTCACAGTCAACTGGCAGCCTTGCCTTTATAGGTGAGGGTATAACAGATGGCATCTCGATGAATTGGCACGCATTTTTTGAGCAGATGGCGGGATATTTGCGACGGATGGCAGGCTGAAAATTTCAGCGAGTGTTGGATCGTGAGAGTTACGGCTATAAAGAATTTAAAAGATGCGGGCCAATGGATCAGCTCACTGCGCCAGTGAAAGCTACAGACTTGCGACAGACTCGGATCGGAGATGAGTCGGAAAAGTCTGGGAGTGGGAGCTAGATCCGACCAGTGTAAATATTCTTTCCAGTTCAAGATTTAGAATTCAAGGAAGAATACAACGCCGGTGTGTACAAGTAGTAGAGACCACGAGATTCACACCTATTCCAATCCACACCGGAGGAGAATAGACAAAAGGAGATAGTCAATCAGTGTAAGCAACGCCAATGGAAGGTTAAACCGCGACGCAGGAATCGGAGAATGAGCGTACGGGGGTGCAATTATTGGATTTTACTTGGAAAATGTTGCATTCAAAGTCGAAAGAAAGCAAAACTGTGGATAGTGATGGAGATCGGCATCGGATCATGATTTGATGAACGTTGATCACGGGCGGTAACCCGGCCCGTTCGTCCGTGCATGCCTGTTTCCTTGCAACGCAGAAAAGTTGTCTTGTCAATTAGAATGGTTTGCTTGAATCTTGCAGGAATTTTTTTCAAGACACCACAGAAACACCAGATCTACTGGCTCCGGTCTCGTATCATGATTTTTGGCCCGCGGATTCTTGCTTGTAGGGCTGGACGCTGTACCGTATACGGCATACGGCTGTATACAGACAGCGCTTTACGGCGTGACACCCCAACTGTACCCATACCGTACAACCGTACAACGACACCTGTGGGACGTATACGGTACGGTACGGTGCCGTTTTACGGCTGTACTCCATCGAGAGAGTATAGCAAATAATTCATTATAAAGTGAGTTGAACACATTTCTAAAGTTCAACATTTCTGCAATCCCAGTTTGCCAGAAGACGAGTGGTGGCCACTTTCCCTGTTATCAAAATTTGTCAGTGGCTCAACAGAACCAAGCCGAGGACAAGCCGGGGATGACTCGGCCACCGTATACACCCTGATGAGAGGTGATGGGAGCCCATGGTGAGCTCTCCCTCGGCTGATGCCGGTGCATCGGCTTACTTGCCGGAGAGGTTCGAGCTCTTTCCGGCTCTATATTCCTGGATCAAACCTTGATTGCCGATCAAAGCCGTCCAGAGCCGTAGACAGCCGTATACTACGGTTGTGACGGTACGGCTTTGTACGGCTACCGTACATCGTACCCAACCCAGCTCGTATGGGACGGTTTACACTTTCCCTGAGGGGTCTGTGAGTAACTCAACCGTAGATCCTACAATTCCCATCGAAACTCGAGTCTAGCCCAGAAACTCGATCCAAAGTCTGTGGACAAACATCACAATGTCCATTCGACGATTGTTTTGCTCTGCCGCTCGGGCCCTCCATATATGCATACATACTGTCACAAATGTGGGAAAATAAATCGCCCTATACATCGTTGTGGAGCACGCACGTCATTCGCTCCCTCGAGTCCTCCCTATGGTTAAGGGTCTCAATAGTCATGCTCTAGCGAAAAAAAAGGGTTTTGCTCTTACCCGATATTTCTTACTCACTTTGCCCTCTCGCTGATTTCTCCCTCGGTAGCTAGAGTAGGAAGGCAACTAAGTTTTGAGATCCAGGAGTAATTAAACCCCGCGGCTGACACCCTCCAAAAAAAAACACCCTGTTTGTTCCCTGATCTCCATGCTTCTGAACGTAGGGTCAGAAGGGGTAGAGCGAGCTAAACATGGTATAACATGAGCACTTGGTTTATATTTATGGTATGAAGTGGATTAGAAAAGCAAGATTAACCCGAGGTGATAAGAGAGACATTCAGCGCGGCGTGGAGGAACAGGATGGAACAACAAGCAAGCATGATTCGTGGCCGCATAAATTTATTCCACCTGAGTCCTAATTGCATTGAAGGCTGCAGGCGAGACAAGGCCCACGGATACAGCCTACCGGCTACGGATTTGATCTCGGATGTGGGGAGGACAGTTAACATTAGGAGAGCGTGGGTATGCTGCATGAGGATTGAAAAGGAGATGGATAGGAGGTTTTCGGCGCCCATAGGGATCGAATTGTGCGGCATGTAAACATTTAACTTTTTTCCGACTAAGTCACGTTGGGGACCTCTTACTTTCTTCTGTGGTCAAGCCTCGCTGGAACAGTGCTCCTTGTCCTAAAGATGATCCTCTTTCAAGTTACCAGGTTCTGGTATGTGGAGGCCCCCATGGGGGAACTGTCTTGTTTGTTATATATATTATATTGCTAACTAAAACCTTCTACTGTTTCCCTTCTGATCTGAATTGATTCTAGCTCTAACATGTCTTTTTATCCGGGTCTCGGAGCTTCTGAGCATCTACTGGTGGCCGGAAACCAACTTTTGTTTTGGACCTCGGGACATCTCAATAGCACCATTGGCCCTGGCCCGACGCGTGCTTGATAGTGGCGACATTGACGCTGATCCGGAACGAGGGCCGTCGGACCCCCTCCCAAAACCGACGGAGGCCCCTGAGCCCCCGCCCACACTGCTGGATGCTACAATGCTTGTCAATTGCAACGATGGGTGCATAAGTAGCTGAGTCCCATCACACATCAATTAGCAAGGACGGGAGACCGACGGAGGAGGCCTCCGACTCTGGCATTTGCAAGTGTGTCTGCTGCACGACATTGAGGCGACCACCTGCGCTCTTGATGCAGAGATGCCCTATCGCGATCAAGAACTCTTCGCAGCCCAAGTGCATCCCACTGGTGGCGGCTCTGCCGGCGCATTCCCTGTTGCTTTTCGGCCGGGCTGCCCGCCCCTGCTCCCGCTTCGCTCCGTGCTCGACAGCCACTTCCGCTGCTATTGCGCTGGTAGCGCCAATGCCTCGGTGAAGCACCTAGTTTCCTCGTGCGGAGGCCACCGTCATCTGGCGCTGCCCGCATCAAATCTCATTGTAACCATTTCTTTGTGTACAATATCTACTCATGTACATACCAAATACATTGGTTTGCACTTGCAAACATTCCAGTTACATGTATATGTGAATTGGCACGAACAGGACGCCTCTGGAGTACAGAGGCCATGCACGGGGACTGCCTAAAGCAGCCAGCAGCGCGGTGGAAGCAGTGCGCACGCCCACGTGAGGAACGACGTAAGAGAAGCACCCAGCCTCCCTCCCGAAGGGGGTACCTATTACTTAGGTACCTGTTGCTCCTACACGAAAAGGTACCTAAGAGATCCCCCGCGGGACTTAGTCGGGGGCTCCTTAGGTGCATGTATACTAATGACTTGATGATACATACATAGTGATGTCTTTGGCTTGGCTTGGCTGTCAAACCCTGGCTTTGGCTTGGCTTCACCTGGCTTTGGCTTGGGAAACCTGAAGCCAAAGCCAAAGCCATCGGGTGTGGCTTGGCTTGGCTTGGCTTTGGCTTAAGCCATGGCTTCAGATCAAAGGATTCCCACGGTTTCAAAGGTTGAACATGGTCAGAAAAATCGTCGTATTTACCTACAAAAATGTTCAAGTACCCTGAAATTTATCCATAGGCTGCAAAACGGCCATAAACCTTTGAATATGCACTTGACATGCACAATACAGCTGTCCAGATGCCCAGAAAGCATCAATTCAACCCCAACTTAGTAATCTACAGTAAGTGCTGGATCTACTGGTCAAATATGTGTCGTAAACGTGGCAGCTTTCGTGCATTCACAGTCTTCTCAAAAAATATATGAGCACCAAATGTGGTTCCTTGAAGTGAGGTTCAAAGCCATGGCTTTCTGGCCTGGCTTTGGCTTCCCGGACCCCAAGCCAAAGCCAAAGCCAACCCCAAGCCACCAGTTTGGCTTGGCTTGGCTTTGCAAAGCCATGGCTTTGGCTTCTTGGCTTCTTGGCTTTAAGCCAAGCCAAAGTCATCACTATACATACATTCATGTATTTTATATATATATATAAATTGGCAAAGGGAGAGCAAGGGCTTGCCAACGAGACACGAATCATCATTCTTACGGTGAAGGAAAAAAGGATGTTTAGTCTGGGGTTCGAACCTTTGCCAGCAGGAAAAATATTTACGTAAGAAACACAGCCACTAAAAGCATTAGAAACTTTTGAAAACATCACATTATATCTGATAGATGTGGCGAAGCAAAGTAGTGTTTTTAGTGCACAGCCACTATTTTCAATAACTTCATCTTGATGTGACCAAATTGTACGCACCCGCGAAAACCTACCCATGAGTTTCCTAAAAGAACGATCACTTATTACATAAGTTCTCGTAAATGCGCCTTTTTTCTCGTCAACGATTCGGTCAAAGGCGGATGCCACACCCAACGGCATATTCGCGAACGCATTACCGAGTTTAATTCGCGTCGATGGACCGTTTAATTCCATTGAACCGGACTGAACTGATCTATATTGTTGCTGGCCATGATAGCTAGGCAGGAGTACTCTAGCAGACGGTAGCTCCTCCGGGACGTGAAGTGGACTAGTGCCCTGTGGGATTTGCTTAAGGTGAGACAAAAAAAAAGATTGATAGGAGCGAGAGGGATGGAGGGGAGTCTAGAAGTTCCGAGGAAAGTTCTATGCGGTCCAAGTACGCCCCAGCTTCCGTTCTGCTCAGATTTACCTCGGCGTACGGATCAGAGTAAAATGACATGATGGAGGGGAAAAGGCGGAAGTTGCTGTATTATTGATATTTTTGACACACCAGCGGCGCACTGGGAATTCTTGAGTCTTCCCCGTGGCCCCACTGGATGAAGATTTTCGTTAAATTAAGAGGAGCTATCAAACCACCGCCATCTAAGTGGATATCAAATTAGTATTCGTTCGGGGTAATCGACGAGCGAGAGACCTACCTGACGGCCGTTTTTTCCCTCGAGAACGTGCACACGATGACCGCTCCTGAAAGGGCGTACGCGCAGCCAAACCCAACGATCCCTGGCACGCGCGCGTTAATTAAGGCACCACTCTGGCTTGATCCCATCCACCTTAGTTACCTCCGCCCACGATCAACACATCGATTGTCAACGGAGCCTTAGGGAATACATCCGCGTAGCTTATCTGCCCGATGGCGATTTTTCCTTCCGCGGATAGGCTTAAATCAAGGTGCCATGTTTCCGGCTAGAAAAGGGGAGAGAACAAGAACAACACAAAGAGTAGTGCTGAGTAAAATTGGTCCCCGGGCATGAATTTACTGTAACGCCCCGTCGGGGGCCTTTGGAAGGCATATTTTACAGTGTAAATTCAATTAGAAATGGTCCTGCGCGGCGCGGAGACATTTACGTTTTTTGCATGTAAGAAACATTTGTAAAGCATGTAAAATCGGTTGTCGCTTCACAAGAAATCAGAGATGTCAAATCTGTCTGCTATCCAGATTATACTAGATGGAGATGTGTTCATTGGCGGCATTTGCTTCCCCGCAATTCGGCGGCATCGCCAGGGAGGCTTCAAAGCCTTCCCTCTCAGTCCATTTGGGAGGGCATTTTTTATTAATTTTCACGGAGTGGTTCTGAGGGGCCTTTGTAAAATATGTATCTTGCTCTGTAATTTACATGTCAAATTGGGTCTATGTAATTTACATTAACTAACAAGGAGGCTCGAGGCTTCGTGATCGGGCGAGTCTAGCGTTAATCGCATCTGATACTATAGACTGATCATTATCGAACCATTTCATCGGACATATGATTCCGTTCCGGTGGAAGGGAAAGGAAAGTTCGGGCTGTGGTGCTGCAGAAGAGACATGCGAAAACCTGGCAGGATGGATGAGACTCGATGGTTAGAATAGCAGGATATGTGCTACTCGCGGTAATGCTATTCTGGGCGAAAACTCTGCCTGGGGACACGGAACGTCGTTAAAGCCGGTAACCTACCATGGATAAGCGAAGAATAAGATAGAGTAAGATCCTCCCGCGCGCACCCGATTGCCGAGACAAGAGCGGCTCCCCTAATGCATCGATGAAAATTGCGCCTAAAATTTATCATGGTCAGCGTACGGGGATCACAGAGCAAATGCTTATGTACAGCGACTTCGAGCTTTCCATCCAACTCGCGCGCGATTTGAATTCTAATTTACAGAACGTTAAACACAAGTTCAACGGCAGACTAATATACCCCCGGAATCAGTACGTATGGCACTTGAGCCGCCCAAGCATCCCATTCCTTCCCAAATTCGTTCTTCAACCCCTCATCCTCCCTGGTAATCCTGGAGAGCAATCCGGTGACGATGAGGGTCATCATGAGCACATATGAGACGCCAAACACTTTCCCCGCCGCTGTGCCCTTGTAAAAGCACTCCATGAACCACGCCCCCGGGCTTCCGTAATAACACAGCAGTCCAAGATACGCGAGTACCGCACCGGTATAGCTGGGGTGGCGAACGCTGCCGTAGGGCCCTGTCTTGACGAGCGTATGGTTCTTGGAGATACCAGTTTCGAACGTGAAATGTTTGCCTAAGGCGCGATAGCAATATAATCGGAGAAGCGCTCCGCTAACGACGAGGGTGGATCCAACGACCAGGGATGGGGTGATGCGCAGGGAATCGAGGTTGGCACCAAACAACAGCGCGGGTAGAATTTTCTCGGATAGCGATGAAGAACTCGGAGCACTCTCCCCGGTGATTATACAAAGTTCCGCAATGGCGGCGGTCCAGTAAACCGCCTATTTGTATATCAGTTTTATTCCACCATTCATTGTAATCGAGACGGACCTTCTGCGCGTTCCGAAGCAACGGGGAGGTGAGCATGAACTCCAGTCTGGTCGGCTCTATACGTTTCTCAGCAGCGACAGGTGGCGGGTTGGGTGCTGTCGAAGCTACGTGTAGACCGAGCGTCGCTCCGACGATGAATGGTAACTTGAAGAGTGACATGAGGAACAACAAGCGGTCGTGAAATCATCTCGAATGGCCTTCTTCCATGCGTTCTATCGCTCCTACGAATTGATCGGCTGGACCTGAACGGCGGCCCATGACGCTCCGGATCGGAAACCAATTTGTGCTAGACTTGTCTCGCTTCCTTATTTTCTTGTCTACAACGTCATGTGAGATTATATATCACAATAAAAACCACAGAATACTTGGAGAACTGACTTGACCGCATTGAATCTTCAAAACAATCAGATCTATTTGGGAATCAGTTGATATCGCCGAGTCGGGTATGATACCAATACAAACTAGGACAAGACCGCAATTGGATTCGCACTGAGGTGACAGTAAGTGCGCGAAAGTCAGGAATCTGAAAAATGCTTGGCAGACTCGGACGGCTTGGGACGGCTGTTGAACGTCCCTGATGTGTAAATTTCACCAGACAGACGGCTCGTACACTTTCCACCTTTGACCGGCACCTGGAGCCGTCCTCTAGGGGTGAGAAGAAGGGAAGAGGTATCATTCTCGGCTTCCGGGCCGGTTGCTCAATTGATCCTATCTTCCGCTTTGAACTCCAACCCCGTTTCAGGAAATTATAAGCCAAGTCTGCTTAGGTACGGCCTAAACTATCAACTGCGCTATTGCTGCTGAAGTTACTGAGAGAGAAAATGAATCCGCTACGGACTAAAGATGAACAACTCATGGAGCTTGAGCGCCCGCACTCCGTGCCTTCACCCGGGTCGGCGGTCTGGCGACCAACTGACGATAGCGATTCGTGCAGCACAGTTCGTCCACGGACATCTGATTAGTGAGACTGACTCCGGATTTATCGCCTCGAGGCCGATTACAGTGAGATTGTGCCTGCACCTTGTTCCTCGCCGACCAATTGAATTGGGGTTACGAGGGAATGGCTCGCTCTCTTGTGTTTATCGGGATCATATCTGGAAACAAGACAGTGGGAAATAAAAACATGGCATGGAGATAAAAAATGGAGGACATGGAAAACACGGCCCCCACTCACCAGTAAGCAAAACTCAGGAGATATGGGGTCGTCGCCCTTGAGCTCGAAGACCTCGAACACTTTTTCTGCCTCGGCGGCAAGCCTTCTCGCATTGCCTACAGGCGCCGAGATCCAGGCGTGTTGGGAGCTCTGCAGGCTGCACAACAATATCGGGTTCTGGGTCGTCTGGCTGCCCACTGGTGAGAGTTGGTTACAGTACAACTCGATAATCAGACTCACCCTCGAGTAGCCTGGTCGATTGCCATGGCATACCATGCCCAGCCGGACCTTTCTGGTCGAGATGCCCTCCTTCGCGCCGCCGTTTACGTCCCCCTGTGCTTCGGTATTAAATCTCTGGTGAGCACGGGGCCTTGTGTTGAGATTCACGGCTCACCTCCGGCGAGATCATGACCATTGACGATATTCTCGATTATGATATCGACGGCCTCGTCGAACGGACCAAAAACCGGGCCCTTCCCCGTGGTGCGATAACTCTGGGACGTGCCTGGATATTCTTCGGGCTGCAGGTCGTCTTGGGTGTCTACCTCGCCACGACTACCTTAAGCAAAACTGCGTCAGTCGTTACTTTGATTAGCTGTGCCAACCGATCGTTCACTTTTACGCCAGTCTCTACACATCCATGGCCGCCTGGCCCCTGTACATCATCTACCCGACCTGCAAGGTACGTATGAGTGAGGTGGAATTAATGGGTGGGAAGCTAACGTACCTGCGCTCCTTAGCGGTGGACGAATCTCGCACCTATTCCTTTGGTCAGTACATAGCGTCGCAATTTCCCGTCCCAAACTCACCTTGCGTTATGTAGGGCCTGATGTTCAAGGTCGGCATTTTTATGGGCTGGAGCGACCTCAGTATCGATGGCACCGTACCCTGGCATATCCTCGTCCCAGTTTACCTCGGCGCATGCCTCTGGACCATCACCTACGAGACGGTGTACCAGCACCAGGTAGGTCGAGTCTGGATTGATATTTCCGCATTGCTGAATGAATATTTGCGGCCTTTAGGACAAGCTCGACGACATGAAGATTGGGATCAACTCACCCGCGCTGCTCTGCCGCGAATACACTATTCCGATCTGCACCATAACGTCACTGGGGTTTCTCTGTTCGTTAATCTACGGAGGCATGTTGAACAACCAGGGTATACCGTTCTACGTTAGTGTCGTGATCGCGGGCGCCATGTTGCTGGCAGCGTTGCGAAGCACCGATGTCGACCGCCCAACTGACTGCAAGGAACTTTTCCTCGGCACGCCGTTGCTGGGCCAGATTATCTTGAGCGGCTTCGTGGTGGATGCCGTCGTTCATCGTTTCGTGGACGGTGTTTTATTCTGAAGTGAGACGGTAGAAGTTAAAAGTTGATTTCATTTTTTTGAATTTCTTTTGCGCGCACGCCGAGATAGATGTACGCATGTAAAGCCCAATATGTGGTAGTCCCTGTAAAAGTACAGTAGTTCAACAGCACGAAGTTTATGTTACTTACCACTGAAAGTTTAAATTCCTGGTGTGCTGAATCTCGATTTCATATGCGTAAGTATGAAGACCCCGACCTGATGTGATTGGGATCTGTTTCTTTTGCTAGCGCTGCCGTCCCCTGACGGACCCTACTCGAACTCACAGCGACCGCATGGACTGGGGCTGCCGTCTCGTGCAATGGGCACCCTTTTCTGAAGTCAGGGAAACAAATCCTCCTTCTCCCGCGGCCTCCCACACAATGTAGACCCTGTACGCCGCCGATCTGGGTAAGAATTTAAGAAACTTGATGGAGGGGGACGGGTGGCTAAGCAGATATGCCATAAGCCGGAAAAGACCGCTGTCATGGTTATGTAATCTGATCAGTCGTGGGTTTGAATATCCACAGAACCGCCGGGAATTACAAGCCGTTTATTTACGCACCGGACACCCTTGCACAGAGATGCTGGCAAAGTTCCAGTGACCAAGTGGACGACCTTGGAATGCTTCTGCAGACTGATCCAAACACTCCCAAAAAAAAGCCCCTGTGTTCACATTCATGGGGGTATCCAAATAAAGGATAGACTTTCTCATCACATTGGACCCCCGAATTTAAGCGCCTTCTTGTTGTCCACACGTTCAGAACCTTGTGTGGCATTTACACGGCAATCACTTATGGCCGAGGGAGTTACTTCCCATGTTGGTATATTATATACACATTGGGAAGGAAAAATGGCAAGAACGAAAGCTTTCTGAGTGCAATTTCCTGACCCACAGTGATAAGCTGTATAATCAAGTACACAGGAATTTACTATTTTGCATATTTCTAGCAGTCAAACACATGTTCTATATACAAGAGGCTTTCGGGAGCACTGTTGAGACAATGTAGACGACCCTATGGTGGTACCTTCACAAATGGGGCCGAGATCAGGCTTATCGCATGGTTAGGACAGACATCTGTGACAGAAATCAAGTCATCTGAAGGCTTGAGGCTGTTTGCCATTAGGGCACATATCAAGGAGAGGGGATGGAATTACACTATGCTGCATGCAGGCAAACCAAAGTCGCAACTGTTTGACATCCAGACTGCAACGTGTTGCAGGCCCAGACTATTGAGTCCACAAGAACAGAGTAATATCTAAATATAGACACAGAGAGATCCGAGATTTACCAAGAACAAGAGTTTATTCCAAAATGGATCAAGATAATCATACACATAGGGATACCATATTGAAGATACTAGGGCTGTCTAGACAAAGAAGACCTTCACAAGCTCGGAACGTAGAACTACAGAAGAACAGGCAAACAGTAGGAAAATAGAACCAAATTGAGACTTAACCAACTCGGCAGTTTCATGAGTTGAGATGACTCCTCAACCAACCAATTGGAGGGATAGTATTTTAAATCTGTGGGAATTTGTAGGACCGATGATCGGGACATGAGTAATTAGTATGGAGTAACAAACTTTGGATTTGGGTACAAGTATCAGCAGGATTATCGAGATTCAGGTAGCACATATTGCCGGAGGTACCCCATTGTCGTGGTGTATTACTTGGAGTTCAGGGTTAACCCATTAGAGACAGAGAAAGAACCAATAGATCAAGAGGTGGACCAGGCTTAGGCACAGATGGGATGTCAGCTGGTTGATTGGAGTTCGGTGGAAGATCTTGGCTACCCAGATACAGATGCCTTTCAGTTTCCCAATGTGGCATCAATTACCTCTCGCCCATCCAGCAACTCCGCCGACAATTTATATGAAGAGTTTTGCCATTATCTGCGGAGATGAGGGCACATTTCCCAGGGGATTTGTTGATGCTCAAACCAACTAGTATGCATCTAATTTCCAGATTTCACACTTATCACCATCAACTACTTCGCCTAGCTAGCTGCGGAATCAGCCCCCAGTGTATCACCGCCGCTTCAACCCTGAAGCTGCACCCTCGTAATGGATTCACAGCTGTATTATTGATAGCCATGAACACGGCAACTGACCACAATCCCTTCTTTACTAAGACAGCCTCCATGCGCACAGACCATTCAGGATAGTTGCCAGCATTGCTGAGATGAGAAAAGCAAGTGGAGTAGTCATCCGACATGGTAACAGCATAGCAGCATAGTAATTAGTGAACAACAGGATGTTGCCTCATGGTCTTGTGAGGGCTTTCAATGGTGCCTCATCTCTTAAGGGCTTTCAAACAGTGCCTCATCTCGTGAAGCACAGGGGGAATCAGTGGTAAGACTCGAGAGCAACAATCATCAAAAAAGATCAAGAGAATGGCAGTGAGAGAGCAGAATGAAGCTAGAGGGTATGCTGCACATTTGTGTTAGAATGGCAGTGTCATCAACGTCACACAGGAGGATTTAGCAGAAGACCTTTGGCAAATGTGCAGGGGCATTCATTCAAACATAGCTTACTTATACAAATGTGGATGGATAACAAATTAGCCAGAGAACAAAATAGCGAGGAAAGCTTGAGTAAATCGGAGCGGGGTGGTATGTGTTTGCCCGAAGGCCTTGAAATTTTTTGGATCAACATCCCGACCTTGATAAGGCCTTAAATTATCATGTGTACAATTTGTAAAGTTCAAATTTTTCACCACCATTCCCTTTGATGTCAACTGGTCTTGCTACAGCAATATTTCCAGGAGAGAAAAACCAGGCCCTATTCAATTGGGCAGAGAAGGTCCGTCCTCAGGAACTGTCAGTGCGTGTGATGGAGGAGGAGGTGATCCCTATCAATGTGTGGGCAGATGAGATTGAGGAGGCATTTTTCCGAGGAGTACATACATAGGCTAATTCTGATATTTCGGCTGTGCCTAATACCGTGGGAAGTTTTCCTTAGATGTGCTTAAGGAGCCGGCCAACCCAATTTAAGACCTGCAGGACTGTGACCGTGAATGTTACAATAGGGGCAGTCAGAGTAGACAATTAATGGCGGATTATGCGCCTGCGATTCTGGAGTGATTAAGGACTTATTCCAACGTGGGAGAATCACGATAATCCATAATCATCGAATCGTTGTATAATCTCCTCTGGAGGAGATTATGCAACAACTCCAGAGGAGATTATACAACAATTACGATTAAGGCTGCAATTATGGTCGGATTATGGCCCCACGATTAATTGCGGATTAATCGCGCAACCATAATCTTCACGCGATAATCGGGGGTGTTCAGAGATGGCCGCGATTATGCCACGATTATGCACGATTATGGTCAATTTAAGATTCGATAATCACATCTTAATCGCTGTCTTAATCGCGGGTGAATCGCTCCATAATCGTCTACTCTGACTGCCCCTAATGAAACGTTGAGCAAGTAATAGGGGCAGTCAGAGTAGATAATTGATACCTATTCTGAAGTTGATTCTGGCAATTCTGAGATGACTCTCAGGATTATTTTAAATAAAAATTAGCCAGAATCGAATCGATGTAGAATATCCTCTGGAATCACCTTTGATATAATCACTGACGATTACATTGATAGAATTGCCTTCAATATAGAATCTCCTCTGGAGGCGATTCTACATTGATTCTGTGGCAATTATGCAACGATTTTGAGGCAATTCTGATTTTCGACAATTCTCCCATGCTTAAATATATCAGAATTGCTGTCAGAATCAGCTGTCAGAATTGCCTCAGAATTGTGCAGAATTGTCCACCCTTATTCCCTGTTCTTGTGAAAACTTACCCAACAAAATTTTATAAAAACAGGCTGTGCCCTAAATGATTTCACTCGCTAAAAGCCGTAGGTCCCCATTCCGGGTCATTCTCAAAAAAGGCGATTTTACACAGGAGTTTGGAGCCAGAGGCACACTCAATCAAAGCCATGCTGGACAAGGAATGGGCCTGGGGTTACTTTAAAATGATTATTCTACTCTATGCATGTCTCAAACTTAAAAGTTGAGTGTCTGGGCTCTGGGGCACGTTTTCTTCCCAGCCGTTCAGGTGGCTGTGCAGCGTTCACACGATACTCGTCTTGCGATTCTTTGATTTCTGAGTGGACACCAATGAAATAAAGCGAGAAAAAAAAATACACAATGCTACATAGCAGGTGCATTTAGTTTTACCGACACTTTTCGGGACCTCAATGTACATAGCGATCACAGCAAACCGTGTCCGGGGGGGTACGGCTTTTGATGCGCAACTAAATCTACTCAAGTCATTTTGCAAAGTGCTGTAAGTTGAGTTTCTGCCGCCCTATTCTCTCCTGAGGTGCGCCATCGAACTGTCGCGGGAAGGGTTGAATCCGATTGATTTCCATGTAAGGACATATGATCTCCGTTTTTAGTTCTCCGAAGTTGACATCCTCCGCTAGTTCCAATTTGGGAGTCGTGTCGTAGGGCCCCCAAATTAGAATGGCGTGGCAGTCGGGCACTGAGACTAATCCTCCGCCCTTATAAATGAAATACATGAGGAATCAATTTTGAAGTCAGATTTACGAGCAGCATCCGGGGGATCGCTCGCCGAACGGTCGGGGAGTGCTTATACGAGTGAGCCCGCCGTTGCTCAACCATACCCACCATTCGCCCTATTTCCGATACGGCGCGTCTCAAAAATAATTACATCCCTCTTCGAGATGGCTATCATGCTTGGTTGAAGTTCCCGCAGCCACCATCTTGGCAGAAGCATATGCAGTTCCATCTTGAGTTGAAGGTATGCCTACGACGATCTCTGAACCATATAGGCATATTCCGGAATAAGACACGGAGATCTCTGAACAGTAACTGTGAACCCTATATTCCATTGGATGTGTTCCTAGCGTTTGAAAACTAGAACTTGTAACCGAATTCCCTGGTGAGATATTCTTTCATAGGCCCGGTCTCCATTTCCACCCACTCGACGTCGCGTCCCACGTCGCTTCCTTGCGCTTCGGGTCCGCCTGTAGTATACACCTTGGCGCGCGTCCCCTCCCCCTCCTTCTCGGCATACATCATCGACCGGCGCGCCCCGCGAGACCCCGGGATGATACGCGTGACGAGCCAGAACGCCGTGAACGAGGCGTGGCCGTGCGATGCGGAGAAGTGGTGGTACAGCATAAAGTCGGAGACTCCGACGGAGACGAGGTGGAAGTGGAAGAGCGGCGACCAGTAGCCGGGCGAGGCCGCAGTAATAGGGAGGGCGTGCGGGGTGCCAACGGGCGCTATGCGGCGGTAGAGTGTGTATCCGGGAATGTTATCGATGGGCCGCGCTCTGTGTGCGGAAATCGGGAGCTCCTCGTGGACGAGGCGGTAGGCTTCGAACTCGTTCAAGCCTATGATAGTTTCGCCAGCAGGGTCCGTTATTAGTTTAATCCTGTTGGCGATCTCGGATGAATATTTTGAGAATCAGAGAATATAAAACTAACGGTATAGCCAAGTTCCAAGGTCCCCAGGCACCGTCAATCAGGTACCTGTCCGGACTCTCTGGCCACCCCGCAACTAGTAACTGGTGAGTGAGGGTCCCCCACTTCCATCCATCCGGGTGCGTGAGAGGATCATTACCCAAGGACTTGAACGAGCGGCCGACAAGTTCCGAAACAGTGAAGCCAAAATAACGGAGGAAGCTCGCAAAAGTCGCGTTTATCGAGAAACAGAATGCGCCCTTGTTTTCGTGAACGATCCGGTCAAAGGCGGATGTACCCAGCGGCATATTCGTGAACGCGCTACCAAGTTTAATTCGCGTCGATGGTCCGTTCCATTGCTCCTCCGGGACGTGAAGTGGACTAGTGTCCTTTGGGATATGCTCAAGGTGAGACAAAAAAAGAGTGGATAGGAGCGGGAGGGATGGAGGGGAGTCTAGAAGTTCCGAGGAAAGTTTTATGCGGTCCAAGTATGCCCTAGCTTCACTTCTGCTCAGCTTTGCCTCGGCGTACGGATCGGAGGGAAACGACATGGAGGGATAAAAAACGGAATTGTAGTATTTATAGCTTGGGTGATATGACTCGGGGATCACGCCAGCGCACTTGATAATTGATGTTCACGGAGCGGAAGCTAGCGGAAGGCCGTCTGAGCTGAAAGTGTTTCTGAGGGAGAAAACCCAAGAGATTTTGAGTTGCGAATAAGTCCTATGCAGCAACTCACTCCCTCTTACATTTTTTCACCAGCGGCTAGCCCAAAAAAGTTGTGAAGCTGGAGTGGCAATTGATGCCCAGTTCGGATTTCGGCCCGACTGACCGCGCGGATTCAAATTTGGTGGGGAAATCGTCGATCGAGTCAACAGAATTGAGAGCACATTTTGGGCGCTAAGACCTGACATGTCGTATCGAACTCAAATCGAGCTCAACCAGCTTTACGTAGCAAAAAGTCCAAGATGTGTCCTTAGTTTCGGAAGATAAAAAACACTCTTTGCGTGCTCATTTATCAAGATTTCCCAAGTAGCCGACCGCGTAGCGATAGGGTGTTTCACACATCCCAACTTGAGCCCCAATTTGACCCCAACTCGGACCCCAACTTGACCCCAACTTCGCCGAGTTGGGGTCGGAGTTGGGGCTCAAGTTGGGGCAGATGTGTGAAACACCTACAGCTGCTCTCCCAACTTTGAGCCCCAACTCACTCCACTATTTCTGGGTTTTTCAGGGTCATGAAGCAAGTTTATCTTTGTTTCCCAAGCTCGACGTTGTTTCCAAGTACTGTACCTGAAACTTTGATATCGAAAAAGTTGTCATTTTTGGTTTGCAGCAAGTGGTGTGGATCAGGTTTGCATTGCTTTGCAAAAGTTTAATTTTTAAATTGATCACCGCCATGCATTTGGCCGTCGGGAGGTGGCGGGCAGGCGGGAGGGCGGCGGGAAGTGGAATTACATAATCCGGTGTGCGGCAAATGGACCGAGTAGCCGAAACTAAGCGAAGTTGGGGCACCAAGTTGGGGCACCGAGTTGGGGTCCAAGTTGGATGTCAAGTCGAGGGGTTAGGCACGACTTGACATCCAACTTGGACCCCAACTTGATTTCTGCCCCAACTTGGTCTCCGAGTTGGGGTTCAAGTTGGGGTCCGAGTTGGGGCTCAAGTTGGGATGTGTGAAACACCCTGATGTTTCATGCACTCCGAAAGACCTTGGAAAATTCTTCAAGTTGATGGACGCGGCAGCGGAGACGGATAATATCTGGACGCTAGTACTGGTAGTAGCATGTCGAGGGGGAGGAATGCCTTGCAAGAATTTATGGAATGTTGTCTACTGGCTGCAGCATACTATGAACCTGACAAGCCACTGAACCAAGTGCAACGGACGTGACGGGATGTCGTCGGACTCAGACAGGGAAACAAGTCGGTACAAAAAAGGCATCTGGCGTGATGTGTTTGGGCGATTTAATGCTCCAGAAGCGTATATCGTAGCCCTCTGATATGGCGGTCAATGTGCACATTTAATAAAAGGAGGTTTTTTTTTTGTCATTTCAGTGTTTTTTTGGCCCTTTTGACCAGATGAATGAGTTTTTTTTGGCCACTTACCATCACCTCATTCTTTTAGCCCAGTTATGATAGAATTACGACCTTGGGCAAATTTTATGACTGTACTGGGTGACTTTCCATAAGCCCAGATTAATCCTGGGGGATATATCTGTGCTTTGCCGAGGCACCTGTCAGGACCCCATCAACGGGAGAACACGAAAACGTACAAGATTTATTGTGAATATCATATAATCTGGAGAGGGGGTAGCTACCCCTCTGCAGATTATACATAACAGAATAGACTGTTTTGTGCCATTCGCGGGCAATCTTTATCTCCATTTCGTATCCAAACCCTCAGATAGGTTACCGTGCACCCGGGTACCAGTATGAATGGCCTCCCGAGCACTTCTGGCCTTCTTAGAGGAGGAAAACATGGGTCCGAATATTTTATTCTGTACTTATGGGAATACACCAGGTTAATCCGCAATGAGAATTTCTGGGATTGATCCCATCACTGGCACCCTTAAAAAAGTCCCGGGAATATTCTAAGCTTATGGAAAGTCAACCACTAAACAAATTAAACTCAAGTTCAAAAAGAAAGTTTCTTTTTTTTTCCAAACTTTTTTTGTGTTCTTTCAACATGATTGTTTTTTGAACATAAATGTTTTTTTTTTTGAGAGAACAGAGCTTTCTTTTGTGTTCAACAGGAAACTTTGTTTCTCGGGTCAAGAAAGTAAGTTCAAATGGGTGGCTGTGCTAACCTAATATGATGGCCATGCGGCCCGCTCACCGGCCATCATCCCACGGGCGGCGTCGATACTTGCCTTTATGGTCATATCTGCTAGGCCTTGCAGGCAGGTGGATGCCAACAGACCTGCACACCTCCGTGGAGACATGTGCTGTACTCGGTGTTGACAGCACACTCTGCAACAAGACCTTCAGAGTGCAGGTGCTGGCAATCACATCCTTTGGGACATGGCTGCCTACAACTATTGTGAACCTTGCAGAGCTGCCGGAGATGCCAACATACAACAATGAGGAGCAGGCCTAGTAGTAGACCGTCCAGAACAGACAGCCGGTGAATGGGCCACACGGCCATCATATTGGGGTTAACACAGCCACCCATTTGAACCTACTTTCTTGACCCGAGAAACAATGTTTTTGTGTTGAACACAAAAGAAAGTTGTTCTCTCAAAAAAAATACATCCATGTTCAAAAAACAATCTTGTTGAAAGAACAAAAACAAAAAAGTCAAGAAAAAAAAAACTTTCTTTTTGAACTCGAGTATATTTTTTTAGCAGTCATGAAAATTGCCCAAGGTCGTAATTCTATCATAAGGTGGGTTCAAAGAACGAGGCAATGGCAAACGACCAAAAAAACTCATTCATCTGCTCAAAACAGCCAAAAAATCACTGAAAGGGCAAAAAAAACCTGTTTTTATTAAATGTGCACATAAACCGCCATACTCTGATGGCGACGGCTCGGAAAATCAGGGAAAGTGCTGAATTTTTGCAAACTAGCGACTTTACGCGTGAATGGGCCGTCAATGTTCAGATGACATTCTTCAATGCGCAAGTTGATGGCTATTAGCTCAAGCCTCAGATGGCAGAGGTATTTCATCTTCATTGACACCTAAAGATGGTTCATACTCGTACTGTAGTGAATATTCATGCCATGCTCGAAAACCCAGCTCCTCGCCATACTTGGGCTGAAACTGTCAAATGTTCATACACATTTTTTGTTTGAATTCTGAGACTCATGACGGTATGAGATGGAAGGGCCCAATATACAGGCCAGAGAACGTTGATGATTGAATCAATGCAGTACAATATGTGCTTTGGTTCAAATGCCAAAATTGCCAAAGCCATCAATTCTGCGCAGCATCTAATGGCCTCAGCCTGCTTGATGGCCGAGTATTTTGATTGGCCATAATCGGCCCTTCTCTACATAGTTTTCGAAAAACGTAGGATACCGAACTACCAGTTCGGTTTTAAGTGCCGTTATTTTTGCCCTCTCCAAATCTTCACCAAAAAATATAATGTTGATATTTGGTCTAGTTGCAGCCGCAACGGCAACTCTCACGGCAGTCTCCGGCGGGTCGGAAAGGCCCGCTGATCGGCATTAATCGGCATCTTTGCGCTAGTGCCTGCTACCGAAAATTCCATGAAGGGTTCGTAGCAACCACCGTTACCGGCATTCAACTGGTTAGACGTGTTATCTCGCTGGTTTCCATCATCGATGCCAGGGAGCGTACCTCATCACTTCACCAGCCTTCGCTAAAAGCGTCGAAGTTTGTTACTCCACTGGCAACCAAGACAAGGGAAGCTTGAAGGAAAGTTTGACGAAAACCGCCACGACCCTCATTAGAAGCCCGCAACATTCACAATCAGGAACCGGTGACCCTTCCTTTCATTCTGATTGACGAATGAATGTGGCCAAACACAGAAACTCAAGGTTCAAGTTGAAAATTTTCAAAGCATCTCTAACGCCGTTCTCCCAGCATGACATATATACCAGATCCACGCACTCATGGCTGCTCCGAGTCGAGATTCACGCTTCCACCATGTCTACCGTCCCTACCATTGAGTCCACCTATGGTGCTTGGCTGACTTCTTTGTTTCTGGAAACAATATTGGTATCTACCTCGCTGAGTTCCTCTCCCAAAATACTGACAGACGCCGTGCAGTACGGAATCGGACTCCTTCAGACATGGCTTTACTTCCAATGGTGGCCTGCAGACAGCTGGTCCATCAAGCTGCCGGTCCGTCCTGTTCAACTATTCAATCTTGGAGCGAGATTAACGGTATCCACCAGGTTATCGTCGTAATGTGCGTGCATTATGTCCCGATATATGTATTATTTCCTGACCGCGATATAGGTTCCTCGAAACGACTCAACTCTCCTTTTTCTACGGGTCCACGTACTTTCGTTTCGTTAAGAAATTCGGGACGATCCAGGGTGATCTAATTTGGTGAGCCATCACTGTATCCCGTATGTACTCTTTTGTTCAACCACCAATTTATCCAGGTCCGATTCGGTGCGTACATCTTCCGACACAGGGATCATCTCTTCACTTCCCACTAGGTCCAACTGCTGGCTAATGTGAGCCGTCTACTCACCCTGATCCATTCTCATGCTGCCCACAGTATCTTTCGGCATTTACGGTTCAAATGTACGTACAACCTTCTGTATCGCGATAGCAGGCTCACCTCCTCCAGATACTTTGCGAGCCGCATCTATCTTTGTGCGTGAATCCATCCTCAAGTGGTTCATACACTTGTGTTTATGGCTCCGACTTGTTCCCAGTGACGAGGGCGCGAGTCAAATTGCACAAGAGCTCAACCCTGGGAATCCTTGTCGTCGTACGTCGAGGCTGTCCAAATGTAGTACTACCTCGACTCACTTCGACATCTTTGCAGATACTTTTGGCCCTTCTGGAGATATGTAAGTTTCCCCTGTGGCTAAAGCTAAAACGCCTTGTTGATGACCTTGGTAGCCGCTGGCGTTGCGCAAACGATTTTGTCGTATGTTGTCTCTCGCTTCAATGCGCGCGGACTGACTCGTGGACCAGATATCAACTCCGTTCCTATTCGAAGCTCGAACACACCAAGGTACGAGGGACGTGTTGCTCGGGTTAAATCTTAACCGCTCTCAGGCTATCACGACCCTCCAAACCGCCGCATCACTGGCTTGCGATATTGTCATTACCATTTACCTCTGTGTCTTCCTTGCGCGTAGCAAAACTGGGATCATGATCCCACGGTGCGTGGCTTTCTACGCTTTTGGCTCTAGTTGATGGAAAATATTGGGGTCAGCACCGAAACCATGTTGAACACGCTCATGATCAATGCCGTTAACCGGGGCATAGTCACCGCTCTTTCCTCTGGCTTTACAATGATTCTGGTGGGTCAGGGCTGAGCCCCCAATCTCTTTGAATCACTGCTCACGTTTCTTTACAGTTCCTCGCGTACCCGGACACATTTTGGTTCTTCCTCTCCCTCGCCCCAAACAGCAAACGTATGTTTCTTCTGAAGGCTAATAGATCGCTAGCTCACTCAGCCCGCAGTTTACATGAACAGTATGCTCGCAACGTGCGCAGTCTTGTCGCCATCTCGTAGTGCATCATTATTTACTGGCAGAGCACTAGCCTCAACGTGCGCCAACATGTCCGGGAAAAGGCTCTCTCAAAAGACCGCGGGTGGAATTCAATACAGATGGTTGGACATGGGACCCACAGCCGGAACGCACACGGACGGGCATCCATCTCAGCAGTCGAGTTCGCGAAGCCGCCGAGTCCGGTGGGTATTGTTCCTTCAGTGTATAAGTCATGTACCTGAAGCGTTTGTGCAGGTAGAATCTGACGACCTTCCCGAAAAGACGGCCGGCTTGACTTCGTGTGACTCGGTTCTCTCAGAGAAAACATGAATGATATCATCTCGGTTTGGCGGAAGGGTTGCATCTTGAATATGTGGGCTAAATGTACGGACTTCCGTCGAAAGATTATGTTCGCCACGATATGAATAGCTAAATAGTCCACCGATCCTGTATCATAAGTCGAAACACGATTACTTGTATGTGTCCCCGTCGCTCAGTTTGTCTGAGCTAATCCGCCCGTCTCACCCTGAGAGGCACGCAAGCGCCTTTCTGACCCTCAACTTTGGGCCGCGGGATAATCCCTGTCTGCTGAACGATCTTTGTATCCGGCCCATCGGGAAATTCGAACGTAAAGTTCTTGACAAGAACGAACAAAGCCGACTTGAATTCAGCCTGGGAGGCGACGTGAGTCGAATAATGGGGGCAGAACAAGGGGCATCTTGGCTTACAAGTGCAAACGATTTCCCGAGGCAGGTACGCGGCCCGTCGAGGAACGTGATGAGATGACGATGACCCTGGATCTCCTTTGCGCGCAGGGGGTCGGAATCAAGCGTAAGCCATCTCTCCGGCTGGAATTCCTTCGCGGTGGGACCCCAGAACACCTCGGATTGGTTCATGCACCGTATCGACACGGTGACGACTGTGCCCTCGGGGATGGCGATCTTGTCAACGCACTCTCCGGATTTCGTGGTGATGGGCTCCCCAACCGGGACTATGTCGTCGACCATGGCCTAAACGATCCGCGTTAATATCCCATTGTAGTACCAAAACTAGCTGTACTTGGCGACTGGTTTGCCCAAGGGCCGGGTGAAGACGCAGAGTCTCGAGAACCACAGAATCGAGGTAGGGCAGCGACGACCCCAGCTGGTCCCATGTAGGATCAGAAGCACCGAATCGAATGAGCTCTTCGCGCAGCCTGGTCTGCTTTTCCGGGTTCCTGGCGAGTTCGATCAACGCCCACTAGAAAATCCATGATGAATCATGCCGCAGTTGGAATGCAGAATACGCACGGTGAGGCTGACTAGAATATGGGACGATTTAAGTTAGTCTGGGCCGGCACAAAGCAACTATGGACATACTCGACGTGGTTTCGTAACCTAAGAAGAGAGTTAATACAACTAGCGAACCGAATGAGAGCGAGACGCACCGGCTACTAGTAGAACATTCTATGAAGACGGTTTAGAAAACGCGGAATACAACAGAATATGGTTCTACCATCTGGGAGAAGGTTAACTTGAAAGGAAATCAGCGCAGGACACACTTACTTGGGCTACGACCTCGCTTTGGTCCATATGAAGTTCTGCATCGTCCTCCTCTGCCTTGACTTTTTGCCCGTCAGCGTACATGATGGCTCTACATGTGCGAGGCTTACGCAAGAGACCAATCACAGATCTATCAGCGGTTTCGTCGGTGACATGGCTCTTCTTCTCCCGGCGCATCTTGACAAGCAGTTCATCTGCGATCTCACCCATAATTTTACGAAGAGCTTTCATTTCACGGTTCCTCTTGTTCGGGAGTCTTGCGAGGAGTGGAAATTGAATCCCCACCGCGAAAATAAGCCTGGCAATCGCACTATCCTCTTGAGACGACATGGAATCGAAAGCGGAGGCGACGGCCGAGTAGTCCCCATCCAATGTGCGGAAGTTGTGAGAGAACCCGGCGATGCCTATGCTGTCCAGTCTGGTCGAATTCAGCAGAGGCCGGCACGGCGAAGCGCCCGGACTCACGCTATCCGGTTCATCCTTGTGTCCAAATTTAGCGGGTGTGAAGTAGGCCGGAAAAACGACTGACCAATGTTCAACATCGATTATGGCGCCATCCGAGGTGCTTTCCAGGGTCGTGTCCCAGTACGTTTTCAGCTATGTAGGAACCCATGAGCATTTGTAGGGAGTTCGGGGCATCGATGCAACCTTGTATGTCGAATCGAAGAACACAGCCGTCAACCTTCTGATAGCAGCATTGCTGAACGCGGGCGTCAATGCCTTCCGTTGCCTTGAAATCCAAAATCAGAAGTAAAAGGCATGTGGCAGACAAGCAGCTCACCTCTTATGACTTTCTCCCTCCGCCCACAGTAGACCACGTCCAAACTGTAGGATATCAAATATCAAATAGACAATCGAAAAATAATTAGAAAACAAGTACCAATCTCGAAATTATCATCCGACTGAGCTGGGTTTTGATGTAGACCGATCTCTCCATACTGAAAAAATGGTTCACAGCTCTAGGGTCGCACAAGATGATTCTGCGTCCGCCGAATGAAGTGGGAATCTGATATACTGGTCCGTATTGTGCAGACCACTGCTCGAACAGGACTCCTGCGTCCGAAGACTTTGTAACCGTGCGGCTGAGACCAAAAAGCAAGCTCTCGCTGGGCGGGCCATTGAGGATGGTCCCTGGCTTGTTGCGATTGAAGATGCGTCTCGCAAGCTTGGATACGAGCCAGAGGCCTGCAACAACAACGAACACGTCGACGAGGCCTACTTGGTGAACGGATGTCATGGTGAAAGACCAGGTGAAGACGGTGACAGTGTGCGCAGCTGTGTCACTAGCTGTTCCGAATTAACCGACGGGTCAACATCTGTTTTAGGAAAATTCTTGATCTCATCATATTGGTGAACCCGCCGGTACGGGGCCGGGGGTGGGAAGTCTTCGTCCGGGGAGTATGTATTCCTGGGATTTCATAGTTTCTGGGGTCAAGTCCAGGCAGGACACAGCCAGGTATGACCATTCGTAACTGCTTGTCTCCAAATCGGGACTCAACACCCATCAATATTTGATCAATTTTGGTCATTCCTGCTTTATGATCCGGCTACTATCCGTGAGTTGGTCATTTCTGCTCAATGTTCGCGTGTTCCTTGTACTACTATTTTAGCCCCGAATGTGTCCACGCACCCTGATGTGAAATTATTCATTCTCCCGCCCGCATTTCGAAGCCGACCGCTCCGGGAAAAATATAGAATACGTGCACATATGGGCTGGGAAATTTGAGTTCAATTGAAGCCTTACATACCGGCCTTACCATCAAAAGAAATGGAAAGGAAGAATTTTGCGACATTTTCCCACACGCCAAATCGCCTGGCAAAACTGATTCCACTTCTGGTTCCATCATCGGGATGTTCATACCTTCCACAGCTCGAGTCTAAAAATTCCGAAAAAAATTGAGGGCATATAAAGGACATATATGTACTGCGGAAACGATGCCGAGAGGAATTTGGGAAAAACATAGAAAGTTATTGCATACGATCACAACCGTGGACACATGAGGGGCCATAATAGTACTTGCAACCTCGACGCAAAGCACGTCTCCGCCAGTGTCAAAAGCATCTAGGATCCTCCCTATAATTGATGGGCTTTTTTGGACGCATGGCCCTATGAAATTTGGGTGTGCCCTGACATCCTATGCACTGGCAGCAACTTCTCACATTTCGTGACATCCTATCAAAAACCGGAGCAACTCATTTATTCCGATAAATCAAGCCTCCAAAAATTTTGTCCAGACTTTCGAGTGTGCCCAGCAAACCTCGTCGGATCTTCATTTTGAAATTTGGGGCAATGTCACGCAAATTGAGTATTGAATCGGTCATGTTTGCTCTACTTTTGCGAAGGAAGAACGTGAAATGATTCCTAAAGGTTCAGCACCTGAAAAACGAGGACATGCTCGATACAAGTTCAATTGTCAGTGACAACAGGGTGCTCATCGATTGTTGCTGCCATTGAACATCAGGGCAACATTGACAATATCATGAGAACATCACAATTATAAATCAGCTCGTCTCACTCTCAACGGTACATTGGCGCCAGGCTGTCCAACGACCTTGGGCCTCTGAATAATCCCGCGGTGCTTGCCGATTTCGGTCTCCGGTCCATCAGGGAACTCGAAGGTAAAGTTCCTGATTAAAACCGACAGCACCGCCTGGCAGAACAGACATGGTGTGAATGCGCACCTGGAAGTGCTGGAAGGCAACAAACGCGCACCTTGAATTCGGCCAACGCAAATGATTTGCCGAGACAAGTGCGCGGGCCATCGAGGAACGTGATGAGATGGTGGTGGCCTTGGATCTCCTTCGCACGTAGAGGGTCCTCGTTGAGCGTAAGCCACCTCTCTGGTTCGAACTCCTTGGCGTTGTTGCCCCAAAACACCTCCGATCTGTTCATGCATCGGATCGACACGGTGATAATAGATCCTTTGGCAATCGCTATGGTGTCGACGACTTCCCCCGATGCCGTGGTAATAGGTTCCCCAACCGGGAGAACATCGTCGACCATGGCCTAAAGGCGTTTGAACGCAAGCTCAGCACGACGGAGAGAGCACCGATACCTCGCGTGTTGTATCAGGCACGGCAGGGTGCAGACGTAGAATCTCGAGGACCACAGAGTCGAGGTAGGGCAGCGATGAACCGAGTTGATCCCATGTTGGGTCCGAGGCTCCAAATCGCACGAGTTCCTCGCGCAGTTTGGCCTGTTTCTCAGGGTTCCTGGAGAGTTCGATCAAAGCCCACTGGGAAGAGCCAGCTTAATGATCATAGTCGATACAGAATGAGAGGACACCTACGGTCAAACTAACTGCAGGACAAGAATGTCAGCCTTTGTAGGGACGGGAAGGAATATACACACTAGACGTAGTTTCATAACCTAGAATATATCAAACAATGGACACCACAGAGAAACAGAGAACACCTTACCAGCCAAGAGTAGAGCATTCTGGCCGCGAATCGTGAGAACATTGAATTTTTATGAGGGACGATCCGTACCATCTGAGGAAGGGTTAGCGGGTTGGGTTTGAATATAAAGACGGCATACTTGAGCGAGGACTTCGCTTTGATCCATATGAAGCTCAGCATCGCCCTCCTCCGCTTTTACTACGAGACGCTCGTGAGTCAACGTGCAGCGTTCACACGGCGGGAGATCCTACGCAAAAGACCAATTATAGATCTGTCGGAGGTTTCATCAGAGACGTGGCTCTTCTTCTCGCGCCGTGTTTTCTCAAGCAATTCGTCAGCAATGGTGCTCATCGACAAACGGAGCTTTCGTATGATTCGATTTCTTTGAGACGGGAGATGAGCGAGAAGTGGAAACTGCATTCCGAGCAGGAACACGAGATTGGAGAGAAGGCCGGTCCCTTCGAACGAGAGGGAGTCGAAGGCGGCTGCGACCGCCGCGTACTTCCCGTCCAATGTTCGAAAGTCATGAGAGAACCCGGCGATGCCGATGCTATCGAGCCTAGAACAAAAAATCAGAATAGATAGACGCCATGACTGACGTTATAAATTACGCGACCATATTCATCCTCGAAAGACAGATGAGCAGATGACAAATTGAAAAAGCCCTAAAACCCTACCAGTGTTCCACGTCGATGACTACGCCATCCGAAACGCTATCGAGGCTTGCGTCCCAGTGCGTCTTAAGCTGGGTAGAAGGTCGTTTAGAACTCTGCGCGAATGATCTCAGTAAGATATGAACCTTATAAACAGAGTCGTAGAAAACAGCGGTCAATCTTCGGATGGCTGCATTGCTGAAGGCTGGCGTCAAGGCTTTGCGCTGCCTGGTATATAAAGGGTCAATCTGGCTCGCGTCTGTGGATCAATCCTACTCGCCTCTTATGGCTTTCCCCCTCGGCCCAGATTAAACCACGTCCGAACTGCAGAGAGCAATATTTGATACTGCACGACGATGAAAAGAAGTCCCATACTTACCAAATTGGAGATGACCGTCCGGCCTAGCTTCGACTTGACGTAGATGGCTCGCTCCATACTGTAAAAATGGTTGACGGCTTTAGGATCACAGAGAATGGTCTTGCGGCCTCCAAAGGCAGTGGGGACCTGGAACACAGGTCCGTATTTCGCCGCCCATTCCTCGAAAATCTCCCCGCTATCGTTTGCTTGCGCAAGCAGTCGATTGACACCGAAGATGAAGCTCGCGCTGGGGGGGCCATTGAGTTTCGTCCCCGGCGCGTTCCGATTTGCGATGCGGCGGAAAAGCTTGGTTACGACCCAGAGACCTGCAGCAAAGATGAGAAAGTCGGTCGCCCTAAGCTGGTACACTGGCGCCATGGTAAAGAACAAGTGGCCAGGCATGTCGAGCGGATCATGCGTCGTGATTATTGCCGAACTTGTTGCGGTCGAAGATTCGTGCGAACAAAAAACCACATATGTAGGAGGAGCATGTGTTGGAAGTCACCGTGCCGCCATCGGGTCGCCATTGCGGCAGAATGAGATGACACGCAGGATTAACCAATCTGAAGGTCCCGCCACGGGCCCGGGTCTGGAATTTTGATGTTCGGTAATTCAGGCTGCGTTGTTTTCCAGAACGTAGGAGAGGAGCGATCATGAAACCAGCGAAACGGAGACTACTACGAGTCTTGTTCGATACTAAAGAATTTTTGAGTCCGGACTAGGCTGGACTGTCAGGAGCTTCACGGGCTTGCTGTTTGCAGGAATAGGGAAGTAGAAACGCAACCTCCAAAGCCTTGCAGACGAGGGTAGCTACCAATAGTGACGTTGCGCTGGTCCGGCTGAGGTTTGGTGAGAAGGCAAGGGGCAGGAGCAGCATCAGGGATTATGCTGACTCATCAGCAAATTGACAAGTTCTTTCCGGACGACTTTTGGAGTCTTTCGCCCCTTTCAACTTTTCTCGTCCCTTTTTTTCCCTACTTTTTAGGTAGGACAATCTCTTACGAAGCTTTGGTCTCTTTTCCTGTTCACTTTTCCCCACGAACGGAAGTCCTTTTGGTCTGGTTAGTTCCCATGTTTGTATTGGCAGCATGAGTAAAAAAACACGTTCAATAATCATTGGGTAGTAAAATATCATCAATTACTGGCTGCGGCAGAAGTACTCAGCCAAGTCGGACATAATCGGTGTTGTGATTCAAAATTTAGAGACACTTCCCTTCGTATCGGATTTGGTCGGTTTCAGGACAGCTACAGTTATCAACCGGTCACTGATACACCACCACTCAATGATACACTCGCAATATATGTCTGATTACCTCAGTATAATGTACAGTGGGACTGTGTAATTTATTCTGGGTACTCTTTAGGATGTTTTGAATGTCAGAGATGCTGGGTTCGGCCTCAGAGTCCCTGCTCATTGCCCTGGAAAATCTTCTCTCAGGATGCCTGTTGTGATGCATCATAAAAATTCAAATAAAAAATGAGAAAAGTTTGTAGCCATAGTCTATAATGTTTGGGAAGCCATATGGAGAGGTATATTGTTGAACCAGGGTGGAGAGTGGTTCCGCAGCGACAATTTTCGTCTTGCTCGTCCGTTTTGGGAAATTTGTCAATCACGTGAGTTTACCGTCGAAATTTCTTTGGCGCGTCCATTCGACTCACTGGGCATTGAACATCATTGTAAGCACAAATAAAGATGCTAGGACACAAATAATCATAACAGTTTTCCGATTTGCTGTGGAATAACTCTGTTCTGCGAAAAACAGGTTTGCAACACGTGACTGTATCATTGAGTAGTGGCAGAAAATTGCTTCGTCTCTCCTTCGTTTCCTCATAAAAAATTAAGACCTCATGTTCAAATATGTACCCTCTATAGATGATCAGTTTGGCCGATTAGAGTTTACCAAAAAGTGTCAAGAAGGAAAATAATGAGCCAATTAATTTTAGTGTATCAGTGACCGGTTGATAACTGTACTAGACCATCTCAATATATTTCAAAGCCCATCCCAGCTTTGGGGCGGAGCTTCAACTTGTTCGACCAAGTGACGAAGAATTGACGAAGAACGACAAGTCGTTTCGAACTCCGCCCATCACAATGCACGTGCGCTCCCTGTCAATCATGTTGGTGTCGTCAAGGCAACGATTCGTCGTCCGACCTCTTTCTTCTTTACCCCCACCATCGCCCACCCGTTTGTGCACCACAGCGAACACAGCCAACCAAGAGCAACCCTCAATGTATCTTCAACATTGTTCTTCCGTCCTGACCCCCCTCCGAGTTTACCGGTCGTCTCAAGTGCCACGTCAGCATCACATCCTCCAACGTCTCCGCCCTCCAAGCCCAGCAAGCCTCTCCTGCTCTCTTCCACTTCCAATGCATCCAGAACAAGTATCAAGTGGCTCTGCCATTCTGGCCAATTCCTTCAAGTCTACGTACGACACTCTATGCTACACCGGCGTTCCAAGTTTTCAAGTTCTGATTTTTCCTTGTCCATTCGATCCGCTGTTTCAATCAGAGACCCTGAAGCATTATCAAGGTGCAACTTTGCAACACTTGTTTTACTGTGCCCCGCTGTCAACCCTCCTCCCGCCTTCAGCGCGTCTCGGCACCCCCGTCGTGTCTCAGCACCCCCGTCGCGTCGCTCATCTTGCTGTCGCTCCCACTTGCGCTCCCCCCGTCGTCGTGGTGGCGGCGTAGTGATCCTTCGCGTCCTCTTCCACCGCCCCGCCCCTGCCCGTGCCGCTCCCGCGGCATCCCCCACGACGCGCCCCACCTCCCACACAAGCCCCAGCACGCCCCGGCGCGGCGGCGGCACGGCCGGGTGCCCTGTCAGCCCTCGTGTAGCTTCGTTCCCATCCTTGCATGGTCTCGACAAGGTGTGTGTGTGTATATTCTTTCGTGGCAGCCACCAGCTAACCGTGTGTTGTTTTTCTCTTTGCAGCATGGCGGGCCACAGCACTGTGACTCCCATTGTCTTCGCTCCAGTATCGTCTATCCCTGTCGCTATTGTTATAGTACATGTATACATAGGCTCATGCCCAACAAATGATAAATGCTGTATTCCATTTATATGTGCGATTTACCTGGTTTCGTGCTGGAAAAGCTGCTTTTATTGAAGCTTTTTACTCGCATTGGTATGTACTTATCACCAGCTTTTACAGCTTTCTCACTTTTTTAAGCAAGTGGACCTAGCCAAAAAAAGAAGGTATCTTCTTTTCAGCTTTTCTCCCTTTCGCCACTTTTCGCGCTCAAAAAAGGATAAAAAGGAGAAAAAGCCCGACTTGTCAAGTTGCTGATAGGCTGGATTATGCAACTTGCTTGCGAGTGCTTGTACGCTCGCGCGTACAAGCCGAACACGCGAACGCAGCATCGCAAGCTGTCCCACAAACCGCGCGACCTCCCAATTTCCCCCCCGGGCCTGAGGCCTGAGGCCTGAGGCGTAAGCATTTGGTCAACTTGCGATGATCCGAGTCAGAGCTGGATTCGGCCATCAACGGTCTTCCCTCGCTTATTCCTCCCCGAAAACTACAAGCATCGGACGGTCATCCCTCGCCAGCCACTTCATCCAAATATCATGATACTTCGGTCTCCATCCTCCTCTTCTTCCAAAAACTTTCTCGTCCGGAACCATTCGAGATATCCGATGAATCTCTCGTCGGTCTTGGTTGGTAAATGCCTGTCGCATGAGGGACGCTTGGGCCACAGTCGGATGCCACTGTTTATCTGGTTAAATCAAGTCAGACTGATGTAAAGGAATGCTCACCGGCCCCCGAAATACCATGCGATGCCATTTACAGACAGCTCGTACGGACAGGTGATATTCCGGACACTGCTTCCGCCCGCTCTGTCGTCTTTGGCGATAATAGGGGAGCAACGCCGGCGTGTAGGATGTGACCACCGGAATCCGCCACTCCTCTGCTCTTTTCGGGCCCGCGAATCGCGCGTCGGAGCTCCGAAGTCGTCGTCCATGCAGTTCCGCGGCAGCCCAATATTTAGCCTCCTCCAGCGCATTCGGATACGTATCGTATTTTCTGGATGGCAAAAAAAACTCGAGACACAGACGCAGGGTATGCCTTAGCCTCTTGTTCCACAGAAATCGACCGGCTATGGGCGAAATCAACAGCAGTGTGGCGAAAAGCAACTTTCCCGATGGCAATCTCTACGCGATCCGGATCGTTAGGTTCGCGGATATTATAATGAATATGCTCAGGGAAATATTTACCTTCCAACAGATGCAGATGGGCATGGAGGTTTAGCGCAATATACCCTGCCTCGTGTTTTGACGGTACGTGGTGAGCATGCAGCTGCCATGAGGCCAAGTTCCAGGCAATTAATGTTTCTTTCTTTCAGTGATATTCCGGGAGATACCAGGCTCGTTATCTTTTTGATGCTGGTTTCATTTCGCTCGAAGGGGAATTCTGATAATGGCCGCAGTATGCCCTTTGAACCTTTGAACAATTATTTCCCGGGAAATATACCCGATAAAAAAGGCCGAACGAAAGTGTGCGCTCCTTTCACACTACCTTTGTGCCCAAATCGTGGACCGTAATGATGCCAACTGTAGCGTCGCTGACGGCCAGTCTGGAATCCAGTATATTCAAGGTCCTGGTTGAGTTCGGCCAAGTGTGTATTCAATTGTGTTGACAACAAATGTCCTCGGCGGCTCTCATTGATTCAGCAAGGTTTCGTGTCCTGAACCGGTGTCTGAAGAAGCCATTCGGGATTGAACAGTTGGTACTCGGCCCGACTCGGATGTTCCCGGTCTTTATTTGGTGTTGTCAACCAAAATCTGACTTGCGCCACATACCCAGGCCGTTATCGCGACTTAAAGGTGAAGCGAATGCGAGGAAGCGTCATCGACTATCCCAAGTGGCCATTCACTCATCAAGGAACCTTACTTTCCCATTCAAATGCCGCGCGATCAATCGTCGACATACAATGCCAGTTCAAGCTCACCGGTAAACCGACGCGCTCCTCAGAGATAACGCGTTGATCTCACCATTAATTTTCCAGCAGAAATCGGACTCGGACGCAAATCGCAGAGCGACATGCAGCACCTGTGGAGCCACCGTGAAGCGCAGTTCTGATCTGCCCCGCCATATGTTAACGCACGCGAAGAACAAAGAAGAGTTGTGCGTCTTCGCTCTATATTCCATTCACAGCCCCTTTCTGAAAGAAGTACTACCTCTTCCAGCATGTTCCAGTGCCCCTTCCCGGAGTGCGCCCACAAAACTCTTCAGAGGTCAAACCTCGAGACCCACATTCGAATTCAGTGCGCGTGGATAATACTAATCCATCTGCCGTGCCGTCTGCTGACTGGTTACTTTATTTCTTGGACCGAATTAGTACCAATGTTAGACCCCTTCAGTGCTCAGCCACTTTGTCGGATGGGTCCAGATGCGAGTTCGCGACTTCTGACCCGTCCACTCTACACCGCCATAAGAAGCGTCACGAGACACAGGACGGACAATGAACATGGTTGGAGTTTTTGGGCGGCGGGCGCATACTGTACCTGGGTTATGATACAAGAGTCACAAGCTTACTCGTGTATTGCGCATGTATTCCGGCCGTGATGGCTCAAGGCGGCGGGTTATATGCCAGTTTTCGTCCGTATCGCAAACTCCCGTGCTGTAAACTGCGCCAATATATTGGCGGGACCGTTTCGGCCTTGGAATAATATTATCCACAGAAACGATAATACAGCAGTGTTTTATAGACATAACGGTTTGTTCGTGCGCAAGATTCTCCGGCAGTTGAACTTCAATTTGAAACTCGATCCAAGGCAACTGCAATTGAGGCATTGAAATTTGTTTCGCCTTTGCGACAACGCAATCAGTAAGTAACCTGTGAATTGATCCCAACACCACATATGTTCAACTTCGCTTTACAGTACAGACAATTACTCATCTTCTGAGGTCCTAATTCAACCCGGATGCCAGTGCAACATCAGTTATTTCCTTCGGGTAGAGACTCTCTACTCCTGGCGCAAATGAATTCCACTCGAGCCTCCTGCCCGAAATCAACACGACTCGGTTGCTTTCCGACCGCCTAACTTGCAGCTACACCCGAAACTTTGTTCCCAATATGCTGCCGTTAACTTCCGAGTAGATATTGAGGAGCACGGGTATCACTGCGTTGTTCCTAGTTAAAAGCGCACTGTCTAGAGCTGTTGAACCCAGAGACCTCCTTGAGTCGACCTCTTGGTATCTATGCTTTGCCCTGTTTGGCACACCGCCGCGCGTGTATATACCACGTGCGTCGAACGTGATCCTTTGTCGCGTCTGTGACAAGTCGGATTGAAGTCGAACCCTCTTACTAGTAGTAAGACTTTTAAGCATGTTCCGAAAATTTGATCAGCGAAATAACTTTGGAAATCCAGTGGATAAGGCGCAGCTGCCCGAGTCAAAATTTTCCGTGAGGAAGTATCGTCTTTATTTTCTTTTGTAGTGCAAACTCTGCAGCACTAGTGCACATTGGACCGCGACAGCTTGGCCGCTTGCTAGCAATTCAAATTAGTTGATCCTGTGGGACTACATTTCATATATATACGGAAATGACGAAGGAAGGAGACACCGCGGCGATAACGTCCTACTTATAACTTGCTGCGCAGGCGCGTGTTCATAGCAAGAGCGTCGTAGATGGCTTTCCCGAGACGATCCGGCACCTCCTGCACGATCTACAATCAAGGGCTTGTGTATTAGGACAAGTATATAAGGAATGAGCTGGGAGGGGAAGATATGCGTACCAGATGGCCTGCGTCCTCGATGGTGGTTATCGATGCGTACGGCGTCGCCTCCTTGATGGCCTTGTGCACGCGTTTCGGACTGAAGTCAGGGTTCATTAGGGATGATCCGTCGGCGAAGAAATAAGGGCGTACACGAAGTCGGGGATTCCGCCGAGGATGAGGTGAACGGGTCGAGTTCCGGAGACGCGGTTCAGGGTGGGCATTGCCTTGGTTGCGCCGTCTGGATCGCGGTACATGGCCTTGAGTGGATGTAAGTGGGCGCAGTGATGAGTGCAAAGAAAAGAAGAGTTCAACTGACCGCTTCTTGATCCCGGCTACAGGCGAGGGTAACGCCTGGATAAGCGCCCTCCGGGTATCGGGCGCCAGCTGCAGCAACGACGCGTGAGCATGCGTCAGCGACGAATGAATGCGTGCACGTACGATGCTCCAAAATGCCGAATTTCTGGGAAAGTGTCAGCTTCATCCATTATAATGGGATCGCGCGCACAACAAAATTTTCGAGGATGCGTGGGTCCCATTTTTTCGTTCGCTCTCGGCTCTTCAGCGCCAGCATCGCCAGCTGCCGGTCCGGCCATACATCGCGCCGCTCATAGGCACCTTTCACAAGGAGTTCGCGGAGGCGTCGGAGATGGTGACTTCCCGCTGGACTTAGCAGCGGCTCGATGAGAATCAGGGAGGAAAACGGGAAGACTGGTTCAAGCGCTTGCAGCATGGTTCTATGAGAGATAAGACTCACGAAACAAAATGAGAGATTTAAAGCACTTGCATTGCGACGCCGCCCAGACTATGCCCAATCCCGACAAGATTTCGCTTCCTGAAATCGACGGTGGCGCCTTGATCGGGACCAATGGAAAGAAAATGGTGGACTGCTTGCGCATATCGCTCGCATGAAACTACATGAATCAAATTAAACGCTCGATGTGTGAATGCTGTCCGCGTACAGTTGAGGAAGAGTTCAGGCTGGAGTAGGGCGATCGCGTTCATTTGTGCTGATGCGCCGTGGTTGGGGCAATCCAAGCACCAAGCTTCCCGGATCTTCACTGGGCTGTCTTCGGATGAAGCTAACGCGAAAATTGCCTCGACCGTCGGCATCCAGGTTTCTTTGTGGAAGCTCGTAGCATGGAGGAACAGCAGAGTCAATGCTGCCGGATCGTCGGAGTTGGCCTCGAAAGCTGGCAGCCAGTAACGTTTTGCGGTGAGATACAAGGGGTACCCTCCACCGGGTGGGTAGGTCACAGACTCTTCAAGCATTTCAAGAAGTTAGGCCGAGCAGGAACGTGGTAAGAGCCATCTCATGGCGGGTCGCCGGTGACTCGCGTATTTGAAGCGCAGAGAAAGAAGGTTCCATCATCATGATCCCATGATCTACTTCTGCATGCCGGCATCCGCACCTCAAAAAAAAATCGTGTGCAAGTCTCTCAGAAAAAAAGGTCAAAATATCGATTTTTCGCAGTATGGTGCTGGAACATGAAGTGGTCAACAGGTTGTCGAAAGAGATAGAGAACTAGATAGGGTGGACATCGAGAATTCGAGACCTCATACCAGTCTCAGAATAATGGTCGGGCTCAATTAAAGTTTAATTCCTCGAGCTAGTGGATGAGTCGGTGAAACACTTTCGGCGGGATGAAAGGCAAGTAAATTTTTGGAAGGCAGTACCGCACGCAACAAGGTAGGGCGCTGTTCGGCAGATCAATGCCGGCCGCATGTTAATACGCCCCGAGCCCGAGGTAAACCAGAACAAGGTCCAAGAGAAGGGGTATTGATCGGCCTTTCAAATTTTGTATTGCTTTTGTGCGCGCGCTCTCGAACGGTCGAGGTAGGAGCAGAAGTTCTGTTGTCCTTTACGCACAATTTTGAACGGCCAAAAACTCGCCGTTTTGGCCTTTTCGGTAACATTATGACGCCGTGATCTACGCCAAAGGATATGTTCTGGAATCGTTCAAAGATTTCTGTCTAGTGCTGTGTTGAAAAGCGGTGAACGAAGGCGGTGCGTGCTTAGACGTGAAGACATCAAAATGGATTTGCAGTACGTCACCTTGGCTTTCGAAATGAGCCAGTTGAGCTATGTAAGTGAAGCGGAAATGAACAAGAAGAGGATTCTGAGTAGCTCTTGAGTAGCTCGAAATTGGGTTGAATTTCTTGAGGTAAGCAACCCGATCCCGTTATGTAATCACCGTAAATTGATGAAAGGTTGGGAGTGACTCGGAAGGTTTGTGAAAGCGGCGCATTGAGAAAACAAGGGTTTGTCCCCGTGGTATAAATAGACAGGAAACGGTCAGGTCCAAGTCGAGAATTAGCTTCGGCATCACCAGCTCTTGAAACAGCAAAGGCAGGGAGTTCAACTTGAGTTCAACTCTTTACTGAAAAAGCAGAGAAGGAACGTTCCGAAGGGTGTTGCAGATACTGTACTCGTGCTTCAGGATCAAAATCTGGGTGGAGCACCTGCAAACCATCAGTGGCTTCTCCACCATATTTAAAATATATTCCCGGTGTTGACGGCGAATTAATCCCCGTGAGGATCGGTGGACTTTTAGTACAGCGGCTTATCACTGTCAGTTCTCCCCTAAACATTTTTGCCTAACCGTGTTAGGCGATGAACAATGAGGTAACAGCAGCCCTGGCCGGCGTAGCAATGAGGAGATGTACGTTGGTGGCAGAAATTTCCAGAATTAGGTCGGAAGGACCATGCACCTGGAGGAAACATATTAAGGATTTAAGTCGTGAGCCGGTCAGGTCAATTCATAATTTTTTGGAAGGAAAGTTGACATACGTTGTCGATCGATGATTGCGCCCGACTCTGTCATTTTCGGATGATTACCGCTATCCCAGGATAAATTATTGAACACGGTGGATTTTTTGGGACGCTGAACAACTAACGGATCACTGCCAAAAATAAACATGCGACATGCGCGCGTGAGGGTGAACCTCACCTATGTAGTTTGCAACAAAAATCGGCGTTATGTTTCGAGAATTCTGTGTGGGTGCGGAGCTGGATTGTAGGATGAATTACTTTCGGCCAAACCACCCTTGCCTTGCTCGGGATAAGCATGTTCTATGCAGAGAATCAAATGAGGTTCAACTGCGATATGTTAGCTTTTGGAACGATCGTGGTCTCATTTTCTGCAGGAGAGATTGTTGGTTAGGCAATGTTCGTAATCGTCACCTTCTCGCTCGGCGCTGGGGCCGCAACTCTTGAAACCGTTGCTTGTCTTTCGCGTCAGCAGCCTTGCTAGCAGTTGGCCAGCAGCCGATATGCGGCTCTTGAGGCACTCGGCTCGCTTGCGGATTTTCAAACGAAGAGGGAACAGGAGCAGGAGACTAACCGTTTTACTCCCACCTGCACTCCTTCCTCGCGAGCGTCTCCCAACACGACACTCATCAAGCGGTGGAGTATAAACTGCCTCTGGGATTCAATTCAGCGACCTCTTACTGAGTCACAGCTATCATTTCGCGGCGTAAGCCTCCCAGCCGACGTCCTTCAGTTTCTCCACCTTTCCAAGCACCTCGCCCTCCAGGTTCTTCAGGTACGCGTCCATCGCGTCAACAAGGCGAGGGATGCCAGCGGCAAGGATGCGGACTGCAAGCAGTCCCGCGTTGGTCCCGTTATTGATGGCGACAGTAGCCACCGGAATCCCGCGCTGAATAGAGTAGATAAAAGGATAAATACGGCAAAAGAAGATGCGTACCGGCATCTGCACGATACTGTGCAGCGAATCGACGCCGTCGAGCGTGCTCCCCTTGACCGGGACACCGATAACCGGCAGCGCCGTCATCGCCGCGACCATGCCCGGCAGATGCGCCGCACCGCCCGCGCCTGCGATGATGGTCCGCAAGCCGCGCGACGACGCCGACCGCGCGTACTCCACGAGCCGGTCGGGCGTCCGATGCGCGGAGACGATCGTCAGCTCGTACGGGATCTGGAAGTGGTCGAGCATGCGCGCCGCGGGGAGCATGACGGGCAGGTCCGAGTCCGAGCCCATGATGACGCCCACGAGCGGATGCGCGCTGGAGAAGCCGGAGCCCGGGGTCGGAGGCGCTGGCGCGTAGAGATCCGTTTCCACGATCGGGCTGGAGGGCAGCGCCTCGAGGAGTATCCGTAACCGACTACGCAATTGGGCGTCCGATTCCGCGACGACGGTGATGTGCCCCATCTTGCGGCCTTTGCGGCATTCGGATTTTCCGTACAGATGGACGCTTGCACCTGGGACGGTTAGCGCGACGTCGGTGAGCGCCGTGACCTCGGACATCGAGGACGAAAGCCCAATTATATTTAACATGGCACATGATGGGACTTTGAGCGCCGTCGAGCCGAGGGGAAGCGACAGGATTGCTCGGAGATGGTTCTCATACTGCGATGTTTCGCACGCCTCGATGGTATAGTGCCCCGAGTTGTGGGGCCGAGGAGCGATCTCGTTGATGTATAGGCCGCCTAGATCGCGATTGAGGATCGCTCGGAAAATGTATCTGAAAAGAGTTACCGTCGTCCATGAGGAACATCTCGACTCCAAAAACGCCGGCGCCCTCGAACGTTCTGACAGCATCTTCGGCCACTGCTTGCGCGCGACGAGAGAGTGTGGCATCCCGCGTCCGTAACGGGGCAAAAACAAGGTGGCAGACGTTCTCCTTGTGCACGGTCTCTACTACGGGGTACGCTGTAACTTCGCCGCTGGTACTCCGCACCACCATCACGGCAATTTCGTGGGTGAAAGCAACCCACTTTTCGGCATAGAGAGGGCGATTCCCGAGAGCCTCGAGGGCTTGCGGCGCCTGCGAGAGCTCGCGCAGGACAAAATTTCCCCGACCGTCGTACGCAAGCGTGCGACTTTTCAACATGAGGGGCAGTCCCAGATTGTTTACGGCGGCGTGAACAGACTCGACCGTAGAATCCACAGGAATAAAATCAGACACGGGACATCCCTGTGCTTTCAGATGCCGTTTCTGAGCCAGTTTGTCCTGTATCAGTTTTATAGTGCTTGGGCTGGGGTGAATTTGGCAGTTAGCCAGGGCCAGTGCGTCCGCATCTACATGCTCGATCTCGACGGTAAGGACGTCTACTTTTGCGGCCAACTCCTGGATTCTGGCGGGATCCGTGAAAGAGCCATCGATGTGAGAAAATTGGAGCGAGCTCGGCGACAGAACCTGCTTTGCGGGACCGTGGTCACCCACGTCGAGGATGACAATTTTTATGTTGAGCAAAGAGGCAGCTGCTGCTAGCATGCGACCGAGCTGACCACCCCCTAAGAAATCTGAATATCGGGCAAGATCGAGTCCAAAAACCTGAGGAAAACATGGTTTTACATTCACTCGAGAACGATGCGCAGTCTACGCACCCTTACCGAGAATTCCTACGACTTTATCGGTCATTTGAGATGCTTACCGTGATGGTTTGGGTCTTGGTTTGGTCACTGTTTGGTCAAAGCCGAGAATACTAACATGCCACAACAACGCCAACTTTTTTCTTTAGATGCCTCCACCAAATGCTGCTCCGCGAAAGCGGACTAGAAAACGGAAAAGACGCGCACTATCTGTTTCTTCATCATCGTCTTCCTCATCTTCCGACTCGGAGGCAGAAGTCGTTCAAAAGGCTCCAACTGTACCTCCCGTTGCTGCGCCAGAGTCGTCCGACTCTTCGAGCTCTTCTTCCGAGTCAGATTCAGATTCAGATTCCTCCGAATCTGATTCAGAATCTGAGAAAGCTGCAGGGCCTTCCTCGAAAAAGCCAGCGCCCGCAGCGGCTCCTCCACCGCGTCGCAATTCTCCGTCACCACCACCCCCATCGGCAGAATTACCCACCTTTCTTCCGCCGCGGGATGCGCCCACACACGAAGATGCCGAGCAAGCAATGAAGGCGCGGTTCAAAAAGTTCTGGATGGCTTCCGTTGCTGATGGCTTCAAGGATGACCTTGAGGAAATTCGGGTCAAGGTGCGTCCCTTTATTTTCCGTAGCTCGTTCGACGTCTCATTTTCCCCTTTCGTTCTAGGAACCTAACTTGGGAGCTTCTCGGTTGGCTCTTCTGATCGACTCTCTCGCGTCCGGCGCCGATGTTTTCACATCCACAACGCAAGGCGACAGCGAGATCAACGAAATGGAAGTTGTTCTCGAGTAATGTATGTACATAGTTGTATATGTCTTGGAACTTTTTAACTGCACGTATGATTCCGGTGCGCGCAGTCGCAAGTAGATTGGCTGGGTGAACGGACTGAGTGGATTCACCATATCTAATAATTTCTACCGAACGTCTTACACCAGTCAATCCGGCTCCACACTCGACCAAGCTCTGGTAGCGATGACTGGGTATCGCCTGCCCTTGTATTCCCGAAATTCAAGGGTGATTTTTGTTTCAAACCACATAAGAGAGGTTCGATCGCACGCATGTCGGTTTTTTATTTTCTTTCTTTCTTTCTTTTAGAAAATGGCAATGATGGGTTGGCTTTCCAAGCGTCCCACTAAATCGGGATTGCTGACTCCGACGTTGCTACACAGTTGAACAAGAAGGGTCGCGTTACTTCCGCGTTACCGTCGCGTATGACAAACAAGAAGTAACACGTCCTCGTGTCCGTGAAAATGAAGGCGCACAGAGTATGCACATTTATTTTCTTTGGCGATTTGCTTCATTTTTGAATCTCTGCGCAGTCATATATCGTTCAAACCCGAAACTGGTCGAGCTAGCATTCGGCTTGCATTTCAGGGTCCTCGTCCACCTTGAACTTGTTCGGGTTCGATTAACACGGGCACCCCTCGGCTCCATGCATCCCGCGAGAAAGCAACGCGAGCCGTTCCCGCAGCAATCGGATTGCCGCATGCTACTCGGAAGTAGATCGCCCTCAAGTACACTTAAATACTGGGCAAATCACTATGCGGGACTCACCCAATGGACGATCAAGACCGTTTTATCCTCCTCGCCAGCCTTTGGGTCGTATACACCATCACACTTCTGCTGGTCATTTGGGCAGTTCTCGCAGGCACGCGCGCGTTGCGGCGCACACTGTATACCACCGCCCTTCATGGGCCCGAGGGATCCTCTGCACAAGTCGAGGACATTACAATGCTCGCCGCCCGGTACGGTGCTGTATTCCAAGTCCCGACCGGCCTTTGTGCGAAGAAGATCGTGCTGTGCGACCCGACCGCCATCTGTATGAAGAATTATACTTGGGTATATACTCTACTCATCCATTCTCAGCACACTTCTACGCTAACGCGCCGGTGATTTACCGCGCCCCAGACCTCGTGCGGGAGGCGACGAAAAATCTGGTAATCTACGATCTAGGGATCATTTCTCCTTTCCTTTATATTTCATAGGTTGGGTGCGGGTTGACGTGGGTGGACGGGGAGCAACACTACGGGTGTGTTTTATGCGAGCGTCCTACCAATCTTAATTCACTTCTTGTACAGTCACCGCCAGGCTCTCGCCACGCTGTTCACCGAAGCTGCCGTGAAACAAAACTTCTCACCCGTATTCATCGAGATGGTCAACAAGGTTTAGTTCTTAGGCGTGATATCATGTACGCAGCTCAGCCGCAACAGGTTCAAAATATGTGGACCCATGCACTGGAGTCACGCCCACGGGGGATGGTCATCGATATTCAACATTGGTGGGTCTCAAGACCCTTATTTTTTCGAAGTAGTTGAACGCAGTACAGGATGAACAGCGTCGTGTGAGCGGTATACCGATATATGTAACGTAAACTCAAAGAGTGTACCCAGCCTCGACAGCCTTGGCGTCACCGGCTTCTCGCACGATTTCGAGTCTCTAAAAGGCGACTCCTGCCTTGTCACAGCTGCGTTTTACACGCTCCGTGCGCCGCGCACGGGCGCGTTCTCCGACACGCTGTTCCACCTGGCATCGTACGCACCGAGTTTGCGGACGATACCGACCGCTAAAAACCGCATCATCAATGACTTTCGCACATTAATGAGCGGCATCGCGGGGGACGTCCTTTCGCGGAGTGTTCTGAATGGCGCCGCTGCAGACACATCGGTCCTCGGGTTGCTGAGTATGTTTTCAATCGTTTGATTATTTTGAACTGAAGTTGAAATGACCTTCAGTTCAATCTCTGGCCGAAAATCCTGAGGGTGAATTCCGCCTCTCGCATGCTGAGGTTTTGGCCCAGGTGATGAGGTTATTGTGGATCCGTGCCTGCGATACTGACACATATACACCTGCGTAGATGGTGAGTATTCTTCCCGCCGGATAAAGGCAAAGGCTGATGCTGAACCAGAATACCTTGTTATTTTCTGGTCAGTTCAATATATTCCGTTGTATCCGAGTGCCGATCCATCTACAGGGTTTGAAACGACCGCTGGTAAGCTATTGGCCAACGGAACCTCGTTAGAACTAAATTGTGGAGAGTACCTTCGTCAGCTAGCTTGAGTGTAAGTATCACCATCGTTTTTTATTGGTTAGACGTTCTAACCCCCGCCCCAAAGTGGCTGCTTGTCGAACTTGCGAAAAACCCAGGCTTCCAGGAAAAACTTCGAAGTGAGCTACACCACGTCGAGGGGCTTGGCAACTATAGCCAGATCTCGAAAATCCCTTACCTTCACGCGGTGATCTACGAGGCTCTCCGACTTCATCCCCCAATGGGTGGCAGCACTCGGGTTGTAAAGAATTTTATCTCATGTCTTTTAGAATATTTTCTGAATGCGATGGATGTCCAGGCCGTCTCGGACGATGTCATCCCGCTCAGCACCCCACTCGCTGCAAGATCGGGGGAGACTGTGTCGAGTATCAAGGTCGCAAAAGGTACCGTGGTCTCTGTGCCAATTCGATATGTCAATACGTCGGAAGCGCTCTGGGGCACAGGATCTCTCAAGTATGATCCGGGGAGATGGTGGCAGGACAAGAGCAATCTTGATTTCCCCGGAAACAGGCACCTTGCGTTTGGAGATGGGCCGAGAACTTGCCTGGGATCGGAGTTTTCTTTGGCGCTCATGAAGGTATGTGTATGCCTATCTTAAGGCGATTGCGTTGTTGAACCGGAGCGTGATAGGTCGTAATCACGGTACTTATGAGCAGCTTTTCGATCTCGTTACCTGAGGGACCGCGGACGGTCATCGAGCCCATCGGAGAACGGATTCCAATGCCCAGGATGTCTGGGCAAGGCTCGGAATTGTTGCTGGTTGTACGCAGACTATAGAACGATACTTTATAGTCTTGCTCCTCATAAAATTCGCCAATATGTGCCCGTTTCAGGACCTCGTTATTTCCGCGTGAGTACGACATCGACAGAGGGTACGTGAAGTTGCATTCCATGGCTATCCTCCGAGAAATAAATTAGATCGGTTGGATATCCCCGGGCAAACCCATCGTCGATAGTTGCCCAAGACCGCATGCAGACTTGTGACGCAAGTGCGAAAGCCATCCTGACCGTGGGGTGTCGTTCGGTAACCGTGAATGGTGCAATAAACGTTTTCACCTACCGAAACTCGTGAAGGCGGCCGGTGGACCAAACGGTAATCGGCTTGGGAGTAGATTTTTTGCCGCTGTCAGGTATATCCTGTACGAGACGCAACACATCTGTCCCATTCAATCGAAGCTTGGTGATCCACAGGGAGCCCTCCACGACCGTGATGAATATTTCCGATTCATCACTGCCATTTAGGGTCCAGCGGCCCGCATACAATTCAGTCGCGCTAAGCGCCAGCAGGCGGTCCAAAGTTGGTTGAAGGCGACGGAATATGTCGAGGACTATGTCGCCCGCGGTCGGGGAAGTCCCAGTCATGAGCAAAGCAACGCCATAGGACATTTCCTGGTTGATTGCGAACACGCTACGAGAAGCCCCGAGAACGCCCACTGCGGCGATGTAAACTATCGCGTTTCAGGATCCGAGAGGCTCTCACATTTTTGGAATATCCTGATTGGTCTCGCATACGAGTCCCTTATTTTCTCGATCTCCCAGAGCATTCCGACCTCCGTTGTTTCGTCCATCCAACCATGGATTGGCCGCAGCCATTCCCTGATTACATGGGGTGGCAGCAGGCTCTCGGGGCGCCTTGGGTCCAGAATAGTCTGCATGACCTTGATGTAGATATCGGTCATAAAATTGGTCAAGTTAGACAATAGTAGACTAACTTTGATGTAATCTGACAACGAACTCATCTGACCTCCAGAGCACGACATGGCATCCAAGAAATCCCAGTCCTGGACAGTCATCAGTCGAGTCGTAAAAATAATCAAACGGAGTACGTACGACTTCGTGGCTATCCTTGGAAGCAACTGCGACATGGGCCTTGTTCTTCGGAGTGACGATGAAAGAACTCCCGTTCAAACCCAGTGGAGCGAATATATCTCGCTCTGCCAGACCGGCCCAAGTCGTGGGCGAGCCTGTGACGTTCTGAGATGCTTCAAATGCAGCGTTGGCGGCCACAGCAACCTGCCCTAGGACTGCCATCCCCACATTGGAATAAAGAGGATATGAATACGTGGGAATCGTCAGCGGATATTTCCTGAGTCCCTTGATCATCTGGTCCGTTGTCGGAAAAGGGCAACCATTCAATGGAGGCGGCCCAGTGCCCTCCAGAGAGTGGGGCCAATTCTTCATATTACCGCGAGGGAATTCTCGTGTAAGGCCAGACATGTGGCTTGCCAGCTGTCTTAAGGTTATCGGCCCAGAAGTCTCTCCAGTATCGGTTTGATTTGACCAACCACCTGGAGCATAGGAGAAGTCCGAGAAGTATTTATGAGCTGGGTCGTCCCTACCAGATATAGATTTAAACATCAGCAATCGTGGAGAGGAGATGGATGTAAATACTAACCATTGCAAAGCGCCTTTCTCTCTGAGTACAAGAGTTTCCAAGGTTGCAAAGAGCTTGGATCCAGATGCAATGCGAAAGATGCTATGCCTATCGACGGCCCCTCGTTTGTTAGGTGCGGTCTCGTTAGCCTTGAGCGGACCAATCGCAGTCTCATAGACCACGCCTTGTCCCGTCACGATGGCCACCACGAGCCCATCAATGCCTCCGGCGGAAAACCACTGTTGTATAGACGCGTCGACTTCACTGAGGACGGAAGATATCCCGGGAGAGTCGTTGCGGATCGGAGTTTGCGCGAATATGTCCGGTAACGGTGGATGGCAATTTGGGGTCGAACTGAAGCTCTGGGCAATCAGTTGCCTTTGAGCCTGGAGAGCGAAAGATGCGCATAGTGTTCCTATTAGAAGGACAACTATCCATGAGGTGTTTTCGGGGCGATTAAGTGAGCCCTGCGGATATTGGGGCGAAGTTTTAGGGTCTTTCAAGTCCCCAGACATCTTGAAGAGGCGTAAGACAAGGTGGAGGGTAGAAGTAGACGTGGCAAGTGCTAGGTATACTTATAACCAACCAGTAGGTACTCCTTGGGACGCGGCGCGTCGGTCCGTGGCAAGCGCAAAACACCAAACTTGACACTCACACCTATGGGCGACCCGGGCTGCGGGATACTAAGTAGAAATGCGTGCACAGCCTCGTCACTATCGCGTGATGCAAATTGCAATGCGGCGATGTTGACATGTTCAATTAGCAGAAAGGTGCGTTAAAAATTTGCGTCCGAGTAACTTGGACATAAATCATCTCGTTCATACAGTACAGTGTACGCCCAATAGAAAAAGATCAAGTAACAGTTAAATTGGCCTGAGCGAACATGAGATCGCTGGTTCCAACTTTGATGTTGAATACCCCAGGCTCTACCACCCAGGTATTTTGCACAGTCCAGACCGCTAATTGGGACGAAAGGACTGGAATTTTCACAGTCACAGATCCGCCGGCACTTGGTTGATTATGAATACGAATAACCTGCACCAGAAGAAACAAAGCTCACGGGATGTCTACCTTCTGGAAACCAACCAATTGCTGATTCGGGGTGACCACAGAGCTGACCAAGTCGGTCATGTATACCTGGAAATGAAGTCAGAGCGATGGTTCGGTTTTCGTCGAAGCGCATACCTGGACAACTTCCTTGCCGTCCACTGAACCAGTGTTATGAACCGTAACGACAACGTCGAAGTCCTCAGACGTGCTGATCGTCGAAGGTGAGATCTCCAGGTCGGTGCTGCAACGAAAAGATTAGTTAAGCTCTAGAGTTCAAGTTTCACCCACTAGTTGAAGGTCCTGATATACAATATGAGTTTGGGGCGAATCTCAAAGCCGGTACGAGACATACGTGTAGCTCATACCATGACCGAAACTCCAGATCGGAACTGGGGTATCCAGAACGTACTAAAACAACGGTTCATTTAACAACACAACAACGTTGAGAATAAGGCAAACCTGGTGTCCGAAGAGCAAGGTTCCGTCATCCAAAATTTCACCAGGATCGATGGGGCGGCTGCCCTTGAGATAGTTATAGAAAATCGGAGTCGTCCCGACAGAGTGCGGGAATGACACGGGAAGCTTTCCTGATGAGGGGTGAAGCTAGTGAAGTCCCGGTATCGAAAATTGTGATTCGGCGTACCGGACGGGTTGACAGCGCCGAAGACAATTTCGGCAAGCGCCAGACCTTGAAACATGTTTAAGGTCCGAATCGAAGTACGAGAAGAGGAACCTACCACCAAGTTCTCCCGGGTAGAATTGTTGAATGACGGCGTCAGCATCTACGCAGGTTCAGGAAATCTACACTGGGAATCATCACACATGAACACAGACTGGCTTGGATCCAAGGTTCGGCCACAGGCTTTCCGGATACCAATACGACTACGGTCGGCTTTCCTGCCGCTTTTACAGCCTTGACGAGATCCAGTTGCGCTCCGACCAGTCCTAAATCGCTCAAATCAACGTGTTCACCAGTAGTCGCATTGGTTCCTGGTGTCCTGTAGAGTTTTTGTTGACCGACAGAGTTATTTGTTTCAGAATAATTTTTCATACCAGAGAAGTGTTTGATCCAAACTCCAAGTTCCAACCTAAGTCCGAGGTCATTAGTAAACATGCGCGAACAAGTCGGCTCCGCGGGCGTACCATGACAATAGCAATATCGGAAGCCTGGGCTGCCATGACAGCTTCGCCGAATCCAGAGTCGTCGTTTGACCACAGTTCGCATCCCTGGGCGAAATTGATCTTCACGGAGCTCGATGTGTTTGCCAGATATTCTTTGAAGCCATCCAGAGGCGATATACCTAAAAGCGCTGAGGACTAGCACTGATTCAATCGTGGACATGGAACATACCATTGTTAGACGCGTTGAAGAAAACGTAGTCCCCGAACTGCGAGAGTTCTCAGTAGTGGCGATTTCAAAGATGAATGGATGCTCACAGTGACACGGTTGACCTGAGGTCCAATCAGAGCGACAGAGCCGACGTTGCTACCGATAGGCAAGATGTTGTCTCTGTTTTCCAGGAGTACGATACTCTCCGTCTCTATGTTGTGAAGGACAACCCGTGATTCTGGCGTACGCAGAGTGGACAGATAGTCCTCGTATGGATATGGATCTGTGGGCGGAAAACATTAATACATGCTGGAAGAACAAATATTTGGTAACTCACCTTCGAAGAGTCCGAGCGAAAACTTGGTCCACAGCATTGCGCTTACTGTTTGATCCAGGAAACTTTCTTCAATAGTCCCGGCCGCAATCTGATCTAAACAGAAAATTCAGTACCATTATCCGCAAATAAGAGGAAGGAAACGTACCCGGTATGGTAAGGTAGGTGTAAGTACCTAACGGCGGGCATCGGTCAGTACACTCGGAGAAAAAGTTGTTATTTTCAGGTCGCTCACCGCCGCCCATTTCTCCGCTGATCCCGTTTTCCAGAGCAGTTTTGGCCGCGCACTCTCTCGAATCACAGACTTGGTGCAAAGTGATGAGCAAATCCTAGACAATTATGGTGAAGATGTACGTGTCCGTGGGTCCCAGTTAGCGTACCACAGAGCCTGCGTCGGCTGTAACCCAATACTTATATCCCCATTCATTTCGTAGCTGAAGAAAATCAAACGGGGTTCAAAACCCTTCACGAGAGCAACTGACGATATCAGTCAAGAGATCTTCGAGTAAATGTGCGTTAGTGTGGATGATGTGCTAGCTATAGTTGACCTACGTGTGTTGGCAGAGGCTGGAATTCCATCATAGCTCGAGTACGCCGTCATGATCGAAAGACTATCCACACACGCGCGGTTGAATGGTTTAAGGAACTGAGTCCGCAACTCGCGCTCTCCGCCGGAAACCTGGGCAATATTTCTAAGAGGCAATAATTAACCATGGACTATGGACGAAATGGACAGCAAGCAGCTCACAGTCCACTCTGAGGCGACCCAAATGCGGCGAAATGTTTGCAAGTGGAAGCTACACGGGCGGTCGCGGTCGAGCTGGCATTTCTCCGTTTACCGGATTGCAGGCCAGTAACGTAGGCGTTACCCATTTCACCCGTGAGGAACTGATCTTCGCCATAATTCTCTTCCACCCTACCCCATCGCAGCTCGCGAGACAAGTCAAGGACAGGGGCAAATATTTGGGTTACGCCGAGCCCTTCAGCTTCCGTGGCAATTATTCCTGCTACTTGCGACACGAGTGCAGTGTTGAACGAAGCTGCTAGCCCGATCGGCGAGGGAAACGTCGTGCCATTATTGGTGAATCCATGCAGACCTGACGAGAAAAAATGTTGAAATCCGAAGCAGCGGTACACGAACGACGGAAAGGACCTTCGGACTGGAACAAAGCCGGGATACCGAGTGTGGTGTTTTCCATCATGTACTTTTGCCCCACGTTGACGGCGTAAACCTTTTCGGATGTGGATTAGCTAGTTAACCTCGAATAGCGGAATGAACATACGAATTTGTCCCATGGCGTCTGATACCCGGCCCAGATTGAACCTGAAACGGCACGATCGCTGAGAATTTGGAAGGAACCTGCTGTCGGATTACATACCTCCCTTGAACTCGATCATTTGCTCCTAGAAAGAAAGTTCAGCATCAGACTTCTTAACAAACTAAATGCCGAACCAATCCGGTTTGGTTGAAAGTCTTCGTATCGTCGAGTGGGTCCGTAAGGTCCATCCAGCCATCCAAGTCGCCTTGGATGCTAAGCCAAGCAATGAGTATGAAGGAGATTTAAAGCTCGTACGGGCACTCACATCTGAGAAACCTTCTCCTGAATCGTCATGCGGGGAAGCAAGTCCGCTACTCGAGCTTCAATCGACGCGCTTGGGTTTTTATATACTGGCAAGGACCCGTCGATGTTGGTAGCGCGCGATTCCAAGCTAAAATGCAATCCTTCACGGACGCCATTGCCACTCGAGACGAGAGCAGGAAGGCAGCAGAGACAAGCCAGTAACTTCGAGAGTAGAAGCAGCGAACTTGAATGGGCCATGGTAGGAGCGACACTCGGGAGGGAGACAGAAAGGGTGCCAGGTGACAAGGTGCGCTCCATGCTTCTTATATGTAAAGGCCTTACTCGTAGGGCAGAAAGCGGTATAAAAAAAGCATACCATTTTGCAGACGCGCCGCCGGACCCGCATGTGATCACGTTGAGGACGGACCGCGCTCATTCTCCCGAGATTATTCCTCCCCTTCAGACATTTCGGTTCGCACAAGGAAGCAGAGCGTGACGAAGCTCAGGGCCTTGCAGGGAAGCAGCTTGAAGTTAGCATCAGAAGAGGAAATATCTCGGATATCGTGACCCAGTGGGCGTACAAAAGCAAGGGCTTGTTTGTTTTGCGCTTCCAGACTTGGGGCATGGTCGCCCATGTGCCAGATGTGAGGACATGGTAAGATATCCATTTTTCGATGAGATCGACGCAATGACAGCCTTTGGCGTGCCCAAGACCACATCGGGGTCGGCCCGGCTGTACTCGGCGCGTCGATTTGGTGGTTGAGGATGGTCCAACGCGCTGCAAGAGATGTCCAGTTGCAGGATATATCCCATCCCGTCATATCTCTTGTCAGCCGACAGTGTCTTGAGCTTGTCTCGGACTGATACTGTGATTCGGGAAAGATGCGATGCATCCACGTGGTTTGTGACACGACGCGTCCTGTGACTATCTTGCTGGCTATCATCTATGGTGCTCACGGTGGAAAGAAATTCACAGAGAGGTTTCCGTCTTGCTTTTCATTCAATCTAGAGGCTACCGCCGATCCGGGAGACTGTCTTCATTCCCTTGAAAACATCGCCGGAGAGGATCTTCAAAACATACGGCTTGGTGGTGGCTTGCCAGGTGGGCTTGCAACCGGGTCTTGGGGCTAATTCCTATGGTAGATCATGGAGAAGCTTTACTCTCGGAGTCCTTGTCAGGAAGCGAGGCATTTCATTGTTACGGGCGGAATTGTGGGTCTCCTCGAATCGCACGCTAAAATATCCCGCTAATATCCAACCCAGAAACCGCATAGTCTGTCTCTCCCCTTATATTTGGTTTACAAGGCGCTAGAGCGTTGCGGTCTTGCAGACAACGGTATAGACTTCTGCGACGTAAAGCTTCGATTCTGTCTGATGTCTGCCGCCAGTGGGACTCTTTGTCCTTTCCCAGCCATGAGTACCGACAACCGCACCCATCCTTGTCTGCGCGAGGGACCTTTACCTGCTTCAGTCCAGCAACCCGGCCTCACCGTCGAAATCCGGTACTTCCAGCAGGAAAGCCAGATGCAGGACTATCCGTACGACATCATGCCCAGCCCGGGCGGCACAGGCAAAGCAGGGTCGATCGAATGCTACTACGTCCCCTTCTACCAGATCTCTGGTATCGGTCCCCCGCCCGCGGACCTCACCGGCAGCCACCCAGGCGACGTCTACATCGACCTCTCCCCGGCGCAGCACGCGCTGTACGGGCGGCTCGCGGACGAAAGCTGGAAGCGCTGGTTCGACCCGCAGCCGTGGGACAAGACCGAGGAGAACAGCGTCCGGCACCCGCACTTCCGCACGCGCAAGCTTTGGTGCAGTAGCGCGCGCGGCATCTCGTGGTTCACCGCCAACACCGTGCGGAACAACCAGGACCGCGCACGTGAGCAGAAGCTGGTTTCGCCGAATGTGCACAAGGACGAGGAAACGCGCTGGCGTGAGGCGGGCGGGCTCGTTAGCGCGGCGCTCGCCCAAGAGCAGAAGGAGGAGCCCAAGGCCATGCAGTCTGCGAGTACTGCGCACCGTCGGCGCCGCTCCACGTCGTATTGCTCGCCCCCCTTTGATTCGCGCCCACCCTCGCCTGCGCCCGTGCTCGGAAAGAGAAAACGTAGTACTGCTTTCCTTGGGAGACCCTCAAATCCCCGCGCACTCCTGGAGGGGGCTATCAAAACTCTGAATGAAGAGACTGCGGAGCTCGCAGCCAAGATTTCCGCCTTGGAAGCCCGCCCCGCGGAGGCTGCGTCGCAGGATTTTGCGGCATGGATTGAAACTGTTGTCCGGGGCATGTATCGTATTTTTCTGTCCGCATGCGTCTCATTGACCAGTGCGCAGATGGTCTTGCGGCTCAGAAACTTTCCGTCAAGAATCGTGAGATCCATCCTATTTTTTCGGTGCTCATCTGAATCTCGCCAAGAATTGGGCAGTAGCGGCCTCAGATACTTGGAGCTCTCAGCCGAACTGGCTGCCGGTGCGTATCGCGCCATTCATTGCCTAGCGCCGTTCTAATTCATTGACAGTCGAGGCTCAGCTGGCGCAGGAACAATCAAAGTACAATGACGCGCAGACTGCCCTCAGCGTGGCAGTCTCCGAAGACGAGCAGTGTATCAGACGTAAGAAATGAAATGTACTTTAAATTTCCAGTCGCTAACTTTCCTTTCTTCAGAGTTTGACCTCGCGACGTCGCAGCTTGGGTCCACCTTTGGATGGGCGTAGTCGTACTATTGTAACCACCTCTGCCGGCCTGAACTTTTTCTTGGAGCCTGTCGCGAGCCCACGTAAATTCATCACAGGCCTTGACAGAGATTCCCGACTGGGGAGACCGCACGACGTTCGTTGCCATGCTTCTTCGAGGTTCCGAAATCCGACACATGCTCTGCGCGACCACAGACTCTGATTTTTTCACCTCCGTGTCGTGCGCGTCCACCTCGACCACCACCCTCGTTAAAACGACGAGCATCCTTTCCCCGCTCTCTTCCCCGCCTTGTTCACCCCCCATGTCCGCACCGCTCCCAGTCCATCCATGCTACGCGGACCCTTCCCCCAAATCCGCGCTCAAACCTGACACCACATTCACCCTCAGATACATAAAACTCCGCCCCGAGACGATCCCGCCCAACTACCCTTACCAGACCCCGCTAATCCCCGGCCTCTTCGCGAACAAGGGCGTCCACGAGCACGTCCCGATCCCGTTCTTCGAGTTCCGCGGCGCGGGCGCGCCGCCCCTGGACATCGGCACGCCCGGCGACGCATACATCGACACCGCGGCGCCCGCGTGCGCGCTGTACACGCGCGCCGAGGAGGAGTGGATGCAGTGGGCGGGCCCCGCGGCGCCCGAGCTCTTCACCCACCCGCACTTTGTCGACTGCCGCACCGCGCGGCATATTTGGTTCCACCCGCGCGACGGCGTCGAGTGGATCTCGGGCGTGAGCGTCAAGCGGCGGCGGGACGCGTTGCGCGCGGAGGGGGTGCTCACGGCGGCTCATACGCCCGAGGACCGGGAAGCGGGGCTCGCGCTCGCGGCGGAGATCATAGCGAATTACCTTGCGGGCAAGACAACGACGGCTTCTCCAGCGCCGAGCTTACCTAGGAGGCGCGTTAGGAAGGTGGTGCTGCGCGTGGATACGGCCAAGGCAGAGTCGGAAGGGGAGGAGATGTCCTCTGACGAGGAGTTTTACCCGCCCGCGCTCAAGAGAGTTCGCCTCACTTATCCTGCCGACTGGGCCGCCGTGGCCCCGTCAGTGGACCTCGAGATAACCCGCCTTTGGGAAGAGAAAACGGCGCTCGAGGTGGAGCGGGAGCGGTTGGCGCAGAGGCTGATGACATTGAACGCGGAGAAGACAATGCCTGCTCAGAACATCCTTCAGTTGCTGGAGAAGGAATACAAGCAGTACCGTAAGTCCTATTCCCGGCCGTCTATAGTCTTTATCTCAATATGCCCACTCAGACTCTCTCCCGTCTATGACTGGTAATAATATCCTTTCCTTGGTCGTCGATCTCTCTAACCGCTGCCCCCTTTACCAGAGACTGATTTCGAGGCGCTGAACGCCGACCTCCAGGGGCGTATCGATGCAGGTTTGTTCTCGTTGTCCTTCCTCCTGCTTGTCACTGACCCTGCATTTCGCTAGCCAAAGCTAGTCTTTGCGTGAAACAGCTGGAGCGCGAAGAGCTCGAGAAGCAGACTGAAGAACGCCGTCAGATCTGCAACGAGCGGAAAGAGAGGCAAAATAAGGTATGCCTTATTCCGTGTCTTGCGTTTGGATGTCTACTGACTTCGATCCAGATACGGGCTCTATGCGAGCTGTGACCTCGATTGTATTTCTTGTAACTTACATACATCCGCTATCTTGTGTAACGCAGCGTCCTGGACGTCAAATCACATGCGCCTTCTCCTTCCCGAGGAACGCGACAGCAATCTTGCGCCCGGCCAACCCCCGCGCGACCACGACCTGCGGGTCCCCGGGCATGACATCAAGCGCGTTATCGCTCCACCGCACGTCCTCGCCCTCGCCCACCGCGCTCAGCACGAGCCCCTTGACCGGCCGCTCCGCGCGCACCGTCACCGTCTCCTTGTCCTTATCCACCGCCACCGCCAGACCCGGGTCCCGCAGCAACGCAGGCTCGACGAAGCGGAACGGCTGCGGCCAGTCCGCGAAGCGCGCGAGGACCGCGCCGCTCGCCGCGTCCAGCAGGCGCGCGCCGACGACGACAGAGTGAGTCGTGGTGAATTGCGCGTCGCCCGTGGGCGGTGCGACCGCGATTTCTGGCGGGGGCCCGGGGCAGGGGAGCGTGAGGAGCTCCGTTGCTTGGTTCGGGAGGAGCGTGACGGCGTGCGTCTCCGTGTGCGTCCAGCGCCAGCGCGACTTGAGGTCGACGCAGTGGATCTCGAGCTGCGCGGCGCGCGCGGTGAGGCTCGCGTTCGTGCCCCAAATCTCGAGGGTCGCGCCGTAGGATTGGAAGTTCCCGAATTCATAGTACTGAGGGGAGATTAGGTGTGGAGTGGAGGCACGCGATGAGATTAAGTTACCTGGGGAGGACGGTCATTTGCCCGGTTTTTCGTGACCTACGCGAGTGTATGAGCGACAGAAATGACTTGAGGCTTAGGGCATATACGGTGCGCATTATGTTGACTGAAAATGTCGCCAGCTGCCTCGCGATCGTGAAGTATACTGGTTTGGGCCGCAGCTGCAGATTCTGTCAATGGCAAGGCTGTGAACGAGATGAAAGAACTCACGAAATAATCTGCGATTGCCCACGACGTAACCGGCCAGCAATCGTTGAGCTGCCACACCAAAACGCCTGCGGTCTGTCAAAGGCACCGTCATTCCACACTCTGCACACAAGTCTGGCAAAGGCATCCGCGCACATATTCCTTCCCCCGCCCACCCCATTTCCGACGCCACACCTGATACGCGTAGCTCACCGCCTCGGACTGCATGAGCTGTGTGTTGTACACATACCTGCGATGGATGAGCAAAGAAAAGGAGAGGGCGCGTAAGAAAGAAATGGAGAGAGACGCACGTAGCGAGGTCCTCGGTGACGCGGAAGCCGTCGTTCATGAGGATCGCGAAGCGGCGCTCGAAGCTGCCCGCACGGCAGCGCTGCGCCATCAGCGCGCTTTGCGCGTGCCACTCCTCCGCCCCCGCGCCGTCCATCCAGTACTCGATCGTCTTCATCGCGGGGTGGCTCGGGATGCCAAATTCACTACAGAAAGGAAACATTGTTAGCCCGCGCAGCATTGAAGATAGAAGGGAGGAAAGCACGAGACGAAGCGCCCGCCGAGCTTGACGTAGTCCTGGTACGGGAACTCCTTCCCACCCCAGATGTTCCACTGGTGGACGTCGCCGACCGTCGGGTCCGCGGTGTCCCAGCCCTTCCCGCCGTACGGCGAGCCGCGGTGGTACGGCACGGGCTGCGGGCCCGTCAACGTGCCCACGACGTCCGGGAGCACCTCCTCGTAGATCTTGATTGCGGGGAAGTCCTTCACGTCTATCAGGCAGTCAGTCCCGGGAGAGGGGAGGGAGGCCGAGTACGTACCGCCCCACTGGAGGACCATCTGGTAGTCCTCGTTGTTCCCGCAGAAGAGCGCGAGCGCGGGGTGGTGCCGCAGCCTCCGGACGTTATCCTCCGCCTCCTTCCGCACGCTCGCGACGAACGTGTCGTGCGCGGGGTACACCCCGCAGGCGAATTGGAAGTCCTGCCATACCAGGATACCGAGCTCTGCGTGCTGTCAGCACGGCGCACGAGATTGCACGTTACAAAACGGACCGTCGCATGTGTCGTAGAAGACGTCGGGCTCGTACACCCCGCCACCCCACAGGCGCACCATGTTCTGATTCCCGTCCCGCAGCAGTGTCAGCCAGGCGCGGTACCGCTCCGGTGCGATCGTCGTCAGGAAGTTGTCTGCCGGCACCCAGTTCGAGCCTACGGGAAAAAAGCCCGTCAGCTCAGCAATAATGAACAAGAAAGAGAAAGGCAGGACGCACCGCCCATGAACATGCGCACGCCGTTGACCTCGAAGAGAAAGGTCGTGCCCGTGCCGTACTGGTCCGGTTCCTCCAGCGGCTCCTGCACGAGCTGTACGCGGCGGAAGCCCACGCGCGTCGTGCTGCTGTCAAGGGTTTGCCCGTGCACGTCGAGTAGGAGCACGGACACGGTGTAGAGGTGCTGTACGCCGTACCCGACGGGCCACCACGGCTCGACCGTCCCCGCGAGGTCCCAGGCGACGGCGCTGGCGTTGATGGCGCCCGCGACCGGCACTTCCTGAGACTTGAGGACCTTCTTTTCTGTATTTGACAGTACAATGCGGAGGGACGCGACGAGCGCAGGGTCGAGGGTGCCTGCGAGTGTGATGTCGACTTTGAGGGAAGGTACGTTATCCTCAGAAAGCAGGGCGTGTGGCTGCACCTCTGCAATGCGCGCGGTATAAGTTTTGAGCGTGATGGGGCGGTAAGGACCGCATGTCATGAGTTCCGGGCCCTACGCGTTGGTAAGTAGGAGATCCTCTACTGACGCAGATGTACCTCACCCAATCCCATCTCAATAATAATTAGATCAATGGCGGGCAGCATTGTGAAACTGCTCACCGCCAGTCATACTGGGCTTTGCGGACATACACCCTGCTGGGATCGCCAAGGTTCGTGGATCCGGCTCGGACGACACCCATTTGCGCTTCGAGCTCCTTTGCGAGCAGGTGCGCGGACTTGAAGTGCAGGAGAAGTGTATTTTGCGGCCTCAGCGACGATACATCAAGAGATACTACATGCGTCTGGAACATGTTGTCCGCAACGAGGATTTGCTCGCCGTTCTGGATGACTGTATTAATATGAGTTGTGCAGCAGAGCGCGTGGTGACTTACAAGATACACATCGCAGAGGGTATCGAGCCCGAGAAACTCGAGCAACGCGTGGGTTTCCTTGCTATCTGCCGCAAAGTCGAAAGTGCACTTGTACAACCATTCCACTTTGCCGATCCCTGCGCAATCTTAGATTACTGTAGAAGAACAAGAAAGGGAGCTGACATTGGACCTTGTTCTCGTTGAACCCCAAGTACGGATCGGGAATCGCGCCGCTCTTCAGCAACTCGACATGGATCTCAGAGGGGTACGCTTGGGCTGCCTTCCACCTATCGATCGCGGTCACCTCGTTGATAACGGGTTCGACCGCAGGTTCGCGCTGCTTCCAGGACCAGTTACTGTCAAGCTCGAGATTGCGGATATGGGACATAGCGGCGTGTACAAAGACGTGCTCTGCTACATGAAGGAGGCTTCGGACCGTGCGGCGTGTTGGTCCGTATCACGAGTGCTTATGTAATAGGATCGTTACAGTATAGTGCCGCTCGGTGGATCACGGCCTATCAATGGATCATTCATTTTTTGCGGCACGTACATCCATCCTGCGGCAAAACCCTTTGACATTCCTAGCCATGTATGCTGTCTGAATGGCCTGAATTAATTTTGAGTGAGTAGGCCAACCGAGGCTCCCAAACGACGTGTTTTTCGGCAAATCAATCCTTGATCACACCATCAGTGACTTTCCTTTTCATCCATTTTGCGACCATTTGGGGAGATTCTGGCTGAAACATTATTTTTTACGATAGATGGCCATACCAGCTATGATTTACTCCTAGAGATCGAGGCAATCGGACTAAAGTCTGGGCTTGAATAATTTGTGCAAGTGAAAATTGCCATATTTGGCAGGCAGAGCCTTAATGCACCGTAGCTCTCAGAGTGCTTGTTTGAGCTTAAATTGTGCACAAGAGCCTCTGAATAAGTTGTTAGGCTCTGTATGGGCTCCAAAATGAGGTGAAACAGGGTACAAGACCGGACAATGGCAGAGAAAGTGGAGTGATCCACGGAACGGAACTGCGACATTTTGCCATCAAAAATGCATATCCCTTCCTCGCAACATACCACCGCCAAGATCATCAAAGTTGAAGTGCAGAATAACTCAATACATGCTCTAATATGTCTCCCATTAAATTCAGAATTTATCGTGTCCAAATACAAGCCCTGGGGATGAAACATCAAAGTAGTGATCCACCGAGCGGCACTATACTGTAGTATTTTTTTTTAAAAAAATTTTGAATGGGGAGTTTACAGAAATATAGAATCGACCGCCGAGATGACTCCTTGAAATTCACTGCGAGTCCTGTGTTAAGCCAGTGTAGATCTCAGCAGCGGTTCTGGACGTCTGTTCAAGTTGGAGACTAACCTCGATGAATTTCCTAAGCCGACGAAAACCATCCGGCTCTGACGTGCACCACTCCCCACCCACCTTCTCAGCGTGTGCGAGCCACCTCAAAAACAAGGAATCCAGCTCTTTGCGGTCTGATAGGATGGATTCCAAGGAGTCCAGGATAGATAACAGGCTTTGAAAATGCAATAATGACGTGCCCGGCCATCGATCGTTTTCGGTCGTAATGTTGGAGTAGAGCATCCGGAGTTCTTTGGCCTCAGTTTCCGAAAGTAGGGTCCAGTCGAACTTGCAGCCGTACCGGGTGTCCCACGCGGGAAGGACTTGAGCGCCTTCCCAATCAAGGACAGCTACGATGGTGGGATCCTCCGCGGATGAGACAAGGAGGTTTCCCTCATTAAAATCGGTGTGCGCAAGTCTGAAGATGGGTGGAGGGAACCGCAACTCATTCAGAAGCTTCCAGATAGCATCACGAAGGAGTTGGTACCACTGCTCCGCATACTCGGGGGTCAAGGCCTGTACGCCTCCGTTGATTGTGCTCCAATTAGAACGCCAAGCCGTCCATTGCGCGGTGCGGTTAGCGACGAGATCCAGATTAGCGTCTACCAAGGCCAGGAGGAAGTCTTTTGAGCAGGCAAAAGGCCCTCTGTGGGTGCTGCGTAAGACGAACGGGGCGCTGCACGTAGGACCTAACCGGCCGACCGTGCCGTGTTCATCGACAAGGATGCCAATGGAAGGGAGGGGGTTGTCGAGGAGCTCAGCCTCATAACGAGCGATCTGGGCAACAATTTTCTCTCGTCCCGCGGCATTGACGTCGCGCCAGACATGTATGAGCGGCGGGGCAGAAATCTGACATAAAGACTTAGACTCGGCAGAAGGTCGGGTGGATTGGGATATACCCGCTGCATCAGCATATACCGAGTTCCGATTGGGTTACTGGGGTCACAGTCCCAGTGGTATAATTCCGGGACTGGAATGGATGTTTTCCTCGCGACAAACCGCAGAGTAGCGATCTACGCTGGATCAGAGCGCGCAGGTGTGTAAACCGAATATGTCGCACCTCCGACGAGAACCGTTCTGCAAGATCGTGGTCAGATACTACGGACCCATCACCAGCGCCTTCGAAGCCATTTCCAGGGATTCTGAGCCGCACCAGGATGTCTGTCCCGTCATCGAATGGCAGAATAAACACCTAAAAAGAATGAGACGTATGCCGGGCAGATTCAAATGCGACTCAACGATATTATACCCGCCGAATAGCTCCTACACAGTTCTTTTGCATAGTTTCTGTTGCTTGGCGTTGCAGCGCAACCAAATTGAAGGATGCAAGGAATCGGTCGAGCTTAGCGGCATTCTCGGGGTACGACATTTTGGTTTCCATCTGGGCAATTGTTTCGAGGAGGTTGGGATCCTTTGGTGTAAAATTCATTCAACATCTGTCTCTGCATCGTCCAGTGCACCCACCCAGGCGGACAGGAATTCTTTCGCCAGGCGAGTGTTCGCTGAATGAGTGGTCCGTTGTTCTGCAGTGCGGATTCCAGGTCCCGCAAGTCGCCCGAACTCCAATATCGGTCTGCGAACGATGCCTGAAGACGTCTGTCAGCGTACGCCACGCGAAGAGGTGGTGTACGCAACACCTCTGCGGTCTCTGGATCCAGCGGCTCCGTGATGGTCTGGTTAACTTCGGCATCAGGCTTCAAGGTGCCATTCAGGACTCAGAAGGTCAAAAAAGGGCCGAGACGGACCTTACATGTAGGCGCAGGCTTTTTGAATTCTGCGAATGGGTTACCGTGCTCGGCTGGGAAAGAGTCGTCTCCACTGACATTATCCGGGTACTCGCTCGCTTTGGGGTGGCCTTCGCATGCCGCCTTGTTGCCTTCTTCCCGAGAACGAAGACGCGAGGATCGGCGCTTTGGATTGGCATGCGAGGCGGGAAGGGTTTCGCGACAAATTGGGCTCGGGTACACGCGGAGTAAAATTGGTAAATTGAAGGGAATTTGAAGGAGCCGGGGCAGGATATAAGACGAATATCTGACGAGAGTTTGGACGAAGGAGAAAAAGACGCGTTATGTCGGTCTGTTTGGTTTTTGATCGCTGGCTTCAGCCACCACGCCCTGGATCGCTTGGAATCGCAACTGGGACTTTGTGGAACTCCGGAGGACAGCAACTGTATAATGAACGCTCTTTGAAATCACAACTCTTGGACTCACCATGAATGGGATGATTTTATTTGAGATTAATTTGCGATTCAATATCTCTGGACAGGATCCAGGTTGTCCGATAGTACTCACTCCAGACGCATTGGCTTATCGTATTCCTTGGAAATTGGCGGGCCGCTATCGCTTTTATCGAGAAGAACCTAATGGATGCACTTCACATGGGGATGTTGTAACAGTTGAATGTGTGTGCACGAAGAGGCCGAAGATAAATTTACAATGTGGGCTTTACACCACTCAGTGGTAGGCACAAGTCGAGTCGTGAAATCAATGTAAGTATTATACTAGCTGTTCATGCCATTTATGGCCTATGTAGCTAGTTTGCTATATATCTACTCTACGCGGTAAAGAATGTACCTAAGCAGCCTCCGCCCATTTAAGGGAGGTCGCGGGGTAAAACCCGTAGGAGACTGTCGCGCGCGGTGGACGCGCGCTACGCCACAGTTGCCCCGTGGCGCGTCAGACTCTCCCGCGGCCGAGGAAGGTATGTGTGGATAGCAATGTGTGCGAATCTTGCATTGTAATGTGGCGTGTGGGGATCAAGTGTATCGTGGGGGGGGGGGGTTCGTCCAGAAAGGGTGCCGGGGAGGGATCCCATGGGAAGGAAAAGAGGAGAGAGGGGCGAGAAAGAAATAAGCATAGGGGGAAGCATAAGGGGAAAAGGGGGATGCAAGGGTGGTCATCGCTGGGGGTTAGTCGAGTCAATATCATAGGTGGTCTTATTCTAGACCTGTACGAAACCCTTTGCTTCTTCTTCTTGTCTTCTCCTGCTCAATTATCCCCCTGCCTTGGTGGGCGGGCGAATAGCGACGGCCGTCAGCATCCCTCTTTCGTGGAGCTGATAAAACACTGCTTCGAGATACTGAATCCCACGTTGCAAAATTGAATAGTCGTTGCTGGACTCGATCCGGACCACAACATCCCGCAAGGCCGAGCGGTCCCCGAGGTGCTCGAACGTCACAGATTCCATGAAATGGTCCAGCTCATCTGGGTCCCAAATGCGCAGGTTGAGAATGAGATGTTCGACGGTGTGCGACGCCGTGTCCACTACACGCATCGCATCGTTGAGCGGATTGTGCTGCCCTTCGCCACCGACCTCCTCAATTTCTTCCCAGTCCAGTTCAACCGAAATTTCCAGCGTCCGAAGGCCCTGCATCTTTTCAAGATTGGGATTTTGATCGTGGGCTATGTAGCAAGCGCCCATGTTAATTTGGCAGAAGCATCGTGAAAACACGCACAGAAAGTGCTCCGCAAGGAAAGGTGATAGGTCTCGACGTAAACAGCGCTGTTGAGAAGCTGCTGGAGGACCTCCATCGTGTCTATTCCGACCGTAGTATGCAGATGTCGGATACATTCAAGGTCAACGACGCGATTCGCCCAATCGAAAAGCGCGGGAGCAAGACTATCGAGGTGCAAGGAGGCGAGATGGAGTTGATGCAACTCTGGGAAGGCTTTGTCCAGATCTTCACCGCGTCTGTAGGACCAGTTGTTGGCGAACACATTCAAGAATGATACAGATTTGAGACTAGTGGGAAGGGATCGAAGCAAAGACAAAAGTGTCGGATTCGTGTGCAAGCGAGCCTCTTTGAGTCCGATGGATGAGAGCGAAGATCGGGTTATCAGGGCGTAAACCGCTTGTTCGCAGTTCATGTGGAAGTAATCCCAATTGTAGATCCGGACGTTCAAGCTCTTCAGTTCGGTGAGCATGGAGAGGATTACGGGGAGAATGTCCGACTGCATCCACACACACGGCTCATAGAGGCCATATTGAAACAGGTGCAGCGTACGAACGTGCTTCGCTAGGCGGCGTGAAGATGCTGAAAGCACGTCTGCAAGACGTTGCAAAACGGGAATGCTGTCATGTCCCGGAGGCAGAATCGTGAGGTCGGCAAATAATAGCTTTTGGCTCGTTGGTTGAAACGCGCGAGCCACGAGCGCGCACGACTTGAGGGTTTCCTTGTCGGTCTTGTCAAGAATGAGGTCGATCACCTCCTGCGGACACCTCCCGCGAAACGCGCCGGAGAGGTTAGGGTGTGCCATGCGGGTGCAGCTGCTGAATTCTGGGTCAGCTGGGCTTTCAGTGTCCTCTGAAAAGATAAACACACCGGATGAGGCCAAATGTAGGAGACTATAGATGGTCAGTGGTCGCGACAGCAAAGACGCGTCGCACTCACGTGTCCAAGTTATGTAACACTGTATAATCTCTCCTCCACGACGCCTACACCGAACGACACCTAGTCCGCAAATTTACACCAAACCATGGCTGCCACACGCCCCGCTACGATCTCCGAGCTCGCCGCCGCCGCCCAAACCGATCCCGACATCTCTCCGTCAAGGTACAATCACCGGGCGGAGACGCATCGCAACGATGGGAAGGCGCTCGGCTCTGGAACCAGCGGCGTTGGAACCGGGGACATTGGCGCAGATTTGGAGCTCGCGTTCATCGAATATGCACGCGCGGCGACCCGTCGCATCGGGATTACACAAGTGTGCTTAGTGCGGAGCAGAGGGCTAATTCAACGGTGGTGGGTACGTTCTTTAAAACTTTCTTTAGATTGTCTACTCATTATTCCTCACTCCGTTCGCTCCTAGTCCTTCCTCCGTTCATCCTATCCGCGGCGTACGAATACGAGGGGGAGAGCACGGACTCGAAGAGTGTGACGGCCGGGGGATGGCGCGCGCGACGGGTAGGACCCCAAGGTACGTGTCTTCTTGTCGCGATTCATATGGACACTGAGCCTGATGGGACCGTTATCACTTTTGTCGAGAAGAAGCCAACGGAAGTACTTCACGTGGGGAGGTCATCTGGATGCTTCAGGCCGTTCAACTATAAAATGGCATTGACCGCAGATCAGTCTGTTCGACACCCATCGTCGCGTAATCCCCGATGCGCGTTACACCGAGCCTTGGTCTGCTCGTGGGCATCGGTGGTTGCGTCGCCCAGCTGTCATCCAACAGATACAGCTTCGACTCTAGTTTGTTGAATCCGAAATGCGCGAGGGATGAGAAGAGAGCAGATAAGGACGCGTTCATAGATGCGCTTTTGGATGAGATGACGGTTCCCGAACTCGGTGTGTCTGTCTGCGCTTCATGCATGAGCCTGTTCCTTACGCAACACAGTTCTCCAGCTGCACCTTATGTTTGCGGACAACATGGTAGGACCCAATTCCGACAACGGCTTGTATGGTATGTACGTTTCCTGGCCTCGTCTTGTTGATATACTCATACTGGAGTTGAGATTTCGCCACGCGGTTCGCGCCCACAGCCGGCGTCGGGGTCGTGCACGACTGGTACCCCACGAACAAATCCCAATTCAACTCCCTCCAGCAACTCAACCTCGCCAAATCGCGCCTCAAAGTGCCCTTCATGCAAACGGGCGAATGCCTGCACGGCGTCGGCTCCTTCAAGCAGAGCATGTTCCCGCAGTCGATCGGGATTGCGGCATCGTTCGACCAGGACCTCGCGTACTCTGTGGGACGCGCGATCGGGGCGGAGGCCCGCAGCATTGGGATCCACGCGTGCTTTGCGCCCGTGCTCGATCTCGGGAAGGAGCCGCGGTGGGGCCGCGTGCAGGAGGCGTGGGGCGAGGATTTTGTGCTCACGTCCCACATGGGCGTTGCGTACGCGTCGGGGCTGTCAAAGAACGGCTCGTGGGCGGACCCGGACGCTGTCGTCCCCGTCGTGAAGGTGCGTTCCATAGTACGTCATTCCAGGCGTGCGTCTGATGATTCCGAAGCACTTTGCTGCCCATGGCAGCGCCCGTGGCGGACTGAATGCTGCGCCATTCATGGGTCGCGGCAGTCGAGAGGTTCTGATGGAGATGCTCGTGCCTTTCAAGGCCGTCATCGATCTCGGCGGGGCGAAGGGTGTGATGATGTTTGCCGTTCTCTGTGTCCGGTGTTCGTCTCTAACCTGTCATCAGGGCGTACCACGAGCTCGACGAGGTCCCCGCGGTAGTCAGTCCGATGCTCTACGATGCATTGGCGGATTGGGGCTACGATGGTGTGTGATGGTTCCCTGACTCGCTTATCCTAACTTTCCGTGCTGCAGGATTCATCATCGCAGACGACAACGGTATGCCAAGTCGATTTCCGGCCAGCACATTCTGATTTTTACTCACCAGCGATCAAGTACCTACTCACCCGCCACTTCGTCTCCGACTCGAACGCAGACACCATTCAGCAGTGGTTCAACGCCGGCGGCGGTGTCCAATACTACGACTTCACTATAGACATCTTCCTCAATGTGAGTGCGCGCACGGGCTCCGACGCTCGCCCTTCTGAATTTCGACTAGACCACCGTCGAGCTCGTCGCAAACAACACCATTCCCGAGTCCACGCTGAAAGCGGCCGCACGCCGCGTCCTCAGCACCAAGTACGATCTCGGGCTCTTCGACAACCCGTACATCCCGGACTCGGTCGACTCTGACGTGCTGACGGCGGCGCACGTCCCCCTCACACTCGACGCCGCGCACCGGAGCATCGTCCTGCTCGAGAACCGCGACAACACGCTGCCCATCAAGCCCGCTGACCAGGGGATCAAGACGATCGCGCTCATTGGGCCGTTCAGCGACATCCTCAACTACGGGGACTACTCGGGCCCCTGGGGCGCGTACCCCACCGCGAACTCGAGCACCCTCCGGCAGGCCATGACCGCCCACCTCGCCGCCGCCGCATCCGATGTGTCCCTCGTCTCGAGCTGGGGGAGCAACACATGGCTGTACAATGGGCAGTACAACATCCCCGGGTACCTCCTCTCCATGGGCGGGGTGCCCGGTGGGCTGCGCGCGACGTACTACGCCGACACGGATTTCACCCAGCCAACGTTCGTCCGGCAGGAGACGCCGAACCGCGACTGGGGGCTCTACCCGCCCGTCGGGCTCCCGTCGAACAACTTCAGCGTGGTGTGGGAGGGCGAGCTCGCGGTGCCCGTGGACCGCGACGTGCAGGGGTGGATCGGTGTCGGCGTCAGCGCGAACACGACCGCGCGCCTCTTCGTCGACGGGGCGCTCGTCGCGGACTCGCCGCTTACGCTCGCGGGGAACATCATCGGCAACATCGAGCAGCTCGCATACGACCAGTCGAACGGGACGGGCCCGCCGCCCGGTGCGAGCGCGTTCACGTTCCGGAAAGGCGCGACACATGCGGTTCGCGTGGAGTTTCAGGCGTGGAATTACGTGCAGAAGTTTGAGAACGTGAATTCGCTCAATGCGCAGATCGAGCTGTTCTGGAACTTGGTGGATACAGAGGACCCTGTTGCGCAGGTTCGTTCGTTTGCATATTGCCTCTCTGGCAGCCGCTGAAAGTGCTCTATTTGCAGGCGGTAGATGTTGCGAAGACGGCTGATCTCATTGTCCTCGCAGTCGGTGCGAACTGGAACAGCGACGCGGAGAGTGCTGACCGCGCGACGCTGAATCTGTCTGCTAATCAAAGTGAGCATCCACAGTCCCTTTTACGGATCCCTTGCTGAGTCCCTTTAGCCGTCCTCGCGGACGCCATATTCGCCCTCGGGAAACCCGTCGTCATCGTCCTGCAAGGTGGTCGACCATTCGCGATCCCCAACTACTACAGCCAGGCTGCGGCTGCCCTAGACGCTGTCGGTGCATACCATGTATCCTACGTACGACTTCCTGACATCTTCTAGTTCTTTCCGGGACAGTCGGGCGGCCAGGCCATCTCAGATGTCCTCTTCGGTCTCTTCAATCCCGGCGGTCGCGTTCCACTCAGTGTACCGTATGATGCAGGGGTTCGTCTCATACCTGTATCATACGAGTCTAGCGCTAACCATCTCTCTTTGTTACACAGACCCTCCCAGCCTACTACAAGTGCGTCTTCTCCACTCCCCACCCCACACGCTGATCCGTGCTTTGCTCGCACAGCTACAAGTATACCGCCCACGCAAAGAACTACACGGACCTCTTCTCATTCCCGTCGTATTCCTTCGGCTACGGCAAGTCGTATTCGAACTTCTCCGTGAGCGGCTTCAACGCCTCGTCCACGGGCGGGGCGCAAACCTTTTCCGCCGGCGAGACGATCAACTTCCACGTCACGGTGAAGAATGAGGGGCCCATGGCGGGCAGCTACGTGCCCCAGGTACCGTCTTTCCCACCCATCGCGTCCTAAGCATCTACTAAATGAAGTCGCTCATGCGCAGGTGTACCTCCTCGTGCGCGTCTCAACCGTGACGCGCCCGCTGCAGCAGCTCGTCGCGTTCGACCGCGTCTACCTCGACGTCGGTGCGAGTGCGACGGTCGTGATGCCGCTCGAGGTAGACCGGTACCTCCCCGTTGTGAACCGGCGGTACGAGTGGGAGCTCGAGCGAGGGGACTATGTGTTTGCGCTCATGGAGCGGTCTGGGTTCGATGCTGATAAAAGTAACAACCTGACGATGACCTGTGTCTGAGGATGGACGTCGGCGGAGGGAGCGCTGGTCGCATGCCCGCGTTTTGGGCAGCTGGACGGTTAAAGCGACCTTATAAAGATGTTTGGCTTGGGGAGTCAACGGCGCTCGTTTATTCAAGAAGTTCTGAGCCAAGTGCCAACAATACAAGAGAGATGCGTCTAGGATAACTTGACGTTCAGCATTTGACGACCGATTCTATCCTCGAAGTCAGTGTTTTCCTGATTGGCGACAGGGGTCCTTACGCTGAAGTTTCTTGTGCTCTGATATTGCGAGGCCAAGGAGGATCTGCGCGTCCTCCCGCCTTGAATCCTCCTTTGAATATTCTGCTTCGTCTGCGTGACGGATTAGAATAATTGCATGGACTCCAGGATAAATCGTACCGGCTGCCAACTCAGCCTCAAGATCACAGAATTCTCGGATGCTGGGGTTCATTCCTTAAGGAAAGGTCAAGCGAGCGCCGTAGGGAGGGAGAAAAGCCGAACCGTTTCTCTGGCTTCTAACTCCAGCTATGTGAAGCCTTGAATCAATGAAAAGGCCGCTCGGCGAGAAACGATACGTGCCTTTGACGATTTTTTCCACCCATGCGGTAAAGTCGGTTTGCTCGACGATGCTGATTTTCGATTCCTGCGATCTGGCGTCGAGTTGTTTCTGAAGAGTGGAGATTTCTTCTGAAAGGGCCGCTTTCGCTTCTCTGAGTCGCTCAATCGAGTCTTGGAGCAACACCTTGTACGGATCTGCCTCCTCGCAGCGTTCGGCGAGACTACTCCTTGTTTTGCGCTTCCCGAGAATCTGTACCGGAGAGGGTTCCCTCGAATCGAAGGGAGGCGAAAGAGGCGAGGTGAAACGCTGAGCGCGGGAGACGACTTGGGTTTCCTGTGCCTGCTGCGCGCGGAGCCCAGCCTCAATCAACGCCGATGCCTCGCGCCACCTCGTCTCCTCCGTCTTGCGCACGTCCTGCGCCACCACCCCGCGCTCCCTCGCCCGCTCCTGGTTGCTCGACACCGTGGTCTTGACGAACCAAGACATGCCGCTGGCGTCGCTGCACCACATCAAGCGGCTGCGGAAGTGCGGGTGCTTGACGATGATGTCGTCGATCTTGTGCAACGGCTGGGGGTCGAACCAGCGCTTCCAGGAGCCGTCCGCGATCCGCCCGTAGGCTGCGTACTGTTCTGGCGAGAGGTCGAGGTAGATGTCGCCTGCGATGCTCCCAGCCAGATCGGCCGGGGGTGGACCGATACCGGAGATCTCGTAGTAGGGGATGTGATAGAACTGTTTGTGCGCTGCTTTTCCGGGAGAAGGCGAGACTTCATAAGGGTAGTCGGAGACGAGGCTTTCGAGCGTCACCATGAAATGGCGGATGGTGGCTGTCAGGCCGGGTTGTTGCGCGGAGGAGGGCAATGGATTTCCGGGAAGACACGGATGCGGCGGACGCGTCCCGGAGACGGTGGCTTTGGTGCTCATGGGGGGCAGAAAGAGAGATGAAAATTTTGGTAGAGCGATATATCAGGTCGAATCGAAGCATTGCATCGAGATCGACAGCCCTTCCCAACATCTTGATGCTCCTTCACCGTAGAGGATAGAACCTTTCCCAACGCAGAGGTCCGAGTAGCGGCTTCGGAATTTAATCTTTAGAATGTATACCGCGGCAAGGGCGAAAAGTCGCCGTTCGCTGAACAGAGCCTCAAAGAACCCCGCGCAGATAAGGACGAGTGCCGTCGTTGGTGTTTATGGCGAAAAGGATGGCAGCTCAGCAGACATCAGACGGAATCGAAGTTTTACGTCGCAGAATGCTCCCCGTATCGGGGCAGATTCCCTGTCGCAAATACAGCCCATTGCTTTGACCTTTCCCCTCTGCGAGTACGAGTATTTCGCCCCAAGACTCGATCCCGATCCGTAACTTGAAGCCAGTCGGACCTTCTCGAAAAAAAGGAGCGCAGTCGCCCGTCGGTAAGACCCCCAGTTGAAGGAGCAGCAAAACGGGAGTTCAAAAGGGATTTGTTTCCGCAGGAATTGAGTGGGCCATGACCATGCGAGGAGGACTGTCGATGGCCATTTCAATGAGACGGTCGGAACTGAAAAATGCAAATATATCGAAACAAATGAACACAACTCCAAGTCTTGAGCGCTTGAGCTAAACTGAAAATGTTACTAGCTACCCCACGCAACGGTCCAATGTCCTACTCAGTAGGGTACTAGACTAATATTCGTGCTACTTGACAAGAAAATACGATAAATGATCGGTCATGCTATATTGTACACGCTGAAGCCTGAAACTAAAGACGATCGCGACGCATTGTAGATGCACACCTTACTCGGACCCTCTGCTCGTTCTGAGCTCGTCACACGCCCGTAGCCGCTCCGCGAGCTCTTTCTCGGCGTCCTCGCGCTTCACCCGTGCGGCAAGCACGCGCTTTTTGCCTGGATACAGACAGTCTTAGTACAGTGAAAAAGAAAGAGGCGGACCCGGACCTTCGTCTACACGGCATCGCAGGTCAGGGAGCCTCTGCTTGGCTTCGTCGGCTAGCGAATGGGATGTCAGAAAGTCAGAAGCTGGAAGGGATGGAGATCTCACGAGTCGGGGAAGGCGAGGGGTCTACACGTACAGGTGTCAGTGTAGGTACGAAGAGCAACGGTAGGACGTACGGCAGGAACTCTTGTATTCGTTCTGGAGCATTTGAAGGATCGTAGCAGCGTAACCACCGCCGGCGCTCTGCTCATCGATCACGGCCACGAGCGCGCGCTTCCGGTCCCTCAGCGCCTGCAGCTCCCCGTCCGCCTTCAGCGCCGCGAGCTCCGCTTCTAGGCGCACAGTTTCTTGGTCCGGGATCGTAGGGCGCCGGGGAGAGGACAGCGGCTTCGAGTCGCCACACGCCGCCGCCTTACGAGCGCGCTTGGAGGGAAAGAAAGCTTCGGATAGGTCAGAATCCGACCTCGAGCCCTCCTCCGAATCCGAGTCCGGGGCGCTATGCACGCGGGAGAAGACGCGCGCGCGCTTGACAGGGCTTTTCTTCGAAGGCGGCTTCGTCTCAGGACCGGCGGCGCTCCCGTTGCTGAGATACCCGCCAATGATCTGCGACGCGAGCTCCAAGCCCGCCTGCGCGCTACCCGCATGGCTTCCCTTCAAAATCCCATCCGCGCGCAGCGTCTGCTGGCGCCGCGAGACCGTGCGCGCGCATACCCACTCGACGCCCTCGGCGGGGTGGAACCATAGATAACGCGCGCTCGCGCAGTCGGCGAAGAGCGGGTGCGCGAGCGGCGTGTCCGCAGCATCCGCGGGCCCCGCCCACCTCGTCCAGTCGACTTCGGAGCGCGAGTAGAGCGCGTGCGCAGCGGGCGTGCAGTCGATGTAGACGTCGCCCGGCGAGCCGACGTCTGCCGGCGGCGCGCCCGTGCCGCGGAACTCGAAGAACGGGACGGGGAGGTGCTCGTTCACGCCGCTGTTGCGGTATAGCCCTGGGATGGCGGGCGTCAGGTATGGGTAGCTCGCGGGGATCGCGTCGGGGCGCATTTTCATGAATTTGAGAGTGAAGGTGGTGTCGGGTTTGAGGGCTGATTTGGGGTGCGGAGTGGCGTAGCATGGATGGGGTACTGCGGGGGGTGGCTCCATCGCTGCGACGGGAAGAGAGATGAGCAAGGTGGAGACAAGTGTCGGATGTCGGAACCTTCAAGAAGTACGGTAACCGTCGAGAGTAGACGCCTTGATGATTTTACGTGGTCCAGCGATACTCTGGGCCGCGAGGCACCGCAGACAACGATAAGAAGTCCTTTAGCCGCTTCCTATTTAGGTCAAAGCATTTTCGACCTTGATATATTACATACCTTTTTTTCCGACAATCCTGGTTCCCTTCGAGGTCGTTCCCGGCAAAAGAAAAGTGTAGGCCGAAAGTCTGTAATTCAAAGCAGAGAAAAATGGATGTCGTGAGCAATGATTATTTAGAGGATGAAATATTTCATGACCTGAATAAGATCCCGTCCTCAATGAGACGTCAAAGGAAACTACGGTCTCCCGTCGAGACCAGGGTGGTCGATAGGATACGCTCCCACTCCGAGAGATTTTCGTCCCACCGTTACCTCCTTTCCTCCCTTGATCGGCGCGATGAACGTGGTCTAGTCTCCTGCAACGGGACTCATGGACGCAAGGCCAGTCTCTTCGAGTGTCGGTTGTGAACCATCACATAGAACGGTTTCTTGCCAGCGGCGTCGCAGGGACCGGCAAGTGTAAAGGCGAAGAGATCCTCGTCGACCTCTGGTACGCATGCGACAGGGTCGATGCACCCGACTAGAAGCGCAATACGAGGCCGGTGCGCCGTGCCTCCTTGTTGTCATCAGGAGGCAGGTTCCACTAAACTCGTCCCACCGCACAGAGAGTGGTCTTAGCCTCGGTGTTCCAGTGGGCATGGCGGATGTCATATATATCGTCCGCAGACGTGAGCCAGGCATTTGGGAAGTGGGACCACTGGATCAGCTTTGCGGACGTCGACAGAAATTCATAGATTTTCTGTAAATTCTGAAAAAGAATTATAAAGTGAGGGGAGGACTGAGGAAGGATTCTTACGCGCTAGGGACCTTGGCTGCTCCAAAGGGGGAAGACTCGGCCATCACACTCGCCGGAGATTGCCGCTGACGCGTCATCAAGGCCAAACACCGGCTCTCCTCCTAACGCCGTCCACCGTGAAAACCAAGTCCAACACCACCGCAAGGATTTTTTTAAACAGTGTTCATCGATATCCTCGGACTCGGATGACGTCGTCTCGCACCTGGCCAGTATTCGCCAGTATACTATGCCACCGATCGTTTTGAAATCTGGACGCGACCTCGACCCGAAATCAACAACACGGCCATTTCTCGCACAACCTAGAATTTACTCTGAGCTGCAGGGTGCTACTAGTAAATCTTGACTCAAGCCAAACTCATGCAGACCATATCATCCGGAAGCTGAATGTTACGCTCCACCAAATTCAGCTAGCTTTGCATCTATAGTAGCAGCTCGGAACTTGAATCGAATTCGAACAACGGGCACCTTCACCCGTGTTTACCTGGTTCACCGTTGGAACGTCAGATGACTTCCCGACACTCCCGACGTTACGGTAGGTGCCAAGCATTGAATTGTCCTCTTAACGCCTGCAGACTGTCTCGGTAACCCAGACGTTCTGGTGAGGGTTCCGGACCGAGTGATCCGTGATTGACAATCGGAGTTTTAAAATGAAGTGCAGAACCCTCACCAGAACGTCTGGGGCATTTGGTATGGTAACACCTACCATCGAGTCACATCTCGGATGTCACACTTTGGTCGATACCGTGCACAATGAGGACCCAGCATATTTCAAGCCTTAAATAAGGGTACAGGCATACATGGTAAGCCAGTGAGATGGCCCTCCCGCTTTTTTCAGGGTCACAAGGAGGGCAGAGGGAGGGTAGGAGTGCAAATGTAGTATATTTTTAGCCGGTCTTGTTTGAGCTCATAACATGGTAGAAAAATTGCCGGGAAGTTTCCAACACATATCTAAGATACACATGACCTGTTAAGAGCTGCCCGAATGCCAGAGGAGGCACAGGAGGGAGGGAGGATGAGGGATGTGACTCGATGGTAGGTGTTGCTATACCAAATGCCCCAGACGTTCCGGTGTGATCTCTGCACTTCATTTTCAAACTCCGATTGTCAATCACGGATCACACCGGAACGTCTGGGTTACCGAGACAGGCCTGCAGAATACAAGTTGGTTGATTCCATCCAAGTTCAGGACAATATCGTAAACGTGAAGCTTTTCTGGCGGCGTTCACCGCTACTTCCCGTCCTTAAGGCTTATCCTTGCCATTCCGCAGATGTTGACGGCGTTTACGAAAGGTTCTCCGTTCGAATTCAACATCATGTCCATGTGATCGACCGTATCACCCGACTCCGTTGTCCCCAACGCCGTACTTTCAATTCCTCTGTGCCTTGCAAGTACCTCTTGAAAAAGCGTAAATTCGCAGATATTCGGCGACAGTTGACTTTGTTTCCTCTTCATTTCTTCCGTGCGGTTAACCATCGTCATCTCCCCATTCGGTTGCGGGGGATCTTCGAATTGTTCATCATTACTGATATAGTCGGACCGCGCGGACCGCAACCCTGCTCCAAGCGCGTCTCCGTTATCTACGCCGGTCCCGCTCTTCCTGGTATAAGACCGCGTTGACCTGCGCCTCTCGGAATCGACTCGACAGCCAACATGTCATCCCGCGATCATGACGAGAAAAAGTCCCTTGAAGAGGATGTCAAAACTGGGACCTACGCCGACGACCAAGCCATAGTAGCAGAAGTGTACAACCCCGCACTGAAGCAAGCGATAGTCAAGTCGGATCTGAGGGGGTTCAGTCGCCGCAGCTTTATGGTACGTACGATTCAGTCTCGCTCTGCTGTGACGTGGCTCATGTTCAACCAGCTATATTTCATTGTAATGATCGGCTTCCTCAATGCTGTCTCCAGCGGCTTTGACGGGAGTTTGATGAGCGGGATCAATGCCATGCCTCAGTACTTGCATTATGTGAGCCCTACGTTGTGTTAATTCTTTTCGCGATTCTAAAACTCTAGCAGTTCGATTACATCTCGGTCGGAAAGTCAACTGTGCGTGCATTATCCTCGTTTCGATTCATGTGCTGACCCTTATGCAGGGCATCGTGTTCATGATATAGTTCGTGTTGGCTCGCATCTCTAACAGTCATCTTATGCATCGCAGCGTCTCCGGAAACTGTGCTGGTGCTCTCATTGCAGGACCTGCTACAGAAGTGGTATGCAATCTCTATATCCACTTCGAAAGTCTATTAAAAGGGCACCCATAGTATGGAAGACGTGGCGGCATGTTCCTCGGCGGACTCTTCATTCTCGTGGGCTCGGCAGTGAGCGTTTCGGCGCAATCCAGAGGTGCTTTCCTCGGTGGTCGTGTGCGTCCATCTTCCGGATGATTGCAATTAATGTTCTGACCTGTGCCTCAATTAGTTCGTCCTTGGATTCGGAATAGCGATTTCTACCACTGCGTGCGTACTCGTACTCTGAATATCATTACTCCGTCACAGATTAAAATACATACCGCAGTGCGCCAACTTGGGTTACAGAGATCGCGCCTCCCCAGTGGCGCGGCCGTCTTGGAGCGATGTACAATTCGTACGCATTCCGGAATGATCCGCGTAATCATGCGCCTAACATACATACCTAGCTGCTTTTTCATTGGCAGCATTCCCGCCACGGGCTCCATGGTTGGCACTTCCTTGCTGAACTCGACGTGGGCGTGGAGGCTTCCCCTCATCCTGCAAATCGGCCCTCCCGTACGTCACCCATCTACTTTCCAATTTATGTTCTATAGTTGGTTTTCTTTCTCCCGCACCCAGTTGATCGTCATGTCCTGCGTTTGGTTCTGCCCGGAATCCCCCAGGTGGCTTATTTCGCGCGGCCGCACAGAAGAGGCGCGCCAGATCCTCATCGACTACCACTCCAACGACGGGCAGTCCAACGCCGTTATTGAGGTAAGACACCCGCCCACTTCATCGTGTACCCGATATTCATGATTTTGTCAGCTCGAAATGGCGGAGTTCCAGGAGCAGATTGCCGTGAAACGCGAAGCAGCGGTGCGTGGTTTCTTTGCTGCACTTACAAACGTTGGTTTCTGACAGCTTTCAATTAGTTCTGGGACTACAGCGCGTTATTCAGCACTCGGAACCGCCGTACGTTTATCGTCTCCCTTCAAGTTCATGTGAATCAACTTGCATAGGATGGAGGATGGTCTGTCTGTCGCTCATGGTGTGTCTTCCAATCTACGTATTTAGTGCTAGCATTCTAACCATCTAATTCTTAGTGTCTAAACGGACAACTAGCCGGCAATGGGGTTTGTTCTTTGCACGCACCAAGTCTATTCCAGTCTGAACGAGACATAGTTGATCACCTATTTCCTAACGGTCATGATGGAAAATGCGGGCGTAACGTCCCCGCATACTCAGCTAGTCTAGTAAGCACCATACCTCTCACGTTGAATTCGACACTGATAGGGACCCATCGAAGCAACTTCGCCAACTCCATCCTCTCGGCCTTCGGCGCATTTTCTGTACGCAGTCTCAACCGATCTCAAATCTGACGGACGTTCATTCGTTGCAGGGCGCAGCGCTGACTGACCGTATCGGACGCCGGCGCCGACTTTACATCGGGTCCTTCGTCCTCGCGTGCCTTCTCGCTACGGTTGCGGCGCTGTCGTCTAAATGTTCGTCTTCGTCGATCCTTCACCTTGAACTAACTTCCTACGGAATCTGTGCAGACGGGAAGAAGGGGAACACGGACGCCGCGGGGGCCAATGCCTCCATTACCTTCATCTTTTTGTTCGTAATCAATCAATTTCCGATGCAGGATGGGACCAAAGAAATCATAGGTTTGGAATTGTATATGCGTTTACGTACACGCCCCTGCAGGCGCTGTACTGTGCCGAGTGAGTCTTCTGTCACTTTTTCTTCCCCGAGCAAGGAAATTGAACACACGTCCGCAGGGTGATGAGCCAGGATATGCGTGCGAAGGGCATGGCAGGTGTGTTCCCCCTGCTCTCCTGTTCATCCGTCGATGAGATTGATGTTCCACCTTCTTAGTTCACATCCTGATCTCCAATATCGCTGGGTGGGATTTCGAGCCTTCCTTCCTGCGCATCTAGCTTGATGACTTAAATTCCCAGATTCATCAATACTTTCGCGAATAGCGTCGGCCTGGGGAAGCTCGGATGGAAATATTACTTTGTGTAAGCCTCCCACTTCACATCGCGTCAGTCCTGAAGATAAATCATTCTCAGATTCGTCGCATGGGACGTCGTGGCTTCCTTTTTGTGGTACTTCCTGGGTGTTGAAACGGTCGGTCAACTCCTTTTCTTCCCAATTGTTGCTCATGAAAACCTGTTCAACAGCATGGCCGAACACTGGAGGAACTGGATGTAGTCTTTGACGCCCCGTGGCCCGCACGCGCGAGCACGCAAAAAGTAGCCATTAAGCTCAACGCCAATGGAACCGTGGATGTGTTGGACGAGAAACCGAAGGCCTAATGCAATGTTTACTATGTAACGTTACCTACGACTTTTGTACGACTTGTGTGAATTAACAGGAATTTCACCATGCCGGCTGGAGACGCTGAGGGCGAGTCCACATCTATTGAATCAGCACACATTTCGAAAGCTCATGAAATCTTATATCGAGTAATACGGGAGCGATCGTTGTACACGCTGTAACGTAACAAAGTTTACTTCTCTACCATCCTACGGATTGATCAGTACGTTTTCCGTGAGCTGTACCGGTGGGAAGAATACCTCAAAAGAACACAGAGAACAGACCAAACTCAGACTCCTCGTCGAATTCGGGCTCCTCGAGCTTCACTTTCTTCCGGGAGCTGCTTGTCTTTGGACTGAGGTCGTGCTTCAAGGATAGTTTCGCGGGAGGCGGGATCAAATTGTCTCCCTTTACCCCACCCAAAACGTACTTGAGGATATTGGCCGTCTCGACGAACACTTTCTCCTCGCTTTTTGGATGTTTTAGGCGTCTCGTGATTAGTCCTTCCTTCAGCACGGTTGTCCGCGCCTGTTTCGCGGACGCCACGGACTTGTACCACGATATACTACCGGTGCCGCTGATCGACTTGCTCGGAACAACCCACAGAGCGCAATCCTCAAGATGAGGATGCTTCACCAACCAGTCGCTATCCGGCCACGAAGCCAGGGATTCGCTTGTTTCTACCCAACGCTTCCACCCGTTGGCGGTTCTCCCATATAGCGCGTAGGCCCCGGGTGTGAGATCGAGATAAACGTCGCCTTCGGTGCCAACATCGAGATTTTCAGCTGGGGGCGAGTGGTCGGAGAATTGTAGGTAAGGGATGCGATAAATGCCTTTCACGGCCTCGAGATGGTAGGGATAGCTACCCGGCAGACGATGAACGACTATTTCCTTGGTTTTTGACGTGATTTTTGGTTGGACGTGGGATACTGGACGAGGATTTATGATGCAGGGGTGTTCCCTTTTCGGTTTGATGTCGTGCTCCAATGGGGGAGGGGACCACGAAGCTGGTATGGTGTATATCGTGTTTTGACCTTGAGTCGATGTCGTGGTAGACGACTCGATACGACTCGAGAGAAATTTGGTTCCTTGTTCGAACAGACCTGATGTGCTGGGTAACATCGAAACGGGAAAGTTCGGTGGATTCTTCAGATCAAGGTTCGCCAAAATTGCTGCCGCCTCGCGGTAGGAGGTCTCCTCGTCCTTCTTCGCGCCTACCTTTGGCATCTCGATCAACCCCAACTGTTTGGCCCACTGCCGCATGTCGCGGTATCTTTTGCTCCTTGCAGCTTTGAACCAAGATATGCGATGACCGCCAGGGCCGACGTGAATCCACAATACATAGTTGAAAAGCGGATGGATGATGGCCTTTTTATTGGACAGGCTCTGTGCCTCGCTTTGCCCCATGTCAGACCAGCGTTTCCAACCGTGTGCCGTGTAACCCCACAGAGCGTACGCCCCAGGGGTGAAATCAATGTAAACGTCACCCCCACCGCCGACATCGAGGCCCACTGGCGATCCCAGGCCTCTAAACTCGAAGTAAGGGATGTGATGATATACGCTGGATCCCTTTCGGACGGTGTAGGGGTAAAGAGGAGGGAGTTCGTCGACCATGAACTCCTTGAGTTCTGTCACAAGCCACGGCTGCACAAGAGATTTGGGACGCGGTTTTGAGAGGTAGGGATGCAAAGAAGTCATCCTGAAAGTACGAAGGAGATCTCGGGGATGTCGACGCCTCGCAAAGATTTGTGGTGGTAAGGTGAAAACGGGAGCAAAACTGGCCCTAAACGACTGGTTTGATCGCATCAATTTATTGAGAGCCTGTCAATGCGAAGCGGATTTTGTCCGCGAATTCCTGGATTTCAGCCTCAAAAACCAACATCTGTCGTGTTCTGGACCTCGAAAACCCAAAGTCGGACGAGGCTTTCCCATGGACGCAAATTGCTATAAAGTGGCGATTCCGTTCGTGGGGCTTCAATTTCTTGTTGACTTGGACAGCACTTCTGGACAAAGTTTGACAGCGCTAGCTTGTGGACCCCAAAAAATCAGGCAAGTAAATGCGTATATAATGTATCCAACTACATTAGAATCCTTAACGACAAAAACTCCAGCGCGAAAATCTGTATATGTATTCTGAATCCCATGGACATATCGATGTCGTGACAAAGTCGACTAGCCCTGTTGTCATGAGGTTCTGCATACGGGAGCCCCCTGCTGTACCGCGAACATGAGCCATGGAGGATAACACACCGCGTCCTCCTCTTCACCGCCCCAGGACTCCGGGACTTTGCTCATCTCAAACCGCACATCCGCGCCGCCAGCGATCTGCGCATGTTGAATAACGGGCGAAAGGACCGCCTTCCCATCAATTCTCAGCGCCCGGACGTACTTCGCCGACGCAGCGCCGCTGGCAGTGATGGTCAACGGCGTCGCCTGTCCCGGTAGATTCAGGGTGACCTTGTCAAAGAATGGGCTGTCGAGTATTCGGGACAAGATAAGCGAACGAGAAGAACAGAACGCACGAGCCCACGACGTATTCTCCCGAGACCGGATTCACGGGATAGAATCCCAGCGCAGAGAACAGGTACCATGCACTCATCTGCCCACAGTCCTCATTCTGCAAATAATCAGTGCGACCCGACTCTCGCCAGGAGCAGGCGACTCACACCAGAGAGTCCGGTTGGTGTGTTGTTGTAGTTAGCCTGCGCGATCTCGCGTACTCGCTCCTGCGTCCGACTTGCAGCCCCGGCAAGAGCATACAGATAAGGTATATGATGGCTTGGCTGCCCGCCAGTCTCAGCGAGGACGTTGAACAACGAACAATGGCTCCTACCTCATTACTATGGTCGTTATGCCCCCCGTCGAAATGTTCATCCAAGCTGCGCACGAAGCTCGCGTTGCCGCCACGGCGGAGCACGAGCGCGGCCACGTCGTGCACGACATCGAACGAATACGCCCACTTGTCGCCCTCCGTCCACCCCGCGTCCTCGCCCGCCAACGCGCCGCTGGCGTTCCGCGCCTCCATGAACCCCGTCGCATCGTTGAAAAGCGTGAACGGCGCCGCCATCGCCCGGTCGCGCAACGCGGTGACGATGTCGGCTGGCTTTCCGAGCGCTTCTGCGAGGCGCGACAGCGCGTAGTCGTCGTCTATCGGATTATCAGTATATGATTAGCCAACGGTTATGGAAGGGAAGCCGCACAAGCATAATCGAGCGTACGCGATGCGGACTCCGAGTGCACGTCGTCCGCGACCCAGCCTTTCTCCGCATACACCGAGGACAATCCGGCACGTACTTCGTACCCCACGTTCTGAGGGCAGGTGAATTCGTGCGGACGGGAACGTAGCAGAAATTCACCTCTTCGCGATCAAAATATCTGGGGAATTGAATTAGATTTTCTCTGAAAAAAAAGGAAAGCAACTCACGACGTGTTCCAGTCATTCTCGGGAGGGACAATCGCGTCCCTGTATGCTGCTTCCCACGCAAGATCTACATCGAAACCCTCCACTCCCTTGATGACCGCCTCGGCGATTAGCGAGTCCGCGTGCGTGCCGACCTGTACATTATTCGATCTGAATCAAGAAAAACAGGGGGCGTAGTTTAAACGCACCATGATATTAGTTTCTATTGGTGATAGTCAGTCTTTATTATACAGAGCGATGAATAGAGCCTACCAACAATGTTCTTCCACATAGGAAGCCAGCCGCCCTAGATTCAAATATTACGGTAAGTGACAGGAATTATCTCAAACCTCATTCTTATTACCTCTCGATAATCCTGTAGCATGCTCGTGATCATCCCGGGGACTCGCTCCGGTGCGAGCAGGATGAGCCACGCCCATTCGGCGCGGAAAGTGTCCTATTCAGAGTTAGGAACGAACGACAAGGTAGAGTAATCTCACCCAGATTGAATATCCCGTATAAGATTCACCCTTGTGAACCTGGTTGTCGTACCCGGAATAATAATACCCGCCCTCATCTTGTTCATACGGGTACTGCAACGACCGTTGGACGGAGCTGTCAGGTGTGGAGATGGAGATGGGCCACGCACCTGCAGCGTGTGGAAGAACGCCGTGTAGAACACTTCCTTGTCCGCATCACTTGCACCTTCAAGATTGACGCGGTCGAGCTTCTCCGCCCAAGCGGCGCGCGTCCGACGTGCGGTCTCCTCCAGCGCCACGCTGTCCGGGATCTCCGCGTCGAGGTTACGCCGCGCCTGGGCGACGGAGATGAACGACACCCCGACGCGCACATTCACGGCGTGCGTACCCTCCGCGAACCGCGCGTACGCAGACAACAGGCTCCCCTCGCCCGTATCTGCCTCCGCGTGCACAGAGCCATTCTGTATGACGCCCCAGGTCGCAAACGGGGTGTCGAAGCGTGCGCAGAAGTAGCCGTGGAAGTGACTGGCGCTGTCAGCGGTGGACGTCGGGGTTATGATCCAGTCCTGGCGCTCGCTGTTGGAGCCGGTGATCTCGCGGCGCATGGGGTCGATCGCGACGCTGCCCAGCGGATATGTGATGTTGGTGGGACTAGAGGTAATTACAGAGGGTCGTGTAGCCTCAAGTAGGACGTATGCTCTTCTACCTGCGGGAAATGTAAATCGTAGATGTCCGACCCGCGAGGCTGGAATGGTCAGAGCACGAACACAGGACTTAGTTGAATATTCATACTTGCACTTTGCTCCGCCAAAATAATATCACCGCTACCAGCCTCTAGCTCCACGCGATAATAGCTTGGGGTTATCACCTCGGTCGAATTGCTAAACACGAAAGCGCGATCGGTAAAGGTGCTTTTGACCTCGTCCCCAATGCCGGGAACAACGACGACCTGGCCGCTTTCTCCCATCCATATCGCAGGCTGATGAGTTCCTTGGAAGCCGTGTATTGTAGTTGCAGTGTGGTTATAAGGCGTCACGGACACATAATTCTCATGCGTCTGTGCAACCCAGCGAGTCATAGCAAAAGGCGGAGCGGTACTGGGGATCTGATTCTGCATTGGAGAAATGCACGAGAAAGGAAGTATACTGAGCCTTACTATGCCTCCGGAGACATTTGGAGTATCCCCACCGTTCCCTATCAACCTGCAAAACCATATTCAGGTGGTATAACCCTTAATAAGACGGCACTGCTTACGGATTGACATAGTCAACCGCACCGCTTTGGGGGATGGAGAACGAAGCTGAAGGTTTCAAGGCTGAGACGACCGCTGGGGAAAGTACCATCCAGCGAAGTAGACATTTTCGGTATGCGTCGGAAAGAAACATACCCAGTGGTGGTAACTTGTTGAGATGTCGAATAAGTGGGATCAATCCTTCGGCCGTTCGGCATTCGGAACTTCGGCCCATGACACCCGCCAGTTGAACTGAAAGAATTCGTGAAGCGCTGCTATAACAAGGACGACAGAGTAATTCAGGCAAGTTGGAAGGATAATCATATGGACTTGCCCCGCACCAGAGTATGTTCAACTTGATTGAAAATGATAAAGGAAGGGAACTTACAATCATCTCCGTTGCTCAAGCGCAGTATTGTGAACCCAATGGACTAGGCGGCGACGCGGATCTCAGAGGCGAAGCTAGCTCCTAGAGCATGACACTCATCCCCAACGTTACTTTCTCTTCGAATTTGTTTCCTTCCCATCGGCGATCCTTGTGTACTCCACCCTCACCAGAGCGGCTGCCCTTGTGCCATGCGGCAGTGGAGTTTTGAACGGAGCTGCGCACTGATTACTACCACACAACTCAAGACTGTCGCCCGTCCTCCACGGGGAAATTTGCGATACAGGCGGGTACAGGTTGCCGGTTCCGCAACGGGGCTCGCCTATCTCCTTGGTGGGATAGCTCCGATACTTTGTCCGCTTCATTTTGAAACAGACTCTCGGCCGAGGTTCCTGATACCTGCGGCTCGTGGCCGGCACCGTGGTGCACGGGTTCACGGGAGAACGTTCAACTTGAATGGTTCAAAAAAATCGCAATCACGGTGGTAAATACTAAATACATATATAGCTTTGGATTTTTTCTTTCATGCACCGTGGCCATTTGGTATAGCTTTCCTCATGTAACAGATAATGTGTCTCACTCGAATTCTTCACTTGGCGGTTGACGAAAGACTCGATTCGAACAACCGCACGTGTCAAACTTTTTGATCTGCCGTATTCAAACCCCCGGGAACGGGACCGCATCTCGCGAACCACTCACGGAGTCATATCCGGCCGAACGTACTTATTTCAACAGGGAAGCTCAAGATTTTCAGATCTGCCTGCTCCTTACCACCCTACCTGAAAAACAGCTCAACTTCTAGTCTCAACCAGTTCTATATGGCTCCATCCACCGCTGCCCATGCCCTCGTCTTCGGCGCCTCCGGTCTTGCTGGATGGGGTGTCGTTGAACAACTCTTGGAGAATTATCCAGCCGAAGGAACCTTTGCGAAGGTCACCGCCGTCGTTAATCGATCTTTGAGCGTCGAAGATTCATTCTGGCCCACTTCCGACTCCCCCACCCTCGACCTGGTTACCAACGTCAACCTGGCTGAGGGATCTGTCGAGAGCTTTACGGCCCTCCTCGAGAAAAAGGTGAAGGATATTTCCACTGTCACGCATGTGTATTACTTCGGTATTTCCTCTGCCATTTTATTATTTTTTTGCCATTGATTGTCGTACCAACAGTCTACAAACAGGACGACGACGCGGAGGTGGAGATTACCACTAACTGCGGAATGCTTGAGCGCGTCCTTGGAGCCGTGGAAGCTTTGGCTCCCGGCTTCCGCTTCCTCGCGTGGCCCAGTGGCACACTGGTATCGTATCTCAACTTGTAATTCTGCTTGATGTTGCTTAGATGTTACAGGGCTACGGAATCTACAAACCGGGAGGTGGACCATTCAAGGCGCCCTATAAAGAGTCTATGGGACGCCTCCCGCTGCCGGACACGAATTTCTACTACGCATTCGAGGATTTCCTTACCGAGCGCAGCAAAGGAAAGAAATGGACGTGGTGCGAAGTTCGCCCCGATGCTATTGTACGTGATTTCTATCTCTCGCCCTGTATTTCTTTATTGATTGCTTTCACCTAGGTCGGATTCTCTCCGAACGGCAGCACATACAATCTCCCAGCTCATTGGGCAACATATCTCTCTCTGTACTGCGCCGTCGAAGGAGAAGGCGCTACTGTGCCATACCCCGGTAATGAGTTGGGGTACAACTCAAAATTCAACGACGCGTCCTCCGAAATCATCGCGAAGTTGGCCATCTGGGCTTCGCTGAACCCAGAAAAGGGCGGCGGCGGCCAGCTGTTCAACATCGCCGACCGAGAGGAGCCATCGACCATGCGCGAGCGGTGGCCGGCCCTCGCCGCCCACTTCGGTCTCGTCGGTGTTGGGCCCCCGTCCCCTGAAATTGAGATGCTCAAGCCGGGAGAATACGCGTTAAAGCACCAGGACCTGCTGAAGGAAAAGTGCAAGAAGCCGAACGACGTGTTCGGGGCTGCGTTCTTGGACCGATACGGGTATAATTTGACTTTTGACCGCCAGCTGAGCTTGGAAAAAATTAGGGCGGTTGGATTCCACGAGGAGATTGACCCGTTGCAGTCGTGGTTAAAGGCATTTGATAGATTCAAAAGGGCAGGGATGGTACCTGGTTGAATATTCCGTATATCATAATTGATTTGTTACTGTTTGTCATCTATTTGAATCTATGTGTCTTTTGAGCTTGACACCCGCACGCGAGCCAACCTGGACGAAGATAACCGTAGTGAGGTTGAAACCTTGAACGCACGTGTCCCTCACGTGGCACTATTCTCGAGGAACGCGGTCTAAATACCCGACAACAACGCGTCGGTGGGGCGTTGAAATTACGAGCGCAAATGATCTTGGAAGCTACATGATGTCTTACTCACGGTAACATCGAATTTTAGAGCCTAGGCTTGTCAACAGACTCCCTTGAACCGGTCTTACTGTTTGCATGATACTTGCTGTCAGATTTGCCGTCTGCAGGGAAGAGGAAAGTACTGAACACTGAATAGAATTCCTTACCTTCCCGACTTATTAACGACTGGGTCCACCCATTCTGACGACGAGATGCGCGCATTTTTTTTTACCAAGACACCGGCCTCGTGGGGAGCGCTCTGAGTCGGAAAGTCGGAGCCAAAGCCCTCTATCTACATGACCACCCATACACATGAAAATTGCGTTACTTACAGTAACAGAGAATCCGTGAATAATACGATACGGTCCAGAGCGCCCCCAGGATTCGTCCAGAACTTATTTCTGACTAAAATGCCAGGTAGAGATGATAAACTCCAACGAACAATTCTCTCGAAAATTCGGACGAATCTAGCCCCCCGCATCTAACCAGTACAGATTGTACATGCCGTTCAAAGAACGTTGCCGTCGTCTTCCATTTGATCACGGCAGAGTGGTTGAAATCTTACAGATACCGGAAATTACACACTCCGGGTTGGTTCCACATGGGCTCTAGCACTGGCTCTGGCTTGAATGCTGCGCTTTGACAGATCTCACAGGGTTTTCTCAGGATCCATATCTCAGTTCACCACTGACGAATTTCAAGAGAACCCAACTCCTGACTGCATCAAGAAAAAAATCTACCTATTTCCGGGCCACAGTGTTCAAGTTCGGATGGCCAAGAGATCCTAAGAACGATGTCAAATGGTTTCTTGACTGCTGTCAGCCTTCCAGAAGATAGGTGCCAGTCTTGCATCCGGTGTAAATGGAACGTTAATCAGCCAGGAACATCGTGCTCTATTGGCATAAAAGCAAAGAGCACTTTGAGTCCTCTCATTACACACAATGCTCCCTCGTCTCACCACCGCTGTCGCTGTCGCTCTCGTCTACTTCTCCGCTAGCGCCGCTGCAGTAGTAACATGCGGCGTCTGCGCCCCTACCATTTTCTACGATGGCCTCACTCGCTCCTTGACGCTCATGCGAGAGGAAGAGCAAAACACTGTGCAGTGCAAGTGCGTACATGCCAATTTTTCGGGGCCGGAATGCGGAAGACCTGATTTCTTGTTCAGCTATGATGTTCCCCCAATTCAGAACAAGTCCCCCGCTTGCCTCTACCGAGTAATATCCTAGCTTTCTACGCAAAAAAAAACTGATACAGAGACGGCCACAGAATGTAGATGGCGGCCTCATCTTTACCAACACTGCGGATACCCTGTTCTCGCTCCCCGGGGCATGCCCAACCATTGAAGTGGTTTTGAAGCCATCGTGCAGCTAGGACAGAAGACGTAGTTCCCAAATATTTCGAATGTACCTCGTTGCGACAAGTCGTTAAGTTGAAGTAAGCGTAGCGCGAGTCAGGGCGGGACCAAAGGACTTGTCACTGCCAAAACTAAAGGAATGTTACTGCAAACACCGAATTTCTTTCTCCTACAATCCTTACTGTTACCGCAGGCTACTCTTTTTCACGCTACAAACCTCGCTACAAAACACATATTTGGCAATTCTAGTTGACCTCCACGCCTTCTCCGACCAATTTAAACCTTTCTCCCAGTAGTATACATGTCTGCCCAAACTCGATCCGTCCGTCTCTGGAGACGAAAAACATCGTCGGCGGTGATGGTGGTCCCATTCGGTCCAGGAAGCATTGAAGCATTGCTAGTCGGTGGGGGATCTTCTGCGTTGGATTCTGTGGCTTTGAAGGCATGCTCCAGCCACTTCGTCCAGCTAGTATACAGTCTTGTCTCCACTCCCGTGTCCTCTTCCTCCGTGTCACTTCCCACCTCATCGCCATCGGGATCGATTTCGTCTTCGCCCTCATCGAAATCGTCCTCGCCTTCCTCGAGTTCGTCCTCGTCCTCCTCGAACGGTCTGTTATCGTATTCGGAGTTCGTGAGGTGGTATACTGCATGGGAGCATGTGGGATATCCGCTAAGAGCAAGCCAAGTCATGTGTTGTTCCTCCCACACAAGTAGCGCAGGAACATCGACCTCCCCATCTTCTATCGACCGGAAGAGCACTGTGTGCACAACCGGCGGAATGCGCCCGAGCCAATTGCACCCGCCGATACGCTCGATTCCATCGGCTTCAAGGCTATAGTACGTCGCCGGAAGTCCCGGCCAGCAGCACGCGATTGCGGCCTTCGCGGGCCACTCCAGAATCCAGATGCGGAAATCCTCGGGGAGGTAGTCGTGCTGCGAAAGCAGCGCGTCGATGTAAGCCTCCCGGTCGAACGGACGGAGGTTTGCGAGGAGCCAAGGTCGTGTCATATGGAACACCGGAGACTCGATGATCTTCAAGTACAGGTCGAGTAGTCCGCTGCGAGCAGGGTTGATCTCGGCGAGGGGGACGAGTTGCCGCCAGACCCTGCTGACACCGCGCGCCGCAATGTTGGATTTGAAGGGGAGATGCGGGAAGATTTGGAGGAGAACCTCATTCGAAAGGTCCTTCAGAGTCACCATGGGTGTGGACAAGGTTGCTGGACCCACTAGTGTGACAACATGGTGACCTTCTGCGGTGTATCCAAATGCGGATAATTGCCATGATTCACTAAGAACCGGAGGAACAGACTTTTCACGACGCATTTCGCGAGCAACCTAGATGAAACTATTTCCTATGAGCCACAGGTGACGGCATCCTGAATGGCTCCGGGAATGAGTTCTGGACAAGTTATTTGAAGTACCCTCACGCTTGCAGCCTCGGCAAATCCCTCATCATTCGTTTGAATCTTTGGTGGGTCCCGCAAGACAAGTGAGGATTTGATCACCGGCCTCGGTGAACCTTATACTCCTCTGTTTCCTTGATTTCTTTTAAAGAATAAGACAATACACCCCCCGCGTGTGCAAGATGTCCCTTGTTCAAATCTACAAGTCCGGCGCTCTGATTTGGATTCGCCGTTCAAGATGGCAAGTAATGAATTGTATTTTTCTCGTCGTCATCGATACTAATTTTTAGTAAGGACCCCCTCCGCTCCATTTGTACTCTCTTTTACTTTGAAACGGCCATCTGAAATTCCATTCTGGGGGCGGCGGTTCTGGTCTCGAGTCTTGTCCTTGTTATATCTCCTCGTTTCTGGACTCCTGAACCCATCCGTAAGATGGCGCCCACAATAATCCTTGTCCAACAGGTCCCCATGACACTCAAGAACAACTCAGAGCTCAGCTTGTCCTGCAAGATAGTATAAATACCCGTTACTCAAACGAGAAAAAGTATCAACAACCCCACAACCTTCTTTCTTCACTCAATCTCATACCATGTCTTATAATAACACGCGTCGCTGGGCCGGTCAGTAACATCCTTGCGCATTCGCATTTCCGACTGACCAATTTAAAAGACCAATACCCCAACCAAGGATCACCAAGTCTCGACACTCTAGCACAGTACCACAACATCCGAGACAAAGATGTGGGCCGAGCACGCAGCACTGCGTTCGGTCGGGAGCACCAATATGATCCCAACCCCCAGGAACGATTCGATGAATTTACCCACGCCATGCAAGAGGCTTATGCCGACTCCCGAACACGTCCCATTATGGGCGGGCAAGCCCACGATACGGTGACATACCACACAACGTATGGAGTGTCCGCTCCGCTTGCATATTCTGGTCGTCAACGCGCGACGCGGAAAAATGTCATCAGTGGGCGGCTCGCTGCCATAGAGCCTCATCACCTTCATACCTCAATTCGGCGAAAGGATGGTAACGGTAATGTGGTGGGGGCTTGCTGCGAGTATCTTACTCTTCAGCCGTACCTTTCAGAGACGGCAGGAACGTTAAGAACGATCAAAGCAGTTGCCCGCGAGATCAGCAACGGAAGGGACCGCAGGTTTTGTGAGAAATGCAGGATTTTTGCGATTAACGCTACGAGGCAGTTCGTTGGATTGAGGATCATCGACGGTGTCTCTGGCGAGATCTATGAGTCGGAGGAAACAGTAAGCAGATTTAATTCTGTTGTACATCTCACAAGATTGATTGAATCACGTAGGCGGCTGCGTACGCAACCGCGGAATCTCGTCAAGCTTATGAACAACAAGCGCTAGCGGTACGTTTCCCCAGTGTCCGTCCATATTTCAACGGAAACGGAAAATTTATGCGAACAACAGAACCAGCAACAGGCCGTTCACGCCGACTATCTAGCACAGCAGATGTCACGGCTTTCAGTTGTGAGCGACATTAGCTCAAAATAGGTGCATTCGTTGATAATCCTTGTTGTACAGGCTCCACAGACCATGCCCACCACGGTTCAATATTGCCAACAGGGCCAGATCGCGGCGGGTTTCCCTGTGGCGGGCCCATCCGGGTCAAGCCATGGAGGTGGATCCGGAAGCAGCTCCAGGAGAAACAAGACCACCCTGCGCTACTAAATTAGCGCAACCTGCGCAATGACAAGATTTCCCGTGCGGTGGCTGGTACCATCCCCACAAATCACTCTCCTTGGATTTTTAAACAATAGTACTCTAAAATAATCTCTTTAACTAATAAGTCTGCTGTAAATGCATTATAGTCCCGCACCTGAGCACTGGCTGTATACTATACAATTTTCCGTGACCTTAATGTCGAGCCAGGGAGTCCAGAAAAATCGAAAGACGGTTTTTCCAAGGAAATTTAAGAGTTGTGCTACCATCTGGCTATGCAAATGATAGCTTTACCAGAGCGCTTCCGATTAACATCGTGATTCAAATTGTTGGTTAAACCAAGTTGAACACATAACACGTGACCGGTTAAAATAGTAGGGGGCTTGTACTGATGCCATCAACTACTACTCTTTTCTCCTCCCATCGTCTTCTCGAGACACTCCGCAGGATTTTAGTCTGGAGAAAACGCGCAAGCGGGTAATTATTCGGTACCTAACTCTACTCGGAGTCACCGCGTCGCGCTGTTGGCTACAGCGCGCATCGATACCAGATGGCGCAACAAACAGCTTCAGGATCCCCAAACTTGCCACATTCCACCTCAATCACAACTTGGGAAGACGGATGTATGACGGAGAACACGCTGGTCCTCGTCCGGCTTGCCGGTGTAAGCCAGCATGTTATACGCTACCTCGAAAACAGGGAGCCCACTGGCAGCGAAGATGATAGGAGCGAGAACACGCGGTCCTCCAATAGCCGCCCACCAAAACATCTCTTCATCGTTGGCCCTATGTCGGGCTCCCACGTCTCCTTGTTCCCGTTGGTTAGCCTAAACGGTTCCGCCCAAGAGGTGTACAATAACATGGGCAGCGGCGCAATCTACTTTCAACCGGTACCACCCTGCCAGGCTCGGGCGAGATCTATCACTGAACCACTTCATTTCACTCCACCCTCTTGGGCCGACCGAAAACCACGCCTTCTTCTGGTTAAAGCTATGTGTATGCCGCTGGAGGACCGCAAAGTACGAGTGACTCTATTATAATCCATTAGTTCCTAATTCCTTGCGTGCAGTACCCGCGTGCTGTGGTCGAAGGGACCGCCGTAGGGTTGACCGATCAGTCTTACGATTGGCTTCTCGTCTTCGACAGTGTATTTGTCCAGAGGCCGCGACTGGTGGATCATGTCCCATTAGATGATGTGAGAGCCGTCGGAGGCAGCGACAACACAGGTAACGACGGATTCGCGGAGCCGGCGTCGTTGGGGTCGTCATCCGGTTCCACGCGAGCATATTGGTGGATCAAGAAAGACTCGCCCCCAACGCCCCCGGATACCTCACCCCATGCGCTCACCAGAGGCAGGGTTTCGCTAATAGAGAGCACGATCCTCCAGGACCGCCTCGACCACTATTTTGATTCTGTTTCCATCGGGTGAATCAATTTAGTGTGTACATCGATGTGGTAATGGAATTTGGACATTGACCACGAACGCTCAGGCTGAATGCTCCACTACAGCACCGCCTCGCTGACGATCTAGGCGGGCTATTAACAGGCATACCTGCCAAGTTCAAATTCTGTGAGTCCTGAAGCCTAAGAAATGAAGCGAACACTCGAGTTCGGATCGCAAGTACTTCAAGTTGAGTACAAGTCTTAATTTGGACTTGAACGTTGTTTCAACTGTCTTTGCCCAGATGTGGATGTTCCGTGTCATCCTCGGCACGCCTTCGCGAGGCATTGAGTCAGGTAGGAGAAAAGACAAATGTGCCAAGACCGTGAAGGCCCGACGGGTTGAACATGAGGCTGTGCCCGTTCAAAATTCCACGGTTCGATTTATCGACCAACCGCGCCGTGTTGCAAGCTTGGTCTGCTGACAATTCCCGCCAACTCGGAGAATAATATGCACAAAATCTTTGTGCAGATTCGTGTCATACTTCCCGGACTCGGCTTGACAAGACTCGGCTACAGCTGCACTCCGAGGTATCTAAACGGTGGCAGGAAGGGTATTAGTGATACCACTTCAAGGACGTCTATTGAAACCAGCACCACACTCATGTCGCCTCTCGTAGCTTTTATCGACGGATCAGGAGGGAACGTCGGGAAACACACAGCCGTCGCACTCAAGGCCAAGGGCTACAAAGTCGCGCTTGGTTCGCGCAATCCCGCCGTCCAGGACATCAAGAACGACGGTTTCTTTCCAGTTATGATGGATGCACAGAGCGTCGAGAGTAGAAAAGCCGCGTTTGCGGCAGTCACCGCGGAGCTGGGCTCCCCAACTGTGATCATCTTTAATGGTACGCCTTCTCCGTATAGCCTTCTAGCAATACAATCAATGTCAGCTCCAGCTGCCACCTTCGAGCCTGCTCCCATCCCTGAGGACCCGTTGACACTGTTAGTCGACTCCCTCACGAGGCAGACAATATTCGGGCTTTCTACTTTCGCTGCGGCACAGGAGGCCCTGAGTGGGTTCCGCTCGGACGCGCACAAGGATCGAAAACATTCATCGTCACCGGAAACCCAATGCCATGGTTCCCCGCCGACGTGCCGTTGTATCTCGGTCTCAATGTCCAGAAAATCGTCGAGTGGCGTTTGGTGGAGCTCTTGGCCTCGGCTTACTCCAAAGAAAACATCCGGTGAGGGATGTCTTGGCAATAAATGCACGTGTTTATCGTGCATCCAGGTTTTACTTCGCGACACTTACCAGTCCAACGGGTGGTCCGATCGAGCCGGTTTCTGACTTCTTCACGAGCGGCCCCCTGCATGCCCAGGTATATCTGGATTTGATTACTCGCCAGGACCAAGTGGATTGGGGTTACAGGTGCGCACTTCAGTGTTGGAGTTTCCAGCCTGGGTTTTGACCGTCCATCTTCAGGTTCAACTTGGAGGGTAAACAGGTCATCAAGGCATAAATTGAAGTGCCCTTGAAATGCGAGCTTTTGATAGATACTCGGGATTCCCCGCGTAGCGAAAGATTCGCAGCGGTATAATGTTGATTAGTGGTTCATATCTGGAAGCAGCCCAGCAGTTCCATGTTGTCCTCCATGTTTCCACTTCGAATAAATGCCGACGTCTGAGCGCGTCTGGCTCGCCCTGCCGCATCCGAATCTATGTTGATGCGACCAACTTCAAGGAAGAAGATATATAATAACGCAGAAGAGCGCCGGTAGGCGCTCAAAGTCGCGACGTGTCCACTGGTAATAGTCCTGCCTGCTCCCGGCCCGTACATAATACGGCGGCGGCACCTTATCTTTTTGATGGAACGCACAGCTGCCTCTTCCAGGGCAGACATAGCTCGTACCGCACATAAACGGCGATATGTGGCTCGAAAGGCTGGCCGCAGAGCACCAAGGAGCTGCCGGCCACGGCCACGCATATCCGGCGAGCCAACTTCGGTGCCGCCTACCATGTTTTGGAAGCCAGAGATCGTATGTATTTACCAGCGGGCCTATGCGAAAAGCAGGCGATCGTCGAATCGTTTTTTTCTTATGTTGCTAGTCAAGTCGCGAACGGCTTGTCCAGATCCATGGCCGACACGGGCAGCGGGTCGTTACAGCAAACGGAGAGATGAAGAGGCAGGTCACGCAGTAACGGTCACGGAGGCTTGTCACGGCGGCCAAAGCGGAAAATCCCACACAAATCCAGTCAAGATTAATTCTAGAGGTGCGGTCAAACAATACACTATCTTTGAGCGCGCGACGAGTACATGTATCCTCTCCTGTACATCTGTATGGTATGGATATAAATAATACGTCCAAAAAGACTCGCGGGGCGCAGCATCTCCAGCACCGCACGGCCAAACTGGCGACAAGGGCAAAGGCCTAATGCCCGAAGTGGAACTTAAATCCACCCCCACCACCGCCTGGGAAGCCGCCGCCCGGACCCTGCTGGAAGAACTGCGCGAAGGGGTGCCCGCCCTGCTGGAACGGATGTCCGCCCTGCTGCGCCATGGGGTCGTTCGGGTCCTCGCCGTTGTCGAAGCGCTGCCGCAGTTCTACATACACGATGGGCAGCGTCAGTTGTTAAAAGAAAGAAAGGAGGGAGAGAGAGAGGCAACGCACCCGGGTTGGAGAGTACCTCATACGCCTCGTTGAGCGCCGCCATCTTCTGCTCCGTACCGCCCTTGTCGGGATGCGCCGACTTGGCGGCGTGGCGGCTGCGCGGGGTCCACATGAGCACGAATCGCGTCAGTACGGAAAAGAAAAGGACGTACAACGCCTTCTTGATTGTCCGCTCGTCCGCGTCGCGCGCAACGCCAAGGACCTTGTAGTAATCCTTTGCCCGGCTCTGTTTCAGCAACCGCTGCGCCTTCTGCAGCCGTGCTTGGAACTGCATTTCGGCAGTCAGTCAGCGAGAACGCAAGTAGGGAGGGATAGAGGCACGCACATCACGATCGCTCCGCCCCGTCGCTTCGAACGCCTTCTCGAGATACCGCACGCCCTCCTCCCACTCCTCCTTCACCAGCGCCGCCTCCCCAAGCCCGCGCAGCGCATCTGCATCGTTGTCCCCGTCCTCCATCGCATGCAGCATCTGGCACCACTCCTCCCCCTTCCGGAACATCTCTAGCTGCGTGTGCCCCTTGCACAATCCCCGCAGCAGCGTCCTCCGACGGGGGCTTACGCGTTTCCAGTTCGGCAACTCGATCTCCCCCTTCCTGAGCGCAAATAGCAGCGTGAGGTTCTCCGGCGCGAGCTGCTCTGCCGCCGCCTCCTCAAACTTGCGGAAGATGTCCCCCTTCTTTCCCGTCCCTTTGAGCGTCGCGAGCGCCCCACGCCAATCCCCCGCCTGCCCCTGCTCCTCAGCCATCATGAACCCCCGCTCGAGCGTCTTAGCGAGCCGATGCAGCGGCAGGCACACGCGCGACTCGGGGTCCGAGTGTAGGCACTGCTTCAGCGCGTTCCCCGCCACAGGGGACGGCGGCAGCAGGAAGAAGCTCAGCCGGAAGATCAGCGCGCTGAGCGCGGGCGTCTGCGACTCCGGGAGGAGCCCCGTCAGCCGGCTCATGTCGCCCACCGCGCCCTCGATGTCGCCCGCACCCAGCGCGCACTCGACGCGCAGGCTGCGCACCGTCGTGCTGTGCGTCGCCGTGCGCAGCGCGCGGGTCGCGCTCTCCCCGCATGCGTTCCACAGCTGCGCCGCGCGCTCCTGTGCAGCCTGTTGCGCGGCGGCTTCCGCGTCCGCGATGTCCTGCAGGAGAGCGTCGCGCTCCGCGAGCTCCTTCTCGCCGCCGGTGTACTGCTTGAGCGCCGCGCGCGCGAGGGCAAAGTCGCCATCCTTGGTGTGGATCCGCGCCTGCATGAGGTGCGCGGAGGGGAGCGGCGTGAGGGTTAGGACGTGCGCAAAGTCATCGAGGGCCGCGGCGTGCCGCCCAAGCGAGAGGTACGCCGTAGCGCGTTTATAGAAGAGGAGGTAGTCGGCAGGGGATTGTTCTGTGGAAAGTCATTAGCAACTGTATTGCGAAGTGGAAGGGGAGGAGAAATAGAAATAGAAACGAGCTGCCACCGATAAGGGGCCGGGGAGTGCGATTGTGCTGTCAAGTCCGAGAAAGACCCGGGGTAGCCAGCACAAGACGCGAAAGCGACAGCGAATCTTCTTGGCGCGACATCGAACGAGCCGCACCCGTGCATGTGCAACGCAAACAGTGGCCGCACCCTAAGCTCCACGACATCCGGCCAATAGTTGGCCCAAATCCCAATCCGAAGTGAATGGGCACACGTCGTGCTCTGCGCATCGTATCCGGCGAATGTGATTATTGCCTGGCGATAGCACGCTGGCGTGCACGCGACTGGGTGCAGTCCAAGAGTCCTGCAGCAGCGAATCCGCAGTCGTGGCCAAATGTCGCACGGCATTTTCGCAACGTCGTGCTTGTAAAGTTGCCCCCGGCGAACGAGGAGCGTCAGAGCGGAGACCAGCCCCCATGCCGAACATAGAAGACCCTCCGCCGCGTCCAGGTCCGTCACCGTGCACACCCGTCAGCAAGGATGTAGCCACGTATTATGCGACTCCAACCCGGAGCCCAGGGAAAGACGAGCTGGACAGTCAAGAACACGACCCACCTATAGCTTCAGAATACACCTTGGCAGCCTCGTTAAACTGGCCAGACGAAAGGAGGACATTTGCCCTCGTTATTAGTGGTTGCAAGCCGGGTGGGTAGAGACCAGCGCCGGAATCTGCATAGGTCCCCGTAGCGGGGAGCAGAAGGAAAAGGAAAGACGAGGTCAGCGCAGACAAGCGCATGGTGGTGGTAGGAAGACAAGACGAGACAACGAAGAGGAGAAGCAGAGGAATTATGACGATTCTAATTTGCGCCGGCCCTAAACTGCCACGTTTTGCCCCGTGACTTGACACGTGGAGTTCAGGGCGGGTTGAGGTTGAAGTTTGAACTGTCGGTTCTCGAGTCCTCGAGGACAATCCAGCTCAAATCAAGTTAAGATCCCTTCAAAGCAACCCAGGAAAATTATGGCCCTAAATTTAGAGCACTGGGGGCGACAGAGCAGGTGAGGTTGAATATTCACTTCATTCCGGCCTGGGTGCCACCTAAATTCAGCATGAGTCTAGGTTTCCTGCAAATAGCTACCGTAGACACTAGTGTCTGTGGCTCGACTAGGCATGATGTGTTCAGTGCTATGAAGGGCAGTCTAGATTTTCATGACTCCTAGCTGCCTGCCAGGTCTGGTTCTGGTTAGGTCGATGTGGGTCAGTGTACGTCAGTGTAGATCGTTCTAGTGAGCTAGCCACTGCATGCTGGCACATACAGCTTTTCAAAAAGTGGCTATGGGGACGGCTCTAAATTAGACAAAGCCTGTCTAAGTAACAGCTAAAAGTGAGGCACCAGCTCGACAGATCAGTGCATGCCCCGATAATGCCGGTGGTAAGAATCTTGCTATTACAATGCACGCGAGCCGTGAAAATACCATATTTTGAGCGTCCACACTTTGCGATAACACTCCGGATTAAAAATTACAGAAGTTTGCCATGACTCAGAGGACCCCCGACAATCACCCCAGATGCCTGTCCAAAAAAAACCGGATTTTGTGGTTTCTTATCCGCACCCCTAATCGGGAAATTTTTATCCGAATTCGACCCTGGCATCCAAACGGTCGATATTTTATCCGAATTTTGGGACAGGCATCCAAAAAATCGCCAAAAATCAATTTTTATTCCCCTGCTGTCTACAAAGTACTCAGACACTCAGGCAAGTCCTCGTCCTCGTTCTCGGAGTCAAATTTCGCGGCGGCCACCTTTTGTTTGCCTTTCATGGGTGCACCCTTCTTTCTCGCATCAAGCGATTTGACTGCTAAGCACCACGAAATCTCCCAACCGTTCAATCAGTTTCTTGCAAAGGGCATCATCAGCAACATATAGTCTGATTCCCGTGTTTATTGGCTCGTGTAAACTACTGAGCAGACAAAGGAAGGATGCCGATGGGATCAAGTGCGGGACGCGGAGGCGTAAGTGCTACGAGGCTAGAATCAACAAAAAAATTCAATTGTCTCACTTTGATGAATGTGTTGCCGGGCGGAGTCCAAACTCGGCCATTTGCCGGCCTCGGCCAACAATTTTTTTATCCGAATTTGACCTGACCTGGTCTGGACCCGGTATGTTTTATCCGAATTTTGGGACTGGGATCGGTGCTCAAAGTTAAGTTTTTTATCCGAATCCGGCCTGGCATTTCGCAAAATTTGGGCATTTTTTATCCGAATTCAATTTTCGGCCGGACAGGCATCTGGGGTGATTGTCGGGGGTCCTTGACTCAGACGAAGTTCAACTGGATCGTCACGTGCCGCATGTTGAACTTGAATGAACAAATTGGAAGAGCGCGCCAGGTGATTCATGCCCCTGCGCTAGCTTGCGCTTCGTCTAAGTGGTGGAACTCGGTATTTGAGGTTCTAACTAGTTTGTCGAAGCTGCTAAATTCGTTGCGGCCGCTGAGGCCGTCGATGTGTTCAAAGTCCTCCGATTCCCCCGAGTTCGGCGCCAAACTTCGGCGATCTCCTATCAGCGGAGGTTAAAGGTTGCAAACAACGCAATTTTTTAAAAGAGGGAGAATCCCTGGCCAAAATAATGATAAGCATCCTCTTCATCTCTCTAAAATATATCTTGAAGCTAGGCGAGTTGGCTCCGACGGCCTTGTTCGGCTTTGGGAAGCAAGATAATTTGGCAATTAAAGAAGTAAGGCACCTGATGGTACGTAACGTCTAATCTTACCTTTATCATGCCGTTAAGATTTATATTGCAATCTCTTAGGCGAAACACATGCCTTCCGTTGAGATCGGTGTCAGGTGACCTTGGCGGCTTTTCCCGCCCGCGCTTCAGCTCGAAAAGACTTTGGCGGTGGTCAGAAGTTGCGGTGCGCCTACCTAGGTCCTACGCTGTCCTACGTATATTATTTTTGCAGTCTCAGACTTGGCCAGATTTTTGGGCTAGTCTAGACCCATGATCTGGTCAAATATTCTATTTTGATGCGAGTCACCTGCAGGCACCGCGTGCGGATATAATAAAGACTTCATCAAAATCAAGTCCCCGCTCTCTTCTCCCCAAACTTTTACTCCTCAATGGCTGACCAGGTCTCAGACCTCGCCTACAACAGCAGTGCCTACAACAGCAGTGACGATGGAAGTTCCGGGAATGCCCCCAAGGTCTTCCAACGTCCGACGGGATTACGGGGGTTTTATACCCACCCTCGTACGCAGGTGAATTATTTGCTGCGTCAACTGTCGCTTTACTGACTCGAACCATTGTTCTTAGGTTGCCATGCTTGGACTCGTTTGCTTCATGTGCCCGGGTTCGTCGCTTGAGACCAGCAAACAAATCAGGCGTTGAACTGCACACTTGTAGGACTTTTCAATTCCTTGAGTGCCATCGGCGGTGGAGGTCAATTAGACGAAACAACTGGTGCGGATGTCCTTGCATATGTTTTCAGGCGCAGCACTAACTCGATCCCGACAGCCGCTAACGCGAACTCCGCCCTATATTCCACTTTCTCAGTGGGTTGACACCCTCTTATCGAGTCTGACGTGTAATGATCCGAGTTCGCAGGTAATGGCCTTCTTTGCGGGGTACGCAATTGGATCTTGATCGGCCTTTCATCCCCGACCTTTTATCGCCATCTGCCAGGTCTGTGAACAACAAACTAGGCTCCCGCTTGACTCTCCAGATCGGCTCACTTGGATACGGACTCTACATCGCCGGATTCCTGTAAAATTTGTTTTTCTGCAGCATTGCGTGCCGCTAATCTCCTCCGAGGGTCTTAAATATCCATCCCCATGCAAAAGCTTTCGTTATCGTCGCAGGCGCTATTCTTGGCCTTTGTGCGGGATTGTTATGGACGGCCCAAGGTTCCTTGATGTTGGCATACCCGACAGAAGAGGACAAGGGCACATTCATCGCAATTTTCTGGGCCATTTTCAATTTGGGTGGAGTTGTCGGCGCTGCTGTGGCGTTCGGGCAGAACTTCCACACCACCGTGAGTCAATCTTTTGCCGCGCAGTTAACCAGATCTGAAAACGATACCCGATAGGCCGGATCTGGTACGTGGTATTCAACACTGTCGAGCTTGGCTTGAAATAATTCTTTCGAACAGTCAACAACGCAACATATGTACGTTCGTTCATTCAACGAGTTCTGATAATCTCGTTTTAAATCTCTGTCCAGATTGTGTTCCTTGTTCTCACTGTAATCGGCGCTTGCATCCCGCTATTGATGGTCGAACCAAAGAAGATGATCCGGACTGACGGGACGATGCTCACTATAGTCCGTAATCCCTCATGGAAGTCCGAATTCCTCGGACTATACATCGCGCTCAGGACCGACCCGATGATCATTCTTCTGTTCCCCATGTTTTTGGCCTCGAACTGGTTCTACACCTGGCAATTCAACGAATACAATGGTATTCAATCTCTCATTCATCCTAGTTTCGAATTATCAACCCTCGTCGAATAGGCGCCCTGTTTAACATTCGTACGCGGTCTTTGAACAGCATGCTATACTGGGCTTCCCAGATCGTCGGCTCCCTAATTATGGCCATCATTCTGGACATGCACCATGTCCGTCGTCGCGTCCGTGCCTTCACCGGTTGGACGATAGTCTTCATCATGGTATTTGTTGTCCACATTTGGGCGTACGAGTACCAGAAGTAAGCCAACATAGCTTGTTCCTTTTTTCGTCACTGTTAATGTTGCACCGCAGGGACTACACTCGTGCATCACTCACTGTCGTCGATGCAGCAGACAGGATCGACTTACGTGCGCTTTGGTCTTCATTTCGTTGTTTACCCGAGCGAATATTAACCCATATTTCCAGACGATAAAGAATATGTTGGCAGAGTGTACGTGGATCCAATTTCGTTCTAATTTGTTCGCTTATACTTTCCCTAAAGTTTCCTGTTCATCTTCTTCGGATTGCTTGATTCCATGTGGCAAACCTCTGTGTACTGGATGATGGGTGCGATGTCCAATGACCCCAGCAAACTTGCGTACTTCACTGGATTCTGTGCGTTTCTTTTGATCTGATTGTACCCTTGCTCAATTTCTCCCCGAACCTCACAGATAAATCGATCCAATCCGCCGGCGCTGCTGGTGCTTGGCGTGCCGATGCTATCAAAACACCGTACGCAAATTACCTTTCAATAACTTAAACACAGTCTAACTTCATGATTCATAGGTTCATCAACATGTTCGCGTCTACATGGGCTCTGTGTGCCGCCGGCCTCCTCTTTGCCCTTCCGATGATATATCTCCGTGTAAGAGACCACACTTATTTGGAAGACGAAGTCATGTAGGTGTCGAACACGGTTTTGTCGCTTCCCCTAACTGACGGCTCCCTACCCAGTGCCCGAATGGACAGCGAGGGCCACATTCTTCCGACCGAAGTCGCAGCTCGGCAGCTCGGCGTTGTCGAAAAGCCAGCGGAGACATCATGATATATCACAACTTACGACTGCCGATTTTCTCGGCCATTAATCAATTCCACCTGTTTCTTTCATGTATATACCGTATCAAGTCTACCTGTGGAACGCCAATTTAACTTACTTATGAATATGAAAAACTGCGTATACGGGATCGTCTAGTGCTCGCCAAGAATATGCTTATCATCGCTAGACACTCCTCTTGCACTCCTCCCATCTGATCAACAGAGCCGGCACTTTAGCAGTGGCCGAAGGGAACTTGAACGACCTTGATGACATCAAGAATTGGGGTTAGAGTATCGCAGCATCGCTACACTATTCCTAGCCATGGATTACAGAATTGGGAGAATTCCATGGATATCACGGAATCGCGCGCTTTATTTGCCATTGTCTTGTCATCATCTATTTGCCACCTGGCTTCCGTGATTCCTTCACCTTCGGGTGCCTGGCATTACTTCTTTTATTCGAGTCCTCGGCAGTGCCTACACTTCTCTCACCCTATTCCCGGGGTTCTATCTTCTTGCCCTTGACGACCTCTGCGTCCAAACGCCTGGCGCATGCGTCATACCATGACCGCTCAAAACACTCAACGCCTTGCACGGATCGGCTCGCCGGGCAATGGGATCTCCATCGCAGCAGTCTTTGGCGTTGAATGGATCTTTGACTTGGCTTACTCCGCCCACAACGCCGCGGTTGAGGCCTGGAAATCGTGTTTACGTTTCTGGTCTGCGGAATTCAAAAGATGCACCATATGTGATGATGAACTCTGGCTGGGTGATCTTGTATCATGTTCCAATGGCACGTATATATGTCAATTATCATTTATAAATCCTGACTATCAAGCGTTTGAGTAGACGAAAATCAACATTGGTACTGCCTGAAATGCTTCGAAAGCACAACAACGGCCATGATCACTGGAGACGTTGCATTCTCCTACGATCCACGAACTACGTTTCCTCTTTGCTGCTACTGTCTCCCATCTTCCTCTTCGATCCTCGACACCCAATCCCTCTCCCCGCAAATGCGCCGTTCCTGGGATAAGGCAATCATAGCCAGACAGCTTCAGGGGCTTGGCCTCCCTCTCATCACATGCGCACATTGCAGCTATGTTGTTGTAGACGAGCGTGAGGACTCAGAGCACCGGCCTGCGCCACAGACGATCCCCAACACTGGCAGCCTGAGGCACAGGCTGGCACAAACCATCAGCTCATACATCGGTTATTCCCCTCCAATGAAAAAGCCGGAGTTTTTCCACTGCCCGGAATGCGACTTCTTGACGTGTCTGCCGCCACAAGGCTGTGGTGTTCCTTTTCGACCTGGGCTTGCAGATGACCACAAGTGCAGAACAGACGACCTGAGGCTAGAGATTGAACGTGCTGTGGTATGTATGATATCCCACTCTCTATCTCTCACCTACACGCCCGTACCCATCGCTCGCCGACTGATCTTCTTTTCAATCTCAGGACAAATCCCTCATATACACCTGTCCCTCTTGCTCCGCCGCCCTTATCAAGGACGGCGGATGCAACCACTGCACCTGTCTCTGCCGTGCAGAATACTGCCACATCTGCCATGCCAGCCTCGGTCGCGATCAGTCTTCGGTCTGGAAGACCCATTTTTGCGGTCACTTTTTCAAGGGAGGACAGGGACGGTGTACACAGATAGGGTGTGGTAGATGCCCGCTGTATTCGGACAGAGATGATGAGGGTATTCGGAGGAGGGTGGAGGGAGAGGTGACAAGGCGTTGGAGGAGGCAACGCGTTTGGAATGGGATTAAAATTTTTGTTGGATGGGGTTGAAACTTGAGTTGTTGGATTTTTTTTTCTAATTGTTTTGTGTATGTACGTGCTCCGAAGACAGGAATCATCATCGCCCTTTCGCAGTTCACGGGCTTGCCGTGAACGACACACTCGCTTTGAATCTTCGGTGGCTACGGTGCGATTCACACATCTCTTGATGCATCCTAAAACCATGTTTCCAAATAATTTTTTCACAGTGTATGTGCCATACATCTAGTACATTCGATAGTTCAAGTTGGGGAGATTCCGAACACTGTTGATGCGGAACTGTCTGATCATTGGGCAGCTAAGAACGAAACGCCCGGAGACGTCGATGTAACTGGGTTAGAGAGTGTGCCCAGCGGAGGGATGGATATCTCCACCACATCGCCGTCCTTCAGCCACACATTGGGCGACATACCCATCCCCACGCCGACGGGCGTCCCCGTCGCGATGATGTCCCCAGGTTGAATCGAGATGCCCATCGATGCGGTCTCGATGAGCGTCGGCACGTCGAAGATGAGCTCCGATGTGTTCTGCGACTGGCGGATCTCGCCGTTCACCTTGGTCGTGAGGTGCAGCTGATCGAAGGCGAGCGAGGAAGAAGGCACGATGTAGGGTCCCTGTGTCAATTTAATAATCTGATGAGAAATAAGACAGTAAACCGACCATGGGGCAAAACGTATCGAGACTCTTGCCAACGTAAAACTGCTTGTGGTCGCGCTGCCTCTCCCTAGCAGTTACATCGTTGATGATGACCGCCCCCCTGCGCGCCACGTCGGACCGGAGGTCGGGGAAACATGCTGTCCTACTCACCAAACATGGTTCCATGCCTCTTCTTTCGGAACGGCAAGCCCCGCCTTTCCGATTATTATCCCCAGCTCACCTTCGTAGTCCGGGCTCGAAGTCACGCTAGGGTGCGTGTAGATGGGCTTGCCCGTCGCTATGATGGACGTCGCCCGTTTCGTGAAGAGTACGGGAAAATCCGGCTGCTCGTTTTTATCGGAGTTGTCGAACCCGCTCTTGTGGAACTCTGCAGCATGGGCAATATCTAGGAGAAGGTGTGAGCGTTAGAACCACAGGGTCCACAGTCGATTCCGCACAGTTCTTTCCGATGCATCTGTGTACTACGTTGAAAAGACAGTTTGAGTGGCGCGCAATTCAAAACCTACAAAACATCCCGTCCAGGAAGCGGGGCCAGGATTTCGACGCTCTCCAGAGCGCTAACGTGTCCGGTAGCGAACTTGAAATCTGAGGGAAGCTGCGGATGCGCCTCGATAAGCTTGAATAGGTTGTCATAGCCCAAGACTTCCGCGACTTTCGACTCCTCGATGTCGACCAGACCAATTTTCGGAGGTTCATTGGACGCGAGGCGATAGCGGACGAAGCGGTGATTGACTTCGACGGCGCTCATGGCGGTTGGGAAGAAAGAGATGGTGACGGTTGGACTATCTCCCGAGATTCCTGAGACGGAAGCAAACGGACAGCCGTCGGCCCGGATGCTGCCGCCAACTGATGACTCCCAAGTGGGTGAGAATGTTATATTTATTAGCCACTGCGTGCTACTAGCCTCAGTGGCAGTGCGTAGCTCCTGTATTCATCACAACTGGTTCCGAACCTCTCGAGGAAACTTTCATTAGGATGTTGTTCAACTGGGGATTTCGCCGTCGCACTGTGACGTGGTCAGGAAAAGAAGTTGCGAGCTACTATCTGAATCCCGGCGTATGCAAGTGAAACCGCGAGAATCCAAAATGAAGTTCTATGTGTAATGGGACGATGCACTCGTCGAGCTAAGCATACTCTCTCTGCCCTGGCAGCGGTGCAACCGACGGCGCCCCCGAGACGGGTCCAGGGTCAGCCGGTGTTGGAGAAATCCTAGGGGATAATATATCCAGGTATATTGTTGTCCAGTCGAATTTCAACCAACGCGACGTTGGTCCCTATTGGGCAAGGTTGTCTTACCGCTTTGGGCCAAGTATGTCTGATCCGTCGCTCAGATGGGGATATCAGACGCGCTTGACGGTCTCGGCGAGTCTCGACGCCGACCTGAACGCCATCAGATTTTCCGAGAGAGGCCCTTTACAGCTGTTTCCGAAAAGCTTGAGACAACATGAATTTTTTTGCGCGCACAAAACTTTGATGGCAGGCTAAGGATTGCCGGTTTGGGATGTCCAGCCGAGATTGCCGTCGCTTGTGCGTAATCGGGTTGCCGCCCAGATATTATTTCATGGGTGAGCTCCTCCCCTCATGACACCCAGCTGATGCTTTCTCGGAGTCTTATGAGCCTCACATGCAACTCAGATGCCCCGGGAACATATTATTGACACGAAAATTGGACTTCGCTTGGTCCATCACGAAATGTGGGCTGATCCGTGTGGGATCATCCGTGCCAAATCCGGTAATCCTTAGCTTGCCATCAAAGTTTGTTGCGTGCAAAAAATTTCACGTTGTCTCAAGGTTTTCGGAAACAGCTGTAACTTTTCAAGGATTCGAAGATTATAAGGACCGTACCGAGTCCGCGATCAAGCTGCGACCAAATGGCTGAGTGGCTCCCATTTCAACTTCGAGCCTCCGGGGCCATTTGACTTGACTTGGACTGGCTACATATAGCTACGCGACGGTAATTCGACGTATTGTAAGGCGGGGTTTGTACACGCGGTAACTATTCGCTTGATGCGAGGAACTTACAAAAGCAGAAAAAATAAAAAAAGTCTGAGTAGGGCACGAAAACATGTTCAGCACATACATCGATAACTTGGAACATTGGAACTCTCACGAGACATGGCACATACAACCTCTTATTGCATTCTAAAATTATGCGAATTTACATAAAATCGCACAGGGTTGTCCTTCAGAGTTTTTCAACGGAGTCGAAGGATGAACGGACGACACTTGGTGTTGTTTCAGTGCTTGTGATGAAGCCTCGATGTAGGAGGGGTGGCGGGGTAATCAAGCTAGGATTGATTAGAGCATCGTAGCCAGCTTGCCTATACTCGTACAGGGATTTAGGGACCACAACGCGCGGCGAGTTAGGTTTGAGGATTTCAAGAAAATGGAATAACAGACTTGACAACGATGTTGTATAGAGACTTACTGGTTCAGTGTGGGAGGCTCATCCCACCAGGAGCTCTTCCTCCTTCTCGACCTCGTACCCCGCGCCCGACGCCGGTGACTGTTCTACGTTGTCCGACTCCTCCTCTCAAAGCCTTCCAGGCGCTCGCTCCACCTTCGACAGGCGCCGCCTCTTCTTCCCGCTGTCTCGCCATCACCGCCGTATTCTCCTCCAGAGCTCCCGCCACTGGTATCTGCGATGGAGCGGGAAGACAGATCCAGCATCCGCGAACAGAATCTAGGCCGTGTTACGGTTCAACTTCTTCAAAATCACTCGAAGGAAGTGACATTCGACTTGATGCCCCTCGTCACATGAACGGTTCAACCAGGCACAATAAATCATATGGCCATTAACAAGGGTGGGATGGGTAGCGGTGTAGATCTCGAGAGTAGATTAGCTTCAGGTGCACACGCCATGCGTAGCACAAGTCCTGGGCGATATTCAACAGAATAAAACGCACATTCCTCACTAACCCGGTGACGGACGGGACGGAGGGCAAATTTTCCGTCTCGTATCCGCCCCGCAAGGTTTTCTGTCAGAAGGTTACATATACAGCAAGGAACTGTCATTGGGACGGTCTCCCGTTGACGACACCCGTCACGCCGCTTAAGAGTACTTAGACGATGGGGGCGTTATGTAAATCTTCAACAGCGCAGATTATTTTGAACAGAGAAACTGTTAACTATCACTAAAGTGGTATAGATTGCGAAGTGTATATTGGAAAGGCTGAATGTTTCGTTAATGTTGTCCTAATCTATTTTGGCAAGAGATGTCCGTCAAACCCAGGAAAATCTATGATACAGTTATAAATATGATATACAAGCGAGAATAGCTACTTGGCGTCCAATTGGCGTGTCTTTTCCGGGACGTCGTCACTCTCGGGGATCCAGGTCCCAATCTCCTCGATATGAACACCGTAAATGATCGTTCCCACCGCCACGGCTGCCGCGGATGAAGGAAGACGTCCATCATTGAGTGCGTTCGACCAAGCAGCGAAGTGCGCTGTGTGGGAAGGGGTCGTCAACAGGATATACAGAATTGCCGCCATCCCAATGGAACCCTGGACGATTGCCATTCGTCCCGTGGTTGTTATCCAACCTTTGCTAGGGCCACGATAATCTGCACGGCCCGTTTCGGTGACGAGACGGATGGCAGCATGGCATACGAGCGTTACGGCACCCGCGAGTTCGGATGATAGGTACGCCGCTAGTGGAAGGGAGACAAGGGCAAACAGCAGAAAGAAGAGAGTCGCGGATATGAGTTGGATTGGGAGGAGAGGTTGGCGAAATAACTTGGGGTCCGTGCGCGTGACGGCGTAATCGGTTGGATGGCTGTATGTCACCGCGTCATACGGGAACACGCGCCACAGAAAATGGGAACGACGGGGTGCTGGCAGACCCTTGATCGACTCCACCGGACATCCGTAACAGCAGCCATAGGTATGGCACCCGATTCGAGAGAAGGTCTCGTAAAGCGGGAGCCCAACGGCGAGGCTGGCTGCGAAGAGAGGGAAGTTCGGGACGTAGCCCGCGATATGGGAGACGACTCCACCCACGGCAGCCCCAAAGAGCCCACCATGAAGCCAGAATCCGGGCCGGAAGAGGGTTCGCAAGGGATGCGCGACGAGTCGCGCGACTCCATCCTCCATATACAGGGAGAACAGTCGAGCAAACAAAATGGCCGATGCAATAGTGATGCTCAACGCGTGACAGAGAAGAGCTGATTCGTCTCGAGAAGCGGGGGCGATCGTGAGAGTGGTGAATACCAAGGCGGCAAATCCAAGGCCCATCAAGACACCATAGGGTACAACGATTAGGGCGGGTCTCGTGGGGATCCTCAGGTGCGTAGAACGTGGTGAAGGGCCGTCCAATTCAATAGGGATGTGGGAAGGGGAAGCGGGGCGCGATGGACTGCGAGCCCGAGCAAGGATGCTACAGCTCTGTCGAAAGACATAAGCTATGCAGAACGCGGCGTAAAGGGACAGAAGCGTGTACGCGTGGGCCTGCATGAGCACAGACCGAGTGCGCAACCCTGCCGGACTGTAAGCGAGAATCCAAGCGACCGCGATTATCCCGCCACCGCGGATAAGCGCATATTGCACCACGTTGAACATGTTCAAACGTCTTTTCAAGTCCACGAGGCCACGGGGAACGGATTCCAGGCTATCGATGTAAGATGATAACATCCAGAGAAGATCACCTGGCACTTCCGAGCCCAGAGTGCCGAAGATGACGAGGAATAGCAGGGTGGGCCACTGGAAATATAAGAACGAGAGGAGGGAAATGATCGATCCTGCGTGGTGGATAACATACAGCGGGTAGAGGTCCAACCTGTTGAGCTCCGAGACCCAAAGTACAGCTCTCGCTGTGACGCAAATCCTGGCGTCGTCGTCCAAGAACCACCGAGGTTCTTTGATCCCCGGCGAAACTGCAAGCCAGGCACTCCATGCGCCTCTGACGCAGGATGGGGTAGACGCCAGGCTTATGAGCAGCCCCATTGAGATTCCAAAGAACACCATGTCCTTCCGCGACGCCCGCAAGGAATTATAGAAAACTCCGCCGCAGGACTTGAGGATGAGTCGGAGACCTCGTTCAACGAAGTAATAGACCGTGAAGAAGAGGATGAGAGCGTTGGAGTCGACTTGTTCCATCGCGGGCTTCTCGTGGAAGGTTGGAGCCTTGAATGCTATACGATGTTGCATTTATACCTTTCCACATGCGGCAGGCGTCAGGTCGCCAGCTAAGCAGCCGTGGATCAGTGATTACTACTGTGCATCCGTTTCGGAGAAGACGGAACGGAAAATCATAGCACTACGTTCGGAGTAATCTATCAGCCCAAGATTGAGCTGTAAAGGAACATGTCGTACCTCTCGATAATGATAGACACAGCATTCACAGGACTGACTCAGTCAGACCGATTAATCCGTCCTATCTGATTTAAGCGAGAGACTAGGTCGAGCGGAGATGGCAAATATAGCCCAGACATACTATAAAAGTAAATGCAGTCAATTAAACGGCGTGACGGACCGACGCGACAGATATGATGGTGATACATACGGCGTAACTTGGTAGGCACTGCCAGCATGAATCATGACGCTGTTCAGCATGTGCCGAACCAGCGCTAGTCAGCATTAAGGTGGACACTTGACACACCTGTACTCGAAGTCAGGACCTGCCTCAGGTCTACCCGTGAGCCTTACACTCGGTGGGACCTGGTACCTAATGCTGTATCAGATGGCGGCGTGCCCGCAGTGACCGTCTACTATCTAGCACCGACGGAACTTTCCGATGCGCATTTCTCCCACTTTCTGGTCGGAACGCCGTTTGAGTTTAGTGCACTTTTCACGTTTCATTAATTGGTGGAGTCCACACGGCCGAAGGCTGTTCAACAAGTGTTAAGGAACAGTCTTTTGCCGGCCGCAGAAATACTTGTACGGACCTCGGAGTCGCGCTAGCGAGTAGCATGTGCATTTGTGGGTCCTGTATGGCTGCCAACAAAGATCCCTTTAGCGAGTGTATCACTGGGGGTCCGAGTCGGTGTATGAGTCGCACCGGTGGGTCCTCGATCCGTTCAGCACGCCGTCTCCAAGAATCGATACACCGCGAACGTGGTTTTGGAGTTCACTGCCATCGCGAGGATGGAGATAGAAGCGGAGATCTGAGGAGACAGTCGAAACACACCTCTTCGCCTCAAGGAAACATTCCGAATCGTCCACTCGGAGTGGCCCAGATTGTTTTTTTGCCCGTCAACTGCGTGTGCTAGCATGAAGGTTTCAGCACGACAAGGCAGTGAGTAAGGAGGAAAGCCTGAAGGGTGCTCGGGTAGGAGGGCCGAGGGAGCTCCATGTGAAGAGAGACCGACACAGGCTGTAAAGGTTGGGCAAGCGGTATCCTCGTGGGTGTAGGGCCTTTAAACGTGGATGCGTGGCAGCGTCGCAGGGCGATTGAAGTTCGTGGGACCGGCCGTGCAATGCTACCTACCAGCAAGTAAACACCCACATCACCCACGGATCTCTGAGAAAGGATAGCCGGAGGGTATAGACGCCACCAAAAAGCCAGCGAGGGAATTCAGGAGTATCCACGGCCCGTGGCAGGCGTGGAACGCGGAAAATTGCGACCAACTGTTAAGGGAGATGTCCGGGTGGTTGAAACAGGTAGGTGGATTCGAGTCTCAAGTCCTCGAAAACGCTTTTAAGTGAAGTTGGAGTACATACAACTTTAGTAGCATAGGCGTTCGGCCCGTTGGCCGAACGCCTATCGCCTGTGGATCAGCCATCATACCATCAATGGCGGCATTCCAGCAAAACACAAGTCTTTTCTTCAACAACTTCTCCAATATACCTGGGGACCTAACCAGAACCCCAAACCTAACCAAACCTAACCACTCTAACCTCAAACTTAACCCAAACTTAACCCCCCGCGCACAGTGAATACAGAGTTCGGTGATTTAGCGAGTTTCGGCAGCCACCGGCAAATCGATCATTGCGTGATGCGCTCAAACTGATGGATACCCCATGGATAGGCGTTCGCGCCATCAATAGGCATTCCGCGCCATCAATAGGCGTTCGGTCAATGGACCGAACGCCTATGCTACTAAAGTTGTCGTGCCTCGTGAAGTTGGTCGCTCTCGTTTTGATCTCGGCGATATTCAACACCACGTGATAGGTCGCGTCGCGTAGCTTGAACAAGCACAACCAAACATGGCAGTTGTGCGCCAGAAACAATGTGTTCCGCTGGATACAGACAAAATAAACAGAGTGGACGACACTTCTGAGCAAATAAATCAATTAAACGACACCACAAATGCAACAAACTTACTTGGCCGCTGAAACGAAAACGAAACGCAGACGGTGGGTGAAAAATACCCAGTAAGTAGGTGATAACTTGTCATGAGAGTGTGACACGCCACAATTTGGGTACCTGCAACCATTAAACCTGGCGCGGAAGTCGTCAAGTGGAGCTGCGGCCGACCCACTGGGAGTGTTAGTCACATCGACGACAGAGGGCCTATAGACGACATTAAAGCGGCCCGAGGGAAAGCATGTGAGTGGCGCATAATTGGGAACCTTGTATTTAGCGAGGGTCTGATAGATGTTCACAGTGATTGCGGGAGATGCACCCTAAAAAAGGCCATTAATTTCGAAAGCAAGTTTCTGGATGCGGTTGCCGTACTCCAGAAACGACACCGTGGCGGGAGAAGGACTCCTTCCACCTGTTATCTGAATTTGGTCGCATTCCAACTACACGTATAGAACCTCGGAGTCGGGGAATGAACGCGGCGGTAATATGGTATTCACCCACGTAAATTTGGTCCCTGCATATACAACTGCGCCCAGATAAGGGGAAAGTGCCCCAAGAAAATCGAGATTCCGAAGGAAGAAGCTAATGAACTATACAAAATAGTGAATAATTGCAACGAGAGGTTGGAAGAAAAAAGTTTAATTCCGCCGATCATCTCGTGGCGAAGGAGATACTGGGCCGAAGCAACGTATTGTGAAGGTCACTTGGCCCTTGCTAACAATCATTCCATCGACAGCCTAGTTCGAGTTGGCGTCCATAAAAAGTCTTGAACCTCTGCAGACCTATCATATCGACGCTTTGCTGGGCATTGATAATTTCCAAGCTGCGGTGTTCGAGCGCTAAGCTATTCATTTCGAAGCTTTTCGAAATCGGGTACGTACAGATACGATAACACAGGGCCTTGGTGGGTCGGGTTTTCACTAGGGTTGATTCCATAATGAATACAACTTCATCTCCTACATAGAAAATTACTCACAGATTCCTTCCAATCGGTGAATCTGCTGCACACGTCAGCTTGAGGCCTAAAGTTCACGATAGAGTCGCAAAGGAAAAAAAAATCACGCCACTTCAGCAGGGACTTGCACGCCAGCAGGCACAGTGATAGTTGTGTTCAAAAGTGACGTGTGATATGGTTTGATTCTTCCATTGCAGATGAGGTCTGGCGTGAAGTCCAGTGTGAGCGCTGATAGCGGGATATTCAATCGTTCATATAGTTGGATGTGACATACGTGATAGATCCCCAGTATTGTCATGTCATTGTAGTGGATTGAGATGGGAGCACGTACACAATCGTAACCGACGCGAATGCCAGTGAGTTGACTGACAGCGTTCTTCTCATTTGCTGGGATCGGATATACGAGTGAGTGGATGGATGATTATAAAGAATAATGATTGACCTGGAGTATAGTCCACAGACCAAGGCAAAAATACTGTTTGGTCAGTTTTTATCGTCTCCCCATAATCTGATCCCTCACATTTCCTTGAATCCGAGCAAGTCCTCTTGACGTGCATGCACTGATGACCCTGGTTTCGAGAGAAAACATCCATGATTGAGAGGAGCGGGAGTTCAATCATGTCTCAGGACGACAAGTTGGGAGGACACTTACGAGGTACGAGCCGTCAACTGTTGTAGCGTCTGTTTATAAGAGACTAGAGGACACTGGACAAGGGACAGATGGCGCTCCGTTTGTCGAACAACCGTCGTGTAAAGGAAGGCAAGTTCAGTCAACTGCTAGCACAAAATAATGCCTGGACTCCGGTCATTTTAGAATATTGGCCAAAGCCACAGGGGCCCGCGGCCACCGTGATTAATTGCGAGGTCTCTTGAAACGATCCTCGAGCAACTAGGCTTGACCAAGATGGCTTGGGGGACACTGAGATTGCAGTAATAACGGAGTAAACGACTCAGAGGCTTTAATATGGGGCGATCCAAGGGCTAGAACAGAGAGAACAATGAGGCAAGAATTTGGCAAGAATGGGGTTGTGGCATCGGAATCACGGGCCGGCGTATCGTGACGTTCACGAGCGCGTTAGTAACGTCACGCGCCCCCCTCTTGTCTCTTCTCCATGTCGCGGTCGCTGATTTACACCGGGTCACCATATCTGGGGTTGCATCTACAGTTAAAAGTGCAACGTGGGCTTGAATCTCCTTCGAGGATAACACCGGCGCGTTCGAGGCGCCTGAATGTAGCGATTCAAACGTGAGTTATGTGAGTATGTATAGTCCTTCTCTCTCGATCCGGATGCTCACTTCTTGTGTGATAGGAAATGTACTGCGGTAAGGACTCATAGCGGATTCCATGCGCTCTGTCGGACCAGCGTACAAGGCTGTCCAAATGACGATATTGTATCTCTGGGTAGGCAAAATGGCGAAAGATCCAAGCTCGCTGGTTCTCGGTGGGGGTGACTACCGCCCCCATGGCCGAAACAGAAACACAACACATCTACGGCAAACCGCACCGAAACGCAGCGAACGTGACTCTTTCGCCATTTTTCCAGCTCTGTTCGTCAGGTGGCGGGATCCGAAGTTTTTAGTTGCAGCTGCGGCATCCGTTGATTGCGAATAAAGTCTAGGTGCATGCTCTGCAAACGGATGGGTAATTCATTCCTTGTGCGATCAGGTCGGATTGGTGCGCCCCGTCGCCAGGAAAAATGTCCTCATCGAGGTCCGTGAAAATCCGCGCCGCGCGGGCCCTTAGCGAGCACTGTGGCGCACGTTCGGCGCATAGTGGCGCTCAGGACACAATCTTCCGGCCCTCCCACACACCTCTATTCTCTCCCCCTAATTTCTTCTCCAAGGTCCGTGAAGAATCCGCGCCGTTCGGCACTCTGTGGCACACATTCAACACGTCGTGGCGTCTAACATGATGCATTTTTGGGCTGTGAAACAGGTGCTCATCGGCGCCCGTGCCATCAAGGCGCACAAGCGTCGGAGCGACGTGGTTGTGGGGAAAAGTTTTGTTCCGACGCCAAGCCGTGAGTAGCACAGCGACTTCCAGAAGTTAGATAACGGTCCGGTGTCTAGACTCTTACAGGTGAGTCTCGCACTGTGGCATGGCACAGTGAGATTTTTGTTTCGGTCCGCATACCTGGCTGAAAATATTTAGCCTTTGCATTGCCGGCACCCGAGGTGGCTTGGAACACGATGATCTGCAGCGTAACGTTGACCATGACACAATCCCTCCAAAATTTATCAACCAAAACGCCACAATCAGTCCTGGGGTCTCCGTATGGCGTGTGTCCGCCATGGTCTGCCACAGCCCGCACGACACGCTCGGTGGATGCGGACCGGCTGTTCTAAACCCAACGCATGAAAACCGCCAAAATCCTGGTTTAGCTTCACAGACTGTATTACTGTGCATCAGGTGGACCCAACAAACTCGCAGGGACGCGCGCGACGTCTACTGCCGCATAAATGCCGCGCGTCGTGCCGCCAATGTGTGAGTCCCGCGAATCGTGCGACGCGAAGCATTCATACATACATCGAAATATCTTCAACGGTCATGGGATCGTTCCTGGCCACTGAGAACTTGATTCGCAGTGGTCGTTGGTTCATCACTTCGTTACCGTATGTTTGGTCTGGGTAACGACCTATTCACCATAGTCATCACCGGTCGAGCGTGTCAGGTGTCTGGGCTGACTGCTGTCGAAGGCGGCCTTCCGTCAGCTGATTTGGGGCTGACGATAACAACTTCAAGTTGTATTATGGGATGCGGAGACTCTCCGAACGCCGGAGACCAGGAGATATTATACTGACTTTCTTAGCTGGCGGTAAGGCTGTAATTTTGAAAGGCGTGCTAATTTCACTTGCCACATTGACAGATAAGTACGGATCGGATACCGGTTGCTTCTGCAACGCTTGTGCAACGACGCCACCAACAATTTCAACAAGATTTGGTTCCGGTGGGCGCTAATACGGAGGCAAATTTCCAGAGTCGATTCGCTAAGCGACCCTAAGCGACGGTGATCACCCCTCGCATCGGTCTGATTGAAAAGAATCTGACGGCGCTATGCCCAGCCAGGCAACTTTCCGAATCTGATGGGCACTGTGCTGCGGGAACCCTTCCGGTTGACGAGAATATTCTAACGATGCGTGTCTCCACGTTCGGTTTTGCCTCGTTGGGTATCTCATACCCTGCCGCACTATCCCCGGCGTCGGGCCTAAGAGGCCGAGTCACTTTTTAAATGGTGCGGAAGCTTACTTGCTGAAGCGTCGTCTAGCGTCGTCATCTTATTTTCCATTTGATATTCCAGATTCGAAACGATCCGTATCAAGAATTTGAAGGAAGCCTAAGGAAGGCGGTGCCGTAAACCATTTAGATTTTCTCGGCCCCTGTGTGCCTCGCTAACCGGCATCTAACTTCCAAGAGGACGAAAGCCGCATTGGGGTGTTTAGCGCTTCTCAATGTCACAAAGCACAATGGCCACGAAGCCTGCCTAAGCCGCGCTTAGGCCGTGTTGTCACAGTATAAAGAGCGCAGCTGTCGCGAGTGTTCCTTCTACATCCTGGTTTTGATGCTGCAAGGCCCCCTCCCCTACATCCTCGAAGACCGCTCGGGTGCCTATACGACCACTGACTTCGATGACATCTACGACCGCCTCTTCTTTCATGTTGCCACTGCGCCCCAGCGCTCGGGCAGCAGCGCCACGATGATATATAACATGAACCGGCCAGCGACTCGCCATCGGGACTCACAGCCATTTCACCAGACGCCCGCCGCCGTGCTCGAGTTTCTGGCGGACGGCTCGCTGGGGAACGTGTCGTTCATGCAACCTACGGGGACATTAACGATCCCTATGATGAACTACCTGCGCAAGACGTCGATGTTCGGGCGGTGAGTGGCGGCCTAGATAAGCTGGGGGTTCGGTGCCTTATTCCGCAATGGGACAGCTCGTTATCGCGCAAATTTATGTGCTCAGATGGGCGCGAGTACAAGTGGGTTAACCGGAGTGTCGAAGGGCAGGAGTGGACTGTGCGTCTGCTTTCTTCTTTGTTCTTTTTTAGTCTTGCTCAATTTCAGTCACGATAGTGCACGACCGCCGACAACTACCTGGTTGCGCACTACGACCTTAAGCCTGCCGACGTCCGCGGGTACGGCCTGTCGGGTAAAAACAACTTGACGATATATGAAACATTCGCCCATCTCTCGCTGGGTAAATGCGTTGCCTCCTTTCATTCGTTTAATCTTACGGGATCCCTCAGAACTACTCGCGTCGCTCACTATCATGCGGCATATAAAGCAGTATAACCTCTGACGGTGATTCGGAGCTGTCTGATGCGCGGCTGCTCGTAGGCGAGTGATAGCGCGTCAGGCGGACGCGCACCTTCTATTTATGACTCAACCTCCACGTTCAACATTCGGACACTCTCTCATCAATGCATCTTGTGTGACATCCACTGTATTCCATAATGTATTCTACCCAGATCTTCCTATGACCTTGACACGGGTGCATCCTCAAGAGAAAATCTCGAGATTCGGTTCGCAGGCCGGCATGGCTAAGAGCTACCCCGGTCCGGATGGATGTATGACATGACGACCTTCTTCATCTTTCCGTGCGGCTGCTGTAGATCCCAGGTTCCCGAGGTCTGCGGCCTCGGAGTTGAGGAGAAGGAGCGGAGCGCATACGCGGCAAAATGAAGTTCTGCGGGGTCGCATTATCGGCGGCGGCGGTTTTTGAGAACATACTTCCAAGTTTTGATCCTTGGACTTGTGAAGACGAAGCAACTACGGTTGCTACCCAAATCGGGGCAATAGCCGGTTTTGTCAAACAACCCCAAACAACAATTCTCACCTCTTTCCTCTTCTTTCTCTTTCTCTTGGCAGGTTCTACCCATCGACGCCCCCCTCTTTCTCTCTCAAGTAACTCCTACCCGGATGTCTAATCAACCCTACGTTCAGACCGGCGAACCGCTGAACGACTTTTTGCGTTCCTTTTGGCAACGCCAGATCGACGCGGCGGAGCAGGAGACACCAGATTACCGGCACCCGCCACTCCCGCTTGCAAGGATTAAGAAAGTAATGAAGATGGACGCGGACGTTAAAATGATAGCTGCTGATGGTATGTCACCTGCGCATCCGCCCTCCGTCTCCATTGGCTACAGCCTCGGCGTCCTCCAGCACCTATTTTGTTTTGCAAAGCGTGCGAGAGTGAGTCCGTGTATCAATGCCAATTATTCTGTGCTATATGTGTCTTATTTGCGGCGCAGTATTTATCGCGGAGATCACCGCTCGGGCATTCATCATCGCAGACTCAAACAAGCGCCGAACGCTGTCTCGAGCCGACATTGCAAAGGCACTGACGAAATCTGATCAGTTTGACTTCCTCATTGACATCGTACCGAGGGAGGAACCTTTCGCGGGAGCGGGTGCGGGCGCAGCTAATGCAAGCGGGAGTGGTATAAAACGACAGCCTTTGCCGTCGGCAGCGAAGCGCGAACCTGTGAGTTGGTTATCTGTTTATTGATTTTGGCTCGGCCCTTTCTTTATTATTATCTTCTTGCGCTGGCCAATCTGATTCCCGGAATGGCTTATAATCTTCTCGGCTCCGGAAACCGTTCCCTTTCCATGTGTGCCCAGAATCAATCCACGTCCAGGTCCACGTTCGTCGTGCCTGCGCTTACCATATTTATGTCTTCCTCTTAGATGTCTTCGCCAACGGAAACGGAACCTAAATCACACGCCGAGGGCGAGGCGCCGCAGGAGACACCTAGCTCGGAGGTTTTGGACCAGGTGTGTACCAAAACTCATGCCAAGTAAAATGGATATTCACGCGCATCGCAGCTGGAATCGCTGTTGGCAGCGGGCCCGGCTCCGAGGGGGATGTCATGATACTGGATCGCGCGTCGGATGGTTGTTGGTTGGTTGTTGGTTTCGATGATCCGATTACCCACTGCACCCCTGGCTGCAACGCGTTTTACGACTGCGAAGACGAAGACGAGACAAAGGCAGACAATGTATATACCACGAGCATATTCTCTTACAGAGACAATATTGGATCGTTAAAAAATGAGACGGCGTCTCAGAGCAAATGGAACCGCGCTGAACGCAAAAAAAGGTCTCAGTTCATGCGATGCCAATGACCTTCTATGACTCCTGGAGGTAAATATTCAATTGTTCAAGAAAGCGATTACCTTGCAAATTTCCGCAATCAATAGCTGTAGCTTGATAGACACACCAAAATTCGCGCGACGTCACCACCTGAAATATTAATAGCTATAGCTCATTTCTAATAATCTTATCTCTCGGACACCTTCCCGATTACCCGGGCATTCGCACTTTGCGCTTGGGTAGGCTAGGCTCATCAGCTGCTAGCATACAATCGGCTTCAAGTTCTCAACAGTTTCACTTTATTCCAACCGATTGAACCGGTTGAAATCTAACCTGACCTGAGGGCCGGGACAGCGCATATTCCTTATCGCAAATGAATTCAACCGCGCAAAATACGCGATAGATAATAGGATGAGATCCGGGTGCCAGCCTAGATAAACACCGACAGTGATTAGCGTTGAATTCGTTGGATGTGGTTCTCAACTTCTCGGCACCGAGCGGTGCGTTATCTAGTTGCCGCCAGCTCCGAGCGTGGAAGATGCGTCCAACGCGGGCCGGATATAGTTATGTTCAATGATACAACTGTACGTGTTCGCGCCGTACTCCGACCACCAACGCACTCATGTTGACTGCCTCTCTTCCTTGTTGCCCTCATTCCGAGCGTCGGCGAATCTGTCCCTCTTTATATTGTTTCCGTTCATCCCGCCGGCTCTAGTCTCTTATAAACGTTACAAAGCTTACTCGTACCTCGTATGTTGTATCATACGCCGGCTCGGGTTCGTCATCGTTCTTTCTCCAGTCCCGACTCGGTCTCTTTCGCAAGTTTCCGGTGCCTTCTTCGGAACTCTCTTACTCCGTTACTGTTGTATTTATGCCGTACCCCTTGGGGTCTTCTGCTATACCTCCCGCGTGACTTTGGAGAAAGCGTCATTTTAACAAGTGAGTTAAGCTGGCAGGCAACTACACGTAGGGTAGAGTCAAGGAGAAGCAGGTGATAAGAGTCCGGATAAACAGAGGGCTTAGTGGCCCCTGTCGGAAGCAAGCGGCCAAGCATATACTACCACGACTTCACATATACCGAAATGAAGACGGTCGAGCACGAAAAATGCATGTCAACCAATTACCGTTTTTTTAGGACTAATGAGCAGAAATCCACGGATCCGGAGCCCGCGTATTTTTGACTGACGTTGTGGACATTGACATTAGGGCTGCTGACCGTACCGTGTACGGGGACGGCCGTCGGGTAATTACGGCTGAGCGCTGAAAGGACCCCCGTTAATAGGTGGGAAGGCCTGTTTTTTTTTGGGCCCCAAGGTCAGGACCGCTAGAAATTTTTTTGTCAGGATTCCAACAGGCCTAAAATTTTTTTGGGTGGAATGTCAGGACGGGCGAAACAGGCCTAAATTTTGCCCAAAAATGTCAGGATTTTGGCAACAGGCCTCAAAATTACCCAAAAACGTCAGGAAACACCGCCAAAAAGCTCTTGGTGCCCCGCCGCGCATTGTGAGACTATGTACAATCATGTATTTAAGAGTCCTCAATATCATCCTCGACATCATCATCATCTGCTTCAGCCCCGGCGCTTTTCCTCGCGCGTGAGCGAGATTTTTTGATAGCTGTATCAAAGCACTTGATCACAGCATTCAGATCCTTGAATAACGCTGCGTCGTCGATAGTGAGCTCCAGACCAGCGGAGGTGGCCAATGGCGTTCCTTCAAGGCGGCAAAGGAATGCGAATGGCGGAAGCAGTCGAAATTGGTGTGTTTGTAGAACTGATGTAAAATAACGTGGACAGTGGGACTCGAACGAACGAGGCGCCAAAAACAAAATCTGATGCATGCCCAGCTCTCGATAAAAGCAACCGATATTACATACCACTACTCAAGTCACTCCATGTCAGGATGGCGCAACAGGCCCACCAGTATCAGCACTACGAGGTCAGGATTGGCCACCAGGCCTTCGCGCCTCCGAGCAGTTTTTGTCAGGATTTTGACTAGGCTTCGACGCCAAAATCCCAAAATTTCGTCAGGATTCACATCAGGCCTACCTACCTATTAACGGGGGTCCTGCGCTGAACCCGTGCCGCACCCCGTCCCGTAAAGTTAAAATTCAAACAGCTGCCGGTACGGGACGGCTTGAAAACGGCCGTATACAGAGAAACAGAGAAACAGAAGGAAGAAAACCCTGTAGACCTTTACCCTACCGTACATCGATGTTGTTCAGGTATAGACGCCAAGAGTATAACTTATGCCCCAAGCACTTGGTGCCAGTAGTTGGGTTTCAGGAATTCGCTGAGAACTGGGTGATTTTACTGGGCTGTAGGAGAGTATGAATTGGGCACAAATGCTTACAATGTGAATCAAGCACTCAGATTGGCCGCCGGGAGCTCGACGGAGGAAACATGAGATCGAATGATCGGCAATCGCGGTCGGCAAGCGGTCCGCAGATACGGCGTGTCATTTCCGTTGATCCGCCATTGATCCGCGGATCCGCCTTACTTCGGCGGGCTGCCTTATGTACGGAATCGACGCCGTATACAGTCGTATTTCCAACGTATCTTACGGTGTACGGTACGGAAAATGTCGCCCCGTCAGATACTGTGATCTAAGCACTGTGTAAAGTGAAGTCACTCCATTTGAGTGACCGGACACTATTTTTGAATTTTAGGCACTCCTATGGAGGGCATCGGTTAGGAGTGCTTTCCGAGTCACTCCATTGAAGTTCCCCCAAGTCACTCCCTACGAAGCCCCTCCATTGGAGTGTTTTCGATACATTTACCGGAAAATCACTTCGGCAACGTTCGGATGAGTTGCCGGCGTGGTGCCGCGACACGTTCCGCAATCATTTACCGGCATCCATTGCCGCAGGCGCGTGGCGCGACCAGCACAGCTTCTACTTCTACTTGCCTTCACCAAGTTGTTTCCTACGCGACGCCATCGTCACAGCCTACCCATCCTGCCTGCATTCTTGCTGCTTTATTATAGCTCCAGCTGTGTTCTAGCTAATGCTGGCTCCTGCTTCCTGAATTTCTTTGATGCCGCTCCGAATCTGGATCCTGAACCTTCTGGTGCCCGTTTTTAACATCTTTTACCGTTCTTTCACGATGGTTCGAGGTCTTACTACCCATTCTAGGCACCATGTATTCCCTTCCAAGAGCTTGGAGCCGCGCACAAACATAGCATCACGGCCATTCCGAGTTGCATCTTCTGTGCGGCTACTGGCTAACTGGATCCGAAGGTGGCTTGAACGCAATCCTGGTCTCGAAAACTGTGAGAAATGTCGTTCCGGCTGATCTACCCCCTTCCGTCCTGGCGCCTTTTGCGCAGAAGCGCGACATCTTGCACAAAGACGGGCTTGTGGCACCAGGTTGTGCTCAACTAACGAAACAAGTCTGCCAGGCCATCAAGATCAAGACTGAAATCCCCGCCGTCTCACCCAAGCAAAGGATGCTGGGTGGCCGAGTATTGACTCTGACAAACTTCCTCCCCGGATCTCTGCCCTATTCCTGTCGCTTTTCACTCTCCTCTCCGATAGCGCCGTCTTAGCGCGTCTTCGCCTGGAATAAATTCCTCACTCGCATCGGATAGAAAGTCTTTGCCTTTTCTAGATCGTCAACCAAGTTTGAGAATGGTAACCTCGGCTGCGGAGAGTACGTGTTCTTGTTTATGGGAGCGAAATCTCATCATCTGTCCAGCTTTGGTCCAAAAGGACAGAACGTGATTGAAACTACTCTACAAGCGCTCTCGGATGGCAATGCCGAAGGTATGACCTCCAACGACCTATACGCCTCTCTATCTCAACTCCTTGACACGCCCCAACCTTGGGACTTCAAATCTTATTTCTCCGTGCAAGTTCTCAAAGTTCATCTTGATTCCGCACCTCGCTACCTGTCCAATTGCCGAGGACCTCGAGATCGATCTGAACGAAGCTATTGAGGTTCTAGAAAACAGCGGCGAGTATGGTAGGTTGTTTAACAGAGACCTTCCGGAGAAGATGGATATAGGCCTTGCCGTGAATCCGGAGTCGTCTCAACCTCTTCGACACCGTAAATCGGCTGTTAACCTGAAGGTAAGTATATCAACTTTTCTCGGACCTCATTCTCATACACTACTAGTTGCCTGCGCCAAAACTGATCACTCTACAAAAATTTTCGCCTGTACTTTGACGCCCATTTACGCCCGCATTACCGTACTAATTAGATTGTAGCCAGCGGCTCGAGAGAAGAAGTCCGCGAAGGTGTTGCATCATCAAGTTTCTATCCTATCTCGCTGCCATTGATTTTACTCACAAGGTCGTTGAGAAACCCAAGAAATCAAAGTCCCCAAAGAAATCGAAGCAAAAGGGCAAGGCAGAAGTGAAAATCCCGGTGCACGGTACTAGAGGCGCTAAAACGAGAACATAAAGATACGTGCTCTCCCGTAATTCATGACCAGAAAATTGAATTACTTTTGAAAGCTCGTCCTACTCTCGCATTTGTTTGACTTCGCCATGTTGTATTTCAACCTGCTCTCATTTGGACCCTCACTCTCGGCCTCTCCACTGAAGAAATTCGCTGTAATAGAATGTAACTAAATCAAAGATTTGCGGTATCTCTTAGTCACTATTCCGATGCATGTATCAGTCTTGTTGCGATGTTGAGTACGGCGCGTGTGAGTAATATAGATAGAGCAATTCTCATCTAGCACACGGGAGGTCCCATAGATCATTGTAAAAATATTTACGTACCAACCTTGGTATTATGAACATGTTTTAGAGAGGTAACGGTGCACAGAAGTTCAGTGTGGATTATTTGAGGAGGAATTTGGGTTGAGCGACCGTCACGTGCACGCTATTGTTTGCTGATATTTATAGTCCTCGTTCCTTGTCTTCCACCACACAGTCGCGTCTCATGCCCCCCATCCCGCCTGTTTCGCGCCGAAACTCGCGCCCCGGAAGGTATGTTCTTCTTTCCAGCTCCTCTACCGTCGCTTTGACACCCCTTTTAGGTCTTTTTCCGTCGACTACACGCAATATCGGTCTCTGCCCAACATCGACGCGCAGGTCCTTCTTCTAGGGTAATACGATGCCCAGCGCAGACTATAGTAGCGTATCAAGTACCCTAGACCTTTTGAGGTCGTCCAGAAAGCGTAACAGGGTCAGATTATCAAGTAAGGACACTCCACTGAAACTTATTAGCCCTCGTCCTTCTCATGTACCGCAGTTGCGCGTTTCCGTGCACCTCAGTTGGACTCCTGGAACTGCCAAGCTGCTTTGATGGTGTGTCTTTCTCCCTGTGCATTCATACCAGTCACCACCGTTCCATTCTTGCACCCGTATCACGCTCCCCTTCGCACTTTCTTTTCGTGTTGATATATCTCTGCTGACTGTGTGGAAATCCAGATGGATATCCTGCGCATATATGCGGTTTTTTCTACGACCTGACCCCCCTTGACCCCCTTGTAATGCGGCCCACATTTTGTGAAAGCTGAGAGGAGGCGAGTTTTTCGCAGTAATGCTTCTTCATCCCTTTCATTTGTCGATACGCGACGTAGGTGCTCATCTCGACGCCGATCCTCTTTACCTGGCGGTGCTGCCCTCGGTACGTGCCACTTCTTTCCCGTCCCGTCCCTTCCATCCCTCATCCATATCATTACCGTTACTTATTCATCGTACAGCCGGTGGCCTCTACACCGCCGCCCGCGTCTCGATTATCAAGCTCTTTGCCCACAAACCCGAACTCCGCACCAGCGCCCTCGTCTAGTTCCTCGCCTCCTCCGCTGCGGACGTACGCATCACCGCCGCGCTTGTACTCACTCTTGTGCGTCCCTTCTCTCTTCCCTGCTCGCTTCCCTTTCTAGCTTCCCCACTGACGAACGCGCGTCCCTAGTCCAACCGCAAAACAGGCTTCGCCACAATAGACGGCATCATCCGCAGTGCGTCTCGCGTTTCCTGTCCTCCCTCCCGCTTTCTTCCCCTTCTCGCGCTCCCTTCTCGCTCCCATTCCTCTTTGTTTTCCTTCTTTCCTCTTTCTTGCATTTCTTCGAAACTTTTCTTCCCTCTTTCGATTTCTCCTTCCTTTCCTCTCCCGTCCCATTCACTGGATCGCTGCATTCCGTCTCGGTGGCCCACGCGCCGAATCGGACTAGGGGTCGGAGTCGAAGCAGAGTTGAGGCGGATTTGAGGTGGACTCAGTGCGCAGGTGCAGAACAGAGTGGGGCCGACGCTCGGAGTTCCCTTGGCAGAGTGCGGAGGTCGCGTGTGGCTCGGAGCTACCATGGCGGAGTAAAGACTGCAGGCTGCGGGGTGCGGGGTGCGAAGCCCCTTCCCTGTGTGTGGGTGGGGGGGGGGGGGGGTCCTCTCCCGATCCCCTGGCGCGGAAGGGGCGTGAGAGTGCGTCTGTCTACGTTCGACGTGTCATCTGCGTTCGAGAACTCTGCGCCCTCCCCGACGCCCGGGACCTTCCACTCCGTGCTTTTCTCCTTGTTCCTTCCACGCGAACGTGAGATGTCCGCACGTCGGTCGTCGGTGGCGGTGGGGATTCGAAGTCCTGGGGTGTGTACATGTGATCATGCACTGCGCTGCGTCCTGCTCCGCGCAGCCGCAGCAAGGCGGACCGTTGCATCGGTTGCGCTTGGGTGTTCCCAGGGAGTCAAGTGGACTCAGACGGGAACGGTAAGGGAGGTGGACGGGGCGTGGTGTGTGTCGTTCGTTGTCCGCTGTCCGTCGTCCGTCTTCCGCCGCGCATTGTCCGTCGTGTTGTGGGCTCCGCGCCGCGCCGTCCCCCAAGTCCGAGGCGCGCCTCTCTTTCTCCTTCCTTCCCTCCCTCCCCCTCCCTTTGTCCCTTGTCCCTTTCATCCCCCTTCCTCTTCGCTCTCTTCCCCCCCGGACACCCAACTAAACCCCCCTCCCTCCCTCACAGCAACGCTACAAACCGGCCTCCCAACCGCGCTCTTCTCGATCCTCCGACGTCGTGTGCTTCGAGACATCTCCCGTGTGTCATGTCTCGTCTTACTCTCTTTTCTTTTCTCATCTTCTTTTTTTTTTCTTTCTTTCGTCTTCTTTCCTCGCCCTCTTCCCTCATCCCTGCTTTCTTGATTTCATTTGTGTTTTATGTTCTTTTCGGCGGCGGCAGCGGCAGCCTGACACCGTTGCCTAAGCCTGCTGCGGATAAAGCTCGCGCCGTCTGAATTTTCCTTCGTCCTTTTCTTCTCCACCTCCGCTATACTCATTACCTGTCTTACTAACTTTCTTTTCCATTTTCTTTGATCGACGTGCTTTGTGCAGTGCGCGAGGGACTGTCCCTGAATCTAATCAATCCCCTCGCCAGACATCTGGATCAATCAGGCAGTGGGTTGGGTGTGAGACAATTGTCACCTTGCGCCTTCAATTTACTGACCTTGTTACCTTCGCAGTCCATTCGGACTGTGCGATTACAGGTAATGTACGTCTTCGGGTTGTACTTTGTCATATGTAGTTGTTAGTTTAATGCAATGTTATTTTATTTACATTTTTTGAACAAGCGAGGGAAAGGGCAAGGAAAAGGCTATTTGAAAGGGATGCTTGAGGCACTCAACATGAGCGTCCGAACCACTCAAATGGAGTGCCTGGAGTCGCTATCATGGAGTGACTCGAGCACGCCCGGGGAGGTAAAATTCGGCCAAAATCCACTCCATGGGAGTGCCCGCGGTCACTCCATATAAGGGTTGGGCCACCTCCGTGGGAGTGTTTTCAGGGCACTCCTATGGAGTGATTCGACTTTACACAGTGTAAGGCACCATGGGATGGTACGGCAGCCGCTTTACAGGTGCCGTCAAACAGTCGAATACGGTTACGGTCAGCAGCCCCTAGACATCACATTGAACAGACACTACGAAGGGCTCGTGCCTGGGGATCATGGCATGTTTATAGCACTTGTAGCGGACGCCCATGTTCCCGAATCCCGACCTGATTCGCATTTATTCGCCTTACTGGCGTCGGCCATGGGCATCGGATCGGGACTCCGGGAGAGGCAGCAACAAAGTTCTGGCATTTTCGGTGTTAGAATGACGTTTTCTTCAACGTCGCACGGAAAATATGGCAGAAGACCCTGGCAAAACGCACAGGGGATTCGTTCTGGCAGCACTACAAAATGAACCAAAGAGGACGAGTAGCATACGAGGCGTCGGCAAGAAGAATCGGATTCGGAGATTTAAATCGTTTGAGTTGAGAACATAAAGTATCGATGAGAGCTGGAATGGCGGCAGGAACACCTGGCATAGGCGCAATTCCGCGTAAAGAAGGACAGAGTCGGCGAAGTTCCGAGTGGGAAGCCAGAAGGGACCGTTGGGATCCATCGGCACCGTAACCGGTACAGTTACGGCCACCTGCCGTACTGTCCGTGTGAGGCCCTCTGACGGGCCCCTATACGGTATACGGTACAGGTTTTTTAAACAACGGGGTGCAACGGGCTCTGGGATCAAATTGGGGACCATAGACTCAAAGAGGTAAGCAAATGTTATTTCCACAGTATTTGGTCTTTTACTGACCTTTGCTCAACACAGTAATGGACAGCCGTATAACTGGTTCATACGGCATTTCACACCCGTATACAGTGCCTGGACACTGAAAGTGTCTCAGGTCTTGTTAACGACCTGTTTTGACCGGCCCGGTTGATGCGCGACACTGCCTTCATCTGCAAAAAAGCCCTTGCTAACGAGGACTATATAGCACGTAGTAGGGCAGTAGACAGGCAGCAAAGTACCCTATATATAGAGGTCCTGTAGAGCGTTAGAGTGTTAGAGCAGTAGAGCGGTAGAGCCATATAGAGCCAAATAGAGCACATGCTTCTATGCGATTGCTATGCCGCCGCGTGGCTACCGGCAATGATACGGGAATTTGATGGCATCACCGTGCCCGTCCCAATTGGGAACCCCCGCCATTTCCTCATTTTCGGTGGCCATACTCAGTGCAGGCTCAAGGAGGCACTTCTGCCCATGGTTTACCTGTAATAAAATGTTACAATTATCATTTTAAATGTATTCTTGGTGGCACATTTTTTCTTCCGCTGACATGGCCCCAAATCGGACAAGGATGGGATATTTTTCGTCTGAATTTTTCGAAAGTGTTACCAAGAATACATGTAGAATTGGCTAGAACCCCCATTTTGACTTGATTTGGATCCATATTGGGCCTCTGGCAGCGTGTGCTGAGGTGATTTGGATCGGATTGATCAAGGTCTTGCTAACACGACCAAACAACCACGACGCGTTTACCTTCTGTTGCCCTGGACACAGCGACGCGTATTCGACGCGTCAAACGCTCGAAGGACGCATGGGATACCTGTCTGTCTCCATTCGCTATGCTGGAGCCAAGAGAAAGCGAACCCCGGCTCAAAAGAGACAGACCGCGGCTTTGGGCTCTGGCCTGGGATCGACAGCTTCTTTGGCGACTTCGGATGCCGGCAAAGAGAACGAAAGTGTTTCTCAGCTATGCAAGGAGAAGAAGCGTGGGGATAACTATCAAAAGGAGGTCTATAACAGCCGAAAGAGGCTGAAAAGGTCCCACCAGACCAACGCGCGCCAATCCGAAGTGTTGGCGGAAACTCGGCTGGAAAATGGGCAGCTGCGTGCCGAGGTCAGCCAGTTGACATCCGAGGCTTCTGGTTTACGGGCCGAGTCGTCTATGCTTCGGGAAGAAGTCGCATCCCAAAAGTCTGTTCGGTCCGAAGTCAGCAAGAAAGTGCGCAAATACAAAGAAGCTATGCGGCGGCTCCCCGGCCGAATCGATACTGCCGTTAACAAGGCTACGGAAAAGGCTAAAGACGAGCTTTCCCAGCTTTTTTCCTTCACCCTGAAGGAGAAAGGCGTTCTTTCCGACTCAGCGAGAGACATGATCAATGATCTGGTGGCTCTCGATGGCGTCCGCCCGAATAAAGTGATCGGCGTACTCAAGCGGATCGCGGGGAAACTAGGAGTCGGGGTTCACGGGGATGCGTCGGATCGAACTGTACGACGAATTGTGAAGGAAGGTGGGGTAGCTTCGCAGATGCAGTTTGTCGAGGCTGTCGGAAATTCAAAAGGTGTGAATATTATTCCGTTTCATGTTCAATCTAACGTCGTGCCAATTCTTGATAGGTGTTACCTGTAGCAGTGACGGAACCACGCACAAGAACATTAATCTCGAGTCGCGCCGAGCCACCGTCATTGATCAAAATAACGAGAAGCAGACATTCTTCCTCGGAATCAGCATGGCAATAAATCATACCAGCGAGAAACAGCTCGAGGGCTGGGAGGAACTGATTGAGGCCGCATATCAGATCTACAAAACCTCTCCCCGCTGCCAGACGGCCGACGACGCTCGCGATTTTTGGCTGAAAGTCACCGGCTGGCATTCTGATCATGCCGAAGACCAGAAGAAACTATTTCGTCTGGTGGCTGCCATGAAAACTCGGTTGGAGTGCGAGCGTAGGGGCGAGCGCACAATTGCCGAGATGGCCCCCGCGCAGTGGGCAGACATTCTCTTTAAAGTGTCTCAGGCAGCCGTAACAGCAGCGGGCGGAATTACAGCATGGGAACAGCTCGACGACGCGGAACGTCTGTCTCGTCATGACGCAGCGTTCACCGAGTTTATCCGTGAAATTGGACAGGCGGAGTTCGACAAATTGAGCCCCGAGGAACAGCAGAATGTCGATCTTTTTATCTGGGGTGGCTGCTGCATGCACAAAAGTATGAATGTCTTCAAAGGTTAGCATCATTTTCATTCGTGCGTCATTGTAAAAATAAAAATACATATGTAGGTGGCGTTTTGGCAATACAGCAGTGGTGAGTCGAGAATGGCCTACCTGGGCCGCTCAAAATGTACAATCGGGACAACGCAGCTGCAGCTACTCTTGGTGCAGGGACTGATGCAGCGACGCGCGCAGAAGATCGTACCGTTGGAGGTGCCATTAAAGTTGCTGGTCTTGCAGGTGCTATTTTCCGTCACAAGGACCGTAAGCGAGGGCAGCAAGATACGCTCCGCTATTTCTGGGACCACGAAACCGGCCTCAACATCTGCTTCCCTGACACCAGCAACGCTCGCTTTCAGTCGCACGCCGGCGCGTTGTGAGGGCTGTATGCGCTCTGCGCATGCCCTCTCGTTCCACGGCGGCTCAGGTCAACGACGACGAACTTCCTTCAAACGATAAACCCTTATTCGGCAATTTGGTTGCCACTTTCGGAACGACACTCGCTAACGATTGAACATCGATATTCAAGGAAATAATGGTGCTCACAAGGCTTCGACGGCGAACGACGGCACCCCACTACCTTTAATGCTCTTCGTTCCAACGGATACAACTACTAAACTATCAAATCTACTCACCACAGCCGATCTGGACAGATCTGGACCTCTGGGACGAGCCTCGCCGACGAACGAAGACACCATATCCACCATATCCTTTCACAAACCTTTTCCCAGTACAACAAACGCCAATCGCCTCCAACGAGCATTATCACCTCGTGTCCTAAAAATATTAAACAACTAGCAGCGCGCCAACCATGGGCGAGCATGCTACCTGGCAGGACGTACGGGTCGGAACTTAATTGGGACGTAAACCCGACAGCCCGACAACTCGCGGGATAATTGTCCTAAATCTGGTTTTCAACACTCTCTCGACGGCGAACGATACCATATTTTGCAGGCGAAAGGATGCTGGAATCGTTTTGGGGAAGAAACTCTCACAAGCAAGTGTTTCACTCAAACACGAGGCTGATGGGGGAAAGGGTATAAAAAGCGGACAATTTAGTGTACTTGGGCCTCGAGTTTCCGGGGGTTCAGATCCCTCCCACTTGTATACAAGTGTTCTTACATCCCACAAATCGAGAAATTGATCACACCCTTGCACCTACTTGTCTCAGGACACTTTACTCATTCCCTCCCTTGCAGCTTAAGTCATCTAAGCTCGCGCTCATATAGCTCGCCCTCGAACTTCGCACACCTTCCCGCGCGGAAACATCTCCTGTAGCGGTGGGAACGAAGCTTCGAGGACACCCGTGGCTGTAACATAGAGGCAAACGCTCTGGAGCTAGCCAGGGCGTGCTTTGCCTCCACCACTGGAGCTAGCCACCCCCTGGCTGGCCCTTTTTTTCTCTTACATTTGGCTTACCTCTGGCTGTGTTAGCCGTTCCACGGCGCCGGTCCCTTCCATTTATGGTCCCTGTCAACCCACATCAATTGGATTCCGACAGAAGTGCCCGACAGTTGACCCAATGTGCCAAATGACATCAAATTTGCCCTTGTTGTAGAAATATGGTGTCAAATGTATCTAAATAATCTAATCAGTGCCCGTCGCCTCCAACAATGCCTTCTGATCCTCTTATCTGAGCAGAGACTTGCCCCTTCAATGTTGCTGATGCATGCATCATTTGTCAAGCCGTACAGATCCGAGTCATACAATCGTCCCTACTCAAAAAAGCTAGCTAGATCCGCGCCATCCTCCTCCACCAGGGACCGTACGATCTCACCCGCTGAAGAACCCCATTGTGTCTTGAAGAATACTCCGATTTCACGATGCATTGCCGCTTGTTTTGCCGCATATGCGCGAAGCCCTCCGCGCAATTCCAGATCCACCATATCCTGCCGTGATTCGCGTCGCGCGTCCCACAGTGTGGCCTGCCATTCGAGATACCGCAAGACCCTCCGCATTTCCTCCCGTAGCATTAGAACCTCCTCCTCCCATCGAACCTTGCGTGCTTTGGCACGCGTCCATTCCACACGCAACACTGTATTAGACAAATTGTCGTTAGATGCTTGTCGTAGACGGGTAACTGGCTTACATTCGTGTAAATGCTTCTCGGCGTCGTCCAATGCGCCGTGAGCGGACCAGATCCATGACAGTGTTCGCTTCGACGTGCCCGAGATGTGACGTGGTACACGTCCCCCCTTTCCGGCGGCTAGCATTGCGAGCTTCTTGCGTGAGCGAATGTCGCTCGCGGACTCCTCCTCCTCCCCATCCAGCGTTAAATCCGCATCCCGTAACTCACGGAAGTGAGGCGCATAATCCAGACCCTTGAGACGCGACAAGGCCAACCGCGCCTGTCGGTATTTCTTTGCTAGCGCCTCCGCCCGATCACCAAGTATCCCGATCAACGACTGGGCCTTCGTGGCTTTCTTTTGGCCCGAGGCATAACCGGCGTCGCGGAAATTGAGTATGTGGCGTTTGGCGTGTAAGCGCGCCCGAATCGCGACCAGGGCATTCGCGCACTGGCCTTCGCGAAGGCGCAGCTCGACCTCGACCACTCCAGCAGCACAACCGGTCGGACGATCCTCCTTGTCGAGTTCCGATGGTAACCAGAGCTTGATATTTTCTGCGGCCATCGGTGGAGCGTCGGGGTCCCTCGCCGCGTCCTCTGCATCAAGCAGACGCATTACCACCGGGGTGAAAACCTTCTGCATGTCGCGGAATTTCTTCAGCTTCACGAGGAACGCAATGCGATAGTCGTGTAGTTTCGCCTCGCGATCCGCTGTCAACAGCGTCAGGCCCGCGACCTCGGCCCGTATCCGCCGCCTAGCACCTCAATTAGTACGATGGAAAGACTAGGCCGATCTCACGCACTGAGACTCCTCCAGCTGGAGGCCCGCCACGATGAATGCCGTCATACTCGTCCCGTGCAAGGGGGCACCCGTCTTCCGCGCCAGCTCCTCTTCTTCCTTCTTCAGAGCGAGGCGAATCTCCACTTCCGTCGGCCCATCTAACACCACATGTCAAAGATGTCCCGTCAAAGATGAGGCAAACCTTACCGTCGCGCGACCTGGCAAAAGGATTGGGCTTTGTCCGGTCGGCCATGAAAGCATCGACCTGAGCCTGCCACTCTTCTTTCACCGTGGACTCTATCGTTCTGTTGATCTCGGCGAAGGCTTCCACCTGGCGCGACCGCTCTGCTATCGCGACCACCAATTTTCGGCGGAGAGCATCTCCTGTTTAATGCGGTCACATCTACGTACGCCACGAATCAAGAACATCTTACCTTGTCCAAGATTCTTGCTGTAATTGTGCATGTTGACCTTATCCTCTACGGCGTCGGCCCGGTTGCCAATCCCTGCGTCCTTCGTGTGATTTGCCATGCCATTAAAAACCGACCACACTCGCTCCACCCCTTCCCCATCACTCTTCCCAACCCCATACGCAAAGCTGAGGCTGTTCTTGTCTTGGCAGCTCTTTTCGTGCGACGAGGCATGCCAAACTGGCAGCGCGCACTGCACCTCGACCTTCTTCAGATCCAACTGGATCTGCTCCGGTAGCTTCTTCATCCGCGGCTGGAGATTTGTTTGCCATTGGCACGCGATATCGTAGGATATCGTGAGCGTAGAAAGCGAGAATCCCGCAAGGGAAGACATGACTATGTAATCCATGTTGGCGTATCTTTAAGCAGCATCAACACTTGAAAATCCATAATTGAAAAGCGAGCACGTACCGCTCCCCCTTTTGAAGATCGCCGAGACCGTTTGGCCGTACACACTCATGACGGGTACAAACGACTCCGCCGACGCCGGAGCAGCGCAATCCGGTAGTATTCCTCGTATCCTTCTGAAGCAATGCGGCAAACGCGATACATGTACTGATCTAGCAGTGCCATTAATCAGAACTCCTTTGACAAAACTTAAAAGCTTGACTTACATCTTTCTCTGCGACATACCCTCTGAGATGTTCCCTGTACGCATTTGGTTCCACAAACGCACCCCAACCCGGGCCCAACGGGTCGTCCTGGTGCTCGTTAGCCCGCAGACGATTCTTCAGCTTGAAATTTGCATCGACAGCGATTAGCAGCATGAATAGGAAGCTGTGGAATTTGGTCAGGTACGTCACTGCTGTCACTGCTTAGTAATCTTACCGATATTTAGGCGATACATCCCGCCAATTTTCGGGCAGATTCCGTCCGTCCTGCGGACAAGCCCAGCACATGACCGTGCACTCTCCCAGCTTCGTGGCAGCTAGACCCGCCGAGTCGTGGCCACGGCCGGAGCGACGCATTTGTTGTAAGAACGCATATTGTCGAGCCATGCGCATGAAAGCTTTATATCGATCCTGAGCATTCAATCAGATGAACCGTTCAATATTAGGAATAATGAAGGGGCACTAACAGGAAGCGGCTTATATCCACTCCGTGAGATCGCGCGTGTGTTCTGTTCTAGCGCGCGTACGAAGTCATGAGCGTTGATATTGCCCAAAACATTGAGGAGGCGGAAGAAATCCAGGGCGTTAAAGGTCGCGCACGTTGCCGGATCGGTTGTCGTCGCCGGAAACCATCCATTCCGCATGAGCTGGCGCAAATTGTCGGTTTGCTCCGACTGGTGACATGCACAGTATCGATATTTCACGGTATGGATGGCGGCGACATCCATGACGACCATCGTTCGCACTGTCCCGGCGGGATGAGTGCACCGCTGGCCATCGTGGCCTAGTTGGTACACAAGTCCCAAAGTGCCTAGGTCGGTCTCATCCCACCACTGCCCATTCCATTCCTGCAGATTCATCAAAATTCGGAATTGAAATAAATTGACATATTAGACTCCAACCCTTGCGTACCTTCAAGAGATGCAGAGGCGTCAAAGCATGGCGCTGTAGACAACAATCCAAGCATTGTAAGAATGTACCGCAGTCAGAACAGCGGAAGAAACGCGTGGCGCCGCTCAAGGATACTTGACACAGCGCACAGCAGGGAGATTCGGTCGAGTCTCCCAATCCATGCATGCGGATCGTCTCGAGCAAGAAAAAATCCTTGAGCTTCCGGAAGTCGTTCATCGGCTCATCCTGTCCCAGGGCTCCTCAGTCTCGCGAAGTCATATCAAATG